>CM070633.1:14739908-15339908 GCA_036346255.1 Ampelocalamus luodianensis
ACCGTTGGATTCGATCCAACCGCCGCGGATCGCACTGGTTCGCTTCGCTCTTTCCAATTAGCGATCGCATCGTGGCCGCTCAAATCTTATCCGCGCCAAGATCTATTGAGGTTGGGCTCAACCCACTAAAACGCTTTGGCTCGAGCCGCCGTGCCGCGGTTGATCGTGGCCCCGCCGCTGCCGCTTGGTCATCTTCCTCCTCCCACCGCGCATGCCCGCCTGCGTGCGCTGCGAGGAGAGAGAGGAGGTGACTTGTCACCTCCTTGAGCCCTTTAAACGGCTAAATGTCGCCATGCATTAAATGCACACCTCCTCCTCCTCCCAAAGTCGCTCCCACCGCCTCCGTCACTCACGATGCCCATGGCAGTGGGCATGAACCCACCCACCCGAGAGCTTGGGCTCAACCTAGTTTGAGCTCCTTGAGCTATAAGTAGCTCCCCGGCTCTCCTCGGTTCCCTTTCAAAACCCAAAGTGGTCTTGCCGAGCATCTTGGGTGCTTTGTGAGCTCAAAGCACCAAAAGCACCTAAAACCGCCATTGTTGAGTTGGGAGCCTCTGCAACCGTGCTCGATGGCGTTTCTTCCTCTCTTTCGTTTCATCAGGTGCCTCTCACCTCTTGGAACAAAACCCTAACTTAATTGTAGTTGCTTTTCACAGAGTAGCTCAATTTTGGGGAATTGTTCTTTCGGCCGTGAGCACCCCTTCTTCCTCACCGTCTGAAGAAGCTTCATTTCCAATTCTTTGCTCGTGAAGCATATATGAGCTATTGTGGAGTCATGTGATGACCCTGCCTCACCCGGTTTGCTCAGTCGTCATCTTCACTTCTTCTTCTTGCCGACGCCGCCTTCGTCGCCGAGCCACCTCGACCACCTCCGAGCTCCACCGATGCTCGTGTACCTCCTAGAAGCCCCTAGAAGCTTTGGCACCTGAAGCGGGGTTGTTGCGAAGCTTCGGTCATTTCGCATTTCGGCCATTTTGGTCGCGCCGCCATCGCTTAGCCAGCCGCTCGGGCACTATCGCCGGTGAGTGGTACCAATGTGTGCGCATTGGTATTGCGGTCCCATTTTGCCTTTAGCTCGCGCCGCCATGGTCGAGTCGCCGCCGCGAGCTCCTGGATCAGATCGGTCTTTTGTCTGATAAAACGGGCGGTGTCGTAATTTCGTCGGACACGAATGACGCTCATTAATGCCTAATCATTGTGGTAATTAATGTGTCTTAGCTGTGCCTTCTGTTACCGACAAAGCGGCCCAAATTCTTTAAACCTCTTCCGAGCTCTGTGCTCAAGTCATTTATTGCTAATCATTGTTAATCATGGGTTAGTAATCATTAGCTGTCCTAAACCCACCTCCTCGCCGCTGCATGTGGCCCGCACGCTTTAATCACCCCGTGCGCTAACCCACGTGTGCGTGGCCCACGGTCACTGACCTGTGGGCCCGCCATCTTCAAACCCCCCCTATGCGCGTGTGTTTAAACCCGGCATGTGACTTAGCGTCACTGACCAGTGGGCCCCTATTGTCGTGAGTCCCTGCTCAAACCGTGAACGCCCAATCCACCTCGGTACTGCTCGATCTTGGATCCGTGGTCGGATCGGAGCAATTGGACCGTCCGAAGGCTCCTCAATCCCACTTCTTCATCGCTTGATCAACGGTCCAGTTGTGCGAGCATTGGTGGTCAGAAGGTCACAATGATCCGATCGTTGGAATCAAATCAACGGTATGGCGGCGCGCAAGATCTTGAATCGGCCGTGCGTGTGGGCCATCGGATTCTAATCACGCCCACGTTGAGCCACGTCTTTTCTTTTCGGTTGAGGGATATAATTTCCTCTAGCTTTATCTTTCCACGAAAATGTTGTTAAAACTTTAGAAATTCATATCTTTTCATTGTAGATCCTTTTGGGTGATTTCAGTAGTATTAATTTCTCTTAGGCTAGAGATTAATCTAGAAATATTTCCAGAGCCTCGTTAAAAACCGTAAATGTTGTGAATCGATTTTAGCCTTTTTCAAATGTAATAAATATTCCAAAATGTTATAAAAACTTAGAAAATCCATAACTTGTTCTCTCTGAAGTCCAAATAGAGCGAACTAAATTTTGTTAATTTCCTTTAGGGATGAACTTTAGTGAAGGACCAGTTTGCTAGTGGTCTTTGCTCATCGATATAAATGATGTCCTAGTTTTAGAACTCGTAAAAATCATAACTAATTCATTATAACTTCAAATGACCTGAAATTTTATATGGATTATCACTACACCAGTAAGTAGCTACCATAAAAATTTCAGCTTCAAAATCTTTCTAGAAAATATTTTTGCTACAGTACCTAATTATGGCCGAAAATAGGTTTTTAGGGAATATCTTTTGCACCACAAATCCAAATTAGGTTTTTCCAGTTTCTATGTCTAGGTATATTAGTATTTTACCTTGTGTATAAATTTCGTCGCATTTGGATAATTTTTGCTTGCTCTTTCGTTTAAGTGTTGCTCGTCTTATTGGTTGTTTTCGCTCTTTCGCTTAGGCTTCACATTTATGTAACCCCGAGAACGATCCTCAAGAACCCTTGAGCAACAGCAGCTGTGCAAGCAGTTTGATCATTTCCCATTGATCCCATTACTTTTAAAAGTCTAATATTTTGTTTAACTTCTATGTATGCATTGCTAATTTGTTGTTAAATTGATTAGTTAATCCTCTAGTTGCATAATCTGTAGGTAAATGATTATCCTCTACTACCGAGCCTAGGTTATTTCTTTGTGATTAGAGTTCGTTGGATGAGCTCTTGTCACTTAGTAGATTTCTAATAAATATTGCTTAGCCATGCCTAGTATCGGTAGTATTGGGCGATCATCGACTTAGTCGATGATCTTGATCACACAAATACTTATACTACTCCATTATGTCCAACCCTTGTGTTTTATTGATTTACAAATCAAAACCAAAACAAAACTATATCTTGACTTGGGCACAATGGTATGCTGATGTGATCTGGGTGTGTGGAATGGTGCCTAAGTCCCCAAGGACCGAGTTACTTGTGTCACTAAGCCAGCGCTTATTGCGTACAACCACACGAGGGGATATGGAACCTCTCTTGACTAAGTACTTTGGGAGGTGTTAATTATGAGCTGGTTGGTGGGTGTGTTCTTGTGTGTAGTGTTTGAGGGGAGCATTAGCGCACCGGTTAGGTCATTTAATGTGTCCTTCTCCGTGGGTCGCGGCTCTTAATTAGCATCGCCCATTGGAAAGCGCCTTGTTAGACTTAGCCATGCCCGCATACCAAAGGAAGTGTGCTAACCGTGGTCGTGGAAAGGCGGTCTATCGTGTGGGTATATTGGTACACCCCTGCAGGTTAAAACTAATCGAATAGCCTCGCCCTAGGTTATGGACATGCTTGGTAATGTCGTGCAAGAACTAGACTACAACCTTTTAAAAACTTAAACTTGACATGGGTGGTATGAAGGGTACTTCATGTTATTGTTGTGGTGACTATGGGTTAGTCACTTCTAGGTGGTGTTGTCATCTATCTATTGTTATATTTGTCTCTCTTTTATTTGAAAAATAAAAGTTAATTGCAAACTTGCTTTGAATCTATTACCCTATTGCAAATGAAAACTTGCTTTATGTTGAAAATAAGTCCGAGCCTCATCCACTTAAATAAAGCTTGCATGTAGTTAATTATAGTTCGTTATCTCACACGTCAGTCTTATGAGTACAAAACAAGTTTTGTACTCATCCGCTTTGTTTAATATTAATTGTTGCAGAGGAAGAAGGTGAGCCCCAAGGGCCTCACTTTTGTGAGTCGTGTTATGTGCTGTTTGGGACGCATTAGCTTGGCGGTCCGGTTGGTTGCCTTGTGGTAAAGGCACACCGATTGGCTTTTGTTTATCGCCATCTTATGGCCATTTTGCTTCACTGTGTATTTACTTATTTGTATGACTTTTGGCCGGTCGGCCTCTCTTTGTAATAACTCTTTATATTATCTATGTCTTTCAGCTTGTTGCTTTTACTTGGCTCTATGTGTATGAATGGAATTGATGCATGATTTTGTAACGGGTGTGTATACTGCACTCGGGAAGTATACATATCTCGAGGCTTGGTTTATTTGATTTGTCTTCGTTAGGACCAAGTGGATGGTTAAACAAAGATGCCGAATAAACCAGGGGTCCTCACAAAGTTGGTATCGAGCCATTCCGACCGTAGTAACCCAAGCTTGATCGTCTTTAGGATATTTTGGAAAACTTAATTTCAATGTATCAAATGATTTATGAAAGCTTAAGTAAGTTCTCAGATTTTATTCCTTACCTATCTTAGTTTTCTATCTCATCTTGCTCTAATTTGAGTTTTAAAAGTTGTTCTCCTTTCATTCTCTCAAAAGATAGTCATTATCGCTTAAATGGGGTTTGGGAACCAATGAGTTTGGCAAATTGAAGTGTTAGCCGCCCTCTACAAGATTTTGAAGCTTCCGGTTGAAGATTTTGCTAGGAGGCTTGGATGCGAAATCTGACAGCGAGCATTCAATTTCCGGACAGCAGGCTCAAAGGTTCTAAATAGGGTAGAAAATGAGATGTTAATCAATTAAAACTTGTGGGAACAAAAGGGTAAGATGTGATACTAGTTAGCTAAGTATCTAACACCTATTTCGTTGATTTAACCTTGCTCTCGAGTAGTGTTAGACTTGTTGTAGTGTGCTGAAATTTTTATCTTCTCAAACCATTGCTCGTTCTTTCAATACGGGTTAATGGCATTGAGAAGTTGAGCTTGGTTTGGAGTTTCCTTGCTGTTTTGGAGCTTCTTTGGAAACATTTAAAGTTTGTTTACTTGCTGATTTTGGCTTTCGGTTAGGTGGTATCTCATTCCCTAATCGTTAGCTTTTCGCCATCAACTTCTAGTATTAGTGCTTTGGTTTCTAACCTAAATTTCTTGAATCAGGATGGCTGGAGGTACTCGTAGCGGCCGTGGTCAGCAGCCTGGTTTGGATGAGGAGCTCCCGCCTCCTCCAACCATGGCTGAGGTCCTTCTTCAGATCGAGCGCAACCGTTCAGAGGACAGGAGGGTCTCCGCTGGATGTTATTGCGCCGCAACACCTCCGCCCCGACCGGTGCCTCGTGATCCGGCGGGGGGACGGCGAGCCTCGTGGGGTTTGGCCGAGTTTCTTCGCACTCGCCCCACGCTCCGTGTCCGAGGACCCTTTGGACGCAGATGACCGGCCGCGCCAAAGTTGAGCGTAAGCTCGACGCTGCTCGGTGGCTCGACCAGACAGGCACTCTTTGCCTCCCATCGCCTTCAGGGGCAAGACTATCCTCGTGGGAGAACTTCTTGGCCATGCAGCCCGCCGCCACACCGTCTCTTGGGATGAGTTCCGACGGCGCCCGTCGAGCTCACATCCTCGCCGCTTGATGAAGTCGAAGAAGAAGGAGTTTCGCGCCAAGCAAGGCGTAAGTCGGTGATGGAGTACTGCACGAAGTTCAACCACTTGGCTCGTTATGCTCCATCCGAGGTGGCCACCGATGAGGCCAAGCGTGAGAAGTTCATGGAGGGTTTGTCCGAGGAGCCGCAAGACGTGCCTCCATTGTGGACTTTGCAGACTTTCAAGCTTTGGTGGACAAGGCCATTGTTGCCGAGCACAAGGCCAAGGCGTCTGGCGAGTCCCGCAAGCGCAAGTGGGAGGCCCAGGCCGTCCGCACAGCCGCCCTCCGTCCCCGTGTCGGGCGGCCCGGGGCCCGCTTTGTGGCTTCACTACCACCGAGGCCGCCAAAGACCCCCCTCGCCCGCAGCCGTGCCCCGCCACGCGGCGCTGCACCAGCAGGTGGCCCCGCAATCCGGCCGCCGGGTCACTTGCTTTTCGTGCAACCGAAGGGCATTATGCCAATAGTTGCCCTAACAGATCGAGCGTCCTCGCCCTAATGGAGGACGCGGGCAGGAGGTGGTCCTCCGAGGATCGGAGGTTGTCCCCGCTACCCAAGGCGTGGGTAGTGGCCGCACAACCTTATCTCGCGGCGAGGAGGCACAGGAGGCACCGACGCCGTGTTGGGTACCCTTTCGGTTAACTCTTTCCCCGCTACGCTTTGTTTGATTCAAAGCGCATCTCATTCGCTTGTTTCAGTCTTTTGTCGCTGTAGGAGGTCTTCTTTACTCCATTGTTGGTCCCGCTGCTCATTCGCTCTCCGGTTCGGAGTTGAGAGTCGAGTCCGAGTGTAGGGATGTCCTCGTTGAGATAGAAGGGGTAGGATTCTTGGCAAACCTTATCCTCCTTCGATCGGCGAGCTTAGATGCAATCCTAGGCATGGATTGGTTGTCTCAAAGACATGGGACAAATTGATTGCGCTAGGAGGCTCATCTACCTCACAAGTTCTCGGCGGCGTGTTCGCTTCTCACCAAGCCGCAGGATCTCGCATCTCTTCGCGCTTGAAGAAGCCGGCTCTAGATATTAGTGAAGTCCCGTGGTATGTGACTTTGTTGATGTCTTCCCGACGACCTTCCAGGATGCCACCGGTTCGAGACCTCGAGTTTGTCATTGAGTTGGTTCTGCATCGCCCCAATTTCAAGAGGCCTACCGGATGGATCCAATTGAGTTGGTGGAGTTGAAGAAGCAGCCGGGTGAGCTTCAAGAGAAGGGTTTCATCCGCCTAGCTCATCTCCTTGGGGATGCTCAGCAATCTTGTCCCGAAAAGGACAAGACGCAAGATGTGCGTTGATTACCGTCCACTTAATGAAGTAGCGAAAGAACAAGTACCTTTGCCTCAGATCGACGATCTCTTCGATCAATTAACGGAGCTCGAGTTTTCTCCAAGATTGATCGAGAGTGGGATATCACCGTGTTTGATTCGATTCGAGGATATTCCAAAGACGCTTTTTCTACTCGTTATGGCTTGTACGCAGTATACCGTCATGTCATTCGCTTAACCAATGCTTGGCCTTGTTCATGAACCTCATGAATTCGGTGTTCATGGAGTATTTGGATAGGTTCATTGTGGTCTTCATCGATGATATCCTTATCTACTCCAAGAGCGATGAAGAACACACCGAGCATTTGAGGCTTGTGTTGGGCAAGCTTCGTGAGCACCACCGTATGCGAAGTTCAGCAAGTGCGCTGCTCGTTGAAGGAAGTAGCCTTCTTAGGCCATATTCTTTCGGCAGAGGCGAGGCGTGGATCCTAGCAAGATCAGCGACGTGCTTTCTCGAGTCACCACTTCGGCCACCGGTTCGGAGTTTTCTTGGTTTAGCGGGATATTATCGCCGCTTTATCGAGAACTTCCAAGATAGCGGCCGGCGACCGAGTTGCTCAAGAAGGCCAAGAAGTTCTCGTGGTCGCTGATTGCAGGAAAGTTTCCAGCGCTAAGAAGCGATTGACCACCGCTCCGCTCTTGTTCTCCCGATGTCCGCCGGCTCGATATCTTTTGTGACGCTTCGCCGAGGCCTCGCTGTGTCCTTATGCAAGAAGGCAAGGTAGTGGCCTATGCATCAAGGCAATTGAGACCTCATGAACTCAACTATCCTACCCATGACTTGGAGTTGGCGCGTGATCCATGCACTTAAGATTTGGCGACATTACCTAATCGGTAATCGCTGCGGCGTATTCGGATCACAAAAGCTTAAAGTATTTGTTCACCCAACCGCATCGAACCTCGTGCAAAGGAGACGGTTGGAGCTGATCAGGACTATGACATGGGTATTCACTACCATCCGGGCAAGGCCAATGTCGCTGCGGATGCGCTTAGTCGCAAAGCGCATTGCAATGCATTGCGGCTCAAGGAGCCTTAGCCCACCCTTCCGAGGAGTTCCAAGCGTCTCAACTTGGGTTTGGTTGAGCATGGTTCCTCGCCGCCCTAGTTGTACACCAACCTTGGTGGATCGGATCAAGTCTCGCCGCAGCCGGATGTTGGAGTGACCCGCATCAAGGAAAATGTCAAGAATGGAAACCAAGTGCTTCTCCGTAGATGAGCTTGGTGTCGTGAGGTTCGCAACGCTCGTGGTTCCAAAGGACATGGAGTTGTGGGATTTGATCATCCGCGAAGCCCACGATTCTCCGTTATCCATTCATCCCGGGCCACGAAGATGTACCGGGATCTTCGCCGAGATTTTGGTGGACCCGAATGAAGAGGGAGATCGCAAGGTTCGTTGTCGAGCGCGACGTGTGTCGCCGTGTCAAGGCCGAGCATCGTCCCGGCAGATCGCCGACTTACCAATTCCGGAGTGGAAGTGGGATTCGGTCGGGATGGACTTTATCACTGGTCTACCCCGGTCTCCAAAGAATAATGATGTCATCTCGGTCGCCATCGATCGATTGACTAAGGTGGCTCATTTTCTTCCTGTCAAGACTGACCTTCGAGTAGGTCTTCGCGGATCTCTACCTAGCCCGCATCGTGAGTTTGCATGGTGTGCCAAAGACAATTGTGTCGATCGTGGTTCATTGCTCACTTCGCGATTTTGGCATAGCCTACAAGAGGCTATGGAACTCGCTTTCTTTCTTTCAAGATTTCACCCCAAACAGATGGTCGACCGAGAGGGTCAACCAAGTTTTGGAGGACATGTCGCGAGCTTGTGTCCTTTCCTATGGGGAGCATTGGGAGAAGTGCTTGCCATTCGCCGAAGTTTTCTTATAACAACGCCTTCCAAGCCGCCTCGGCATGGCACCATTTGAGGCCTTATACGGAGAAAGTGTAGGACCCCGTTGAACTGGTCCGAGACCGGTGAAAGACCTTTCTTTGGCCCGACTCGATTAATGAGGCCGAGAGTCAAGTTCAGCTTATTCGAGATCGATTGCGCACGGCTCAATCCAGGCAAAAGAGCTATGCGGATCGCCGCCGTGAGTTGAGCTTTGAGCCCAATGACTTCGCTTATCTCAAGGTTTCTCCTCCGAAGGTCACCAGCGATTTTGGTGTCAAGGGCAAGTTAGCTCCTCGATATGTCGGTCCATACCGTGTTATCGAGAAGAAGGAGCCGTTGCCTACAAGTTGAGTCTCTGCTGCACTTGCGGGGTACATGATGTTTTCCATGTGTCCCGGCTAAAGAAGTGCCCGTGTTCCAACAGAGGAAGCTCTGGAAACTCTTGATGTTCAGGAGGATTTGACCTATCGCAGCACCTGCTCGCATACTCGAGGAGGCCGAGCGAAGAACAAGGAACAAGACCATCAAGTTCCTTAAAGTTCAGTGGTCAAACCATTCCGAGGATGAGGCTACTTGGGAGCGAGAAGATCGCCTTCGTGTGCACTACCCTCTTTCTTTCCGAGTGAACCAAATCTCTGGACGAGATTTTTGTAAGGGGGAGGTTTGTAACATTCCATTTTGGCTTGTGTTTCAAATCTAATAAAATGAGGGTAAATTAAAACTTTTCCTTCATCCTTTTACTCTTGAAACTTTTCTGAAATTCTTGTAAAGGAATTTTGGGAAATTCAAAATCAAAATCCTCATTTATCTCAAGTCAAAACCTTCGGTGAAATCTTGTGTCAAACCCTTGGTAATAATTTTTCCTGGTTTCTAGGGTTGTTGGTAACACCTCTGAATTATTTCATAATTTTGGAAATTATTTGAAATATTTTAGAGGCAAGTCAAACCTTGGTCAAACCTCTGAAATCACCTTCTGAATTTCTTGAGAAAATTTCAGTGCACAAAAATCTCTGGAAATTTTATGAAAGGTTAACCCTAAGGTTAGGAACCTCCAGTTAAAATTTCATAAATTTTGGAGTTGGTTTGATACCTCAATTAAATCCCCAAAGTTTCAGGTTTAAAAATCAAACCCTAACCGTTTGCACTGCTCATTGGATCGAGTCGCTGGGCTCGAGTCACTTGACTCGACCGAGCCAACTAACCGCGCTCGCGCCAGTTCAACCGCTGCGTGTTATCACCGTTGGATCTCCATCGAACGGCTCATTCGTAAGCGTTCGGACAACTCCGCTGCCATTCGATTCTCACCGTTGGATTCGATCCAACCGCCGCGGATCGCACGGTTCGTTCGCTCTTCCAATTAGCGATCGCGATCGTGGCCATTCAAATCTTATCCGGCGGCAAAGCATCTATTGAGGTTGGGCTCAACCCACTAAAACGCTGGGCTCGAGCCGCTTTGTGCCGTTGATCGTGGCCCGCCGCCGCCGTCATCTTCCTCCTCCCACCGCGCGCATGCCCGCCTGTGCGCCATGGCAGAGAGAGGAGGTGACTTGTCACCTCCTTGAGCCCTTTAAACGGCTAAATGCTGCCATGCATTAAATGCACACCGCCTCCTCCCCCAAAGTCGCTCCTACCGCCTCCCGTCACTCACGATGCCCATGGCAGGGGCATGAACCCAGTCCACCCGAGAGCTTGGGCTCAACCCTAGCTTGAGCTCCTTGAGCTATAAGTAGCTCCCTGGCTCTCCCTCGGTTCCCTTTCAAAACCCAGTGGTCTTGCCGAGCATCTTTGGTGCTTGTGAGCTCACAAAGCACCAAAAGCACCTAAACCGCCATTGTTGAGTTGGGAGCTCCCTGCAACCGTGCTCCAGCATGCGTTTCTTCCTCTCTTTTCGCTTTTGGTGTGTGCCTCTCACCTCTTGGAACAAAACCCTAACTTAATTGTAGTTGCTTTTCACAGAGCAACTCAATTTTGGGAATTGTTCTTTCACCGTGAGCACCCCTTCTTCCTCACCGCAGAAGAAGCTTCATTTCCTAATTCTTTGCTCGTGAAGCATATATGAGTATTGTGGAGTGTTGTGATGACCCTGCCTCACCCGGTTTGCTCAGTCGTCATCTTCACTTCTTCTTCTTCGGTGCCGACGCCGCTCTTCGTCGCCGAGCCACCTCGACCACCTCCGAGCTCCACCTGCTTAGGTACCTCCTAGAAGCCCCTAGAAGCTTTGGCACCCACCGGTGGGTTGTTGCGGCTTTCGGTCATTTCGCATTTCGCCATTTTGTCGCCGCTCATCATCGCTTAGCCAGCCGCCTGGGCACTATCGCCGTGTGAGTGGTACCAATGTGTGCGCATTGGTATTGCGGTCCCATTTTGGCCTTTAGCTCGCCGCCATGGTCGGAAGTCGCCGCGCGCAGCTCGGATCGTGATCGTCTTTTTGTCGGACGAAACGGCGGTGTCGTAATTTCGTCGACACGTGAATGACGCTCATTAATGCCTAATCATTGCGGTAATTAATGTGTCTTAGCCGGGCCTTTCTGTCGCTGACAGGCCGGCCCAGCCCTTTAAACCTCTTCCGAGCTCTGTGCTCAAGTCATTTATTGCTAATCATTGTTAATCATGGGTTAGTAATCATTAGCTGTCCTAAACCCACCTCCTCAGTCGCTTGCATGTGGGCCCGCACGTTTTAATCACCCCGTGCGCTAACCCGTGCGCGTGGCCCACGGCCATCGACCGTGGCCCGCCATCTTCAAACCCCCGGCGCTGCGTGTGTTAAAACCCGCATGTGACTTAGCGCCACCGACCGTGGGCCCCTATTGTCGTGAGCCCTCGCTCAAACCGTGAACGCCCAATCCACCTCACCGCTCGATCTTGGATCCGTGGTCGGATCGTGGGAGCAATTGGACCGTCCGGCTCCTCAATCCCGACCCTTCATCGCTGATCAACGGTCCAGTTGTGCGAGCATTCGCGGTCCAAGGTCACAATGATCCGGATCGTTGGAATCAAATCCAACGATGCGGCAGCGGCGATGCATCTTGAATCGGCCGCGCGTGGGCCATCGGATCTCTAATCGCCCACGTTGAGCCACGTCTTTTCTTTTCGGTTGAGGATATAATTTCCTGAAGCTTTATCTTTCCACCAAAATGTTGTTAAAACTTTAGAAATTCATATCTTTTCATTGTAGATCCTTTTTGGGTGATTTCAGTAGTATTAATTTTCTCTTAGGCTAGAGATTAATCTAGAAATATTTCAGTTCCCGTTAAAAACCGAAATGTTGTGAATCGATTTTAGCCTTTATCAGCCGTAATAAATATTCCAAAAATGTTATAAAAACTTAGAAAATCCATAACTTGTTCTCTGTAAGTCCAAATAGAGCGAACTAAATTTTGTTAATTTCCTTTAGGGATGAAATTTAGTGAAGGACCAGTTTGCTAGTGGTCTTTGCTACTGATATAAATGATGTCCTAGTTTTAGAACTCAGAAAAATCATAACTAATTCATTATAACTTCAAATGACCTGAAATTTTATATGGATTATCACTACACCAGTAAGTAGCTACCATAAAAATTTCAGCTTCAAAATCTTTCTAGAAAATATTTTTGCTACAGTACCTAATTATGGCCGAAAATAGGTTTTTAGGGAATATCTTTTGCACCACAAATCCAAATTAGGTTTTTGCAGTTTCTATGTCTAGGTATATTAGTATTTTACCTTGTGTATAAATTTCGTCGCATTTGGATAATTTTTGCTTGCTCTTTCGTTTAAGTGTTGCTCGTCTTATTGGTTGTTTTCGCTCTTTCGCTTAGGCTTCGACATTTGCGGTAACCCCGAGAACGATCCTCAGCAACCCCTTGAGCAACAGCAGCCAGGCAAGCAGTTTGATCATTTCCCATTGATCCCATTACTTTTAAAAGTCTAATATTTTGTTTAACTTCTATGTATGCATTGCTAATTTGTTGTTAAATTGATTAGTTAATCCTCTAGTTGCATAATCAGAGGTAAATGATTATCCTCTACTACCCGAGCCTAGGTTATTTGCTGTGATTAGAGTTCGTTGGATGAGCTCTTGTCACTTAGTAGATTTCGAATAAATATTGCTTAGCCATACCTAGTATCGGTAGTATTGGGCGATCATCGACTTAGTCGATGATCTTGATCACACAAATACTTATACTACTCCATTATGTCCAACCCTTGTGTTTTATTGATTTACAAATCAAAACCAAAACAAAACTATATCTTGACTTGGGCACAATGGTATGCTGATGTGATCTGTTGGGTGTGTGGAATGGTGCCTAAGTCCCCAAGGACCGAGTTACTTGTGTCACTAAGCCAGCGCTTATTGCGTACTAACCACACGAGGGGATATGGAACCTCTTGACTAAGTACTTTGGGAGGTGTTAATTATGAGCTGGTTGGTGGGTGTGTTCTTGTGTGTAGTGTTTGGAGGGGAGCATTAGCGCACCGGTTAGGGCTGCCTAATGTGTCCTTCTCCGTGGCTGCGGCTCTTAATTAGCATCGCCCATTGGAAAGCGTCTTGTTAGACTTAGCCATGCCCGCATAACAAAGGAAGTGTGCTAACCGTGGTGGTGGAAAGGTGGTCTATCGTGTGGGTACATTGGTACACCCCGCAGGTTAAAACTATTCGAATAGCCTCGCCCTAGGTTATGGACATGCTTGTAAGGTCGTGCAAGAACTAGACTACAACCTTTTAAAACTTAAACTTGACATGGGTGGTATGAAGGGGTACTTCATGCTATTGTTGTGGTGACTATGGGTTAGTCACTTCTAGGGTGGTGTTGTCATCTATCTATTGTTATATTTGTCTCTCTTTATTTGAAAATAAAAGTTAATTGCAAACTTGCTTTGAATCTATTACCCTATTGCAAATGAAAACTTGCTTTATGTCAAAATAAGTCCGAGCCTCATCCACTTAAATAAAGCTTGCATGTAGTTAATTATAGTTCTCGTTATCTCACACGTCAGTCTTGCAGTACAAAAACAAGTTTTGTACTCATCCGCTTTGCTTAATATTAATTGTTGCAGAGGAAGAAGGTGAGCCCCAAGGGCCTCACTTTTGTGAGTCGTGTTATGCGCTGTATTTGGGACGATTAGCTTGGCGGTCCGGTTGGTTGCCTTGTGGGTAAAGGCACACCGATTGGCTTTTGTTTATCGCCATCTTATGGCCATTTTGCTTCATTGTGTATTTACTTATTTGTATGACTTTTGGCGGTCGGCCTCTCTTTTGTAATAACTCTCTTTATATTATCTATGTCTTTCGCTTGTTGCTTTTACTTGGCTCTATGTGTATGAATGGAATTGATGCATGATTTTGTAACGGGTGTGTATACCGCACTCGGGAAGTATACATATTCGAGGCTTGGTTTATTTGATTTGTACCGTTAGGACCAAGTGGATGGTTAAACAAAGATGCCGAATAAACCGGGTCCTCACAGATGGTCGCTCTGCGTGGTTATATTCTTTGAATCGCGCTTGCTGAGGACGAGGTGATGGAGACGGGGTGCCCGATCTTTCGATGAGATTGATAACTATCGATTTTGGGTGGAGGTGACTCTCGTGATCCGACTACAACCGTACGACGACGCTTGCGCCTTAGCAATCGTTGAACCAACTCCGAGACGTTATTGACCGTGATGGAAGCGCGATCAACCTGAACACGAGGTTCAATTCCTGCGAGTAATCAAAGAACTAGCAAGAATAAGAAGTATGCAATCTGATATTGCGAATAAGATTGTAGTATAGATGGTATTGAAAACAAAAGTGGGATCCTGAAGGCTGTCTTGATAGGTGGTCGTCCGACACAATCAAGAATGCAGTTTGCACAATGGCTAAACCTAAATTCAACAAAATCCGAGTTCTAGCCGGGGACGGCGCTCTATATGGGAAGACGACCAGGGGTGGCGGCCATGGAAGTGGACGCACGCCCCTAGGGTTACAAGGCCCATGGGCCCAAGAGGAGGTGGGGTAGCACCCTTTTTGACTCGGTAAAAAAAATAGACGTGGATTGTTTTGTTTATTGTGGCCAGCTCGATTGGAATTTGAAGCTGAGGTTGGATCCATTGGAAAGTAGACTTGATAAGCTTTCAATGAAGTCCAAGAACATCCCAAATGGAGTCCGTATGAAGAAGTTATGGTCGTTTGAACTTAGTACTGTCGCAGCAGTCTGAACTCGAATTCAGAACGAGCCCAACTCGAACTCTTGCTTGGCTCGGACCTAAAGTGACGTGATTTCCTCCATTATGCCTCCTATGCTTGTCCATGACTCGATATACCTCTCCTTGGTCCTTTCCATGTTCCTAAGCACAATTAAATCACTTGCATTAGGTAGCGATCTATTCTCAGTAATATATAACCCTATGAACGAATTCACCTTGAGCTTGGGCTCTTGGGAGTGTGTTGGACCAGGGAGTAACACCCCTCAAATCCTCTGTGTATTTCTGAACTAGTCCCACGAACAGTAGCTAGTTCACACAGTAAACAGATATGATAATATCCATAATTCGCATAACTTTATTAATAAAGATTATAGTTGATTACAAGAAAGGCTTACAAGCCGACAATAAAGAACACAACGGAAGATGGAGAAGAAGTAGTGGAGTCTAGCTGATCTGCCACAGGCAATCAACTGGGGTAGCGGCCTAGTCGTCGAGATCCACACAGATAGCGAAGTCCTTCTCCTCTAAAATTTATTTGCATTAAGCAAGGGTGAGCACAACTTTCGTGCTCGCAAGTTATACCCAATAACAGAGTTAATGCATGCATAGATATTATCAAAGAAAGGCTTATAGGGTTATTTGTGCAAAAGCAATATTTGACATTTTAAATACAATACTAAGTTCAAAAATACTTATACTATATCTAAAATCAAATTTCATTTTTATTCATCATTTCTCAAGTGTAGGATAAATCTCCGTACACAAGTGGTGAAGGACTAGCCCTCTTGCATCAAGCTTCCTGCCAAATTTTTTAGTTGGATAAGATATCCAAAACATTTGAGTTTTAAAACAAAAACCAAGTCTAATCTGTGAAAGGCTTTGCTCAGCACGTCCATGACCGTGGATACAACTATTCGAATAGATTGACACTCTGCAGAGATTGTACAACTTTACCCACACGACACGACTTCTCTAGTTTATTTGGAATCTGTCGATACCACCGCTCACTACCTTAGGTAAGTAGTCTAGAGCACGTGACAAGGCCGTTACAAAGCGTCATTCCAAAGTAGTTATTCCCTCTAAGGTTTCGCTACTGCAGGCTTCACACCAAACGATAACCCCCTCTTTCACCATGTGAGAATTAACAATAAGTCTTCACGACACCCACACAACCGGATGGCACAACCACATTGAAACATTGTAAATTAGTTAGCCAGTTCTGTCCCATACCAGACTTGTGGTAGTACAGAAGGGCTTTACAATCCGCAGCTCGCAGACCAATCCTTAATTGAGTGGGCGACTTCCAAAACAATCCCTGGGCCTCAACCATTCACTACATTGAGCCCGTGCATAAACCTGCACCCACCAATTATCCGTTTCGCTGAAGTCCAAACCAGTTTTTGATTTTATTTCATTTTCCAAAATGATTTTCAAACTTCCATGGAGCACCAATGTATGGATACAATTTAAACCACATTTGATTTTTGGCTGAAAATTCCCAAATCAAATATTTTTGGTCTAAGCATGGCCAAGCATAATTTTTCTCAAAATATTCTAGTTCATACTAATGCATAAACTAGATTTTCATCTAAGGTGTCAAGGTAGGTTTAAGTCAATGTCAAAATTGGCAGTACAAAGGAATTTGGTATAACTATAAATTTTTAAATAGGTATTTAATTTACATTAAATAGAAATAAGCATGCAATAATAATTTAAATAATTTGAAATAATATGATCAAAGATGTAACTTGCCTTACTCAATTAGTTGTTTTCAGACGACGTCAAAATCTAACTCTCCGAAGTCGTCGAAATCTATATGCGAAAATAAGCCAAATTCAAACAAAATTCGAATAAAATTCAAACAAACTCCAAATTAAGAAATTTTGGTGTAGTTAGCTAGAGATTTGAATCCTCAAAATCGGAGTTCAAATGAAGAGGTACGAGCTCTTAGAAGTTTGGATGTACACATAGAATTTTGAGCACTATTCATCTTATGAGTACTGTTCATCGAGCACTGTACCACGAGTATTGTACCACAAGTACTATGGTCATAAGGGGATTTTGACTACACTAGTCGGAAGGAGCTACGACTATGCTGGTCGAAAGACGCTACGACAACACTAGTCGAAAGACGCTATGACCACACTGGTTGAAAGAAGGCTACGACCACATTGGTGGAAGGAAGGATACGACTACACTTGTCGAAGGAATGCTATGACTACACTGGTCGAAAGGAGCTACGACCACTAGTCGAAAGGAAGCTACAACTACGCTGGTCCAAAGGAAGCTACGACTGCACTAGTTGAAAGGAAGCTACGACTACACTGGGCAACAACGGCGGTGCTTGGCTAAAAGCTTGCCGGTGCCACATGCCACGATGAGCTACACGAAGGTGTGCAGAAAGAAGAGAAGATGACATGAACATGATGCTATACCTTGCGGCGGAGGGGCGCGAAGGAGTCGTCGGCGATGAGCGATGAAGGGGCGGCGAGATTTGGTCTACGATGACGAAGTCATTCCCGAGGTCCTCCGGCGAAGTGGGTGTGCGCACGAGGATGGCGGCATCGAGACGAAGCCAATGGTGTGGTCGAGGTGGCTAGAACGAGCCTGATTGCGCCGAAAATGAAGAAGACACAAGCTCTGGCCGGCGGTGAAAACTTCTAGAATTCAGGCACTAGAGGAGGGGAGAAGCTACGAGGGTGGCGGCGTTTGGATGCGGAGGCCAAGGCGGTCCCGTAGCTCCTATTTATAGGGCGCGAGCGAGGCCGAGGCTTCGTACGGTGCACGAAGGTCCGAGCGGGACTCCAGTGAAATTCTTAGGATTTAGTGCCGAAGATGGAAGGTACAAGGCCGGGTCGGACACGAATTGATACAGGGTGTTTAATGCGCGCGAAATCACTGAGATGCGATACAGATTCCACCGAGTTTTGGAAAGTTTGAAGATACGTTAATGGCGGATGGGAAAGAATGGGAAAGGAAGGTGCTGCAGGAAAGAAAGGAAAGGAGAAGAAGGGTGACGCGGCACGAGCGGGCCCACCTGGCGGCGAAAGAGAGAGACGGTGAGAGGAGAGAGGGGCTGACAAGATGGTCCCACTTGTCAGCGACACAGAGGGAGAGAAGCGGGCGTGCGGGTGAGTTGGGTCGAACGGGCCGCATTCACAAGAAATAGGGCTGGGCTGAGGAAGTTTCGGCATGAAGGTTAATTTTCGGATTTTAGTTGATTTAGCAATTTATTTAATCCTGTTAATTCAAAATAGCTTTAGAAAATAGCAAATAAAATCCAAAAAATATGAGAAAATCCACATAAATTCTCTAAGGCATTTTGGATTTATATAAAATATTTCCAACTTATAATTGGTAATAGTTTTTGCAGATAATTTATTTTGGCTTTGAAATAATTAGGAAAAAGCTTTTAAAATTCCAGAAAAATCTAGAATTTAAATTAATTTTCCTTTTCAACTTTAAATCCAATAAAAACCCATAAAACTTAGTAAATTTTATTTTTTTCCTTTTAAAATTTAAGAAATTTAGGAAAAGCAATTAAACTCTTTTGAATTTTAGGAAATCCAATAAAATAATAACTATAAATTTTTATTTTAGCAACTGAACTTTGGAATGTCACAAACTACCCCCCTTAAAAGAAATATCGTCCCCGAGATTCGGAGAAACTAGAAAGAAAGAAGACGGACAAAGGATAAATGAATTGAGAGATAGAGAGAGTCTATCTTCAAGTTGGCTTCATGTCTAGGGTCTTGATTTGTTCGAAGTTTTGAAGTATCAATTTGTCCTTCAGGTTCCTTGTGCATCGAAATGTTAGGTCGTGCAATGAATTTAGAGAAGAAGGAAAAGCAAAGGATGAGAAAGAAAGCTACGAGGAGAGAAGTCTACCCATTTAAAGCAAACATTATACACAAGATCAAAAGATCTATGTACGACGTACCAAAAGAAAATATATGATACAAGTTAAGAAACAATACAACGTTCTACTCGATCGATACTCTTAATTTGGTGAAACGACTCAATGCACGGAATGAGCCTTGGCAAATTTAAGCTATATGGCTTGGCTAACAAAATGATCTTTGGTATATCTTGTCTGTTGTCCTTGGATGGTGGCGACGATGATACTCCCTGATGGTTGCATGTCTTGGGGCCTTGAACGCAACGGTTAATAATCGTGTTGACCATCTATAGAAATTTACGGGGAAAAGAGGATCCATTTAACAATATAAAATGGTGAAAAGAGAATTTGGTAAGAAAGAATTGCTATGAAGAAGCTAAGGATAGATAGATGACCCAAGATGAGGAGAGAACAATTTTTTTCTTATTATATAAAATAAGTTTTGAACTAGTTTAACTAACGACCATTATAACTAGGTCACGACCAGCAGTCGATATGGCTCTAATACCACTTCTGTCAGACCCGGGAGTAACAACCCTAAATCCTCTATGTATTTCTGAACTAGTCCCATAATCAGTAGCTAGTTCACATAGTAAGCAGATTTGGTAACACCCATAATTCGCATAACTTTATTAATAAAGATTAGAGTTGATTACAAGAAAGGCTTATGTAATATTCCGTTTGTCGTTAGTGGACGTAATAAAAAAATTAGAGAGAGAGTTAAGATAATTAAAAGAGAAAAAAATCAGAAATTGAGAGAGAAATGGGCCACGCAGCCCATAGTCAAGTGGAGGAAAAACAGGCTTAGTGGCCCATGGCCCATGAGGAAACCAGAAACCAACTAAAGAAGGAGGGGGAACCCTAGGATGCTACAGTACCCGCGCCGCCACTGTAGCATGGTACTGTAGCAACCCATCTCCTCCATGGTGGTGCCCCTCTCCTCCGATGCCTCTTCATTGTGGTGGCCGGCCAAGAAAAAAAGAAGAAGAAGGAATAAAGGAGAAGGGAAGAAGAGAGGGAAGGGGAAGATTCACGGATTGCATCGCAGTCTACAGCGGTTCGTCAAGGGTAACCCCGGTTTGCCCCCGAATAGATGCATATTTGATTGTTGTAGCAATGTCGGTATTTCTGTCTCCTCAGGACAGATCGCGTTAGACAGACGTTTTCATATAGTTAAGTGTGGATTCGGTCTTGGCCTTCTCCTACAGAGTTGTAGAAGACGTCAATAGCTTTCGATGAAGTGCTAGATCCTATTATTTGGACCTCTGTAGCAAAAGTTATGAATTTTTTAGTGCGATTGTTCTGCGAATCTGTCAGTATTCTAACAGGTTTTAGTAATCTGACTTTAGAGATCAGTTAAAGGGAGAATTAGAGGATCTCAGTATAACGAAAGTTGTAGATAATTGTCGTAGCTTTCAGGGAAGCCCAAGAACGCGACATTTGGACAAATGAGCTGAACGTTACGTTAGTTTTAGTGCTCTGTCCAGAAAGGGTGACGTGAAATCGATGTTTTGTTAATCAGCTTAAAAGTGATTTTAGATGGCCGAATCAGGGAGGCTCACCAACTAGGTTTAGTTGGGAAATTTGATTACCTTTCAATGAAGTCCAAGAACACCTAATTTGGACTAATGTACGAAAAGATATGAATTTTAGAACTTGACTGTTCACAGAGGGCATTTCAGTACTTAAGAAAGCGGAGTCGGGATCGCGTTGCAATTTGCTACTTGATGAGTTCGCTTATTTAATTCATGTTTTTCGTTACTATGGTCTTAGTTTATATCCACAATGTATTAGGTGGGGGATTGGTACCAGAGGCAACACCGTCTTCACGTTCTCCATTCGCACGCGGTTAAGGCAAGTGCATTGTTTGATTCGTGGTTGTGATTGATTGGTGTTTGTGTGCTTTTTCGATATGTGATAGTATAGTGAGATCGATGGCATGATGTTGGTTTAAGATTGGTGGATGCTCCAAATATGTTTATGCTCTGTTGTGGTATGATGTTATCGTTTTGTGGTAAATTGATGATGATTAAATGATGAGCATGTGCATATTGAGATCATGTTGAGGCTTGGTCACGTGGTGACCAAGTATGTTTCCCTTTGAGATCCCCGTCATGAATGTGACGGGCCCGAGATCCCCACACTCGTGGAGTGTGGGCATGAGGTCCCCAATACTTGCGGAGTATTGGGCAATTGGTCCTCGTGCGTGCCGCATACGGTGCATGGGTATGCGGCGACGGTTGCATACTTTGCATTACCGTGTAATGCACAAAGAAAGATAAAGAGAAAGGACCCTTGAGCATTGCATTTGCATATGAGATGTTCTATTGTTGATCTCCTTTACATGGATGCTGATGTTATAGTTTCTTTATGTACTTGCTGAGTCCGTGGACTCACTCTTGCTTTATTGTTGTTTTAGGTACCGAGCCAAGAACGACATGCATGGGGGAAGTAGTCGCTAGTCACACACTTGCCACATAAACTAAATAAAGATGAATGATCTTCTAACGTAATTGTTTTAGTAATTGGGCAAGATGCCCAAAGATTTATTATGTTTCGTCTCATGCAATGGATTAAATGTAATAATGATGCGTAGTAGAAATTCATATCTCTCTAGTTATGTTAGATACTTAGCATGTCTTTGATTATCTTTTGATGTCTTTGGAAGAAGGTTTTAGTTAATATTTGAATTGTTCTGTGTGTTGGAACCTTCGTGTAATTAACTTTACAAGGAGGTTCTGCTAAATTTATTAAGATTGTCTAGTTTGGAATTATTAGAGTTTGTTTAGTAGCATTCCGTGCTCATGTCGGGTCAGGTGTTACGATTGGTATCGTGAGCGGTCAGAGGTCCGTGGTGAATGATTCATAACTTAGGTAACTTAGCTTGTTAAAAATTTGCTAATGGTTAATTAATGAAAACTCGACACACCGTGCACATAGGATGGGGTGGGTCAATCATTGCATTTACGCTCGCCGTGGTTGTAATGATGATTCTGTTATGAGATGATCTTACATACCTATAATATGATTATATGATTATTATGAGTGAGAGCAGCCCTTGTTGAGAGGATTGAGGTCATGGTTGTGGCCCTGGCTTTACCAAAGTTACACCATTGTTCGTGGTAAGAGAAAAGGGAAGAGGTTACCTCGGATATCTTAGTACAAAGCGTTAATAGTGAGTATCTTTTGAAAAAAATTTGTCCACTTCCTTGAATTTGAATTTGATCAACTCTTGTTCAGTTGTGGTCGATGAATTTCTTTGGGTCGATAGTTCATTTCGGCTTGATGGGTTTCTTTGAGAAAGGTTATTATGTTTTATTGGCTTAATCTGTCCCATAAAGCAATTATTGTTTTTCCAATTGCTGAGTTATTCTTGTGGTGGTGGACTTGGTTAGTTGTCAATCTCGACCTTTGTATTGGAGTTCCGTCTTTTCATGGAAAGCATGATCCATTTATTTCACTTGATGATTTGGATAATGAAAGTTTCCTTTGCAAGTCCTGTAGTACGTGAAAGTTTTGATTCAATATATCTCTTTGGGTATCTTGAGTTTTGAAGTTGAAAAGTTCTTTTATGAAAGAAAACGCTAAACTCTTTAGCGATGTCGTCTCGTGGTTAAGTGAGAGGTTATAATCAGAGAAATTAGTGAATATGATATGAGTTATCAAGTTGGATCTGTAGTGTGGTGTATTGTAACACCCCAACTCAGCACGAGCCTGGAATGCAACTACCCTAAGCTGAAAATACTAAATTTCGGCAGAACCTCCTTTGCATACGAGGATACTGGAGGTTCCACACAACAAAAACACACAAGAATCATAAACTAGTCATGAAATCCAATTCTAAGATCTAAACATGAATCAACGATAATGAGCTAAGATAACAAATAACCATATGACTTAAAGTTCTCATCTATGTTCTCATTGTTCATAAAGGTACCATCCATGACTAAATTTATTTATTACAAACCAAAAGATGACAAAAGAGAATCATTATTTCTTATAGTAATGAGTCTAATGTGAAGTGCATTATTCGAGTAGTGCTCATCTACTCCTCCCAAGTGAACTTCATCAACGATCACCTAGAAATAAACAAACAAAGCAAGAGTGAGTCCATGACTCAGCAAGTACAATGATTAAGAAAAACATTCATTCATTGAAGATCAAACATAACATCATTGGGTTCGATCATAACACATTGGATTACTTATGAATACATGATATGAATGCTCAAATCAAGGAATGGACTGCACACACGCCAGATATCGCAGATAGCCGTGAACACCCGTCGGTGATCACTCAAGCCCGCATCTTAACAAAAATGCGGGATCCACTTCCGTATGAAGAACGTTTCATACGGGTGTCCAACATTGCCCATATTGGAATTAATGGGTCTTATCCAACCATCTTGGAATTGATGGTGGTTCTCATCCACTCCCGTGGACGTCAAATGTCAATGAATGCATGCAACAATTAAATGAAATATACCATAACGTCACTTCTATTCATGAACTCAATGTATTGAACAAGGCATGAATAATTCATTTCACATGTCTC
Organism: Ampelocalamus luodianensis; assembly: GCA_036346255.1. Classification (NCBI taxonomy): domain Eukaryota; kingdom Viridiplantae; phylum Streptophyta; class Magnoliopsida; order Poales; family Poaceae; genus Ampelocalamus; species Ampelocalamus luodianensis. The sequence continues at coordinate 14,763,122 of CM070633.1, forward strand.
ACAGGTTACCAAAACAACTCATGCTAAAAACCACAATGCACAAACATCCAAATAAACATGGTACTTGCCTTCCGCGTTGCGAAGCGTTATCTGGCAACGAAGGCGCTCTTATACACGAAGTTTCGCCGCCTAAACCAACGAAATAACTAAATAAGTATACATGATACCCAGCTCAACTAGTCGGTGTTCTATTTTACTTCTATTAGGAGCCAATTAAATCCTATATCGCATAGACTGAAAAACAGCGGAGTCTGTCCAATAAGAAAATCCTGGACAGCAACACGGGGACTAACATAACTCACAGCCTGGAAGTCGAAAAATAGCAAACCCAATTTCTGTAGATTCTTAACTGGTCTAACTACAAAACTCTAGTTGACGCGACAAACCAATTTGGTCAAATTAATAGGCTAATAATTGTTTGAACATTCAGCACAGATTCAGCCTACCAAAATTCAGCAGAAATATTCAGTTGATCATAACTTCTATGTTACAACTCCGAATTGAGCGTTCTTTACCAATCTGAAAAGGTTATCGAATTACCTACAATAACCTAGTTGGGTGAACTTTCAGATTCTTCCAACTTCTCTATCATAATATAGAAAATATACAGACAGATTAATCACGTCAGGTTTCTGGCAGCGACTGTTAAAACAGACATATCTTTTGACCCATAACTCGGAATCAAGTAAACTCAGTGGCCATCTAAACCTGACAGGGGATACTTCAATTTTCTAGGAGACACCAAGTTCAAAATCTGTGAATAACAATTTCTTATACAATTTACAAATTGACTGCAGAATCTCGTCAGGATTCTGGACAGTCAAGACTAATTCTATCATAACTTTTGACTCGGACCTCGGATTTGAGTGAACTCGGCGGCCACTGAAACGTAAGAACAAGACCTAGATATCTCTAGGAGACCAAGCCTTCAGATTCTGCCTAAAAATAACTGAAACACCCTCTACAACGTACTGGACAGAAACAGCTTCTAATTTTCAGCAGGTTTGCCTAATCAAAAACGTAACCAAAACACTTCTAACAACAATCAAACCACGAGGATCGCATCGTTACCCTTGCTGCAACCAGGAGTAGGGGAAGGATTCCTTGGCGATGAAGCTCTTCCTCCTTTTCCCTCCTTTGGCCGAAACAACCAGCAGCCCGCTCGAATCTTTGCGAACACCAACGCGGGAAACTCGGAGACCGGTTGGGGCAGCACCACAGCAGGAGGAGCAGCCACAAGGGGAGATGGGGGCGGCTCCAAGGCAGGGCGCAAGGGAGGAGAGGAGAGGAGGGGTGGCGGCCAAGGGGGAAAAGAAGGGAGGGTGGCCGCCAAAGAATAAAAGGGGAGGGCTAGGTTTGCACCAAGGGGAGGGGAGAGGCGCATGGGCCTAGGCCCATGGCCGGCCAAGGCCTGGAAAGGCTACCGGAGGCCCAAAAACCCTCATCCTCTACGAAAAACGAAAATTTAACGCTAGCCGAAGTTCCCGATTAAACCTTTCTTTCCGAACAAAAACAGGTATTACATTCTACCCCTTAACGGAATTGACCCAATTCTACTCACGCCACGGACACAAGAGCGAAGTCTAAGGAATTGAAAACAAAATTAATACGCATCAGCAACAAATAGGTTCGATAATGCTCGCGCATGCGAGATTCCAGATTCCCAAGTGGCTTCTTTCTCCGATTGATGAGACCAAAGAATCTTGACATACTTCGTGGTTTTATTCCTCAAAACCCGCTCTGATTTGTCCAGAATTTTTACTGGTCGGGACTCAAAAGTAAGGTCCTGTTCAATGCTCAACGGCTCCATTGGAATTGCATGCTCGTGGTCAAATAAGAACTTTCTCAACATGGACACATGAAACACATTATGAATTCCTCTCATAGACTCGAAGATCCAAACGGTAAGCCAAATTTCCAACTCTTGCCATAACCGAAACGTCCGATGTACCTTGGGCTAAGTTTTCCTTTAGTACCAAACGCATTCACGCCTTTGGTAGGCGATACTCTCGAAGGACCTCGTCACCCACATTGAACTCCAATTCGCCTCGACATCTGCGTAGCTTTTCGCCGCCGAGCAGCTAACAAGTTCCTTCTAACTCTGCCACTCTAGCCACGCTTGTTGAACCCATTCGACCCAAAACTGCCTCTCTCCCACTGCATCCCAACACAACGGAGATCTGCATTTCCGCCATAAAGGACTTCAAATGGTGCAGCTCGAATCGGCGTGATAACTATTATTATAGGCGAACTCGCCAAAGCCGTGATCTTCCCAACCACCCTTCCAGATAAAACACAACACCGAGCATATCTTCTAAGGTTTGAATTGTACGCCGATCGACCATCCGTCTCGAGGGTGGAATGCGATTAAGACGGAGTTGCGTGCCCAAAGCACTCGCAAACTCTCCCAAAACTTGGAAACAAATTTGGCATCTCGGTCGGAAACAATAGTCTTTGGCACCCGTGCAATCGTACTATCTCTCGCACATAAAGTGGAGCCAAATCGCCGCAGAATTGGTGGTTCGAATAGGAATGAAATGTGCGACTTCATGAACCGATCCACTATCACCCATATAGCATCCTTCCTCGCCGAGTGCGAGGTAAACCAACCACAAAATCCATGGAAATGTCATCCCATGGCCACACCGAACCTCTAAAGGTTGCAACAATCCGCCGGCCGCTATGTTCAGCCTTAACCGTTGGCAGATCCCACACGAGGCCACAAACTGCGCAATATCGACTTTCATTCTCTTCCACCAGAAATTCTTCTTCAAATCTTTGTACATTTTGGTCTCACCTGGATGTACAATTATACTGGTACTGGTGGGCTTCCTTTAGAATCTCATCTTTAATCAGTGCCTCTGTGGCACACAAAGCGACTTCTTTAAATCGCAAAGTACCGTAATCATCTATACCAAAATGGCCTTGCTTGCCTTCATCTAGGCGCTTCCTCACACGCTGGAGCATTTGATCATGCTGTTGTGCTTCCCGTACTCGTTCTGGAATGGCTGACTCAAGAAGCAAACGGGTCTCGGTCTCGCGGTACCCGCAAAGCAAAAAGATATATCCATACGCCAAAATCAGCGATGAGACAAGCGAGGGTAGGAGGTGTCGCTTATGCGACTCGTGGCATCGGCTACAACATTTGCCTTGCCGGATGATACCGAATGGTGAGATCATAGTCCTTAATCAACTCCAACCATCTCCTCGCCTCAGTTTAAATCTTTCGGTAAAGATGTATTTGGACTCTTGTGATCGTGAAAATGTCACAAGATTCGCCATACAAATAATGGCGCCGATCTTTAAAGCCGTGACTACCGCTGCAAGCTCTAGGTCATGAGTAGGATAGTTCTGTTCATGTTTCTTCACCGCGAGACGCATAGGCAATCACCTTACCATCCTCGCATAAGTACACAACCCACCCAACTCTAGACGCATTCAATAAATAGTGAACCGCTTCCCCGGTTCGGAAGGGTGAGAATTGGGGCGGTCACCAATCTATCCTTCAAAGTATAGAAGCTTCGTTCACACGCATCCGCCCACGAAACTTGACACCTTTCGTGTCAATCGAGACATTGGTCTCGCAATGGTAGAGAAACCCTCCACGAAACGGTAGTAACCAGCCAAACCTAAAACTCCTCACTTCTTTTACATTGGTTGGTCTCTTCCATTCCACCACTGTTGAAATCTTACTTGGATCGTGAAATGCCCTCTTGATTGATTACATGGCCCGAAACCCAACTCGTAAATCCAATTCACATTTCTTCAATTTGGCATAGAATTGGTTCACTCAAGGTCTCAGCACCAACCTCAAATGTTGAGCATGGTCCTCTTCCGCTTTGGAATAAATCAAGATGTCGTCAATAAATACTACGACGAAATCATCAAGATAAGGGTGCAACATACTATTCATGGCTTCCATGAAAATGCAGAGCATTAGTTAGTCCAAATGACATAACCTTATACTCATAATGACCATACCTTGTAGAGAAAGTCGTCTTCTCAATATCTTGCTCATGAACTCGAATCTGATTATAACTCGATCAAGGTCAATCTTGGAAAATATTTTAGCTCCCTTCAACCGATCAAAGAGATCTTCAATACGGGCAACGGATATTTATTCTTTCTGCTTGCTTGATTAAGAGCCCTGTAGTCCACACACATACGCCAACTACCGCCCTTCTTCTTAGTGAACGAGCAGAGCTCCCACGGCGATACACTACGCCGAATCATACCTTTGGATAGCAAATCATCCAGTTGCTTTTTCAACTCCTCCGGAATGGTCGTGCCAAATGGTACGGAGACATCGAAATAGGTCGGGTTCCCGAACAAGATCTATCCGAATTCCACTTCACGCTCGAGGCATTCCAGAAGCTCCACAGAAACACGTCAGAAATTCATTCACCACCGAATATCTTCAATACGGTGGAGATTCGCACTTCTCGCTAAGAGACCAAAGCAACCCAATGTTCGAGGCTCGACGACTAGGAAACAGACTAGCCAACACACACGTGGAATCAAACGGTGCACCGCTCAAACACTAGTTCTCTCCGACGGAGCTCGCAAAGTCACCGTCTTCCAAAACAACAAATCTTGGCACGATAAAAGAATAGCCAATCCATACCCAAGATAACATCAAAAGGTGATAATGAATCACCATGAGATTGGCAATGAAATTCTCATCTTCTATAGTGATAGTACAGCCAGGACAAACTGTAGAGCTAGAAATAAGACCTCCCGGGGAACTGACCACCACGGATTCAGAAATAGATTGCACACTCAAACCCGCCCTTTTAACAAAATCTAAGGACACAAAAGAATAAGTAGCCCTGAATCAAATGCAACGAAAGCCTCATGTGAATCAACTAATAAAGTACCTGTCACCACATCAGGGCGGCCCACGGTGTCAGGGGTGGGCATGGCGTAGACTCCCAAAGGTGCCGGAGCAGAGGACGCACCAACACTCTGAGAGGGAGGGGCAGGAACTGCAGCAGGTGAGAACGAGGGCGGAGCAGATGGAGCAGTGGTTCCGTAAGAACCTGGTCGGGCGCAGAGTCAAACCGCCGGTGGAACCCATCCCGGTGAGAATCGAGGCACAAAAGGTGCAACTGAGTCTAAACCGAGCCCGAGGAGTACTAGAGGACGACGCCGCTGAATCGCTTCCCACTTGATGATACTTGCCGGATTCTCGCTATAAACAGAAAGCTTGTGGCCCTCTCGACCACACTGACGACAAGTCCCTCTGAAAGAACATTCTGACGCACGATGCCCCTCTCCACACTTAAAACATTTCATACCTTGACCTGGAACTGGGCGCATCTGAGGTGTGGAAGAAGAAAAACGTGGCGCCGAAGAAAAAGACTGCCCCTGCTGAGCCGGACGAGATGGGCGGCTCCCCTGAAACCTCTTGGAAGTAGGCCGCTGAGAGGACCCACCTCCACCACCAAAACTCCTCTTCTGGCCACCACCAGAACCACCAACAGAAGTAGTGCCACCACCGATCGCCTCTGCGAAGGAGAATTCCTCCCGCTCTATCCCTCTAGCCTGCTCAACCACAGTGCTGAAATCACGCAAAACCGAGGCTCCCAAGATCTGACGATACTCCTGAAGGAGACCCCGGCGAAACCTCTTGGCCTTCTCCAAGTCATCACTGGCCACAGCTGGTACAAAGCGTACCAGATTGTTGAACTCCATCTCGCACTCGACATCGACCTATTGCCTTGAGTCAACACTAGCAATGACTGCTCCATCTTCTCAATAAAAGAATCCGGATAGTATTTGGCTCTGAACTGTGCCACAAAAACTTCCCAAGTAATCGGTCCTCGACTGGGTCCTAGCGCATGAACCCCTTCCCACCGGATATCGGCTTGACCCTTCGGTTGAAAGGCCACAAACGAACCTTTGCGCCGAGTTCATCTCCAATGCTCGAATCGACGCTCCATGTACCGAGCCAATCGCTGCTCGAACGGGTACCGCCCATCAAACGTGTTCACCGGCGTCATCCACTCACGAAGACTCATCCTAGTCTCGGTGGAATCGCGCAACAACCGGACTGCCATGGCGATAAAGAAGAAGATCGCGCGATCGCGCAGGAGCAACAGAGCAGCGGATAAGCCGCCGCACCGCCGACGAGCCGCCGTTCTCCCTTTGAAGATTCGAATAATCGCCGACACCGCCGAGCATCGCGGCCGCGCAGCTTGAGCTTCCACGGTGGTTGAGCGGTGAGGCAACCTCCTCATTAACCCCACCGCAGCCTCTTCGCGAACGTTGCGTATAACCGACCACGCCTCGATCGCGACCACGATCGCGACGCCACGCCTCTACCTCTCGCCATCTAAGGACAACACAACGTAACAAAGACCAAATCGAACAACAGTTGCACAACAAATAAATCATAACAACAAGAAAATTTGCGGAAACAACGAATTGCCCAACCCAACCTACTGTGCACAGTGTGTCAATTTAATAATTTTATTTTAACCACGGACCTAAAGCCCGCTCTGATACCAATCAGAACACCCCAACTCAAAGACGAGCCCGAATGCAACTACCCTAAGCTGAAAATACTAAATTTCGGCAGAACCTCCTTTGCATACGAGGATACTGGAGGTTCCACACAACAAAAACACACAAGAATCATAAACTAGTCATGAAATCCAATTCTAAGATCTAAACATGAATCAACGATAATGAGCTAAGATAACAAATAACCATATGACTTAAAGTTCTCATCTATGTTCTCATTGTTCATAAAGGTACCATCCATGACTAAATTTATTTATTACAAACCAAAAGATGACAAAGAGAATCATTATTTCTTATAGTAATGAGTCTAATGTGAAGTGCATTATTCGAGTAGTGCTCATCTACTCCCTCCCAAGTGAACTTCATCAACGATCACCTAGAAATAAACAAACAAAGCAAGAGTGAGTCCATGACTCAGCAAGTACAATGATTAAGAAAACATTCATTCATTGAAGATCAAACATAACATCATTGGGTTCGATCATAACACATTGGATTACTTATGAATACATGATATGAATGCTCAAATCAAGGAATGGACTGCACACACGCCAGATATGCAGATAGCCGGTGAACACCGTCGGTGATCACTCAAGCCCGCATCTTAACAAAAATGCGGATCCACTTCCGTATGAAGAACGTTTCATACGGGTGTCCAACATTGCCCATATTGGAATTAATGGGTCTTATCCAACCATCTTGGAATTGATGGTGGTTCTCATCCACTCCGTGGACGCCAAATGTCAATGAATGCATGCAACAATTAAATGAAATATACCATAACGCACTTCTATTCATGAACTCAATGTATTGAACAAGGCATGAATAATTCATTTCACATGTCTCACAAAGTTACCAAAACAACTCATGCTAAAAACCACAATGCACAAACATCCAAATAAACATGGTACTTGCCTTCAGGCAAGGCGGCGTTATCCGCAACGAAGGCGCTCTTATACAAGTTTCACGCCTAAACCAACGAAATAACTAAATAAGTATACATGATACCCAGCTCAACTAGTCGGTGTTCTATTTTACTTCTATTAGAGCCAATTAAATCCTATATCGCATAGACTGAAAAACAGCGGAGTCTGTCCAATAAGAAAATCCTGGACAGCAACACGGGACTAACATAACTCACAGCCTGGAAGTCGAAAAATAGCAAACCCAATTTCTGTAGATTCTTAACTGGTCTAACTACAAAACTCTAGTTGACGCGACAAACCAATTTGGTCAAATTAATAGGCTAATAATTGTTTGAACATTCAGCACAGATTCAGCCTACCAAAATTCAGCAGAAATATTCAGTTGATCATAACTTCTATGTTACAACTCCGAATTGAGCGTTCTTTACCAATCTGAAAAGGTTATCGAATTACCTACAATAACCTAGTTGGGTGAACTTTCAGATTCTTCCAACTTCTCTATCATAATATAGAAAATATACAGACAGATTAATCACGTCAGGTTTCTGGCAGCGACTGTTAAAACAGACATATCTTTTGACCCATAACTCGGAATCAAGTAAACTCAGTGGCCATCTAAACCTGACAGGGGATACTTCAATTTTCTAGGAGACACCAAGTTCAAAATCTGTGAATAACAATTTCTTATACAATTTACAAATTGACTGCAGAATCTCGTCAGGATTCTGGACAGTCAAGACTAATTCTATCATAACTTTTGACTCGGACCTCGGATTTGAGTGAACTCGGCGGCCACTGAAACGTAAGAACAAGACCTAGATATCTCTAGGAGACCAAGCCTTCAGATTCTGCCTAAAAATAACCTGAAACACCCTCTACAACGTACTGGACAGAAACAGCTTCTAATTTTCAGCAGGTTTGCCTAATCAAAAACGTAACCAAAACACTTCTAACAACAATCAAACCACGAGGATCGCATCGTTACCCTTGCTGCAACCAGGAGTAGGGGAAGGATTCCTTGGCGATGAAGCTCTTCCTCCTTTTCCTCCTTTGGCCGAAACAACCAGCAGCCCGCCTCGATCTTTGCGAACACCAACCGCGGGAAACTCCGAGACCGGTTGGGGCAGCACCACAGCAGGAGGAGCAGCCACAAGGGGAGATGGGGCGGCTCCAAGGCAGGGCGCAAGGGAGGAGAGGAGAGGAGGGTGGCGGCCAAGGGGAAAAGAAGGGAGGGTGGCGGCCAAAGAATAAAAGGGGAGGGCTAGGGTTTGCACCAAGGGGAGGAGAGGGGCGCATGGGCCTAGGCCCATGGTCGGCCAAGGCCTGGAAAGGCTACGGAGGCCCAAAACCCTCATCCTCTACGAAAACGAAAATTTAACGCTAGCCGAAGTTCCCCGATTAAACCTTTCTTTCCCGAACAAAAACAGGGTATTACATGTATAATCGATCCTAACTAAGATCCCTGGAAGGAAAGTTGACTAATTTGATGGTGCCATGTAGTAGTTCTTGTTGAACTGTGATTAAGTGTATGGCTATACCTAATTGGAAGCAATAGAGTTATTAACAATCGTGTAACTTTAACGGAGTGCTTGACCCTAGAGTTGTTTAGTTTGCTAAACTTGTTAGATTATTTGATCTCAATGGATTAATCTAACTGCAAGGGAAGAGAAATATAAGATGTGTTCGATCGTCGCCTTGGTAGATATTAATATAGAATTTTTCTTTAATTGGCTTTTTGATGATCTTATTTATGCTCGTGGGAGTACAAATAGATACAGGACCAACAATTCATCCATGATTGAATAATCATCAAAAGTTTATGATAACCTCTAGATTGAAGTTAGTGGGTACTAAATAAGTATGAGCATTCCGAATAGTTGAAGGGTTGAAATTTGAAAGTGATTTATTCACGAGTGTTTCATGAGAATGTATTGTGGCTTCATGCCATTGTTAAAAGAGGTCTTGCTCCTATAGTGTAGTGGTGTATTAGATATACTCTAGAACAGTTGATCATTGTAATCTTATTGAGATAACAAAAATGTTATGAAATAATATGTTGTGTTTGTTTTGGAAAGGTTTATGATGGGATTTTATAGGTGACATGTGGTTGCTCGATGGTAAAAATTGTCAGATAATAGTATGTCTTTGATGAAAGGGTTTTGGTGTAACCTTGTAAATTGTGTAGTAGGTTCCTTCAAAAATCTGGTGGTTGTTATAGTGAGGGTGTAAGAATTTGGTGTACTCTCAATTGAGGATGAGAGGATAAAGTGAAATGTAACAGTTTGGTCAGCTTTTGGGGACTTTATAAAGGAAGAGTTGATGATAACGAACCTTGTTAAGAGTGAATTATTCTTAATGTTAGTAATAAGGTCTACAAGAGATTGTGACGCGTTTGAGTGATGATGATTCTTCTAGAGAGAAAGTAAGTTGATTATTTTAATAACGATTAAATGAAATGTTTGGAGTTTCAGATTCGTGATCTTTGGGGCTCATGATTTATGTAGTAGATAAAATTAGTTGAGCAATGTGACATATAGAAAGGTTCCGTTTGGTTCTGAAGTGATGAATGTGATTTGGTATTAAAAGCATCTCTTGTTTGGTTTGGCAAGTAATGTTGTAATCAAAGAGATTGCTTTCGTTGTGTTAACGGAAAATGTTTACCATAAGTATTTGAGGTTGGAGCTAAAAAAAAATGTAATCCGCAACTTACTTGTTGTCTCAGCTTAAGAGTTTCTTGGGTTTGCATAGCAATGTTTTATTATGAGTTATGGAGATGGAAAATTTCTTCTTGTGGGACTTTTGCCCTCGACTGTGGATTCGCATTCTGTTTTCTGAGATCATTTCTATTTGACTATTTCTCTTGGTCTCGTGCTCACTTCGAGGAGCCATGATTTCTTATGCGTCGAACTTTGTATTTGTTTATTTCTTCCTTTCGAATAAGGAAGTAACCAAATTGTGTTGCCAAGTGTTATAATGAGTAGCATGGTGATTGGTTGGAGGTGGTCAAGTATTTCGAATTGTTGATATTTTTGGGAACCAATCTATTTGAAGAGCAAGATAATGTGAATTGGTTTCACTTACAACACCGAGAGAATTCTACTTAAATGGAAAGTTTGTCGATGAGATAAAAGTGATTAGTGTTACAACTAGTGGAACCTATGGCTAATTATGATCCAAAGAACCTTTGTCCATGTTGAAATATTGGGACTATTGAAATTATGGACTTTTGATAAACTTATTAGAGTATCACAATTGGGTACTTAGTATGATTGTGCGTAAGAGTTGTGGTGGTGAAGTTTAATAAGAGTCATGTGTGGAGGAACCTAAGTGTCATGCTAATTAGAGGGATAGCAGGAATTGTTGAGCTATTGTCAAGTATGGCTCGGCCTCAGTAAGTGACCTTATGAGAGTTAAATTATCTTCGAGGATATCTTGGTCAAAGAAGATATTTATTTATTGACATTAGTGATTGGGTATGTTTGAATCTTAGTTATATAGTGAGGGTATGACGAATGGGTATATTGTGGTCGTGTAGTTGAATTTTGATTAGTGTGGTTTAGTGAAGGTCCAAGATTGGTGACATGAAACGCCTTGAGCGGTTACTTGATTAGTGAGGAACGTGGATGTTAATGATTGAGGTTATTGTTGAGCTATGTAAAATTTTAGTAAATGAATTGGAAGATTTCCTATCAATCATACCAGAAATTCATTGTAGGAGACTTCGAGGTTGATTTTAGGCTTTGCCAATGATTATGTGTAGAGATGGTAGAATAATAGTGGATTCCGAGTAGTGGGATGATCATTGATAGTATCCTTTGAGGCTAGTATATGAGAGTGTGTGATGTGAATTTCAAATTGCTCATCCTTAACGGATTAAGGGATGTGATGGTGGGTGAAATCTATTGAGTTGTGTTGGAAATTATTTTGACAAGTAATTCATTCGTGGGAAGTTGGCTAGAGTACGATATTGTGGATTGGAAGAGTCTACCGCATAATTGTGGATTTGGTGTTCGTAGAGCATAGGTTTGGGATTGCCAATTTAAGAGAAATGAGTTAATGCGTTATGCGATGATTTGGGATCCTATGGTTTAAGAGAAAGTTGATTTCTTAAAAGAAAGATTGTGGTAAAGGGTGTGATCTTGGATAGTGAGATGTTTTCTTAGTTCTTACTTGAACTATGTGGTTATGACGGATGTCAATTACAAATTGAGTTGGTTCTTGTCGGTATGTGTGATTCCTTCCAGTTAAGAAAAAAAAGGTTAATATGGTTTTTTCGAGTGATTTCGTTTTTGGCTTGTGTGGTATTTATTTCTAAACTACCTATTTCAAAAAGTGGAAAAAAAATTTCATGGTAAATCCATTGATTTTGGATTGGGCTCTTCTAAGGGAAGATGGCTTTGAGTTGGATGCATTTTGACTCCTTTGTTCTCAGTTGAGTTCTTCGGATAAGTGAGTTGGTAGGCGAGTTCTTTGTGCATCCCTTGGTAAAGGTGATGCTGCTTGCATAGGTAAGGTGATCGACTGAGAGTTGGAACAAGAGTTCTATGTGTTTTGTGTAGACGGTGTACTTGCATGCAGAAGGAAGTTTAACCAAAGGTGTGTTGGATAGATTCCCTGTCACGGGAATTTGTAGATTGGCGTATCACTAGGACCGTCTCGAGTACTTGCGCGGAGTACGCAATGTCTTGTGTTTTTCGGTGCTGAGAGAGCACATGAGAGGTTCGGAGCTTGAGATTTTGTTAGAGCTGTTGGCTAAGAAGTAAGACCTTACCTTTGAGTCCCGTGTGTTGAGTGTACCTGTAAAGGTCGATACTAGTGTTGAGGTGAAATACGTGATATCCGTCAAGGTGATATGATCCCATAAGCCCAAGAGGGAAGCGACTTGTGAATTGCGGTCTCGCATGTGCGAGCAGTACTCGGAGTGGTTCACGTTGGGTATACGTTAAAGATTGTCGATTTCGGTTCCTTTCAAGTAGATTGGTGAAAGTAGAATTCGTGGTCGAATTCTTTTTAAGGGGGGTAGAATGTAATATCCCGTTTGTCGTTAGTGGATGTAATAAAAAAATTAGAGAGGGAATTAAGATAATTAAAAGAGAAAAAAAATCAGAAATTGAGAGAGAAATAGGCCACACAGCCCATAGTCAAGTGGAGGAAAAACAGGCTTAGTGGCCCATGGCCCATGAGGAAACCAGAAACCAACTAAAGAAGGAGGGGGAACCCTAGGGTGCTACAGTACCCACGCTGCCACTGTAGCACGGTACTGTAGCAACCCATCTCCTTCATGGTGGTGCCCCTCTCCTCCGATGCCTCTTCATTGTGGTGGCCGGCCAAGAAAAAAAGAAGAAGGAAGAAAGGAGAAGGGAAGAAGAGAGGGAAGGGGAAGATTCACGGATTGCATCGCGATCTACAGCGGTTCGTCAAGGGTAACCCCGGTTTGCCCCCGAATAGATGCATATTTGATTGTTGTAGCAATGTCGGTATTTCTGTCTCCTCAGGACAGATCGCGTTAGACAGACGTTTTGATATAGTTAAGTGCGGATTCGGTCTTGGGCTTCTCCTAGAGAGTTGTAGAAGACGTCAATAGCTTTCGATGAAGTGCTAGATCGTATTATTTGGACCTCTCTAGCAAAAGTTATGAATTTTTTAGTGCGATTGTTCTGCGAATCTGTCAGTATTCTAACAGGTTTTAGTAATCTGACTTTAGAGATCAGTTAAATGGATAATTAGAGTATCTCAGTATAACGAAAGTTGTAGATAATTGTCTTAGATTTCAGGTAAGCCCAAGAACGCGACATTTGGACAAACGAGCTGAAAGTTATGTTAGTTTTAGTGCTCTGTCCAGAAAGGGTGACGTGAAATCGATGTTTTGTTAATCAGCTTAAAAGTGATTTTAGATGGCCGAATCAGGGAGGCTCACCAACTAGGTTTAGTTGGGAAATTTGATTACCTTTCAATGAAGTCCAAGAACACCTAATTTGGACCACTGTACGGAAAGATATGAATTTTAGAACTTGACTGTTCACAGAGGGCATTTCAGTACTTAAGAAAGCGGAGTCGGGATCGCGTTGCAATTTGCTACTTGATGAGTTCGCTTATTTAATTCATGTTTTTCGTTACTATGGTCTTAGTTTATATTCACAATGTATTAGGTGGGGGATTGGTACCGGAGGCAGCACCGTCTTCACGTTCTCCATTCGCACGTGGTTAAGGCAAGTGCATTGTTTGATTCGTGGTTGTGATTGATTGGTGTTTGTGTGCTTTTTCGATATGTGATAGTATAGTGAGATCGATGGCATGATGTTGGTTTAAGATTGGTGGATGCTCCAAATATGTTTATGCTCTGTTGTGGTATGATGTTATCGTTTTGTGGTAAATTGATGATGATTAAATGATGAGCATGTGCATATTGAGATCATGTTGAGGCTTGGTCACGTGGTGACCAAGTATGTTTCTTTGAGATCCCCGTCATGAATGTGACGGGCCGAGATCCCCACACTCGTGGAGTGTGGGTTGAGGTCCCCAATACTCATGCGGAGTATTGGGCAATTGGTCCCCTGCGTGCGCCGCATGTGCATGGGTATGCGGCGACGGTTGCATACTTTGCATTACGGTGTAATGCACAAAGAAAAGATAAAGAGAAAGGACCCTTGAGCATTGCATTTGCATATGAGATGTTCTATTGTTGATCTCCTTTACATGGATGCCGATGTTATAGTTTCTTTATGTACTTGCCGAGTCTGTGGACTCACTCTTGCTTTATTGTTGTTTTAGGTACTTGAGCCAAGAACGACATGCATGGGTGGAAGTAGTCGCTAGTCACACACTTGCCACATGAACTAAATAAAGATGAATGATCTTCATAACGTAATTGTTTTAGTAATTGGGCGAGATGCCCAAAGATTTATTATGCTTCGTCTCATGCAATGGATTAAATGTAATAATGATGAGTAGTAGAAATTCATATCTCTCTAGTTATGTTAGATACTTAGCATGTCTTTGATTATCTTTTGATGTCTTTGGAAGAAGGTTTTAGTTAATATTTGAATTGTTCAGTGTGTTGGAACCTTTCGTAATTAACTTTACAAGGAGGTTCTCACAAATTTATTAAGATTGTCTAGTTTGGAATTATTAGAGTTTGTTTAGTAGCATTCCAGGCTCATGTCGGGCTGGGGTGTTACAGCTTACAAGTTGACAATATAGAACACAGTGGAAGATAAAGAAGTAGTGGAGTCCAGCTGATCTGCCACAGGCAATCGACTAGGGTAGCGGCCTAGTCATCGAGATCCACACCGATAGCAAAGTCCTTCTCCTCTGAAATTTATTTGCATTAAGCAAGGGTGAGCACAACTTCCGTGCTCGCAAGTTACACCCAATAACAGAGTTAATGCATGCATGGATATTATCAAAGGAAGGTTTATAGGGTTATTTGTGCAAAAGCAATATTTAACATTTTAAATACAATACTAAGTTCAAAATCATTTATACTATATCTAAAATCAAATTTCATTTTTATTCATCATTTCTCAAGTGTAGGACAAATCTCTATACACAAGTGTTGAAGGTCTACCCCCCTTGCATCAGGCTTCCTGCCCAAATTTTCCAGTTGGATAAGATATCCAAAACATTTGAGTTTTAAAACAAAAACCAAGTCTAATCCGTGAAAGGCTTTGCTCAGCATGTCCATGACTGTGAACACAGCTATTCGAATAGATTGACACTTTGTAGAGGTTGTACAGCTTTACCCACACGACATGACTTCTCTAGTTTGTTTGGCATCCATCGGTACCACCGCTCACTACCTTAGGTAACCAGTCTAGAGCACGCAACAAGGCCTTTACAAAGCACCATTCCAAAGTAGTTATGCTCGCTAAGGTTTCGCTACCGTAGGCTTCGCACGAAATGATAACCCCTTGTTGCGCCATGTGAGAATTCACAATAAGTCTTCATGACACCCACACATCTAGATGGCACAACCACATTGAAACATTGCAAATTAGTTAGTTAGGTCTGTCCCATACCAGACTTGTGGTAGTACGGAAGGGCTTTACAATCCGCAGCTCACAGACCGGTCCTTAATTAACTGAATGACTTCCAAAACAATCCCTGGGCCTCAACCATTCACTACGTTGAGCCCGTGCATAAACCTGCACCCACCAACTATCCGTTTCGCCCAAGTCCAAACCAGTTTTTGATTTTATTTCATTTTCCAAAATGATTTTCAAACTTCCATGACACACCAATGCTATGGATACAATTTAAACCACATTTGATTTTTTGGCTGAAAATTCCCAAATCAAATATTTTTGGTCTAAGCATGGCCAAGCATAATTTTTCTCAAAATGTTCTAATTCATACTATTGCATAAACTAGATTTTCATCTAAGGTGTCAAGGTAGGTTGAAGTCAATGTCAAGATTGGTAGTACAAAGGATTTAGGCATAACTATAAATTTTAAAACAGGTATTTAACGTACATTGAATATAAATAAGTATGCAATATTAATTTAAAATAGAATTTAAACAATTTGAAATAATGGGATCAAATATGATCAAAGATGTAACTTGCCTTGCTCAATTAGTTGTTTTCAAACGGCGTCGAAATCTGACTCTGAAGTCGTCGAAATCTATACGTGAAAATAAGTCAAATTCAAACAAACTTCAAATAAAATTCAAACAAACTCCAAATTAAGAAATTTTGGTGTAGTTAGCTAGATCTTGAATTTAAATGAATTTAGAGATTTGAATCATCGAAATCAGAGTTCGTATGAAGAGGTATGAGCTCCTGGAAGTTTGGATGTACAGATAGAATTTAAGGCATTGTTCATCTTCTAAGTACTGTTTATTGAGCACTGTACCACGAGTACTGTGGTCGGAAGGGGATTTCGACTACACTAGTCGGTGGGAGCTACGACTATGCTGGTCGAAAGACACTACAACACTGGTCGAAAGACGCTTCGACCACACTGGTTGAAAGAAGGCTATGACCACACTAGTCGAAGGAAGGATACGACTACGCTGGTCGAAGGAATGCTACGACTACACTGGTCGAAAGGAAGCTACGATCTACACTGTTCGAAAGGAATCTACGACTACACTGGTCGAAAGAAGTTACAACTACACTGGGCGACAGCGGCGGCGCTCGGCTACAAGCTCGTCGGCACCACATGCCATGACGAGCTACATGAAGGTGCGCAAAAAGAAGAGAAGATGACGCCGAACATGATGCTATACCTTACGGTGGAGGGGAGCGAAGGAGTCACTGGCGATAGCGATGAAGGGGCGGCGAGATTAGGTCTACGGTGGTGAAGTCATTCCTGAGGTCCTCCGGCGACGTGGGTGTGCACACAAGGATGGCAGTGTCGAGATGAATTCGATGGTGCGGTCGAGGTGGCCGGAATGAGCCTAACTGCGCTAGAAATGAAGAAGACACAAGCTCTGGCCGGCGGCGAAAACTTCTAGGATTCGGGCACTAGAGGACGGGAGAAGCTACGAGGGTGGCAGCGTTGGGATGTGGAGGCCAAGGCGGTCCCGTAGCTCCTATTTATAGGGCACGGGCGAGGCCGAGGCTTCGTGCGGCGCATGAAGGTCCGAGTGGGACTTCGGAAAAATTCTTGGGATTTAGTGCCGAAGATGGAAGGGACATGGCCGGGTCGGACGTGAATTGATATAGGGTGTTTAACGCGCGCTAAATCACCGAGGTGCGATACGTATTCCACCGGGTTTTGGAAAGTTTGAAGATACATTACTGGCGGATGGGAAAGAACAAGAAAGTAAGGCAGTGTGGGCAAGAAAGGAAAGGAGGAGAAGGGTGACGCGGCATGTGCGGGCCCACCTGGCGGCGAAAGACAGAGGCGGTGAGAGGAGAGAGGGGCTGACAAGATGGCCCTACATGTTGGCGACAGAGAGGGAGAGAAGAGCGGCGCGCGGGTGAGGCGGGTCGAACGGGCCACGTGCATGAGAAATAGGGGCTGGGCTGAGGAAGTTTCACCACGAAGGATATTTTCAGATTTTAGTTGATTTAGCAAATCATTTAATCCTGTTAATTCAAAATAGCTTTAGAAAATAGCAAATAAAATCAAAAAATTATGAGAAAATCCATAGAAATTCTCTAAGGCACTTTGGATTTATATAAAATATTTTCAACTTATAATTGGTAATAGGTTTTGTAGATAATTTATTTTGGCTTTGAAATAATTAGGAAAAAGCTTTTTAAATTCCAAAAAGATCTAGAAATTAAATAAATTTTCCTTTTCAACTTTAAATCCAATAAAAACCCATAAAATTCAGTAAAATTTATCTTTGCCTTTTAAAATTTAAGAAATTCAGGAAAAGCAATTAAACTCTTTTAAATTTCAGGAAATCTAATAAAATAATAACTTTATAAATTTTTATTTTGGTAATAGAACTTTGGGATGTTACAGGGTGGCGATGTAGAGGGACGAGCGTTTGTTGGTTGCCAAATGCAGGGTCGTGGCGCACTGGTGCTTGCTGATTTTTGTGCAAGCCACTTATGCTTGCATCTCTCAACCACTACTCAAGTACTATCTTCAACCTGAATAGCTTTGTTGATCAGATCCTGGAAGTTGTAGACGTCATGGGTAGAAAGTGACTAGTTCAATTCATTGGTGAGACATTCCCTGAATAGAGCAATGTTTCTCCCTTCATTTGGTATCTCGGACGCTGCATAGCGGGCGAGGTAGTTGAAGTGGTGGAGAAACCCCATTACTAACTGGTTCCCTGGTGGAGTTCATCGAATTCCCACATCTTGATGTCCATGATGCTTGAGGGGACGTGGGCATTACGGAAGGCCTCCTTCAAAGTGGTCCAGGTGAGAGTCTGGTTCTCTGGAAGCATAGCCTGATGATTTTCCCACCAGGCAGCTGCAGCGCCTTGCAATTGATAGGACGCATACATGACTTTCTCCTCGTTAGTGCACTGGGCAATGACCAACTTGCTTTCGACAGTGCAGAGCTAGTCATCCGCATCAAGAGGATCAGCTGCTGAAGTGAAGGTGACCAACTTGCTTTCGACAATGCAGAGCTAGTCATCCGCATCAAGAGGATCAGCTGCTGAAGTGAAGGTCGGTGGCTGAGTTCGCATGAACTCGCCCATTATGGATGATGATCGGTTTGCAGTAGCTCCAATCCCTCACGTAGCAGTGCCGAGGGCGGCAGTGTTTTGCACTAGTTGCTGGAGCAAGAGAGTGTTTGTCTGTCTTCCTTGGTCAATCATGGGCAAGACTTGTGCCATGGTGGGTGGTTGTGGCAGAACCTCTAGTTCTTCAGTGGCGGTAGGCTGAGGTGGCTCAACTTGCTGCGTTGATGCAGAAGGATGCAACAGATTGGAATGAGGAGGAGTAGGATCACCACCTCCCTGTTGTTGTGATTCGGAGGCAGCTCCTTTTGCCATGAGTTGACGAACTGAGTGTGTCACAGACATCCTGTTCACACGAAGTACAGTTCAACACACATGCGCAAGACATGGGGGATTAAGAACAAGTTAAGCTGGTCAGTAAGTATTCTTATCCTAACTAGATTAACTTGATTAAACTGAAAATATGCACATTTTTGGACCATAAGGGCAGCACACATGCATATTAAACATAAGGTCCAATTTTACATGGCGCACGTGCCCGTTGCTTTTACATTACAAAAGAAGCAACTAGACCAGAGTAAGTAGCAGATTACAGTAATTATACAGCTACATCCCACTTAACTCTAGACCTACAAAATGCCAAAAATGCTCACACTAAGCCCTACATGTGAGCTCTAGGCTATTTGCCTCAGTCCAGTTGTCTAGTGGCGGACAAACACAAGCAAGCGGGGGCGTCGGATGCTGGACTGGATGGGGAGTTTGGGTCCTGGTAACTCCTCGGTAGGTGCTAGTATGGAATCCTCTCTGAACATCAGCTCCAGTGTGAAGTACCCCTGAATCGCCAGTAGTGTGATGTTGTCCTCGAGTAGGGAGATTCTTTGGCAAACCTCCATCAGCTCACAGGATAACCGGTAGAGGTATTTGTCGAGAGTCATCACCAGACCGGCGAGGTGCATATGGGGAGTGAGGATTAGTCTACCTGCCACTCGGTAGATGTGCGCCTCCTGGTTCGTAGCCCGTGCCGGGAAATGGTAGAACGGCCCCTCAGCTCTTGCAACTCATGTCACAGGCGTACGATGGCGACGTGGGCCGCGTCGTAGAGTGACATCAGGATGGTGGAGCCTCTCCCATAGTAGCAAAAGGCGGGATCTCCAGGATGACATCCTAGCAGGAGCACCTGGGTGAGGTACTCGGTATATACCACGTTGGAGGGCGTGCTGAAGGTCGTATACAAAGGTATATACGACCACTTTATGTGTTGAAGCATCACCCAAAGGGTGTGCGATAGGGTACCATCTTCAAAGGCGCAGGTGTGATATTGAGGTTCCCAGCGGGTAGTCATCTACCATTTAAGTGCAAGAGAAGTTAGTAAACATGTATAAAGAGATATGGATAAGAAATGATATTAGACAGGGAAAGAAATTTCAGCACAAATTTCTTATTCATTCTCTATGTTATGTAACAAATCCCTATAGCTCAAAACTTAGGTCATACTACCCCTTGGTCTTCACATACTGTTAGACCTTTGTAATAGCATTCAAGTTAACTCCGAAAGAGGGCAGGAGGATTTTTAAAGAATATTTCAACACAAAATTTTCAGGTAATACTAGGTTCTGAAATTTTGAGGAGAGATCCATCCGAAGCAGCACCCTCAGTAGCTTGATGTAGAATCTTCAAAAGAACTTTTGGCAGGATGTTTTAAGGACTTTTGTAAAACATTTTTAGTTCAGTTTTAAGGTCCTATGGTTGATTAAAAACTTTCATTTTCAGAGAGCACCCCCATCTCTCAAAGCTAGAGTTAATTTGAATAAGGTAAGAACAGATGACCAAATGAGAGACTTTTTTGATAAGATAGTTTTGAAAATCAAGACTATACCCATTAAGTCGATAATTTAAGCACGCTCATGACCACGAACACGACTATTATAATAGATTTACACTCTACAGAGGTGTACAATTTTACAAATATAACACGGCTTCTCTAGTTTGTTTGGCAACCGACGATGCCACCGCTCACTACTGTAGGTAAGCAGTCTAGAGCACGTGTCAAAGCATTTACATTATCTAACCCTAACCTTGCACTTAGCCTGTAACAGCCCTAACTTTGGGTTTGTAATTCAAATGTAAAATTTTGAGGAGAAATAAAAACTTTTGTTGTCTCTTCAAATCATTTGGAAGTTTTCCAAATTTTCCCTAGCAATTTCCAATTTTCTAGAAGTTAATTCTTGTGATTGGAAATTGTTGTCATCAAATTATTAGCCTTCAAACTTGTGATCATCCTCTGCAAATATTTTTCCTAGCATCTTGATCATCCTATCTACCTCCCTGAATTATTTCACAATTTTTAGATTTTATTTGCTATTTCAAATGGCCAAGTCAAACTAGTTGAAAATCTGGTCAAACCCTAGGTCAGCATGCTTGTGAATTTTCTGCAGAATTTTTCAGTGCATAAAAAGTTCTGGAAAATTTATGCAATGTTGATCTCTGTCTCAAGTAACTACCATAAAAATTTCGAAATTTTGGAGCTCAGAGCTACCTCTAAAAATTCTCCAAACTCTCTCAGCCTTTTAAAACCCCAAATCGAAAACACTGCTCTCGCCCGAACCCAACTCAGCTCGA
The DNA here is from genome assembly GCA_036346255.1 of Ampelocalamus luodianensis. NCBI lineage: Eukaryota > Viridiplantae > Streptophyta > Magnoliopsida > Poales > Poaceae > Ampelocalamus > Ampelocalamus luodianensis. The sequence continues at coordinate 14,784,284 of CM070633.1, forward strand.
GTCCGACTTCGCACCACTTGGCTCGGTCGCGTCAACTAAACGTATCGCGCGACGAGTCCAATCGATCGTGACCGTCCGATGCAAATCGAACGATCCACGTTGCGGCGCAACCGACCGTCCGAATGCATACACCAATCTCACCGCCCATTTCGATCCAACGGCCAAGATCTTTCCGATCGAGTAGAACCTCCGCTCGCACCGCTTTGCTCGCCGCCGACATGTGGGTCCTCCTTGTCGCGACGCCTCGCTCTTCTCCGCGCTCGCCGGAGTTCGGCCGGGTACCCGCATGCGCACGCACGCTCGCCGCCGCCACATCGTGGACGCGTGTCCTTCTCCGGTGTCGCCGCACCTTCATTACCTCACCGCGATCACCACATCTCGCTTTCCCGCCTCGCTGCTCCCTCCGCCCACTTCTCTGCTTCGGCCGAGAAGAAGGAGAGGCAGCGCCATCACCTCGTTGCCGCTTGTGCTTCCGCAACCTTCTCGCCGCCTTCCTTGTTCCTCGCCGCATCCATTTTTCCCATCCCGAGCTCGTGGCATCCAAGAAATCGCTTGAGCCACTTCTTCGCTCCAACTCCGTTGTTGCGGCCCCGCAAGCTCGCTTTGTGTTCGTGAGCCTCTAGCCTCGCTACTTGGTCCTTTAGGATCGCATCGATGCAATCGAGTCTAACGGTGACTTCATTTTCATCTTTGGTGCATCATTGCGGCTTGCGATCGAATCTCCTCCAAGCTTGGCGATTCGCCGCGCGATTCCGCCGCCGACCACCTTCGCCGCCATCGCCTTATGCCGCTCCCGATCAAGGCGAGCCGAGGCGCACTTTCCGAGCCTTCTAGAAGCTCAGCGACCTCGCCGTGGGAGCCGTGTCTTCTTCTCCGCCTCCGGCCGTCGCGAGCTCAACTCCGTGACCATCGGACCGCGCCGCCACCTCGGGTTCGCGAAGTCTCTCGGAACCCAAGGTATCACTCACTCGCTTTGAAACTCACCGGTTTGCGATCCATTGCGCGATCGCGCCATCGCGTTCGTGCTCGCCGGTGAACCGCCGGTGATGATTTGTTTGACTCTAATCATGTCTACCTTGAGTCTCTTCTTGTGGGCCCTCGCGTTAATCGCGTTAGAAATCGCTTAATCCAACCGCTGCATTTCACTTTGAGTCTCGCATGTGGGCCCGAATGTCGCTTAGGTTTGTGTAGTTTTAATGCGCTTTCTCGGTTGGGAAGCGATTGCGGTGGGTATGTTAGGTTTGCACTTTGAAGTCAAGACGATTCTTAGAATACGCCGACGCCACTTTCGCGGCCGGCTGTTTCGTCAAGATTTTCGCGCCCGCCCATTGTGTGTCTAGGCTAGATAGCCGTGGGTAGAAAAAGGATTTAATGCTTTAGTATTTCGTAATATGTTTTCACTGTAATCGTTAATTCATTTAAACTTAGAAAATGCATAACTAATTCAATTTTTATCCAAATTGCATGAATCCAAAGGCTGTTTATTTTCATTTCAAATGTATTATTTACTAAAATTAGTTTCATCCATGTCTCTGTAGCAAAAATCTGTTAATTAATAAAATGATGTTTTATGTATCTTCTAGATTAGAAAATGCATATCTCTTTCAATATTTGTCCAAATCCAGTGAAACCAATTTTGTAATTTGTCATTTTTAATGTACTAATTATTAGGATAGGTTATATACATTGTTTCTGTTCATGAAAATTTGTTAAGTAATTAACTAGTGTTTTGATGTGTTTTTAGCTTAGGAAATTCATAGAAAATTCTTAATAACTTAAAATGAATTGCTCTGTTTCTTAAATTTTGTTATATCATGCTTAGGCTGCTGGGAAAAGTTTAGTGTGTTTTGTTTTTGTTGTATTGTTTGAGTTTGGTCGGTGTTATTCGCTCTTATTCTGCTTTGTTCAATCGTTAGATTCGATATTTGCGGCAACCCCGAGAACGATCCTCCGCAACATATTGAGCAACAAAGAATGTGCAAGCAGCTTGATCATGTTTAATCCCAGTATTTTAAAGATTAATATTTTGTTTCAAATTGTATGTATGCATTGCTTAATTTGTGTTAAATTGATTAGTTAAACCGTAGTCGCATATCCTCGTAGACAAAATATTGATCTCTACTACCGAGCCTAGGTTATTTGTCGTGATTAGAGATCGCTGGATGATCTCTTATCACTTAGTAGATCCGGTCAACTTGCTTAGACATGCTTAGCTATCTAGAGAATCAATGTTATCGACTTTAGTCGGTAACCTTGATCACACAAAATTTACTATAGCTTTATGTTTTAGCATTTCGCTATGTTTAATTGCAAAACTAAAAATGAAAACAAAATAATTTAGACTTGGGCACAATGGTATGTTGGTGTGATCTGTTGGGTGTGACCGAAAGGTGCCCGAGCCGCTTAAGGACCGAGTTACTTGCGCCACCGCATCGAGCATTTTGCGTACTAACCACACTAGAGTATATGGGACCTCTCTTGACCTAGTACTTTGGCGTATTGGCCCGGTCGCAGGAGGTCGCAGGAGGGACGGAGGTGGGAGCATGGTAGTTGTCCAAAAGCTTTATCCCGAGTGGGTAGTTGTCTTTTCGCTTTACCATGTAAGCGTATGGGTTTCTATCCATACGAGCGCTCGTAGTTAATACACAATATTGGAAAAAGTCTCAGAGGACTTAGCCGTGCAAAGATACCTTCTAAGTGTGTTTTGGCTTAAAGGCGGTCCAAGTGTGGTACATTGGTACACCCCGCAGGTTAAAACTATTCAATAGCCTCGCCCTAGGTTATGGACACGCCGATACGCCCGTAAGAACTAGACTGCAACATTTAAATTAAAATTTGATGGGTGGTACGAATCGGGATTCGTGTATATTGTTGTGGTGACTATTGGGATAGTCACTTCTAGGTCATTTATCTTTCGCTTTTGTTATTATTACCCTTATCAGTATTTCAATCTTAAAAATGAATTGCAAACTTGCCTTTAAATCAGATACCCTATTGCAAACGAAATTGGCTTTGTGCAAATGAAACATATGGCCTCCACTAAACAAGCCTCGCATGTAGCATATGAACAGTCCGCTAGTTCACACGCTGTCTTGCGGGTACAAAGACAATCTTTGTACTCGTGTGCTTTGCTTAATGTTTTGTTGCAGAGGAAGAAGGTGAGCCTCGTGGTCCTCACTTCGTGAGTCAGGCTTGCGCGTCGTGGGTGACGACTAGTCTTGGCGGTCCTACGATGCCTTGTGGGTTGAAGGCACACCGATTGGCTTTGTTTATAGCCATTTTATGGCACTTTTGCTTCCGTCGTTTTATTATTTGTGTATCTTGTGGCCATGGCCATTGTCCGTAATATCTTTGCTATTTGTTTATCTCCGCTTGGTAGTGTGGTGTTTGGACTCTATGTGTGGAATGGAGTTGATGTCTAATTTTGTACCGAGGTGTGTATATCGCTCGAAGTATACATATCTCGAGGGTCGCTTTATTTGATTTGTGATGCTAGCTGTGGTTGGTTAAGCATTACAAACCAAATAAATCGGGTCCTCACATAGCCCGTCGAATGTTGTTCTCATCAACCTGCATACCCGTCTAGGTGCTACGTTTTTCACACTTCGCCCAGGTATCCCCGTCCCAGCGAGGCATTCGTCGTGGTGTCGGCATACTTTTCCTTTTGTATGCGGCACGTCTATTGCCTACCCCTCAGGAAAGGCTAGTTCTCGATAACTTAATTGGCTAAGGCTATCCCAGTAAAGCATATGTGGTTGTACAATTTTGGCTTAGATTGGAGTTGCCGGTGTTCGGTCCTTAATTGACTTCGGACGAGAATCTCCCCCTATCTATGAGTGAGACTCCTTTCCCACCGTTTTCAGAATATAATATAACTCGCCTGAGTCCAAAACTAGGTTTTGTATTTTGTTTTTATACCAAAACAACAGAGGCACACCCCTCTGGACATTTTCGTAATCCTCCCATATTCACATCTATCATATTGTCCTTTTTACATCTCTTTCCGGAACAATTGTCGTTCTTGTAAGCATTTGTGCGACAACTCGCACTCACAATTCCCAAATGACCTTATATACTATCTAACCCATATCCTGATGTTATCAAAGTAGGGATATCAATGTGTTAAAGCAATTCATGCAACAAATAGGATTTACTGCTACCAACATCCCAAACATAGCAATTTGAATAACAAACATACACGTATGCAGTAATAGATTTTGCAAAACAAGGTACAATGTGGGACCCCGGGTAATCTCCATAAGACCGAGACTAAGCATGGTCTTAAGGACATAACTCTGGACCTCCGGTAAATGGATTCTAACTTAACTCAGTCTAAATGAGAGGCTTAACTGAAAACTAGAGCCCCAACGATCATGCGCGCCGCTCCTCTGCGAGCACTACATGATTGCCGGTTCTCCAACAAGTCAAGCACTACAATTAGCGAGTTAAATAGGAAGCCATGAACAGCGAGTATGACTTATATTGGCTCCCAAGATCAGCGACCAATATATCCATACTCTCATACAACGTTGGTCACATCCATACAACACTCATACATAAATAGTACAAAAGTCATACATCATAGTTCCAAGTTTACAACTAATACAAGTGGCCGACCAGCCAAATTAAACGAGTTCATAAGGTAGCAGCGGAAGCAAGTAAGTAAACCAAAATGCCAGCAGTGGTATGCTCCATAACCCATCGACAACCGACTAGGGTTAAAAGATAGCACTACGCATCAGTGTCGCCTAAATCGACACTGACGAGCTCCTCAGGCTCGACATCTTCCTCACCTGTAAGCTAGTAGAACAAACTGGCTGAGTACCAAAGAGTACTCGCAAGTCTTACACAAATAAAAATTAGTTATGCATAAGGTTATTCCAAGGGATGGCTCATATTGGCTTAGTTTTGCAAAAGAGATGCAACAAGGTACAACCTACACATACTAGTTTTTCAAGTGTCATTTCAAAATCAGATTTGAAGTAGAAGTAAAGCATGTGAATAAGTAATAAATTGAACAACAATTAAATCATACAAAAAGCAAAGTAGTTGTCCACTTTGATACAACAACAAGCATGAACATCCCATTCATGACAATACCGAGATTACCCACAATTTTTACTTTCAAGTCTAACAATAGTAACTCCCGAACTCAAGCGGTTGTCTATAACCGTGGACACGACTATTCGAATAGATTTATACCCTGCAGGGGTGTACTACTTTACCAACATGACTTGATTAGCCCGTAAGCCACCAGATGCCTCCAAAAATAGCATACTTCCTATGGTATGCCAGCCGGGTAAATAAAGATATGGTCATTTTTAGCAAGAAGATCCCATTGAGCTAAGTCCCTCAACCCAGGGCTCCTAGGAAACATAAGCCGTTAACGGTCTCTATGCCCTATCGGCCCAAAAGGAAAACATAGGATTTCTCGTTCCCATGCCCTTACAATTTCACCAGCGTGGGGCTCAACACAATAAAATCTCCCCCCTACTTAACCATACAACACCCATATACCGCGTGTGGTAGCACGAATGTACTTGAATCAACGACGTTACCAAAGTTCGGTCCTTAATTGTCCAAACAAGTCCACCACTTACCCAAATCTCGTGCACAAAGCACCATCACTAACCAACACTTGTCCAGACCAAAAGCTCATTTTCAATGACAAAGTTTAACACACAAAATAGATACAAAGATCTGAAACAACAGTATATAATGAAAGTTGTGTTTATCCCATAATTGTCGGGTTAGTCCCGACAATCAGCTACCGGTTCTAGACTTGCATGGCTAAGCAAACCCGAATAATATAAATTCACACATCCTATCTTAAGCATGTGGTGCTGGATTAATTCAAGGATAACCTCAATGATTAGGATATAACTAATCTATACATCACAAAAATAGTGACGATATCAAAATAGCATGCAAGCAATTATCATTGCACTATCCTAACAAAACTGGGATCAAATATGACGCAAAAAGAAAGTTCAAAGGATGCTTGCCTTGCTGGAAAAGTAGTTGTTAACTCTCAATAGCGTAGGAATCAATATCAATCGCTTCGGAATCTAAAGAATAGAAACCGATATAAACACCGAGAAATACTCCAAAAATCAATATGTTAAAAAATACATGAATTTTCTACAGTAGCTAAGTCATGATTTTAGATGAATTTTGGTGGAAAAATTATTTCATTTTGGTTTAGTATATGAAAGTTATGGTGGTTTGAATTTTAGCTTACAATATGTCTTAATTCATGTAATTTAATTACTTGGTCAAAATTTGTAGAATAGTAATGGGACAATGGGTTATGTAGGTAAATAGAGAATATTAATACAAGTTCAAGACAGTTGAGTTTGCTTCAATTGGAGTTTTCATGATTTAGTTATGAATTTCTAAAGTTATCAGCATTTCCTTTTGTAAAAATAATAGTGATAATGTCCAATCTCCAAAATAATACTCTCTGCTGCAGAGAAGAGTTTGAAACAAATTTTAATATAAGGTTCATTAAAAATGAAAATTATCAGAAGTGGTTTCACTCATTTTGGAGTTGAAATGAATTATTTATGCATCTTTGAAGTTGCACATATTTTACAGTGTATAAATATATTGGTTTCGAATTTCTTAAAGCATTTATTCCTTTTTCTACCGAGCCACGCTGCTAACTACGTACGCCGACAAGAGGGTCCACCAAGTCAGTAAGACGAAGCATTGCGCGCGCGAGTGAGACGTTCGGGCCATACTTGTGAACCGTTGGATTAAGATCCAACGATCCAAAATCGTGGCACGTTCAAGCAGCCCGATCGGCCCAATTGATACTGATCATCCATTTCGCATCGCACGGTCCACAATCGTAGCGCATTCGGGGTCCGACAACAATGATTCGCATCGCGGATTTCACATCTGGCGGTCCACAATGACCCTAGTGCATTTGGTCACCTAAGGGTACAACACGTGTTTAAGAGCTTGGGCCCACACGTCAGCCTTTGTTGTGTTTTACTTAGCGCGTGGGTTTTCTGTGCGCGGGGCCCGCATGTAAGTGAGTTTAGTTGTTCTTTCTCGACAAGAATTAAATGCTAATGATTAACGCTTAACTCCTAATCATTTGCTCTGAGTCGTCCAAATACGAAAACGGAGTTTGTCCCGCCGTTCACTGGGCTGTCGCCGGCGCTCGGAGCCACATGCGGCATAACCAAAGGCATGTACAGGTGCATAATAGTGTTGCGCTCCTAATGGGAGTAGTCTCGACGGCTGAGCCGGCCTGTGCCACCATGTACGGCAATGATGCAACATCAAAAATGAGGCTCCGCAGCGACATGCAAGCGGGTGCCCAGGTCCTAGGGACTAAATGGGAGCTATCTGAGCGAAGAAGGGTGCTCGGGAAGTTCGAGTCACGGAGCTACGCCGCTACTGGAGAAGAAGGTGGCAGCGACACGGTTCAACGAAGAGATAAAAATCTGAGCAAAGTGGAGCAAAGTGAATGCTTACAGAAGAATGACTTACCGAAACAAGTGGGAGATGAAAAGTTGCTTTGCAGCCGAAACTGGGCAAAACTTCGATTCACTTCAACCCTGCCATGCATCCATGAAATTTATTGAGGGGAAAGCTTTAAGATGTCCTAATACACGTTATGACGCGCAAGAATGGTCAACAATCTCGTCGGAGACGAAGATGACATGAAGATGTCCTCGGGTGCGCACTCTGGAGATGTCTGAGAGCTCGACAATGGACTGGATGCAACAAGCAACACGAGAAGCTCGCATTAGCAAAAATGGATAAGGCATAGAACACAGAAAAGGTTGGCATCACCCGGTGGAAGCTTACCCGCGTAGAGAGCAAGAACAATCTTCCCTCTCCTCGGTCAACAAGAGGAGAAGTGAGCAAAAGAATAGCAGAGAGGGGGCATTATGCCCGGGCAATGACGGCAATGGAGGTGGCGTGAGACGGAGCAACTCGGGATTGGCCAACGGACGTGGTGGATTGACGGCGTGGACTTCGCTGTTCTGTGCGCGTCGGAGGTGCTCGGTCGCGTGGCATAGAGCTCCTGTGTGAGGTCAGGGATGAAGCTGACATCGCGGGCCCACGGCGTCAGTGAGACAAAGAGTGGGAGGGAGCCAGCGCTACGTGGCTCAACGTGCGTCGTTGGATCTGGATCTAACGGCTGAGATCTTAAGTGTTGTTTTGAACCGCCCAAGAGATGGGGAAATCTGGACCGTCGATACTAGATCCTAAGGTCTGCATGTCTCGGTGCAAAAAGTTGACTCGACCGAGTCAGCCACTGTGCCCGTTCAACCCGATGAACAAAGCTGTTCTGCTAGGGTCTAGGGTTTTGACTGAGATTTATTTCATCTTCTCTACTTTGCCCAAGGTGCTAAAAATAGAAATAAAATCCTAAAAATCATGAAATAATTCATGGGGGCTCCTGGGACAGTCTAGTACCCATAAAAATTATTGAACCCTACTGTTCATGATATTTTGTGCAAAATTTAAATTCAAACGTAATGTTGGTCTTTGTAACATCCCAATTTTAGGCTCGTGTTTCAAATGTAAGAAAATGAGGGGAAATTAAAACTTTTTCTTACATCCTGTATTTCCTATTGTACCAAGCAAGTATTGTGCAAGAAGCTATGGAAATACGAAGTCACAAGTCTTTTGATCCAAATCTTGAGCTTTCAAAAACAATCTTGTCGAATCTCTTGATCATCTCCTAGAAATGTTTTTCCTAAGTTCTTGGGATGGTATGTGACCTCTCTGAAAAATTTCACAATTTTTAGAAATTGTTTGAATATTTTCTGAGATCACCAAACCAATTTAAACTGGTCAAACCTTGACCAAAGACTCAGCTAGATTTTTGGAGGAAAATCCTCAAGACCAAGCCTCCGAAAATTTTATGCTAGGTCCTCGCTTGAGCTAGCAAGTTCCTGTGAAAATTTCATAATTTTTGGAGTTCTATTGCTACCTCAAACAATCCCCAAATGTCACCTTTCTAATACCGTAAAATTTAAACTCGTTGAGTCAAACCTGCTCGACCGAGCCCACTCAACCGACTTGGTTGGACCATGTCGCCACACAGCACCCGAGCTCGATCTCGCGCGCGCTGTTCTAGCCGTTGATTTCAATCCACCGCTCACGACCTCCCACCGATCCGGAGCTCTTGAGCGCCTCGCGCCTCGGGGTGGTCCAAGCCACCGGATCTCCATCCAGCGGTCACGACCTCCCGTGACCTCTCGCCGCGCGCAAGACCTCCCCACTCGGCGATTCTTGGACGCCCAGACCTCTCCGAGCACCTCCGGGATGTCCAGACCTCCTCACTCGTTTCTCTCCCTCACGACCTCCTCGAGCCCCGGTCATCGTGGTTTTCCTCCACCCGCGGCGTGTCGTGGTCGAGCGCTTGGGCGTGGCCCGCCACTTTTGGTCCTTCCCAACGCTCTTTCTCGCCAGCATTAATTGTGTCGAGCTCAGCCCCGAGAGAAGTCATCACCTACCCACCGCTCTTGTCAAATCTAGCAAGTCATGGCAGGCCATGGACTTTGCTCACAAAGTGGGTTTGCCCTAGCCCTTGTTCAAGCTCCCCGCCATGTATAGCCGGTGGTTCCTTCCTCCTTCTCTTTCCCGTCACTTGGTGCCGCTTAGACTCTCTCGACAGAGTGTGAGCCTCAAACACCGAGCACCCGAGAGCCCCTTCCTTACCACCATTGTCGAGCTTGGAGCTCCTTGAAGTCGCCTGAGCTCCAGTGGTCCCAAAGAACCTCCGGCCTTGTTCATCGTCATCTTGATCTCTCAACTCGAGCCTGCTCTAACTTGGCTTGGTTCTCATTGCATGGTGCACGAGTTGGGGAGTAGCCTCATGGGTCGAGGCCATCCTCTTCTTCCTCTCCAAGAAGCTCACCGCGGACTTCATCGACCTCCTCCAAGTCCCCCGCCTTCCTCTGGACCTTCCCTACACTCGTGAGTTCATTTTAGTCCCTTAGAGCTTGAGGTCTAGCTAGCATAGCTCGTAGCGCCGCCACCGCTGGATTTTGCCGAAAAGCTTGTCCTCCGCCATTCTCGGCCGGCGCTTAAGCGTCCGCCGCCGAGAGTGCCTCCGCTAGGTCCGCGACACTATTGCGAGTTTATTGGTTCCTTGGTCGCGCCGCAAGGTCCTCGCCGCCGCGGTGAGCTCGCTTAGGTGCTCGCGCTTTGCCGTGTCGCATTTCGGACAGATCTGTGATGCAATGATTGGCATTAATGTTGTCCGGGTCGCCATTAATGCGCTTGCCGCATAACACGCGTGCCTTCTAAAGCCCGACCTCCCGTGCGTATTCATAGCGCGCAAGACCACCCTGTGTTAGATCTCGTGCCGTGAGGTGGGTTTCCGCGTAAAGTTCTAAGTCCTAGGACCTCTTTGGGCCGATCTTAACCGTTGAGGACCTCCTCAGATTAGATCTCGACCTTTAGATCTTTCCCCGAAGCCCTTATCGCACTAGGACCTCCCTGGTTAAATCTCAGCCGCTTAAGACCTCTTGAACTCCATCCGAGCCACTAGGACCACTCCGCAAAAAGACCTCCTCGAGGTCATTTTTGTAAAACCACCTTTAAGACCTCCCCGGTCCTCTTTGTGAAAGATCTCCTCGAGGTCCTCTTTGCAAAAAGAGCACCCTGGCCTTTGTTAGAAAACCTCATGACCTCCCCAACCTCGATCTTAACCGTCACACCTCCCTGTTAGATCCGAGCGTTAGATCTCTTTGTAAAACCTTAGCGCCGCACTCTCCTCCGCTGTTCTCGGGACCGCTCAAGACCTCCCTAGGCCTAACTGAGCCGCCCGCATCCTCCCGATAAAACACTATCGCTGGGACCCCGAGAAGATCTTGGTCATCCAAGACCTCTCGTGTCAATCCCACCATCAAGACCTCCTCCGAGATCTTGACCGTCTAGGACCTCCTCCTTTGGATCGAAGAGAGCTAGGATCTTCTCCTCCGGTCTAAACCGTTAGATTTAGATCTAACGGGTTAGACCTCCTTCTCGTGGATTTAGCCGTAGGGACCTCTCTCTCCGAGATCTAGACCGCTGGGACCTCCTCGTGAGAATCGACCGCCCGACCTCTTTCCTGGATTTAAAGCCTTAGGATCTCCTCTAGTGCTCGGGACCGCCAGATCTCGATCCGACGGCCACGACTCTCTAAGCGCAGACCTCCTTTGCGCGCGCTGCACGCTACCGGTCGTGATCGTTGGATCAGATTCAACGATCCGCACCTCCCAAAGCGGGAGGAGGTCTTGTGCGCTACTGCGGCTTCGAGGCTCGTGAGTCGCTTGACCTGATCTAACGCCCACGACCTCCCTTGTCTTCCACTCGCTTGGACCTCCCGAGAGCTCAAAGTTTCCTAAGTCTTTTGTTGCTTCAAATTTCAAAAGTGCATAACTTTGTCATTTTAACTCCTTTTGAATGATTCCAGCTTGTCGTAGCTTTGTTATGGTATGAACTTTAACTGAGAATGAAATTAGCCCCGTGGTCAGAGAGTAAAATGATTTAAATAGCATGAGCTTGTTTAAGTGAAAATGAGGTCTAGAAATTCATGAAAATTTGTAAACCACATAACTTCCCTCTCTGAAGTTGCAAAGTGAGCAAACTCAACCTGTAAATTTGGCCTATAGACATGCTTTAAATTGATCTAGGCTTTGTCTTTATTCATGTTCTGAGGAATGATATATGCTAGTTGTAGAACTTAGAAAATCATAACTAAATCATCTTGACTCCAAATGACCTAAAATTTTATATGGGTTACCACTATACCAGTAGGTAGCTACCATAAAATTTCAGCTTCAAAATCTTTCTAGAAAATATTTTTGCTACAGTGCTAATTATGGCCGAAAATGAGTTTTTAAGTAATATCTTTGCACCACAAATCCAAATTAGGTTTTTCCAGTTTCTATGTCTTGGTATATTTGTATTCTACCTTGTGTATAAATTTCGTTGTATTTGGATAATTTTTGCTTGCTCTTTTGTTTAAGTGTTGCTAGTCTTATTGGTTGTTCTTGGTTCTTTTGCCTTTTCGCTAGGATTCGACATTTGCGGTAACCCCGAGAGCGACCCTCCGCAACAAATTGAGCAACAAAGAAGAAGGCAAGCAGTTTGATCATGTTAATCCCAGATCTTAAGTATTTATGTTGATTACAAATTCTATGTATGCATTGCTACTTTGTTTTAATAGTTGGCCTAGTAGATGCATTTCCTTAGCAAATGATTATCCTCTACTACCATGAGCCTAGGTTACTTGCTGTGATTTAGAGTTCATGGATGGGCTCTCGCCACTTAGTAGTTTACTTAATTAATTGCTTAGCCATGCTTAGTTTCGGTAGAAATGGGCGGTTATCGACTTGTCGATAACCTTGATCACACAAAACTTATTATGATTTATTATTTCCACCTTGTGCCATGTCTACTTATGAAAACTAAAACTGAAAACAAAATGATTTAGACTTGGGCACAATGGTAAGATGGTGTGATTTTGGGTGTGATCGAATGGTGCCCGGTCAACAAGGACCTAACATCTTGTTACACTAAACCAAGCATTTTAGCGCAGCTAACCACATTAGAGGGTATGTGACCTCTCTTGACTTAGTACTTTGGCGTGTATTGGCCCAGTCGCAGGAGTCGCAGGAGGGATGGAGGTGGGAGCATTGTAGTGTCCGAAGGTTTTCCGTAACGGGTGGTTGTCTTTCGCTTGCAATGTAAGCGTATGGGTTTCTATCCATACGAGCGGCTCGTAGTTAATACACAAGATTGGAAATGTCTCAGAGGACTTAGCCGGCCGGCATACCTTGTAGTGTGCTTGTGGCTTGAAGGTCTCAAGTGTGGGTACATTGGTACACCCCGCAGGTTAAAACTATTCGAATAGCCTCGCCCTAGGTTATGGACACGCTTGGCAAGGTCTTTCAAGAGTTAGACTACAACCTTTTAAATTAAAACTCGATGGGTGGTACGAATCAGGATTCGTGTTATGTTGTGGTGACTATTGGGATAGTCACTTGTGTGGTTACTTGTATGTATCTTTACTTATCATTACTTTGATAACAAAATAAATTTGCAAACTTGCTTTTAAAATGTATTACATTATTGCAAATAAAGTTGGCTTCATGCAAAATGAGACATATGACTCCACCTAAATAAGCTTGCATGTAGTTTATGAATAGGTCTGCTATTCCACACGTCATCTTTATGTACAAAGACAATCTTTGTACTGGTTGCTATGCTTAATTGTTTTGTTGCAGAGGAGGAAGGTGAGCTCAAGGGCCTCACTTTTGTGAGTGTGTTGTGGTAGCTATGGGCGACTAGCTTATGCGCCCGGCCGGTTGCCTGTGTGGGTGTGGTTAACAGGCCGACTTTTGTTCTAGCCATCTTATGGCGCTTTTGCTTCATTGTCATTCTTGTATATTGTTCTATTTGGCCGATCGGCTCTCTTTGTAATAACTTACTTTATGTATGTCGTTGTTGAACTTAGTGATGTATGTGTATGGAATTGATGTGTAATTTTGTGATGATGTGCATATGTCGCTTCTGGAAGCATATGTCCATCGAGGCTTAGAATGTTTAATTAGTAACGCTAGAACCAATTGGAGGTTAAGTGTTACTAGTTAAATATTCCGGTCCTCACAAAGTTGGTATCGAGCCATCGACCGTAGAAACCCCTAGCTTGGTCGCTCTAGGATATTTTGAAAACTTACTTTCAAATAGTTTATGAAAACTTAAGTGAGTTCTCTAATTTTGCTCCTTACCTATCTTAGCTTGCTCATCTCACCTTACCCTCACTTAAGTTTGAAAAAGTTGTTCCTCTCTTCCTTTCAAAAATTAGCCTCTATCGATTAACTTGGTTTTGGGAGAACCATGAGAGCTTGGAGAAAGAAATTTGGACAGCTAGCTAGTGGTGAGTAATTAAGGTAGGAAATGAGAGGTAAATACAACTAAAACTCGTGGGAATAAAAGGGTAAGAAGTGATATGAAATTAGCTAAATGCCTATACTCTATTAGGTGGTTATACCTTGATTTTTGGACTATTTTGAGCTGGAAGTTAATGCTGGAATTTTGGGCCTTCTTAAACGATTGCTCGCTCTTCCATACGGGTTGGTCGCCGAAAGTTGACTCGGTGACTTGTGGTCTCATGTTCTTTGTGGCTATTCTTTGGTCATTTTAACTAAGTTTGGATTCGTGTTTTGGGTCTTGAATCGTATCTAACTTGTCTTAGTAAATCGGGATGGTGGTGGGACACGAGCGGCCGGAATCACCGTAGTCCCGATGAGGAGCTTCCTCCTCCAACCATGGCGAAGTCCTCATGCATCGAACGCAATCGCTCGAGGACCGCAGGTGCCGGAGGTCATCGCCAGAACACCTCCACTCCTCCGTGCCTCGGATCAGGGGTGGACACTGTGCTCGTGGGGCTTGCGGAGTTCCTCCGCACGCAGCCTCCTACCTTCTCCCGCCCGAGGATCCCTTGGACGCAGACGATCGGCCGCGCGTCGATTGAGCGAAGCTCAACGCTGCTCGCCGTGAGCAGAGCGGCACTTTTCGCATCCCATCGCTTGGAGGGTGCGGCACTCTCATGGTGGGAGAATTTCTCGCCATGTAGCCCGCGGGACACGTGGTCTCGTGGGAGGAGTTCCGCCACTTCCGTCGCCCATGTCCCCGCCGCCTGATGAAGTCAAGAAGAAGGAGTTCCTTGCGCCAAACAGGGCGCAAATCTGCCACCGAGTACCTCCATGAGTTCAACCATTTGGCGAGGTACGCCTCGCCGAGGTGGCCACCGATGAGGCCAAGCAGAGAAGTTCATGGAGGGTTTGTCTCGAGGAGCTTCAGACAAGCTCTCTATTGTGGACTTCGACTTCCGCACCTTGGTGGACAAGGCCATCATCGCGAGCACAAGGCGAGCGCTGGGCGAGTCCCGCAGCGCAAGTGGGAGGCCCAGATGGTCCGCACAGCCGGCCTCGCTCGCCCCGAGTTGGGCTGCACCGTGGCTCGCTCTTGGCTTCACCACCGCCGAGGCCTTCGGCACCAGCTCCCGCTCCTCCGCAGCCGTGACTCGCCACGCGGCGCCGCGACCAAAGCAGCAGGTGTTCTCGCAACCCCGCCGCCGACGCCACCGCTTTCATCGCCACAACAAGGGCCACTACGCGTAGTTGTCCTAAGAAGATCGAGCGCCCTCGCCCCAATGGAGGACGCGCAAGGAGTGGTCACCCACCGACCGTAAGACCCCGGCTTGGGAGCGGCCGAGTCAACCACATCTCTACCGAGGAGGCACAGGAGGCGCCCGACGTGGTGTTGGGTACGCCTTGTTAATTTGCGCCCCGCTACGCTTTATTTGACTGGGCTTCGCATTCTTTATTTCGAGGTCTTTGTCGTTGATTGTGGACTTCACCGTGTTCCTTTGGGGATTCCACCGATGATTCGCTCCGGGTTCGAAATGAGAGCCACCAAGTATGCGGGATGTTCCTATCCACATCGAAGGAGTGGGATTCTTGGCTAATCTTATCCTACTCGACTCGGCGCTGGATGTGATTCTTGGCATGGATTGGTTGTCCCAACACTTGGGGCAAATCGATTGTGCCGTGAAGGTTGTCTACCTCACCACTCTTCAGTGAACAGTCGGGTTTTCGCGCTATGCAGAGCCCCATCTTTATGTCCTTGAAGCAAAGCCAGCTTTGAGATTCACGACGCCCCCACGGTGTGTGACTTCGCGGATGTCTTTCCCGAAGATTTGCCGTGGATGCCTCCTGCTCGAGATCCGAGTTTGTGATCGAGTTGTGCCCTGCATCGCCCCTATTTCTAAGAGGCCGACGCATGCCTCCCAATGAGTTGGAGGAGTCAAGAAGCAATCGGGTGAGCTGCAAGAGAAGGGTTTTATCCGCCCTAGCTCATCTCCTTGGGGTTGTCCAGATTATCTTTGTGAAGAAGAAGGACAAGACCTTGCATGTGTGTTGATTACCGTCCGCTTAATGAGGTGACGGTAAAGAACAAGTATCCTTTGCCCCGTATTGATGATCTCTTCGATCGCTTGACCGAGCACGAGTCTTCTCCAAAATTGACTTGAGATTGGGCTATCATCAAGTCGATCGTACGAGGATATTCCTAAGACGGCTTTTGCTACTCGTTATGGCCTTTACGAGTACACCGTCATGTCTTTTGGTTTGACTAATGCTCCGCTTATTCATGAATCTTATGAACTCGGTATTCATGGAGTATTTGGATAGGTTCGTGGTGGTATTCATCGATGATATCCTTATCTACTCCAAGAGTGAAGAAGAGCATGCCGAGCATCTTAAGCTTGTGTTGGGCAGCTGCGTGAGCACCACCGTATGCCAAATTCAAGAAGTGCGAGTTCGTTGGAGGAAGTGGCATTCTTGGGCCATGTTCTTTCGGCAGAGGTGTGGTCAGGATCCTAGCAAGGTCAATTGATGTGCTATCTTGGGGTCACCAAGTCACCACCGATGCGGAGTTTTCTTGGTTTGGTGGCTACTATCGCCGCTTTATCGAGAATTTCTCCAAGATTGCGAAGCCTATGACCGAACTACTCAAGAAAGACAAGAAGTTTGAGTGGTCCGCCGCTTGTGACGTGAGTTTTCAGAACTCAAGACGCGGTTGACCTCAGCCCCCCTGCTTGTTCTCCCGATATTCACAAGGGTTTTGATATCTATTGTGATGCTTTCGCCGTGGTCTTGGTTGTGTTCTTATGCAGAAGGCAAGGTTGTGGCCTATGCATCGCGGCAATTGAGGCCTCATGAACTCAACTATCCTACTCATGACTTGGAGTTAGTCGTGGTCCATGCACTCAAGATTTGGCGGCATTACCCGATTGGTAATCGCTGTGAGGTGTATTCACCACAAGAGTTTGAAGTACTTGTTCACCCAAATGATCTGAACCTCGTGCAAAGAAGATGGTTGGAATTGATCAAGGATTATGACATGGGTATTCGCACCATCCGGCAAGGCCAATGTCGTACGATGCACTCACGGAAGGTGTATTGCAACATGTTGATGCTCCAAGAGCAAGACTCACCTCATTTCGAAATTCCAATACCAATTTGGGTTTGATCGAGCACGGTTCTCTTGCTACATTGGTTGTGCAACCAACCTTGGTGGACCAAATCAAGGCGCGCGCACACATGATGTGGGCGTGAGTCAAATCAAGCGTAACATCAAGGATGGGATAGCCAAGTGCTTTTCGTGAGGATGAACATGGCGTTGTGTGGTTTGGGCGCCTTGTGGTTCCTAAGGTCATGGAATTGCGGGATTTGATTCTCCGCGAAGCCCATGATTCTCCTTTGTCTATTCACCCCGGGCTACCAAGATGTATCGTGATCTTCGCCGAGATTCGTGGACCCGAATGAAGCGCGAGATTGCCAAGTTCGCTGTCGAGCGCGACGTGTCGCCGTGGTGAAGGCCGAACATCGGCTCAGCAGGTCTTCTTCACCTTTGCCGCGCTGCATGGAAGTGGATTCGCTGGCATGGACTTCATCACCGGATTGCCCCGCCGCCCAAGGAATGATGCTATTTGGGTCGTGATTGACCGCTGACTAAAGTGGCACATTTCCTTCCTGTAAAGACTCGCCGTGTGGGGCCCTTGGCCGAACTTTATGTCTCGAGGATTGTGAGTCTTCACGTGTATCAAGACGATTGTTTCGATCGTGGTGCACTTTTCACCTCGCGTTTTGGCATAGTCCGCAAGAGGCTATGGGGACCCACCTTCATTTCAAGATGCCTTTCATCCTCGATCGATGGCCGACGGAGCGAGTCAACCAAGTGTTGGAAGATATGTCCGTGCTTGTGTTCTTTCCTATGGGAAGAAGTGAGAGAAATGCCTACCATTTGCCGAGTTCTCCTACAACAACAACTTTCAGCCGCCTTGGCATGGCACCATTTGAGGCTTTGTATGGGAGAAGGTGCGAGAACCCGTTGAACCGGTCGAGATCGTGAGCGGCGCTTTTCGCCCCGATTCGATCAATGAGGCCGAAAGTCAAGTTCGCTTGATCCGCGAGCATCGCGCGCACGCCCACCTGCATAAAAGAGCTATGCGCATCGTCGTCGCCGTGAGTTGAGCTTTGAGCCCAATGACTTTGTGTATCTCAAAGTCTCACCCTTGAAGGGCCATCGCTTTGGCATCAAGGGCAAGTTGGCTCCTCGATATGTTGGGCCTACCGTATCATCGAGAGAGTTGGAGCAGCTGCATACGATTGGAGCTACCACCGCACTTGAGGGTGTGCATGATGTGTTCCATGTTTCACACCAAGAAGTGCCTCCGTGTCCCGACCGAGAAGTTCGCTGGAGGTTCTCGATGTGCAGGAGAATTTGACCTACCGCGAGCATCCTGTTCGCATTCTTGAGGAATCTGAGCGGAGAACAAGGAACCGTGTCATCAAGTTCCTTAAGGTTCAGTGGTCAAACCATTCTGAAGATGAGGCAACCCGAGCGGGAAGATCGCTCGTGCGATTTTCCTTCTTTCTTCTCCGAGTAAACTAATCTCGGTCGAGATTCTTGTAAGGGGGAGAGTTGTAACATCCCAATTTTAGGCTCGTGTTTCAAATGTAAGAAAATGAGGGGAAATTAAAACTTTTCTTACATCCTCGTATTTCCTATTGTACCAAGCAAGTATTGTGCAAGAAGCTATGGAAATACGAAGTCACAAGTCTTTTGATCCAAATCTTGAGCTTTCAAAAACAATCTTGTCGAATCTCTTGATCATCTCCTAGAAATGTTTTTCCTAAGTTCTTGGGATGGTATGTGACCTCTCTCAAAATTTCACAATTTTTAGAAATTGTTTGAATATTTTCTGAGATCACCAAACCAATTTAAATCTGGTCAAACCTTGACCAGCACCTAGCTAGATTTTTGGAGGAAAATCCTCAGACCAAGCCTCGAAAATTTTATGCTAGGTCCTCGCTTGAGCTAGCAAGCTCTCTGTGAAAATTTCATAATTTTTGGAGTTCTATTGCTACCTCAAACAATCCCCAAATGTCACCTTTCTCTAATACCTAAAATTTAAATCGTTGAGTCAAACCCTGCTCGACCGAGCCCACCAACCGACTTGGTTGGACCATGTCGCCGCCGCCGCACCGAAGCTCGATCTCGGCGCGCCGTTTCTAGCCGCTGATTTCAATCCACCGCTCACGACCTTCCCACCGATCCGAGCTCTTGAGCGCTCGCCGCCCGGGTGGTCCAAGCCACCGATCTCCATCCAGGGCCGGTCACGACCTCCCAGACCTCCTCGCTCGCGCAAGACCTCCCCACTCGGCGATTCTTGGACGCCCAGACCTCTCTCGAGCACCTCGGGATGTCCAGACCTCCCTCACCGTTTCTCCTCCTCACGACCTCCTCGAGCCCTCGGTCATCGTGGGTTTTCTCCACCCGTGCGTGTGTCGTGGTCGAGCAATGGGGGGGGCCGTCACTTTTGGTCCTTCCCAACGCCTCTTTCTCGCTGTGCATTAATTGTGTCGAGCCTCAGCCCCGAGAGGAGTCATCACCTACCCACCGCTTCTTGTCAAATCTAGCAAGTCATGGCAGGCCATGGACTTTGCTCACAAAGTGGGTTTGCCCTAGCCCTTGTCCAAGCTCCCGCTATGTATAGCCGGTGGTTCCTTCCTCCTTCTCTTTCCGTCACTTGGTGCCGCTAGACTCTCTCGACAGAGTGTGAGCCTCAAACACCTGAGCACCCGAGAGCCCCTTCCTTACCACCATTGTCGAGCTTGGAGCTCCTTGAAGCCGCCTGAGCTCCAGTGGTCACAAAGAACCTCCTCGGCCTTGTTCATCGTCATCTTGATCTCCTCAACTCGAGCCTGCTCTAACTTGGCTTGGTTCTCATTGCTGGTGCACGAGTTGGGGAGTAGCCTTGCGGGTCGAGGCCATCCTCTTCTTCCTCTCCGGCAAGCTCTTCACCGCGGGACTTCATCGACCTCCTCCAAGTCCCTCCGCCTTCCTCGACCTTCCTACACTCTGGTGAGTTCATTTTAGTCCCTTAGAGCTTGAGGTCTAGCTAGCATAGCTCGTAGCGCTGGGCCACCGCTGGATTTTGCCGAAAAGCTTGTCCTCCGCCATTCTCGGCCACGGGCGCCAAGGCCGCCGCCGAGAGTGCCTCCGCTAGGTCCGCGACACTATTGCGAGTTTATTGGTGCCCTTGGTCGGCGCCGCAAGGTCCGCCGCCGCGGTGAGCTCGCTTAGGTGCTCTGCGTTTTGCCGTGTCGCACTCGGACAGATCTCGTGATGCAATGATTGGCATTAATGTTGTCCGGGTCGCCATTAATGCGCTTGCCGCATAACACGCGTGCCTTCTAAAGCCCCGACCTCCCGTGCGTATTCATAGCCGTTAAGACCACCCTGTGTTAGATCTGCGTCGAGGTGGGTTTCCGCTGAAAGTTCTAAGTCCTAGGACCTCTTTGGGTCGATCTTAACCGCTGAGGACCTCCCGTGATTAGATCCGACCTTAGATCTTTCCCGTAAAGCCCTTATCGCACTAGGACCTCCCCGGTTAAATCCTAGCCGCTTAAGACCTCTTGAACTCCATCCGAGCCACTAGGACCACTCACAAAAAGACCTCCTCGAGGTCATTTTTGTAAAACCACCTTCAAGACCTCCCGGGTCCTCTTTGTGAAAGATCTCCCGAGGTCCTCTTTGCAAAAAGAGCACCCCTGCCTTTGTTAGAAAACCTCATGACCTCCCCAACCTCGATCTTAGCCGTCGCGACCTCCCCGGTTAGATCTCGATCGTTAGATCTCTTTTGTAAAACCTTAGCGCCGCACTCCTCCGCGCTGTTCGGGACCGCTCAAGACCTCCCTAGGCCTAATCTCGAGCCGCCCGCATCCTCCCGATAAAACACTATCGCTGGGACCTCCCCGAGAAGATCTTGGTCATCCAAGACCTCCTCGTGTCAATCCCACCGATCAAGACCTCCTCCGAGATCTTGACCGCCTAGGACCTCCTCCTTGGATCGAGAGCGTTAGGACCTCCTCCTTCGGTCTAAAACTGTTAGATTTAGATCTAACGGTTAGACCTCCTTCTCGTGGATTTAGCCGAGGACTCTCTCTCGGAGATCTAGACCGCTGGGACCTCCTCTCGTGAGAATCGACCGTCCCGACCTCTTTCCTGGATTTAAAGCCTTAGGATCTCCCTAGTGCTCGGACCGCCAGATCTCGATCCGACGGCCACGACCTGCGTTAGGCGCCAGACCTCCTTGCGTGCGCGTGTGTGCACGCTACCGGTCGTGATCGTTGGATCGATTCAACGATCCGCACCTCCCAAAGGCGGAGGAGGTCTTGTGCGCGCCAGGCTTCGAGGCTCGTGAGTCGCCGGACCTTGATCTAACGCCCACGACCTCCCCTTGTCTTCCATTCTGCTTTGGACCTCCCGAGCTCAAAGTTTCCTAAGTCTTTTGTTGTTTCAAATTTCAAAAGTGCATAACTTTGTCATTTTAACTCCTTTTTGAATGATTCCAGCTTGTTGTAGCTTTGTTATGGTATGAACTTTAACTGAGAATGAAATTAGGCCCCGTGTCGAAAGGTAAAATGATTTAAATAGCATGAGCTTGTTTAAGTGAAAATGAGGTCTAGAAATTCATGAAAATTTGTAAACCACATAACTTCCTCTCTGTAGTTGCAAAGTGAGCAAACTCAACCTGTAAATTTGGCCTATAGACATGCTTTAAATTGATCTAGGCTTTGTCTTTATTCATGTTCCCGAGGAATGATATATGCTAGTTGTAGAACTTAGAAAAATCATAACTAAATCATCTTGACTCCAAATGACCTAAAATTTTATATGGGTTACCACTATACCAGTAGGTAGCTACCATAAAAATTTCAGCTTCAAAATCTTTCTAGAAAATATTTTGCTACAAGTGCTAATTATGGCCAAAATGAGTTTTTAAGTAATATCTTTTGCACCACAAATCCAAATTAGGTTTTTCCAGTTTCTATGTCTTGGTATATTTGTATTCTACCTTGTGTATAAATTCTGTTGTATTTGGATAATTTTTGCTTGCTCTTTGTTTAAGTGTTGCTAGTCTTATTGGTTGTTCTTGGTTCTTTTGCCTTTTCGCTTAGGATTCGACATTTGCGGTAACCCCGAGAGCGACCTCCGCAACAAATTGAGCAACAAAGAAGAAGGCAAGCAGTTTGATCATGTTAATCCCAAGATCTTAAGTATTTATGTTGATTACAAATTTATGTATGCATTGCTACTTTGTTTTAATAGTTGGCCTAGTAGATGCATTTCCTTAGCAAATGATTATCCTCTACTACCATGAGCCTAGGTTACTTGTCGTGATTTAGAGTTCATGGATGGGCTCTCGTCACTTAGTAGTTTACTAATTAATTGCTTAGCCATGCTTAGTTTCGTAGAAATGGGCTGTTATCGACTTGTCGATAACCTTGATCACACAAAACTTATTATGATTTATTATTTCCACCTTGTGCCATGTCTACTTATGAAAACTAAAACTGAAAACAAAATGATTTAGACTTGGGCACAATGGTAAGATGGTGTGATTTTGGGTGATCGAATGGTGCCCGGTCAACAAGGACCGAACATCTTGTTACACTAAACCAAGCATTTTAGCGTGCATAACTACATTAGAGGGTATGGGACCTCTCTTGACTTAGTACTTTGGCGTGTATTGGCCCAGTCGCAGGAGTCGCAGGAGGGATGGAGGTGGGAGATTGTAGTGTCCGAAGGTTTCCGTAACGGGTGGTTGTCTTTCGGCTTGCAATGTAAGCGATGGGTTTTCATCCATACGAGCGGCTCGTAGTTAATACACAAGATTGGAAATGTCTCAGGACTTAGCCGGCCGCATACCTTCTGAGTGTGCTTGTGGCTTGAAGGCGGTCAAGTGTGGGTACATTGGTACACCCGCAGGTTAAAACTATTCGAATAGCCTCGCCCCAGGTTATGGACACGCTTGGCAAGGTCTTTCAAGAGTTAGACTACAACCTTTAAATTGAAACTGATGGGTGGTAATAATCGTGATTCGTGTTATGTTGTGGTGACTATTGGGATAGTCACCTGTGTGGTTACTTGTATGTATCTTTACTTCATCTGTACTTTGATAACAAAATAAATTTGCAAACTTGCTTTTAAAATGTATTACATTATTGCAAATAAAGTTGGCTTCATGCAAATGAGACATATGACCTCCACCTAAATAAGCTTGCATGTAGTTTATGAATAGGTCTGCTATTCCACACGTCGCCTTATGGTACAAAGACAATCTTTGTACTCTGCTATGCTTAATTGTTTTGTTGCAGAGGAGGAAGGTGAGCTCAAGGGCCTCACTTTTGTGAGTCGTGTTGTGGTAGCTATGGGCGACTAGCTTGGCGGTCCTGGCCTGGTTGCTGGTGGGTGTGGCTAACCACCGACTTTTGTTCTAGCCATCTTATGGCGCTTTTGCTTCCGCTGCATTCTTGTATATTGTTCTATTTGGCCGGTCGGCTCTCTTTGTAATAACTTACTTTATGTATGTCGTTGTTGAACTTAGTGATGTATGTGTATGGAATTGATGTGTAATTTTGTGATGATGTGCATATGCTGCAGCCTGGAAGCATATGTCCATCGAGGCTTAGAATGTTTAATTAGTAACGCTAGAACCAATTGGAGGTTAAGTGTTACTAGTTAAATATTCCGGGTCCTCACAGTCTTAAAATTGTGTTTGAATTTTTCTTAGGGTTCAAACCAGTCCCAAAAATTTGGAAAAAATTATATTAATTCATGATAAGTAATATAGTATATGGATAAATTATTTCCAGAGGAACTTTAGTAGCATTTGTTTCAGTTTTTCTTTTGGAGTTCAAATTAAAGTGTATGTTTAATATTTGTTTTGAGATTTTCCAAGTGCAATACTTAATGAAAATGTTTCAAAACATGATGCATGCTAATGAGATGCATAATAATCCTCTTCATTAACTTGGGGATATGACATACAATAAGTAAAATAATAGGATCAATATGATCAAAGGGGATGCTTGCCTTGCTCAGGTTGTTCTGAATATGACATCGGTTGGTCGTCGAAGATTTCGTTCACGCAATCAACGTCTAATGCAAAAAGAAGCCGAAAATCAATTAATTCATCCAAATAAGTCCCAACTATAACCGAACACAAATATTTTTGCAAAATCAGGTAGATTACGATTTTAGACGAATTTAGAGACAAAAATCAACTCATTTGGAGTTTTGTAGCAGAAGTTATTGAGGTCAGAAGTTGAGGTAGATTGGAAATCCCTGGAAAAAGAGAGATGTTTTCGGGTACTGTTACCCGTTTCGACCACCTGGTCGAAAAGAGGTTTAGACCACCTGGTCAAAAGGAGTCTACGACTATGTGTGGTCGTTGTTGGAGATATGCCCTAGAGGCAATCATTTTGATGATGATATTTCGTTGTATCCATGATTTAATAAATGTTCCTTGAATATTGCCTTTGTGTTGATTAACAAGTATGTGACTTGTTTGTGAAACTCTTTACTTGTATGGTTATTCTAAAGTTGTCCCTAGTCGGAGTTCATGTGAGGACACACGTGAATGATGGATTAGCACATGTATCGTTGATGACTATGTTTCATGTGTCATAGACATGGAGATGTCAAACCAATAATGTGGACACATGTTTAGAACATGGGGTTGGACCGACCCAACATGAGACATAGCTTTATACTTATGGTTCTCTCTACACAATGTGTACGCCTTGTCCTTAGACCCGAGATTGTCGCATGTACTTGAGATGTGAATAGACCTACTTAGGGGCTATCAAACGCTACTCCGTGAATCGGGTAGTTATAAAGGTAGCTTTCGGGTTTGTCATGAAGCATGTCGCGAGGCATGGTCGGGCCGAGATGGGATTTGCCCTCTCTACCGAGAGAGATATCTCGCCCTCGAGTGATCGGATCCGTAAATGCATGGCCATGCTACTTAAGGTTAAGAGTTTACCTAGTAAGGGATTCCGATCATGATCGAGAAAGAGTGGTCAGCTGGAGCTCACCAATATCGTGAGGCAAAGGGATTGGCATGTACATAACGCTGTGATGGTTCGTCCGATATGATCTTTACGTGCGCTTAGGAGTTGGCACGCCTTGCCAGAGGTCGCTACCAACTATTGACCAAGTATGTGTACTTGCGCCATGTCTAAACATACGGAACCATAGGGTCACACACTTATGGTTCAAGCCCAATTCGGATTGGATCCGATTAGATCGGCATTGAGTCCTAATGGGCCTCTATTCGTAGAAGCCCATTATAAGGACGCCTATAAAAGGAGGGCAAGCACCGTTAAGGGTTGAGTTTTTCGTGACATCCCCAAACCCCGCCGCCACCCTCCCACGCCGTGAGTCGCCGCGCGATCTAGTAGTCCCGCGCGCCGCTTCCTCCCGCACGTGGATACCTTTGAAAGCGCCGTGATCCGTGGCGCTGGGACGAACCGCAAGAAAGGAGTCAGACGTGGGACGCCACGACGAGGACGAGGAAGTAGTACGACTACTCGCCTCGACGCATCGCATCAACTTGGTACGACTACACCGCCCGACGCGGCCGCATCAACTTCCGCACCGCGCGCCTATTGGTAAGACCGTGATCTATAATCGCAGTGATCTTGGTTTACTGTAGAATTTTTAATTTGCGCTAGTGTAGCCTACCCGCTTCTACAAAGGGTATCGTGAGCGCTTGCCGTCATGTTATAGGTTCGTGATTTGCATATGGCGATATGTAATCGGTATGATCGATGTGATCGATTGTATAGTTCTCGTAATGGATTGATCTGCTCGTGATCATGCCGCTAAGGTCGTGAAACAACATACCTACCGGCCGGATTCGCCATCGGGTAGACAAAGTGACACGAAACCGCTATGAATGCGAAGATCAATATGATTGATCGAATCGAACCTAGATTAATAATCGATGTACCGTGATCATGCCGCTAAGGTCGTGAAACAACATACCCCTACCGGCCGGATTCGCCATCGGGTAGACAAAGGACACGAAACCGGTTGCATGCGAAGATCAAGACAAATTGGTCGAATCGAACAAAGAGTCGATTTGTGGTAAATATGATTTGCCGATCAAAATCCTATGTAAAAATTGCATAGATTGGATCTTTTTTTTTAAGGTCCTGACGCCGGAAGTCCCTGACAGGGGCGCGCCCTTCGAACCCGATGGGGAAACCCCTCACCCCTTATCCCAGAGATTGCGATTCTATGCATAACTTGTTTTGCAGATGTATGTGACCGTGATGGCCTAATGTGTATGTGATGCATGTTTGTAATATTTGCATGACTCGCGTGTCGTGGTACGCAACACTACTGGAGCCATTGTGTTGTCAAAGTATTGTATTAACTACCCGTGCCGACTTGTGATGATTCCTAGTATCCATGTATTTTATTACTAGTGTTATGAGTAATAGCTTATAGTAGTACTCTGAGGACACATCACTTGGAGGGATGGTACACATGAACCATGGAGATGGAGATCATCATGGTGGATGATTCTATGGCGATGGAGATCACCATGAGAAAATGGGCCATACCGAGTCACAATTGTGTGAATGCTATTCCGTTGTTTTACTCCTATGCATGTTTGAATGGTAGAAGTATAGCGATCCTCACAAAATGTTAAGTTAAACATATGCCCTCCCAATTAAACTTTGCACCATCCCATGTCTTGTAAA
This sequence comes from Ampelocalamus luodianensis, assembly GCA_036346255.1. Taxonomy (NCBI): domain Eukaryota; kingdom Viridiplantae; phylum Streptophyta; class Magnoliopsida; order Poales; family Poaceae; genus Ampelocalamus; species Ampelocalamus luodianensis. The sequence continues at coordinate 14,810,938 of CM070633.1, forward strand.
TTGATGGTGGGTCTATAAAATTAGGGCACCATCAACTTTCCTTGACTAGATGGGTTTTGTATCGGATACTTACATGCATAAGGATTGGTGAACTTAACAAGGTTATCATAAAGGTTATGGGCCTTGGGGCATAAAGGTTGGGCCGGGCACAGAGATGTCACCCAACAACAAGAGTCATATAGAGATATGATTAGCAAGGTGTTGTTATCGAATTACCTTGTCTCCTAGCGGTGATGCAAAAGCTCACTAGTAGACTCAGTAATCATGGATCTTGAATCGCTAAGAATCAACAGAGGGATGTTGATTTTAGTGGGAGTACATTCTATTAAATTTGTTTAATACGTTTACTCTATCATGGTTTTATTTGTCTTAGTATTTTGCATTTCCTATTGTAGATCAATGGCATCTAGCAACCACGCACACCCTTTTGCTTTATGATCGATTCTTGAGAAAGAGAAATTAAATGGAACAAACTATTCGGATCGGTCCGTGAATCGAGAATTGTTCTCGTGGCGTATAAAAGGAAAACGCTCGACACCCGATCCCGTAAGAACTCGCTAACAATGCGTCGCCGCCGTTAAAAATGCCTACAAGAAAGCATGTGATGACTCTCTTGAGATTAGTCGCCTTATGCTTGCATGCATGGAACTCCGACCTTCAAAAGCGCTTGAGGATCGTGAAGCGTATGATATGATCATAGCGCTTAAGGACATGTTCCGCATACGTGCCAGACTGAACGGTTCAATGTCTCTAAGGCTTTTCTCGAATGCAAGTTAATGAAGGTGCACCGTAGGCCCACATGTGATCAAAATGGTTGGTTACAATGACTTTGGATAAACTTGGTTTTCCAATTGCCAAGAGTTGGCAATCGATTTCATTTAGCGCTCTTCCACCTAGCTATGGGCATTTATTTCGAACTACCATATGCATGGGGCGGATAAGGGCCTTAATGAGCTTTGTGGGATGCTCAAAAAACAGAGAGTGACATTAAGAAGTGTGCGTGGCCTAGCCATGTGATGGTTGTGTGTAACAAGTCTAGCTTCAAGAAAAGGGTAAGAAGCCATGGCCAAAGAATAAGGGCAAGGTTAAGGATATGATCTCGGCCAACGCCTAAGCCTAATCTGTCGACTCGAGTCGAGACAAGATGCTTCTATTGTAAAGAAATCGCCACTGGAAGAGAAACCGCAAGAAGTACATGGATTCCGATGAATGCAAGAAGAAGGTGGAAGTAAGACTTCCACCAGTGGTACACTTGTCATAAATGTTTTAGACATTTTTCTCGCAGATTCTCCTATTAACTCTTGGGTATTTGATACCGGATCAGTTGCTCACATTTGCAACTCGATGCAGGGGCTAATAAGAAGTAGAGGAGTCGCAAGAGGTGAAGTTGATTTTCGCCGAATAAAGCAAGGGTTGCTGCGCTGACCGTCGGCACCATGCAACTTCAGCTTCCTTCAAGATTTATTATGGAATTGAATAATTGTTATTATGTTCCTAGTATGAGTTTAAACATTTTATCCCCTCATGTTTGATGAGAGATGGTTATTCATTTGCAAGTAAAGACAATGGTTGTTTGATCTCTAAAAATGGAATGTTTATGGCTTTTGCGCCCATTGTGAATGGGTTATTTATTTTAAATCTTGATGATGCGCCTATCTTTAACATAAATGCTAAAAGACTTCGACCTAATGATTTGAATCCCACCTATGTTTGGCATTGTCGCTTGGGTCACATAGTGAAAAGCGCATGAAGAAGCTCCATGTCGATGGTCTTCTAACTTCGCTTGATTTTGAATCATACGAGACATGTGAAGCTTGTTTGCTTGGTAAGATGACCAAATCACCTTTCAAAGGTTCTTTTGAGAGGGCGCCGACTTGTTGGAAATCATACATACCGATGTATGTGGACCAATGAGCACGATCGCTAGAGGTGGATTTCATTACTTCATAACTTTCATCGATGATTTTAGTAGATATGGGTATGTCTACTTAATGAAGCATAAGTCCCAAACTTTGAAAAGTTCAAAGAGTTCCGTAATGAGGTTGAAAATCAACGTGCCAAGAAAATTAAGGCTCGCGATCCGATCGTGGTGGCGAGTATTTGAGTCATGAATTTAGCAATCATCTCAAGAGTTGCGGAATTGTTCCACGCCTAACACCGCCCGAACGCCTCAAAGAAACGGGTATCCGAGCGGCGATCGACCTTGTTGGACATGGTTCGATCGATGATAAGCCACGATTTACCATTATCCTTTGGGGTTACGCCTAGAAACGGCATTTTCACACTTAATAGGTACCGCCTAAATCAGTAGTTAAGACACCATATGAGATATGGACCGGGAAGAGTCACGCTTTGTCTTTTCTAAAGATTTGGGGATGTGAGGCGTTTGTCAAGTTTACTACAATCGGACAAGCTCACACCCAAGTCTGATAAATGCATTTTCGTAGGATATCCGAAGGAAACCTTTGATATTACTTCTACAACCGACTAGAGGGCAAAGTGTTTGTCGCCAAGTGGTGTTTTCTAGAGAAAGAGTTTCAACAGGAGACAAGTGGAAGAACGGTGCACTTGAAGAAGTTCAAGATGAACCAATCGGGAAGACTCGACTAATGATGCCCCCGTGGCGTAACAAGTTGAGGAACCCATGGCAAAGGAAGCACCACCACCACGAAGGTCGGAAGGTTCGCAATGCGCGAGATATATTATTGTTAGACAATGATGAGCCCACGACCTATGCGTACAATGATGGACCCAGACTCGAGAAATGGCATAGTGCCATGAGATCCGAGATAGCATCCATGGGAGACAATCAAGTTTGGAATTTGTTGACCACTGATGGTGTTAAAACCATAGAATGCAAATGGATCTATAAAAGGAAGATTGATATGGATGGAAATGTTCATATCCATAAAGCTCGACTTGTCGCAAAGGTTTTCGGCAAGTTCAAGGAGTTGACTACGATGAGACTTTCTCACCGTAGCGATGCTTAAATCAATACGGATCATTCTAGCTATTGTTGCATATTTCGACTATGAGATATGGCGATGGATGTCAAAACGGCTTTCCTTAATGGAAATTTAACCGAGGACGTGTATATGATACACCCGAGGTTTTGTCGATCCAAACAATGTTAGAAAAGTATGCAAACTTCAAAAATCCATTTATGGATTGAAGCAAGCATCTCGAGTTGGAATATCTGTTTTGATGAAGTGGTCAAAGGGTTTGACTTCATCAAAAACGAAGAAGAATCTTGTGTTTACAAGAAGACAAGTGGGAGCTCACTCGTATTTCTAATCTTATATGTAGATGACATATTACCGATTGGAAATGATATTCCTATGCTCGAGTCCGTTAAGACCTCATCAAAAATAGTTTCTCAATGAAGGACTTAGGGAAGCGGCATATATTTTGGGTATTAAGATCTATAGAGATAGATCAAAAGGCTAATAGGATTAAGTAGTACTTACATTGACAAAGTGTTGAAACGGTTCAACATGGAGGAGGCAAAGAAAGGGTTCTTGCCCATGTCTCATGGCATAAATCTTGGCAAGACTGGTGTCCTTCGACAACCGATGAGCGAGATCGCATGAGTAAGATTCCATATGCTTCGCCATTGGATCTATCATGTATGCTATGATGTGTACTCGCTCAGATGTTTCCTATGCTCTAAGTGTTACGAGCAGATACCAGCCGATCCGTGAGAGTCATCGACAAAGCAGCTAAAAACATCCTCAAGTATTTGAGAAGAACTAAGGATGTGTTCCTAGTCTACTGAGGTGAGGAAGAGCTCGTTGTAAATGGTTACACCGATGCAAGCTTCCAAACCGACAAAGATGATTACAAATCGCAATCGGTTTTGTGTTCCTTTGAACGGTGGTGCGGTAAGTTGGAAGAGTTCCAAGCAGAGATCATGGTCGACTCTACAACGGAGGTCGAGTACATTGCGCTTCAAGCAAAGAAAGGAAGGTGTTTGGATAAGGAAGTTCATAATCGAACTAGGTGTGGTTCCTAGTGCGGATCTCCCGGATCTTTATCGTGATAACAAGTGGGGCCATTGCGCAAGCCAAGGAGCCGAGGAATCACCAAAAGAACAAACACATATCAAGGGCGGTTTCATCTCATTCGAGAGATCCTTAATCGAGGAGATTTAAAGATATGCAAAATACACACGGATTTGAATGTTTCAGATCCTTTGACGAAGCCTCTCCCACACCTAAGCATGTGGCACACAAGAGCTATGGGTATTAGATATCTTCTAGATTGACTCTAGTGCAAGTGGGAGATCGTTGGAGATATGCCCTAGAGGCAATCATTTTGATGATGATATTTCGTTGTATCCATGATTTAATAAATGTTCCTTGAATATTGCCTTTGTGTTGATTAACAAGTATGTGACTTGTTTGTGAAACTCTTTACTTGTATGGTTATTCTAAAGTTGTCCCTAGTCGGAGTTCATGTGAGGACACACGTGAATGATGGATTAGCACATGTATCGGTTGATGACTATGTTTCACAAAGTCATAGACATGGAGATGTCAAACCAATAATGTGGACACATGTTTAGAACATGGGGTTGGACCGACCCAACATGAGACATAGCTTTTATACTTATGGTTCTCTCTACACAATGTGTACGCCTTGTCCTTAGACCCGAGATTGTCGCATGTACTTGAGATGTGAATAGACCTACTTAGGGGCTATCAAACGCTACTCCGTGAATCGGTAGTTATAAAGGTAGCTTTGGTTTGTCATGAAGCATGCCGCGAGGCATGGTCACGAGATGGGATTTGCCCCTCTCTGCACGAGAGAGATATCTCTCGCCCTCGAGTGATCGGATCCGTAAATGCATGGCCATGCTACTTAAGGTTAAGAGTTTACCTAGTAAGGGATTCCGGATCACAGATCGAGAAAGAGTGGTCACTTGGAGCTCGACCCAATATCGTGAGGCAAAGGGATTGGCATGTACATAACGCTGTGATGGTTCGTCCGATATGATCTTTACGCGCGTTTAGGAGTTGGCACGCCTTGCTAGAGGCCGCTACCAACTATTGACCAAGTATGTGTACTTGCGCCATGTTCAAACATACGTGAACCATAGGGTCACACACTTATGGTTCAAGCTTAATTCGGATTGGATCCGAATTAGATCGGCATTGAGTCCTAATGGGCCTCTATTCGTAGAAGCCCATTATAAGGACGCCTATAAAAGGAGGGCAGGGCGCACCGGTTAAGGGTTGAGTTTTTCGTGACATCCCCAAACCTCGCCGCCACCTCCCACGCCGAGTCGCCGCGCGATCTAGTAGTCCGGCGCGCGCCGCTCTCCCGCACGGTGGATACCTTTGAAAGCGCCGATGATCCGTGGCGTTGGGACGAACCGCAAGAAAGGAGTCAGACGTGGACGCCACGACGAGGACGCAGGAAGTAGTACGACTACTCGCTCGACGCATCGCATCAACTTGGTACGACTACACCGCGACGACGCCACGATCAACTTCCGCACTGCGCCTATTGGTAAGACCGTGATCTATAATCGCAGTGATCTTGGTTTACGGGTAGAATTTTTTAATTTGCGCTAGTGTAGCCTACCCGTTTCCCTACAGTCGTTCGACTATACGTGGTTGTAGGGAGTTTCGACTATACGTGGTTGTAGGGAGTTTCGACTATACGTGGTCGTAGGGAGCTTTGACTACATGTGGTTGTAGGGAGCCTCGACTACATGTGGTCGCAGGCAGATTCGACCACCTGGTCAATGGGAGTTTTCATGGTGCACTTAAGCCGTGGGGCCCACAGGTCATAAACTCATCTACAAGAACGTTTCGATTTATGTTTTTGACTTGGTCCCACACGTCCGTGAATCAATAAGGCTAACCCGACAATTAATCATCACTTAGTGTTTAATAACAGGGATTTGGCAACTAATGACGAGCTACAGTTCTTGTCACCGTCGTGTCGCACAGTGGCTCTCACGCCCGTGCGTCTCTCCAGCGGCATGACACTCGTTGGGGTCGAAGAGTGCCCAAAATAGAATCTACATACCCTTGCTCATCCGCCTCTACCGACATCGAGGCCAGACGTGGCCTGACGCGGTGGTGCACCGACGATGAGTGGAGAAGCAAGGCAAAGAGAAGAAGCTCGATTGAGCTACGCCCTTGTCAAATTAAGGCACACATGAGCTTCTAGGGGCTACTAGGAGTATACCAGAAACGAGAAGGAGGTCAGGGTGGTCGGAGTCGACGGGTCGACGGTGATCCGAGGTGGCGAGGTCGGTCGTGCGTGAAGAAGAAGCCCGGCTTAAGAAGCTTGAGGTCCAATGGTCGGAGAAGCTTCAGTGAGTCGAGGTGATGCTTTAGTTACGAGGAATTGGTCCGAAGCGCAGTGAATCGCCGACGGGGCTTGAGGTGGCAGTTCTGGTCGGAGGTGTGGAAGAAGGGTCAATTAAGCTGATCCTGTGAATCGAGTACGAAAACGAGTGAGAGGATAGTAACAATGGTCACTAGAACATGATATGACGCGGTATGGGAGATACACAAAACCCTTCATGGCGTCGGGGACGAAGGCGGCGGCGTTTGGCCGAATTAGGGCTCGTGCTCCTTGAGCTCTAGAGCTCGATTCAGTGGAGGAGAGGAGTGATTGAGCGCACTGTCTTGGAAAACATGAGACGAAGCTCTAGGTGTCCTATTTATAAACGGAGGTGGCGGAGATTGACGAGGAAAACTTGGGCAGGGCAGCAGAGCTCTCGGAGGCTCTCGACGATGTACGGGCAGGAGCGAGGTGCGACTAGGGCAGGGACGGGCACGGCCTGATGGCGAGGTGACTAGGTAGGTGTGGTAGGTGGCAAAACCAGGGAAGTGAGGGAAAACCTCAGGCGGGGCAGAGCTCTCGCACACGGTGCACTGGCGCATGCGAGCGGAGGTGGAAGACAAACCCTGCGGGTGGGGCCCGCAGGTCAGCGACGGGAAAAATTGGCTACACCAAGCTGGTTGGGCTACAACGCAGCTCGGCTGATTCGACCAGAGGAACAACATGCCTAACGATGGGGTCCACCGACAATGAAAGGAAAGGTTAGATTTTCTGGTTTTTATTTAAATAGAAACGACTGAGAGTTCAGGAATTTGTTTGACCCGGCAAACTAATTCCAAAACTTCTGAAAATTTTAGGGGAGGTTTCTAATCTAGAGTAGATCCTTATATAAATTTTCTAGGGCTTTTCTAGTATTATATTTTTCTTTATAAAACTTTTAAGTTTCTTTCTTTCTACTTGTATTTTCATAAAATGATGTTTTTAAGTTTTAAAACTCCACATAACCAAGAATAGAAGTTCAGATAAAGAAAATGACAAAAGAAAATATCAAGTTTTAAAAAGGACACACTTTTATACATTTGAGATACAAACCCTTTTATCAGGATGTTACATAATTTCTATCAGCATGTCCATCCAAACCCTCAGACAACCGACAAGAGACAAAGCCTAGATAGACTCATCACCAGACCCTCCAATTCTGGGTACGAAGAAGTTGTCGGCCAGCATGGAATCATCTTCTAACTCTGAACAACAATTTAAGCAAGATTGAGTACATTGTGTACTCAGCAAGTCTTGTAGTGTATCGCAAAATTTATATAAATGTAGGGCTAACAAGAAATGAGGCTCTAAGCTACAAGTTATTTTGTATTAAGTAGATTTTATTTGTAATATCAATATGTAGTATTTTCCAACGAAAGTTTAAAGAGCAGTTAAATAAGTAAAGGACAACAAGTAAGTAACTGAATAACAACTAGAGCAAGGCAAACAACCCCTTTGACCTTGTTGATCCTACTATTTTAATTATTGTACTTGTTTTTGCAAAATCTATTATGCATGCGTGTATGTCTATTATAAAATTTGCTATGTTTTGGATAGCGGTAGTTGTAAAACCTATTCGATGCATGAATCTCCTTGAATTATTGATTCCCTTACTATTGTAGCCATTAGTTTATGGGTTAGGCAATATATAATGTCAAATTGGGAGTTTTAAGTGCGAATATCGCACAAATGCTTAATAGAGCGGTAGTTTTTCCCTAAAAGTTATAAAAGGACAATATGATAAGCATGAGTTTAGGAGATTTATGAAAAATGTCCAAAGGGGTGTACCTCTGTTATTTTATATAAAAGTAAAAAAAATACAAAACCTAGTTTTTCGACCGGGCGAGTTATATTATATTCTGAGGAGAATAAGGGGCTGTAGGAGAGATGAATACGCTACATGGATGATTGTATTGAGACTCGAGGTTGGTTTATATAGAGTACAAGGCTTGGAGGGCAAGAAGCCTCTCTTAGAGATAAGATAGGTATCCTAGAGATAAGGCAGGTATCACGAGATTACAAATCCTACCAAATATAAAGATATGCTAATATACTCTAACATCCCCTCGCAGTCGTAGCGGTAGTGTTGCGGACAGCAGGAGCATCGTGGACGGTCATACTAGAGAGGAAGCCAAAGGTGGGGAGCCATCGGACTAACTGATGGAGGCGGGGTACCCGATCTTTCGATGAGATTGATAACTATCGATTTTGGTGGAGGTGACTCTCGCGATCCGACTACAACCGTACGACGACGCTTGCGCCTTAGCAATCGTTGAACCAACTCCGAGATGTTATTGACCGTGCTAGAAGCGCGATCAACCTGAACACGAGGTTCGATTCCTGCGAGCAATCGAAGAACTAGCAAGAATAAAATATAGGCAATCTGATATTGCGAATAAGAATGTAGCGTAGATGGTATTGAAAATCAAAGGTGGGATCCCGAAGGTTGTCTTGACAGGTGGTCGTCCGACACAACTGAAGAACAGAAGTTTGCACAATGGCTAAACCTAAACTCAACGAAATCCGAGTTCTAGCCAAGGGAACGGCGGCTCCTATATGGGAATACGACCAGGGTGGCGCCAGGAAGTGGACGACGCCCTAGGGTTACAAGGCCCATGGGCCCAAGAGGAGGTGGCGCAACACCCTTTTTGGCTCGGACAAAAAAACAGACATGAATTGTTTTGTTTATTGTGTCCGGCTCGATTGGAATTTGAAGCTGAGGTTGGATCCATTAAAAAGTAGACTTGATAAGCTTTCAATGAAGTCCAAGAACGTCCCAAACGGAGTCCGTATGAAGAAGTTACATCCGTTTGAACTTAGTGTTATTGCAGCAGTCCGAACTCGAATCCAGAACGAGCCCAACTCGAATTCTTGCTTGGCTCGGACCCAAAGTGACGTGATGACCTCCATTATGCCTCCTATGCTTGTCCATGACTCCACATACCTCTCCTTGGTCCTTTCCCATATTCCTAAGCACAATTAAATCACTTGCATTAGGTAGCGATCTATTCTCAGTAATATATAAACCTATGAACGAATTCACCTGGTGATTAAGTTGGCGAGCACGAGCTTGAGTAATTGGTCCTTGTAACATTTGTTGTGGATCAGCTGTGTGTGTAGACGCGGTTGTATCCAAGTTAGGGATGTCCTCATCACTAACATCCCCCACAATCGTAGCGGGAGCATTGGGGACTGCTGTGGCGTCACGAACGCGATGACTGTAGAGGGAACTGACGAGTTTGCTCAAGATAATGATAGCCCTTTATTGCCAAGGTAGCTGAGAGCGAGGTGACCATTGTCGTAGCTGTGGAGGAGGGAGCCATGTCGAGGTAGCTGGTGTCGAGGTCATCACTGTGGTCGGGGTAGTGGAGTTAATGCAGAGGAGGACATAGCCGAGGTCGGTGAAGAGGTTGCCGACATCATTCGGCCGTGGTCGAAGATGAAGCAGAGGGGGGGCGGCCGGAACCAACAAGGAGGAGGCTGGATCTGGGCGAGGCACTACCAGATCTAGTGTGGGAGAGGCCGGATCCAGTAGCGGCGGCACCGGAGAAGGCCGGGGCAAGCTGGAGGTAGTGGCATCGTCGACTGGGGAGCCCGGATCTGGGGCCGTGGAGACGAGCAGTGTAGAGAGCCAGCTCATGATCCGGGCGGAGAGAAGCCCGCCAGAGCAACCAACGAGGACGAGGCCGTATCCAGGTGTGGCACCGCCAGATCCGGTGTGGAGGAGGACGAATCCGGGAGCAACAACACTGGAGAAGGACTTGATCAGCGTTGACTAAGACGGTGGCATCGATGATGGCAATGGGGACCATGGGCAGCAACACTGCAACCCAGAGGGGCGATGCAGCGGCAGCCCGTTCATGTCGATGGCATGACCACAAGTGCGGGCTTCCTGTGGTGCAACATCTCGTACTCACGGACAACGGTTCGGCGATGATGATGTAGCGTGATGACGACGGTAGACGGGGCACTCGAAAGGCCGTGGAGGGAGGGCCATGTCGACGAGCGCATCGCATCACGCCACGACGTCATCGGAGGAGAGCAGGCGTCGGAGAGTTCGAAGCCGAGGCGGTGAAACCAAAGCCGAGGAACATTGACGGGTCAGCAGGGCGACGCAAACCAATCTATGATCAGAAAAAAGAGAGAAAAACCCGATCTGAAGATGACCGGAGAAAACTCTAATTGGTAGCCGGTCGAATGATCGGCGACATGACTTGAACTACGGGTTGTAGAGCCCCTAGGAGAGATCATGGAGACGACATCATCTCCTAGGGGCGGCGCGGCAGAAGCTATGGCAGCGGCGGTGGCTCAGGAGCGGCACCACTCTGATACCATGTAGGAAAGATAAATACACTGCAATGGATGATTGTATTGAGACTCGAGGGTGGTTTATATAGAGTACAAGGCTTGGAGGGCAATAAGTCTCTCCTAGAGATAAGGCAGGTATCACGGGATTATAAATCCTACCAAATATAGAGATATGCCAATATACTCTAACTGGGGTGTACCTCACTAGTAGATAGGGGGAGATTCTTGCTCGGGACAATGAAGGACCAAACACCAGTATATCCTACCTAAGCGTAAGTGTACAACCACATATGCTGGTATTGGATGGCATTAGCTAATTAGGTCATTGGAAACTAACCTTGCACATTGGCAGGCCGTAGTAATGTGGGCAGGACCGATGTAGGCATGTCCGAAGGGGCTCCCTTCACCGAGGTGTTGGGCATAAAGGCTTCTGACACAACGATGAATGCCTCACTGAGACGGGGGTGTACCTAGGTGAAGTGAGTGTATTCATTTGTTGGGCTAGTATATGGGTAGGACTAGATGATGTAAAGGCTTCGACACAAGCTCTAGACTGCTTATCGAAGGTAGTGTGCAGTGGTATCGACGGATGCCAAACAAACTAGAGAATTCGTGTGCTATGGATAAAGTTGTACCCCTCTACAGAGTGTAAATCTATTTAAATAGCCTTTACTCGCGGTAGCCGTGCTCGCGGTGATGAACATGCTAAGTGTAGTATTGCCGGTTATAGTCTCGATTTTCACAAAAATGATTTCGTTGGAAAACATGGGAAATGACTTGCGGGTTTATATTTGAGTTGAATGTCATGTCTATGGCTGAAAGTAAAATGTTGCTCATAGCCGAGGATGGTTGCGAGTGTTGTCATTGATTCCATTACTACTTAATGTCCTTTACACATTTAGTTTCTCTTTAAACTTCCATTACAAAATACTACATATTGATATTGCAAACAAGACTTGCTTAATGCTGAAAATAACTTGTAGCTTAGAGCCTTATCTCTTGTTAACCTTGCATTTATATAAATTTTACGATACACTACAAGTCTTGCTGAGTACACATTATACTCAATCTTGCTTAAATTATCGTTCAGAGTATGAGGATGAGCCTACGCCAGACGATACTTTCTTCAAACTCAGAACCAGAGGGTTTGGTGATGGGCCTATCTAGGCTTTGTCTCTTGTTGGTTGCCTGAGGTTTCGGATGGGCATGCCACTGAAAATTATTTACTTTTATCACTTGTACTTTCGCTGCTACTTTTGTTACTCTATTGATACTTGCTTTTATTTGGCCGGTCGGCCTATGATGAACTTATTGTAATCGCTAAGTTAAGTACCATTTTTGCTTTACTTTGTACATGTGAATGTATGGATGAGATATTAATGTTGGAGTTGTGTGTACTAGCCACTGATCATGGGGCTAGTACGGTACACACACGAGGGCTTAAGGTATTCAACACCTGGGGTCCGACACATCGAGCACCGGGCCAATGTTCGGGATGTGGCCTTGGAGGCCCTCGGAGAAGCTGTGGTCCTGGTGGTCGATGCCGGTGATGGCAACGGTGAACCCGGCCTTGGCGAAGTGCACGGTGGTGAGCTGGACCATCCAGCTGGATCCACCGGTGAAGCCGAGGACAACAACGACGACGCCGAGGATGGGTGTGCCGCCGCTGGGGACCCAGTGTTGGGTGAAGATGCAGAGCTCTCGCGGGTTGACGAAAGTGGAGGATGAGTGCGCTACGTCATGTCGCGCGTAGAACTCCTCAACGGTGAACCGGCCGAAGGGGCTCCGCTTGTTGGCCTCCACCACCGAATGCACCATCTCTCGTGGGTTGATGCCTGGCCAGCGCCAGGATTCTCTGCAATGCCACAGAGAAGGCTGGCCATGGCTGCGGTGGAGATGGCGCCTGTCGCGAGCGAGGAGGAGGGGAGGCCGTTCGTGGAGGAGATGAGGGCTGTGAGAAGGACGAGGAGGAAGCAGCACAGAGGGGAGGGGTGGGTGAGGAAGGAGACGGCGAGGGAGAGGGGGAGGTGCGGGGAGGAGAGATCAGACGGGGAAGGGGATGGGAAGGGGAGAGGTTGTGTGGGGCGGTGATCATGGGGACAGGAGAGGGGCAGAGGTGCAGCGACGATGACCAGAGCAACGGGTTGGCCATGGCCGGAGCAAGGAATAGGTGGAAAAGGAAGAAGAGGGTAGAAATGTCCAAAATGGCAAAAATACAAAGAGGCAAGGATATGTGTGGCAAATAATCAATTGCAATGAACTTAATGGCATTTTGTCAAAACCACAATAAAGGTGTGGTAGATTATCAATTCCCCCTTTATTTATTACAAAATATATGTTGATTAACATAGAAAGGACCAAATTAGAAGTTAGATCAGCCACCGCTCTCATCCATCCCTACTAGGAGAGTATATATTTGCTAACACATTTTCATTGGGTAAGGGTCACTACTACAGAAAAGGTCTTTATAGACGGTTCAAAAACGTCTTCACAGAAGGCTTTCAACATGAACCGTCTGTGATATTGCTTCTTCACAGACGGTTTTTAGCGCAGCCAGTAACACAGACGGTCGCTAAACTAAAACCATCAGTGATGGTATTTAATACAGACAGTTTTGATCAACCGTCTGTATTGAGACGTCCAGTGTTGTCCTTTTTGTAATAGTGGGTCAAGATCTATACGGAGAGGAACCTGAAATACACGTGCGCAGACAAGAATTATCCTTAAAATGGATTGCATAGTTGCGGCGACAATATTGATTACGAACAACAGGGATGATATATCGATATATTCTGAGATAGCACAAGACTGATACCTATCCCTGCGTAGGTTTGAAGCTCATAGATTGATTACACAGCGCACAAGTTAGCTAGATTGGCTGTTTTAGTAATGTTTTATGTACCTGGTTAATTCCGGATTTTAAGAGTTGTATATCGAATAAATAAAAGCAGCAAGCTTTTAATATAAAGAATATTTGTACATTAAAATAATAGCAGGACTACTCTAATAGATACTTACATTAATTGATTCTCTAGAAAAGATATGCTGATGCATATCTTTTGTTTAGTATAAATTGATGCATATATATCTTTGTAGAGTAACAATTAATGTAATACCCATATATACAAGCAGTCTTTATTTATTAAAAAAGTTACGCTGATTAACATAGGAAGGACCAAATTAGAAGTCAGATCAGCCACCGTTCTCATCTGAACTCCCCCTAAACCCCAGATCGTAATCGGGTGGCCACAAGAGGCATTCTCACGTGAGGCACGTCTACCCTTTGCAAGAAGCCTGCCAGACATGCAACAACCCAGCCAGAGTCCAGGACGGACAGTTCATACTTACCCTGCCACCTTCCTAACTAAGGCCACGTATTACCCCAACAGAAACTGTCCTCTCTCACCACAATTAAAGCAGCCCTCTGCAATACACACACACACGGAGAGAGAGAGAGTTCTTCAGTTCCTTCCAAGCGGAGAGAAAACCCGACTCCCAAGAACGAGAGAGAGAGAGAGGCTAGGGAGAGCGAGATGAGTAGTCGGAAGCAGCTGGTGGTGGTGGTGCTCTCGGACGACGACGAGCCGGCGGGTGCCGAGGTGCCGGAGCAGACGGTGGCGGCGAAGGAACCGGAGGAGGCGGAGCGTCCAGACTGGCTCCCCGACGGCTGGAGCATGGACGCCACTCGCCTCGGCGACGGCACCTACAACCGGGTACGTACGACGTCCTCTCCCGCTTCGCCTATGCTTCTCTAGAGCTTGTTTTAATTATTTAATCCTCGTCCCTTGCAATATCCTTCTGTGGTAGATCTGCAGCTGTTTGATTCGGTGCTTTTGTGTGCGCGAATTTTTTTTTTTTTTTTTTTTTTTTTTTGCTGATTTGCGGTTCATTCATGCACAGAGCTACACCGCCCCTATCTCGAACTACACCTTCACCACGAAGGGCGAGGTGCTGGATTACGTCTCCTCGGGAGCGGCGGACCGCGCGTCGGAGGCGCACGGGACGATCTCCGACAAGAGCACGCTACAGGTGAGTGATCGAGTTCGGTTTGCTCTACCTCTACCTGCGGCTATGCCGTTGTTGATCCTGTGCATGCATGTTGGTCAACTTTGAGGTGAGCTTGTCTGATATATGTGGTGTATCCAGGGCAAGTACGCATGGCTTCCGCGCGGGTGGGTGCTCGAGATCAGAGCTGGCGGAGAGGAGATGGACAAAATGTTCAAGGTAATTACGCTGAACTCGCTTTCACATTGGCTATATAGCTATACGTACGTACATCCGTTTTGCATTGCATGCTTACTTGGAAGCTGTTTTTAGAAATCTTAATTCCAAGCATTTATGTGCAAGCTAGGAATTAATTTGTTGTAATTATATAGGATAAAGGCCGGTATGGGAGGTTCTCTGTATATTAGATGTTGGCCTAAACCGAAGATGAACACACCTGAACACAAGAACGAAAAAAAATTGTTCTGCGGAACAACAACAACTTTTCTGGTTTTCTTCTTCTTCTCTATTGCTCTTGTTCACAAAATCTGATTATAAAGGTGTCTTTTATTGAGAGCAAATGACTATTCGTATCCAGAAACGATTCTACGTATCCTGAAGGGATACCACACAAATTCTAGTATCTATAATTAATACTACCTAAATAATGTAGGACTAAGTAAACAAACTCTATGTAAAATCTAGATACTATATGTACAAAGATTACTAACAAATCACTACCTAATCTTTGTGCACTTATTGAGGTAGTCGGTCTCAACTACAACTTGCCTAACTGTTACTCAATACTGGACGGCGAACATATCTCCTCAATGTCCCGGACTCAACTCCCTGGACACACACACAAATACGACATTGCAACCGCTTAGTACCAACACAATGCTTTCACCTTGGCAACACACAACTCATCTTGTGTTCTACCGACGTGCACTACTATCTATTCCACATGCACGCATGCACGCAAACAACTAACTCAATGTGCTAACATGCACACACATGACTCGGCACCACTACTCCTACATGCATGGACTCAACTACATGCATGCGCTCATCGACGAGATTACGCTGCGCGGTCGCTGCTAGCTTCGCTATGCCCAACGTCGCTGCCGACCCGTTGAGACTGGCCTGCGCCAAGCTGCCAGCCACCACTACTACAAAAAAAGGTAATCACAGATGGTTCAAAATCGTCATCACAGATGGTTTTCTGAACCGTCTGACTTTATGGGTCAGTAATGACATGGGTCATCACAGATGGTTTTTGAATTGTCTGTGAAAAAAGTTATTACAGACGGTTCTTAACAAGAACCGTCTGTGATAATCAATTATCATAGACGGTTCTTATTCAGAATCGTCTGTAAAAATAGACTATCACATACGGTTTTATTAAAAAAAAACCATCTGTTATAGTTTTTTATTGCAAAAAAATTGAATTCTGAGCCAAACCAATCAATTGTTGGACATGAGTTGGAGTTGAGAATCTGACCCTAACTTATGGATTTTCGGATTGAACTTTTCGTTAGCTTTCCAACGAGCCAAAGAACGTCGCAATTCGAGTTCGTATGCAAAAGTTATGGCTGTTTTACCGAACAGTGCGCGAAAACGAGTCTGAGACAAAGAAGCGGACGAGTACTCAGAGTCAGGGATGCCGAGGTGCTTGCTGTCGATGTCCTCAATCTTATCTTGATATATTCATTCACAAGAAAACTACGATCATCACTGAGAGCCACCAAAAGCAACAAGGCATAGGGAGGCGACAAACGATTAATCACTTACTAGCATGCAGTGGCAGCATCACCGTCGTGTCACGACGGTGACACTGCACAAGACACTCTTACGATATGAGTACCTTGTGCAGTGAACCGTGGCGTCAAACAAGAAGCAAGGAACGAACTGGCCTGAACCTTCTGCTTCGTCTGTGGCGCCAGGGCGCTGTCATTGCCATTGTTGACATAGTCGGCGCAAGTGTCGGGGGCCAGATGGGTGGACTTGCTCCTCTCCACCTCGTCGACGATGTTGAGGTGAATGGATGGGCATGACAGCGTGTTGATCCTGAGCGAGATGTTGAGCTCGCCGAGGTAGTAGTAGTAGCCAATGAAGTAGCCGCCGTCACTGCAGTTGCTCGCGCCGATGTTGGCGCTGTTGCTATTGTCGCTATCCCCATTGGGAGGCCAGTAGCATGCACCATGGTCAGCGACGTGGTCGGGACTCCAGTACATGAAGCTGGCTTTGATACCAATTATTAGCCCAAACTGAAGACGAACATATGCGAACACAAGAACGGATTTTTTTTTGTGCCGCCAGAACAACAACAGTTTTTCTAATTTTCTTCTTCTTCTCTATTGCTCTTGTTCACAAAATCTGATTACATAGATGCCCTTTTGTTGAGAGCAAATTACTATTTATATCTAGAAAGGATTCTACGTATTCTAAAGGGATACCACACAAACTCTGGTATCCATAATTAATATTGTCTAAATACTGTAGGACCACGTAAACAATCTCTACGTAAAATTTAGATATACTATATGCACAGAGATTACTAACATTAGATGCATGTACCTGATTGAGTTGTATATTCAAACAGGGAAGGGGTAGAAATGATGCAATATAAGTTGATGTCAAAATGTTTCAATAAAGGAAAAGGCTTTCCTTCAGCCTCGATGTATATGAGTTATTGCATAATATAAAACTTTGTCCATATATAGAATGAATTTATGTCACCAGATAGAGTCAAAATAAAGAGCATGGGATAGTTCTCAAGATTAGATGTATCTCATTAATTCCATTTAAATAGAAAGAAGGTAGCAAATAGAATTGATATAATTTCATGTTGATCCATTTTAATTAAGTAAAGGGTTTTCATTCTAGCTGGTGTTATATGAGTTATGCCATGCATAACGGAAGCTTTGTCAATACTTTTTTTGTGACATATATAGGGTGACTGTTTCACAGACCTAGTCAAGCTGGGTTTCAAACCTGGAGATGGACACTTTTTATTTGTTTGTTTGTTTTGGTGTTGATGGAGGGTCCTGTGCTACCTCAAGCCGATGGTAACATTAGGGGATCCACCCTAGACGAGGTCCGAAGACCAACCTCCACGACGCGCGACACATCAGCTTCCGGGGTAGCCACATGGCGAGGTCCCATTGACACCCGCATAGATGGAAAGGCTGATGATGTCATGTGTCTCAAACATAGTAGGGCCCACTTGACGCGATGGATGGAAGTATGCCCGGAGCAAGCTAAGCCCCGGGAGCAACAATGTTACTTCAGTCACACATATGTAATACATTGGTACGAACCCTCGTGTGTGATTCTCGTTGAGTCTCCTCCCTTCCACCCTCGGTGGTCGACGTATCCGACCGGGGGTGCCTATAAGTTTACTGTTCAATCTCATATCGACGACAGTTGGTGCCGTCCGTAGGGACCGTAACAAGAATCTACAAGCTTGCGATGCGCCTCGGCCTCGTCCCACCCAGAACTGGGTCTGGGCTCACCTATTCTGGGAGGGCACCACCCTGGGGCATGCACCTAGGCTTGCATCGGTTTCTCACACAAGTTAATGCCATCACCACATTTGACAACCCTACGCGGCCACCTCCTCACACTGGTTCCGCTCCACGGTCCCCTGCTCCCCCGCGGGTCTCCTCGTCCTCGCACACCCCCGTTGCCACCTCCTCGTGCTAGCTCTGTCTCTCTCGTCCCCTTGTGCCGGTGATGGGCGTCGTCACCTCCGCTTGCCCCCGGGCCCTCGACCTCCTTCGTGCGGGTCATTTTCCTTCGTCGTGAGGCCCCCGACCCATCCGCGCGTCCCCCAGGACCCGACCTCCTCCACATGTGCCCTCGGTCTGTGCGCGACCTCGCCCGATCTGCACACACCCCCGGCCGACTCCGAGTTCGTCATGTACTCGCGTGGAAAGGGTGGACTAAGTCCTCCATGGATCAATCGGGGAACATAAATACGAGCCCCTTCACTATGTTTCCTCCTCTCTACCTTCGATTCCCCCACCAGCTCTCTCTCTCTCTCTCTGCACTCTCCCGAGCTCCCTCTCTCTCCCCCACTCCAACGCACTCCAGGTTGTTTGCCCAAACCGAAGTTCACACTTCGGCAGAAATCTTCCACAGATGGAGCACGCGCTCGGCAAACAACTGGGAAGCAAACCAATCAACACGCTCACGTACGAAGCAATCTGATCATCCGATGAAGCAATAAACACACGCACTCACGCCGGAAGGAAACACATGCTGGCTAAAACACACACGTACGAAGCAATCAACACACGTTGGAACTTCAACGTCGGAAACAAGAACTCTTGAACTCACGTATGCACATAGAGGCTCTGGAAGGATCTTTGGTGCTGCATGCAAGGTGCATAGCAGCTTTTTTCTTTTCTATTTCTTCAATCAAACTGATGTGATTAAATATCCTTTTTAAGACTACCTGATCAACTTGCTAGCCAAGCTGAAATTAAATATGGAAAGTCTAAACATAGAAGGTCTAACAAAGGAAACAAACTAATTTTGATCCGATACTGATTGCACCAGGATTCTAACACCCTATTACTTGGCAAGTCTAGATTAATTTTCAACAATCTCCCCCCTAATCTAGACTTACCGACTCTAACTTGTTACGGCAGTCGGTCTCAACTACGACTTGTCCAACTGATACTCGACACAGGACGGTGAACGCATCTCCTCAACGTCCCGGACTCAACTTCACGGACTCGATTCAGGACGGCGACCACATATTTTCAACATCCCACGAACTCGACTCAGGACGTCGAACACATCTTCTCAACATCCCGGACTCAACTCCACAGACACACATACATATGGCACTGCAACCGTCTAGTACTAATACAACACTTTCACCTTGGCAACGCGCAACTCATCTTACGTTCCACTGACATGCAGGCTCCTCCTCGTCATGGAGCCGCAAGCACCGTGCAGTGCGTCGGTCTCGCCGCATCGAGCTGTCGCGCCGACTGCACCCATCGCTTCCCTTACGCCCCGCCGTGCGCATCGCCACTGCCGCACCTGATGCACCGCCAAGATCTGTCCAAAGCGCACTCTTGTCGCGCGCTACGAGAGCCCTCCGCCATGCTGCACCGTGCTCACGCCGTAGCAACACCCGCGCCGCCGCTCCATCGGTCGCGTCGCCATGCCGGGCCGCTTCAAGGTCACCCATCTTTCACTATGGCTCTGATACCAATTGTTGGCCCAAACCGGTTCACGCCGCGTAAATCTTCCACGATGGAGCAGCGCCGCAAACAACTGGGAAGCAAACCGATCAACACGCTCACGTATGAAGCGATCCGATCATCCGATGAAGCAATAAACACACGCACTCACGCTGGAAGGAAACACATGCTGGCTAAAACACACACGTACGAAGCAATCAACACACGTTAGAACTTCAACGCTGGAAGCAAGAACTCTTGAACTCACGTACGCACGTAGAGGCTTTGGAAGGATCTTTGGTGCTGCATGCAAGGTGCACAGCAGCTTTTTTCTTTTCTATTTCTTCAATCAAACTGATATGATTACATGTCCTTTTAAAGACTACCTGATCAACTTGCTAGCCAAGTTGAAATTAAATATGGAAAGTCTAAATATGGAAGGTCTAACAAAGGAAACAAACTAATTTTGATCCGATGCTGATTGCATCAGGATCCTAACACCCTATTACTTGGTAAGTCTAGATTAATTTCCAACACAGGTCTGTGGGCCCCGCACCCCGACCTCGTCCGCATCTGCACCCGAGGGGGTCTTGTGACTTCCGCTCAGTGCCGCGCCTCCGGGAGGTCTCCCCGCCTTGGGGCACCAGTGCTGCACCCCCGACTCGCCCTGCTAGCGTCGGACCTCGATTAAGCATAGGCTCACGCCCGAGGGGGTCCTACGCTTTCGCTCCACACCGCGCCTCCAGGAGTCCCTGCCTCGGTATGCCAGCGCTGCCCCCTGACTCCGCTCCTGCAACCCCAACCAGGTCCGCGTGTACCCTACCCTCTGGCTCCACACAGCCACCCCTGAGGCCCTCTCGGCTCCTCGCCTGCTTGCGCCTTCCTTCTCCCTGCATGTGCCTCCGACCAAGGCTTGCCAGCACAACGCATCCAACCAGCTCCGCTTGTGCCCCCGACAGGCTCCGCATGCGCCCCGGACCCGAACTCCTCCATCTTGCACCCGACGTCCCTTCCTCCGCTTCGGCCAAGGCTGCACCGGCCGGCCGCTCGCCCACCATTTCCATCTTGCGCCTGACCTTCCTATTTCCTTCCTATTCTCTTGCTCCTCGTGTCGTGCCCACGCCTCAGAGGTTCGCGCTCCTGGCGCTCGCACAGTTGTGCCGACCCAGCCCATGCTCGGCCATGATGCCCTGGCCTTGTTCGCGTGTACCCTCCAGACTAGCTCCACATTCACCCTTCTTAGTCTGTGCACCCCTGACTCGGTCCGCATGTGCCCTCCAGACTAGTTCTGCACCTTGAACCAGTCTCCGTGCCCTGACCTCCTCCATCTTGCGCTCATCGCCCCTTCCTCCGTTTTGTCTGAGGCCACGTCTACCGATCACCCCCCCCGACTTGGCCTAGTTTGCCAGTGTCGCACCGTCTTGTCCCGCGCCCTCTTAGGGTATGTGCAATGCAAAGTGCTTATGTACATATGCTTAAAGAGAGAAGGTATTGCCACATCATTAAGCACTTATATAAAAACTATCTCTTCCAATGCAAGTAAATCCATAGAGGTGCTTAAATAGTCCAACTACCTCCTTAACACTGATAAAGCATCTGTGATCTTCAATACAAAGTCTTTAGTTTTTATTTTATTTTTTGCCTTTTGGAATATAAAAAAAAACGAAGTGTGCTTGGACTGAGCGGTAAGCTACCTCATCCACTAGGCTGCTACTCATTCTCATCCACTCAGTCGCTTGGACTCTCTCCTATTAATTTTGCTTGCATACATGCGTAGTAAATTCTGAGCAGTAGGCCAATAGCGTAGGCACGTAGGGTCATGGCCGGGTGGCTGACAAGCTGTGCAAGTGTGTGAGTTGTGACACAGACGAGCAAACAGTAGTATTGCCTCCTTTTTATCCCTCCTTTGGTCCATGGACCACCGTGATGCAATTCAAATTATATATACGAGGAAGCAACGCAAAGCACACGATAAGGAGAAGGAAGCGCACAGTGAGCGGGCTTTTGGCGCGCGATAGAGCGGTGAGAAGGCAGGCGCGCAAAATTGAACGGCGAATGCGAGCTGACGGCCGTGCGTGGGGGGGCGCGGGACAGCGACGCTGGGCGCGTGAGGCATGGCGCGCGAGAAAGCGGCCGCGCCGCGTGCGTGGGCCCGCGTGGAAATGGAGGACGCGCGCTGCGGGCGCGGCGCGAAAGCCGCCGCTTGCGCGCGTGGAGGAGGCGATGGTCGAGATGGAAGGAGGCGAGCATCGGACGGACGCGAACGCGAGCTATTCGCAGGCAACGAAAACCCAACGCCGATCGGGCGGACGAGAACGAAACAAGCTCGAAATCGGACGGCCGAAAAAAAAGGACGACGTGGCCTGGCTGGCTCCGCCCCAAGGCTCCCACCATTTATACCGAAGGATAAGCATCGCTACACACGATGCGAAGTATATATTATATGAGTATTGCTATGCGCCTATGCCTATTAGCCTATACACATGATACGAAGCATACAGGCTAGCTAGCTGCCTATTAGCTCTTTTCGTCTTCTTCGCCAAATAGCCAGTTCATATCTTCAGTTCTTCCTTCCCCAGTCCACTCTTTACCGGCAAGCTCCTCCGGTCCTCCCCAAATCCGCCTCCCACTGCCGCGCTGGCGACAGGGGAGACAAGACGAAGGACGTCAGCGGCAAGAAGATGGATCCGCACTTCCGCAGCTACCTCTCCGCGTCGCGCCATCACCTCGACGCCCCCGGCCGGCCAGCGCTGCCTCCGTATCGCGCCGCTTCCTCCGCACCCGAGCTGCAGCAGCTGTGTGTCGTGCCCATGCCGGCACGGCCCGACGGCAGCACGGCGGGCCAACATGCTGTGCTGGGCCTCGTCAACGGGTGTGACACAACCAAACTCTCTATCTCTATCTCTCTCTCTCTCTTTAACTCTGCAGCCCCCTCCCTGTCACTCTGAGTCTGAGCACTTTAACTTCACGGAGGCGAAGAAGCTCTCCACAAGTAGCAAGTAGCAGGAGCCATGATGATGCTGACCGGTGATGGATTCGGTCCCTACATCAGCTCCCTTCCCGACAGCGGTTCGGGCGGCCAGTGGCAGAGGCGAAGGCGTAGGCCAACGGTGGCGTCTCCTGCCGTCCACTTCAGCAGCTGCAGCGGCGCTGCCACGACGTTCTTCATGTGGGTGGTGCGGTCCCGCGGATGCCCGACAAGGACCACCACGGCGCAGTGCGCACTACCGTGGGAGTTCCCGCCGGCCGAGCGAGGGCTGGTGGTGGAGGGATGGGCGCCATAGCGGCGCATCCTGTCTCACCCTTCCTGCGGCGGGTTCCTGACGCATGCAGACTTTTTTCTCACTACCTTCACTCCTCTCTCTCCAAAGCCAGCAACGATGAAAGCACCTGTAGGCAGAAAAGTTAGTTTTGGGGGTAAAAGCACTGGCTAAAGAATCAATATGCAAAAAGAAGCAGTGTTTCTGCTCTCCAAGCACCGAACTCACGCTGGCTACAAAAAAATCTGGTTTTTTCCCTTAAGCATCTCCTTAAGCACTCCCATTGTACATGCCCTTAGTAGATACCCGATGTGCCATCCAGGGTAGTTCCACAGATGGGTGCACTGCTCCAAACTTGGTCCATGTGCGCTCCTCCGGACATGGTCCGCGCCATATCTCATGCCTTCGTCACCCTGTGATTCCAAGCCCAGGCTTGGGCGAGCCTTCCTGTGCCATGAACTCGAGGAGGACGGCTACCGCCACTACCGGACCGTCCACTAAGGGTGTGTTTGGTTGGTGGAATGAGGTTGAATGGGATGGGATGGTACAGGTAGGATGGGATCGTCCTGGATGAGATGATTCAAGTATGGTGTTTGGTTGGTGGGATAGGATGATATATGATTTTGTTTGGTTGGTGGAATAGGATGGTCCTGGATGGTTCAAGATGGTGTTTGATTGGTGGGATAGGATGATACATGGATAATATTTTTTGCAGTAAAATATGCCAAGAGTGGTCTTGTTTTGTTGATTAAATGATAAGGAACACAACGGTTCAATCGGATCACAAATCGGATACTCGGTTTAGAAAATATGGTCATTTGAAGCTCGTACATCATGCCTTTTTTTCCGTGCGTGTCTTGGAATTCAAGTGAACGGTGTGGTTCGGGATTTTTTCCCGAACGGGATGATACATCATAAACATGGAATATTCCTATTTCTTGAATCATCTCATCCCGAACGGTTTGGTTCTATTCAACCAACCAAACACCTGAACGAGCTCATTTCCCATACCGGACGGTTCATGACCAAATGATTCGACGAACCAAACGCACCCTAATTCAGGCGTCGCATGCGTGCACCCACACCAGGTCTGCGCCGTGCCCTCACTAGCTCTCTTGCACACTCCCGAACCAGGTCCGCGCAATCACCCTTGAAACTTGGCTTCCTAGAGTCCAATTCCTTCTGGCTTGGGCTCACGCACAAAGTCATTTACTGCCTGGCTCCTCTCCTAGCTCGGTCATGGCACTTCTGGCCCATCCTCCTGCTCCACGCACACAACACATGCATGCATCCCATCTATTTCCTGCACAATAGTAGTACCCCCAAACGTGCACATGCCATCCGCTACTCCCTGCACAGCTTTGCTTGTCGCCCCATGTAGGAATAAAGCTCTGTCACATGCAACAACTTTTTTCTTCCATGCCGGTGTTGGATTTAATCTTGTTTTAGTATTTCTAAATTTAGATTTTTGAGCTAGTTTTGTTTTACTTCGTATCCGAATAGAATAAGGGATAGAATCCGAGTCGGGCTAGGTTGTGCCTGCGTGCATGGGGTATAAAGGACTGGGTCTAGCACATGTAAGAGGTGAACCAAGAGAGCAAGCCATGTAAGATAAGAGAAAAGCAATAGAATAAGAGAAAAGAGAAACGCTGCGTGCATACAGCAGCACCAAAATCCGAGTATTGCTTCCCGTGTGGATGTATTGCTTCATCCGACGATTTGGTTTGCTCGATCGGTTCCAACCATTGGTATCAGAGCCATGACGAAGGATGGTTGACCCTAGAGTAGCTTGGCGGGAGAGCAGCGTGGCTTCAGGAGCGCTGGGTGCACAGAGAGGCACGACGGCCCGGCATGGCGGCGGGCAGTGCGGCCAATGGAGCAGCGCAACACGGCGGAACGGTGGGCTCCTGTAGCACGCGGCAGGAGTGCGTAGATAGCGCGGACGCATGGGGCGGTGAGTCCCACGCAGCAGTGTGCAGTGTGCACGAAGTTGGCGCAGGAGGCGCTGCAGGTGAAGCCTCGAGAGGTCCAAACGGGACGGAGTCAGGCGCGCTAGACGTTGCAGGGTGGTCAGTCCCACGCGCATGAAGAGCACGGCGTACATACAGGTGGCCCGGACGGTGGGTCAGGAGGCGCACAAGGAAGCGGCTCGAGTGGTCAAACTGGTGGAGTCCAGGGACATGTTGCGCTAGGCGCTGCTGAGGGTGGCAGCACACATGCGCACGTAGCAACTGCTGGAGATGTGCATGCAACACTCGCAGGGGCCAGCGACTCGGAAGATGGCACAGAGAACGGGTGGTCGGGAGGACTAGATGTCACACGGACAGGTGGCGCATGAGGCGCAGCAAGTGCTGGTGCGGTCGTCGTAGGGCACGACCTTGTTGTGGTAGGGGCAGTCGTGGGAGCAGGTGCTCCAGCCCAGGCGAGCGTGCAAGGAAGGACAAGTTTAGTCCAGGTGCGAGGCGCAGCAAGCGTTGGTTTGTGCATGGCTCAGGATGGGGCAAGCACAGGCGGTAGGGTTATATCAGCCCAGGAAGGAACGATGCACGAGAGTGCAGGTAAAAGATGAAGACTTGGAAGTTCAAATAAGAGAGAAGATTAACGTGATCAAGATGAAAAAAACAAGATTAAGGGGGTGATTGTTGGATTTAATCTTATTTTAGTATTTCTAAATTTAAATTTTTGAGCAAGTTTTGTTTTACTTCGTATCCGAATAGAAGAAGGGATAGAATCCGAGTCGGGCTGGGTTGTGCTTGCGTGCATGGGGTATAAAGGACTGGGTCTAGCACATGTAAGAGGTGAACCAAGAGAGCAAACCATGTAAGATAAGACAAAAGCAATAGAAGAAGAGAAAAGAGAAGCGTTGCGTGTATATAGTAGCACCAAAATCCGAGTATTGCTTCCCGTGTGGATGTATTGCTTCATCCGACGATTTGGTTTGCTCGATCGGTTCCAACAACTAGCAGATACCATTGCTTGATGCGTTGTTGGGAACAACATACAAATTCACCTCAACAAACATCAACACACCTCGACAGCTTGGCCTTAGTGTGGTCCAGCTCGACCTCGACAGCTTTGCCTTGGCCAAACTTCACTTCACCTCGATGGCATCTTCTTGACTAGGGGCTCCTCCTAGCTCAATGGATTCACCTCGGTGAGCCCCAACACGCCTCGATGGATTGGCCTCCATGTGGTTCAACTTGGCCTCGACAGCTTTACCTCAGCCAAATTTCACTTCAACTTGATGGCGTCTCCTCGATTAGGGGCCCTCCCTAGCTCGATGGATTCACCTCAGTGATCCCCAACACGTCTCGATGGCTTGACCTCGGCGTGGGTCAAATCGGCCTCGACAACCTTGCCTCGGCTGAACTTTGCTTCACCTTGATGGCGACTCCTCGACTAGGGCCTCCCCCCTGGTCAGTGGATTCACCTTGGTGAGCCCCAACACTCCTCGATGGCTTAGTCACTGCGTGGTTCAACTCGGCCGAGCAAGAACATACTCATGCTACGGGGCAGAGTGAGTGAGGAAAAAACTCACCCTCTGGGGTTGAGTAGGCGAACAAACAGCAAAAGACTCACCCTCGAGGCCAAGTGCACAAGCAAAAGACTCACCCCCCTGGGCCGAGTGCGCGAGCAAAAGACTCACCCTCTGGAGCCCAGTGTGTGAGAAAAAAACTCACCCTCTGACCCACTGGGGACGGGTGCACTAGCAAAAACCATCACCCTCTGAGGCCGAGTGCGCTCGCAAAAACTCATCCTTTAGGGCCAAGTGTGTGAGCAAAAGACTCACCCTATAGGCCTAAGTGAACGATCGAACACTCACCCTCCGGGGTCAGGTAAACTGTTTGATCTCGTATTAACCTCGGTGAACCAGAACACACGCCTCGATGGCTTGACCTCGGTGTGATTCAATTCGTCCTTGACGACTTTGCCTTAGCCTAACTTCGCTTCACCTCGATGGTGTCCCCTAGACTAGGGACTCCCCCTAGCTCGACAAATTCGCCTCGACGAGCCCCATCACGCCTTGATGGCTTGATCTCAGCGTGGTTCAATTCGGCCTCAATGGCTTTGCCTTGGCTGAACTTTCCTTTGTCTCGATGGTGTCTCCTCAATTAGGGGCTCCCCCTAGCTTGACAGATTCACCTCGGCGAGTTCCAACACACCTCGATGGCTTGGCTTTGGCATGGTTCAACTCGGCCTCAATGGTTTTGCCTTGTCCGAACTTCTCTTCGCCTCGATGGTGTCTCCTCAACTAGGTGCTTCCCCTACCTCCATGGGAGACCCCTCGGTGATTCAATTAACACGTGCTTTGGTGCATGCCATCCCACCTGAAGGCCATGCCTCGATCGGTCAAGCACTCCTCACTCTGCAGGCCACGCTCTCCGGCGTTGAGTGACCACATCCTTTCCCCTGGGGCATAGCAAGAACATACCCACCCTCCAGGGCCGAGTAGACTCAACCTAATACGGACTTGTCCTCACCCTCCAACGTCAAATAGATAGACACGAGCACTCTCGAGCCTTGTCTTGAGCGTTAAGTATTTTCGACGGGAGACGACGATGTTCCGGCCTCTCAACAACCACAAAACGCTCTCGAGCGCCGTCTCAAACGCTAAGTTTTTACTAATGGGAGACATGATAATAACTTACCCCTTCATCAAGAACCAGCCAACAAGTTATAAAAATCAGCTCCTTCCATCAAAGCCCACACCTTAGTTAGTTGAGTACACCCTACCTTGCAATCATCTCTGTTAGAAATAAAATTATTGCATGTTTCCTGTTCTATCCCGTTAGAAGTGTTGTTATTGGGTCCATTGTGTAGTAGACGTGTCACACCTTTGTGTGACCGTCATGCATGTAGTTGCATGTGGCTGCAATGTGCTCACGTTGAGTAGTGGCACACGTTGTGGGGTTTGTTGTGTAAGAAACGGTCTAGTCAAGCACTACTGCATGCATTGCTTTGTATTTTGGCACTCATGTACTTGGTCATTGAGTTAGTTGGGAGAATAACAAAAAGCACACAAAAAAGATGCAAGTTGTTAGTGTCGCCAACTCTTGAGTTCTCGCTGTTGTCTCTGGCGAGTACCACCATGTGTGTGAGTGTGTTCACCAGCAAAGTGTCGTTGTGAGAGTCTCTAGGCTAATATTTGGTATCAGAGCCTTGTGAGTAGTGTATGCCCAACTATCGTCTAGTGACATCCATGGATAGCGGGAATAAAGCGAAGGAGGGGTCTGTGCCCCTATAGTACCCGATGCTCTCCAAGAGCAACTATGTTGTATGGGCAATAAAGATGAAAGTCTACATGCAAGCCCAAAGCATCTGGGACGTCATTGAGGTTGTGGATCCGAAGACCGTCGAGATTTGGAAGGACAAGATGGCTCTAGCCGCCATCTACTAGTCCATACCGGAGGAGATTATGTTGCTGCTGGCAGAGAAGGCGACAACAAAAGAAGCGTGGGAAACCCTGAAGACCATGTATCTCGGCATGGATTGCGTCAAGGAGATGAAGGTTCAGACTCAGTGAGTTTGTGGCACTCTGTCAGCCAATCTGAAGAAACTGCAGCCAATCGGAAGAAGAACCTCACGGCAGAACTTCTCAGTAGAACCTCTCAGCAAAAAGCTCACGCTGGAAGGAACACACGCACACTCTGGAATTTACGAAAGCAAGAAGCGACATAAACTGATTTGGTGCTGCATGCACTACATGCAGTGTTTTCCTTTTTCTTTGCTCTATTGCTTCTCTGATTAACTTACGCTATTACAAGAAGACACATCTATGCCTTATAAAGGCTGCTTACTCGACGCGTACACGGACTCAACCTCCAACTCGATACGGCCACAAAAAAGTAAACAAAGATTAAAAACTACATATCACTCCCTAATCTTTATGCACTTACTTGATCTCGACTATACCAATCTTCGCACGTAGTTCTTGGAACTTGACGCGCCCAAGTGCCTTAGTCAAGATGTCCACAAGCTGTTCACCAATGCTAATGTACTCCACCTCAATTTTTCCATTCTCGACACTCCCGAAGGAAATGATACCGAGTGCCGATGTGCTTGCTTCAGTCATGAAAGGCCGAATTCTTGTTGAGGGAGATAGCGGACTTATTGTCCACCTTGAGCATGACGCTACTGGCTTCTTCGTTCTTTAGCTCACCTAGTAGGCGGGAAGCCAAATACCTTAACACGTCACCATTGTCGTAGCAATATACTCGGCCTCGCAAGAGGATAGTGCCACAACCTTCTGTTTTTGAGACTGCCAGCTAACTAGACTGTGGCCGAAGAAAAACAACACAGCAGTGGTGCTCTTGCGGTCGTCGACATCATCGGCCATGTCGTTGCTCTTCATCTCCTCCTTGAAACTGGTAAGCTCCTGCAGATCTGTCCTTGTAATGATCAATTCGTGGACGTACATTCCCACAAAAAGATATGATCGATGTACCATTGCCACGCATGTACATAGCGTTTTCTGACTCACTTTGGTGAAATCCAAGTGATAGTAGACAACTCTCAAGCTTAGCAATCCACTCTCTTGGCGCTTGTCGCAAACCGTACAATGCCTTACAAAGCTTCAGGACCTTCTCCTCGTGGCCATCAACCACAAAGCCAGGGGGTTGCGCGACATAGACTTCCTCCTCGAGTTTGCTGTTAAGGAATGCTGATTTTACATCCATGTGATGCACTGGCCACCCCTCATATGCGGCGAGTGCGATCAAAAGACGCACATACTCGAGATGAGCGACTGGTGCGAACACCTCATTGAAGTCAATGCCTTGCCGCTGCATGTACCCTTTCACCACGAGTCGTGCTTTGTGCTTAACGACAGCACTGTGCGAGTCCTTCTTGACCTTGTACACCCACTTCAGGCCAATTGGACGATGACCAGTAGGAAGATCAACAAGCTACCATGTACCATTCTCCTCGATGGAACTCATCTCCTCAAGCATTGCCTGGCGCCAACATTGGTGCTATTCAGCATTGACGAAACCAGTTGGTTCTTTTGCTGCCGTGAGGTGCAGTTCGTCGACGTCAAGCTCAACCACTGATGTGGTATCGTAAAATTCTACAGTGTGCGAGTCCTCCTTGGTACACCATCGGATGGGGCGTGGCGTTAGGAGGAGGTGACACGAATTCCACCCCGATCGGTGCTACTGTTGATGGCAGTGTCGCTGCTACTGATGGCGCTAGCGTCTGCGGTCCTGTGTTTGGCGCACGACCCAACGTGTCCTCTCCTTTTGTGTCAACTTGTTCACCACCTGCGACAGGGTGAGAGATGTACTCCACAGTGAACGTCTCACCAGGAGCCGTCCGTGCAGCGTCTCCAGCTTCCCAGTCCCACTTCGCCATCTCGTCGAAGATGACGTCGTGTCACGTGTACGCGCTTGCCGACGGGATCATACACCCGGTATGCTTTGGATCCGGGTTCGTAGCCAATGAAGACCATGGGTTTGCTCCGGTCGTTGAGCTTCTTGATGTTCGGTCGCACCTCCTTCACGTGCACGATGCAGCCAAATGTGCAGAAGTATTTCACGCTTGGACTTCTCCCATACCACGCCTCATAAGGCATCTTGCCATCGATGCTTTGGGTTGGTGCGCGGTTAAGTATGTAGATAGCCGTTGTGACCGCCTTGCCCTAGAACTCTCCTGGTATGTCCTTCGCCTTCAACATAATGCGTGCCATTGTGATGACTGTCTGATTCCGGCGTTCGACTACGCCATTCTGTTGCAGTGAATATGGCACCATGAGGAGTCGCTTGATCCCTTGATTTGCGTAGTATTCACCAAACTCTGCGAACGTGAACTCGTTGCCGTGGTCAGTGCGAAGCGCTTGTAGCTTCTGCCCGGATTCCACTTCAACGTCAGCTTGGAAGTGCTTGCTTGTTGTTGTTGCTTCATCCTTCGTCGCTAGTAGTGTCAGCCAGATGTAATGGCTGAGGTCATCAACCAGAAGTAGGAAGTAGCACTTCTCAGCCAGTGTTGTCGGCGTGATCGGTTCGCACAGGTCACCATGCACCAGCCCAAGGAGATTCTCCGTGCAGTACTTGGCCTGCTGTGGAAATGGAGTACGACATTGTTTCCCCACCAGGAAGCTATCGCAAATTTGGTTGATGTGGTTGATCTTCGGATGTCCCCTCACCATGTCGCGCTGTGCCAGCTTTCGGAGTGCCTCATAATTGAGGTGACCATAACAGGCGTACCAATGCCATGCGTCATCGTTAAGTTGTGCCGGCATACACTCCTGTTGTGCTATGTCTAGGGAGAGAACATATAATCGGTTGCACGTATGGTTCACCTTGGCAAGAAGTTGTCATTGGTGATCGTGGATTCATAGCACACCTCCCTCGATTAGCATTTGGCAGTCATTCTTGTCAAGCTACCCAAGGCTGACGATGTTGCTTTGCAGTTGAGGGATGTAGTACACCCCCGTCAGCACGCGGTGCTATCCATTGTGGCACATGAAAAGTACCGTACCACATCCACAGATGTCGATGATTGAGCCATCACTAACCTTGACAGAGCCTGTGACACTGGTGTCCAGCTTAGTGAAGACGTCCCTGCAACCTGACATGTGGTTGCTAGCGCTGATGTCAAGATACCATGCATCATCGTGGTGGTCCTCTTCACGTCCTAGGTGCACATCAGTATGCACCTCGTTGAGCACGACATCCTCGATCATGCTCTCAGTGGCCTCAGAAGGTGCGCACACCTACACCGTCAGTAGCCTAGGCTCGTCATCATTGACCTTCGTTAGGTTGGCCTGCTCATTGCACCGTCGCTTGCGGCAGTCTCAGGCCCAGTGCCCAAGTTTGTCGTAGTTACAACACTTGTCCTTTGACACGTCGTGGCCGCCATTAGATGCAGCACCACCACTTCCACCATCAGCAGCATAGCCACTGTCGCAGCTCTTCGGCTTGCCGAGGCATTGATTGCCGCCATAGCCACTGTCGGGCTTCTGTTCGCCAGACGAGCCTTGGCCATGCTTGTGCTGCTTCATGCGCGCAAGACACTCGTCCTGTATGAGGAGCAGGCGTCCGCTAGCACCGTTGGTGTTGTCTTGGTCATAGCACTCTTTTGCGGCCTTTAGTCATCCAGTGAGCTCCTCCACTGAGAGCATCTACAAGTTAATGAGCGTCTCAATTGAGGTTTCTACCTGAGTATACCTCGGCGGGACGACATAGAGGAATTTTTTAACAATGCGGTCTTCCTCCAACTTGTCCCCGAGTATCTCCAAGTTGTTGACTAGGCCAGTGAGCCGCATTGCGAAGTCATCCACTGACTCACCATTCTTGAGTTTGATCATCTCAAATTCTTTGCGCAACTTCTGCGCTTTGCCTCGCATACACACTAGACGCCCATGTGCAATGTCTTGATGGTGTCCCATGCGTCCTTGGTGGTGTTCTTGATGACGAGCGTTGACAGCAGCTCTGGTGGGATGGCACGGAGTATGGTGCGCCATCCTATCGTCACGATAGTCACCATTACTAGAGTCGATCGCCTCCCACAGGCCTTGCGCCTATATGTTCACCCTCATCACGAGAGCCCGATCTCCATAGTTAGTTCGTGTCAGCATCAGGTAGACAACCAAGCCTCCTGACTCCCTCACCACGCGATGGATCACCACTTCCCCACCGCCTCCAGATGTGCACTGCATGCAGCGTTTTCCTTTTTTCTTTGCTCTATTGCTTTTCTGATTAACTTACGCTATTACAAGAAGACACATTTGTGCCTTATAAAGGCTACTTACTCGACGCGTACACAGACTCAATGTCCAAATCGGATATGGCCAGTACACTACTCGGATACGGCCACAAAAACTAAACAAAGATTAAAAACTCCAACACACTTCGCATGAAACCGACGAAGTCTATTGACGACTTTGCCGTGAAGTTGGCAACAATTGTCAACAAGATCTGTGGTCTGGGTGACACGATGGAGGAGTCCACCGTTGTCAAGAAGTTCCTGTGTGCCGCGCCGAACAAATTTATCCCAATTGTGTCCACGATTGAGCAGTTCATGGATATGAAGACAATGTATATAGAAGAGGTGATTGGCCGGCTGAAAGGTCATGAGGAGAAGTATCGGATCAGTGTTCTCAATGGCGAGAACGGCGACGAACACGTTCTGCTGACCAGGGCGAAATGGAAGGTAGAATGGAAGGAAAAGGAGTCCTCTAAAGGATCAACGTCAAAGTCTCCCAAGTAGCAAGGCAAAGGTGGCTCGCGTGGCCACAGACACGGCCGTGGGCATGTCGGTGACGGCGGGCATGACGAAGATGGTCAGGACAATGACCAAGGAGGGCACAAGGCGTGGAAGTTCGACCAGAAGAAGGTCAAGTGTTACAATTGCAACAATTACTTCGCCTCTAAATGCCGCTCGAAGAAATGAGAAGAGAAGGTCCATGTCATAAAGAAACAAGATGATGATGAACTAGCTCTCCTGATGATGGAATCATGTGAGTTCGTTTGAGCTGCTGAGCATGCCTCCGAGGAAGTGAGGCTCAATGAAGAAAAAATCAAGTCACAACTTGGAGATCAGACAAGGTACGACAGTGCTATTTGGTTCCTAGATACCGGTGTTGTTAGGAATAATCAAGAGTGAGTGCATGATGCATTAGTGTTTTGCATTTAGTTGAGTCCTGCATGGTACCGTTCTTAGTTTATTTGTGAGTTATTTGTATGCAAACACATGCATGCAAGGAATTGGTGCATTGAGTGTGCACGTTGTGTGTTTTAAGGCGTAGGAAACGGTCAAGTTTATTACTTATCGCATGCATCGAGTTATGCTTTATATACTATACTCAGTTGTTTTTCTTTGAGATTAGAAACAGAAAAGATGCTTAGAAGCGGTAGCGTCACCATATCTTTGAGTTCATTGTCTTCCCGTGAAAGTGTGCGTCCACGAAAAGAATTTCCAACAGCTGGTATCAGAGCTCGAGTTCTTGATCTGTGTATGCCCAAGATCATGCCATGCTCTCTAGGAAGTGGTGTCACCGGTGACGAGGCGACGTTGAGCTGCACCTTCGTTACTGGTGGTGGTTCATTAAGGGTACCGAGAAGAGAAAGCAGTATCTCTCTTCAATACCCTATGCTGAGCAAGAGCAACTATGATGTGTGGAAAATCAAGATGAAGGTGTTCATGAAGGCCCAAGGTGTTTGGAAAGCTGTGGTGACCGACGACGTTGGTGAGCGCTAAGATCAGATGGCCCTTGCGGCCATCTTCCAAGGAGTCCCGGAGAAGACTCTCCTACTTGCCGAAAAAGAGACGGCAAAAGCTGCACGGGACACGCTCAAGACGATGTCGTTAGCACTGACCGCATCAAGGAGGCATGCGTGCAGACCCTCAAGAGCGAGTTCGAGGGTTTACGCATGAAGGAAACGGAGTTGGTGGACGACTTCGTCATGAGATTGACAACTCTCGTGAACCATATTCGCAGTCTTGGTGACAAGATGGAGGAGAGCTACATCGTGAAGAAGCTTCTCCGCGCCATCCCGAGCAAGTACCTGAAGATTGCCTCAACCATTGAGCAATTTGGGGATTTGAGGAAAATGATGGTGGAAGAAGCGATAGGCCATCTCAAGACGTATGAGGAGAGTGTACGCGGTATGAGTGGCAGCAACGACGACGAACATCTTCTCCTAACGCGCGTCGAGTGAGAGGCGCAATCAGCAAAGAATAGAGATGGCGAGTCCAACAGCTTTGACGGCAATGGTGGCCGAAGACACAGGATCACAAATTCGACAAGGCTAAAGTAAGATGCTACAACTGCAACGACTATGGGCATTTTTGCTTCCGAATGCCGCAAGAAGAAGGAGGAACAAGAACATCTCGTGGAGGCAAATGCTGATGATGAACCGACACTGCTGTGAAGCCGTCTTGATTAGGGGGAGATTGTTAGGAATAATCAAGAGTAAGTGCATGGTGCA
The DNA here is from genome assembly GCA_036346255.1 of Ampelocalamus luodianensis. Lineage (NCBI taxonomy): Eukaryota > Viridiplantae > Streptophyta > Magnoliopsida > Poales > Poaceae > Ampelocalamus > Ampelocalamus luodianensis. Next base: position 14,845,954 of record CM070633.1, read on the forward strand.
TTAGTGTTTTGCATTTAGTTGAGTCCTGCATTGTAACGTTCTTAGTTTATTAGTGAGTGAGTTGTATGCAAACGCATGCATGCAAGGGATTGGTGCATTGAGTGTGCACATTGTGTGTTTTAAGGCGTAGGAAACGGTCAAGTTTATTACTTATCACATGCATCGAGTTATGCTTTATATACTGTACTCAGTCATTGTTCTTTGAGATTAGAGAGAATAAAAGAAACAGAAAAGACGCTTTGAAACGGCAGCGTCATCATCGCTCTAAGTTCATCGTCTTCCCCGTGAAAATGTGCGTCCATGGGAAGAATTTCCAATTGGTGCTAGCAACCATATGACCAGTTCTGTAGAGAAGTTCACTGATCTTGATACGTCAGTGACAGGCATTGTTAGGTTTGGTGATGGTTCGGCTATTGACATATGTGGTCGTGGCACTATGCTGTTTGAATGCTAGAACGGGGAACATCGGGCCCTAACTGACGTTTATTACATACCAAGGCTGAGAAGCAACATGGTGAGTCTTGGCCATCTAGATGAGCATGGTTGTAAGATGGTGATGGAAGATGGTCACTTGTTTGTAAACGACAGACATAGAAAGCTGCTGGCTAAGGTCAAGAGATCAAGAAATCGTCTCTATATCCTGAACCTAAACCAGGTGCAGCCGGTGTAAGGAACTGAGCCTAGCTCAGTTGGTGGGAAGGTGTGGATGTACACTCTCATCACTCAAGTTCAAGTCCTCTTTGAAGCGAATTTAGGTGCCTATGGTATGATGGTAGCACAGAAGGAGATGGTGGAAGGACTACCACATCTGGATCATGTTGATCAGGTGTGCGATGGCTGTTTGGTAGGCAAACAGCGACGCTCATCGTTCCCTCAAGAAGCTTACTTTCGAGTTGACTGACCTCTTGTGCTGATGCATGGTGATATATGTGGACCGATCATGCCTCCCACACGACCACACTTGCAGGTAACAGGTATTTCCTGTTATTAGTTGATGACTTTAGTAGGTACATGTGGATTGTACTGTTAAAGCACAGGGATGATGCCCTGGTCTCTTTCAAGAAAGTCAAAATGAGTGCTGAATCGGAGCTTGATCTCAAGCTGAAATCTCTCCGAACTGACAGGGGAGGTGAGTTCACATCCAAGGAGTTCAATGCCTACTGTGAAGCTATGGGGATAAGGCGCTACCTCACCGCTCCATACTCGTCACAATAGAACGGAGTGGGGGCAGTGTTCCGAATTTTGGCCGAAAATCGGCAATTTTGGATTTACCGCTGGGGCTGGTTGGAATACAAATCGGCCTCGAAAAAATCGGTTTGGGTGAATTTTGTCAAAAAAAATCGAATTTACTTGAATTTTGTTCGAATTTGATTTTTTAAATTTAAAATCTGAAAATTTCATTTTTTTGAAAATTTAGGCTGGAATTGGCCAAAATTTTCCAATTTTCTGCCAAACCGGCCGTACTGAGTGGTGGAAAGGAGAAATCAGACCGTAGTTGGGATGGCTAGAAGGTTCCTCAAGAGCAAGGAGATAGCAGGAGTATTTTGGGGAGAAGCTGTCACCAGACTCACCACCAATGTGTACCTCCGAAATCGAGCTCCAACCAAAAGTGTCAATGGTACGGCACCTTACGAATCATGCTACCAACGGAAACCATCAGTGAAGCACCTGCGCACATTTGGCTGCCTAGCGCATGTGAAAGTGACAAGCCCACGCATTAAGAAGATGTCTGACCGTAGTGTCCCAATGGTGCTCAGGGGATACGAGAGCGGCTCGAAGGCGTACTGGGTTTATAATCCGATTACAAAGAGATTTCATGTGTCACGTGACATCGTGTTTGAGGAGGAGTGGAATTGGGGTGCCTCATCGAGTCTGCAACAATCTGAGGTGACAGACTCATTTGTTGTTTAGTACCCCCTCTTATCTCGATGCAGGTATGGGCGATGAAGATGATGAGGTGCCACAGCAAGCTGCTGAGCCATGCATCCATCCTGCCACGGTGTCAGCTGCCGCGTCTGCCACGACAGCCCAAACGCCTGCCGCAGCAGCCCAAACTCCCACCGCGGGGTCTGCCACATCTGCTGTGGCTGCCACCCCATCGGAGCCTGCTACGCCTGCAGTGGCAGTAGCTGCTGCTGCAACGACAACGCCAAGCTCCTCCTCAACATCTGAAGGCCGCGCCGTGAATGGCCAATGAGCGAGTTGTACGACACGATCGTGTTGATCCAATTGGACCTTGATGAACCTGGCTTTTGTCTGCTGGGAGCCGAGGAACCAACGAGCATAGCAGAAGCTGAAAAGCATGCTTGTTGGAGGCAAGAAATGGAGGAAGAATTATCTGCCATAACCAAGAATGAAACACGGGAGCTGATGGAGTTGCCAAAAGCACTGAAGCCGATAGGACTCAAGAGAGTCTACAAAGTTAAGAAAGACACGAGGGGAGATTGTGAAGCACAAAGCACGGCTTGTGGCTAAAAGCTACGTACAATGACATGGTGTTGATTTTGATGAGAGGTATTCGTACATGCGACAAGGTTAGAAACTGTGAGATTGATCATAGCATTAGCAACCCAAGAGAATTGGGAGGTGCACCATATGGATGTAAAATCAGCTTTTCTCAATTATTTTTTCGTCGGGCGGTTGGAACATTCTCGGGCTAAATATATTACGAATGGGAGAATAAGTTCAGAGAAATAATAAGAGAGAGAAAAGCTCCCTGGAACGAAAACTACCTTACGACCTCAAACGGCCTTGCTAAGGTAGCACTGACATGTTACACACAGATGACTAAAAAGCTGAAACACAGCCGGCAGCTTCCACGAGAAGATTTCCTCCTTGATACTCCAGAGTACATCGGTCGTAGGCCGGCAGCGTTCCTCAAATATTCTGGCATTACACTATTTCTAGGTATACCAGTGAACGAGGATGGTCACCGTGTCAAAATCCCGTCGGAGCGGTTTTGAGATTAACTTTCTCGTGGTAAGCCACCAATCAGATTTCTCAATGGAGAGCTACAAGAGGCAACCTACGTCCTGTAGCCCCCTGGCTATGAGAAGAAAGGCCACGAGCACAAAGTTATCAAGCTGAAGAAAGCTTTGTATGGCCTATGTCACGCCCCTCGCGAGCGTGGAATACCAAGCTGGATAGGAGCCTTGTGTCGCTCGGGTTTCAAAAGAGCCCCCTTGAGCATGCTGTGTACAAGAGGAGTTCAGGTGGAACAAGATTGTTGGTAGGAGTTTATGTCGATGACTTGATAAATATCACTGGATCAAGTCGAGCTGAAATAGGAAGATTCAAGAAGCAGATGATGGAGCTGTTCAACATGAGTGATTTTGGTTTGCTCTCATACTACTAGGGGATTGAAGTCCAGCAGACCACACATGGTATCTCTCTATGTCAAGCTGCATATGCACAAAAGATTCTAGAGAGAGCAGGAATGGCAGAATGCAACCCGTCACAAACTCCCATGGAAGCAAGGTTGAAGCCGAGCAAAACCAGTCAAGATCCAAAGGTGGATGAGCTTTGTGGTGAGCTTAAGATACTTGGTGAACTCAAGACCAGATCTGGCTCATGCGGTAGGAATTGTGAGTCGATTTATGGAGGACCCAACGACTCAGCACATGGCGGCGGTGAAGCAGATCCTGAGATGCATTCATGATACACTGGACCTCGGCTATCATCTCGGGAGAAAGGAGAAATGCACACCAATGTTGATTGGCTACAGTGATAGCGATCTTGCTGGAGATGTGAATGACAAGAAGAGTACACATGAGTTTTCTTCTTCCTTGGATCAAGTCTGGTCACTTGGGTTTACTCTTGCGAAGTTGAATATATCGCTGCCACCACTTCCGCATGCCAAGGTATATGGCTCAATCGTTTGCTAGAAGATTTGTTGGGGCAGGAGCCATCCGGAGTAAGACTGAAGGTAGATAAAAAGTCGGCTATTTCATTGTGCAAGAATCATGTTATCATGAGAGAAGCAAGCACATCGACACACCTTATCACTTCATCTGGAAGTGCGTGGAGAATGGGAAAATAAACGTTGAGCATGTCAGTTCAGATGACCAGCTTGCGGACATCTCGACAAAGCCACTTGGGCGTCTGAAGTTTCTGGAGATGAGGGAGAAAATCAGGCTACGAGTGGTGAAGAAGAAGCACCAAGTTTAGAGGGGTGAATGTTAGCTAATAAACTTGTTGCATGTTTCCGGTTCTATCACGTTAGAAGTGTTGTTATTGGGTCCATTGTGTAGTAGACATGTCTCACCTTTGTGTGGCCGTCATGCATGTAGCTGCAACGTGCTCATGTTGAGTAGTGGCACACCTTGTGGCGTTTGTTGCCTAAGAAGCGGTCTAGTCAAGCACTACCGCATGCATTGCTTTGTATTTTGTCACTCATGTACTTGGTCATTCAGTTAGTTGGGAGAATAACAAAAAGCACACAGAAAAGACGCAGGTTGTTAGCGTCGCCAACTCTTGAGTTTTCTCTGTTGTCTCTGGCGAGTGAACCACCATGTGTGTGTCCACTGGCAAAGTGTGCATACGTGAGAGTCTCTAGGCCAACAATCTCCTCGGTGAGTCGAGCACTCCTCGCGGTATAGGCCATACTTCAACGAGTTGAGCACTCTTCGTGTATACAATTAAAAATTTTAGTATAAAAAGTTGCGCTGTTAAACAATTACAACTAAGGTGGAAAATTATCGAAAAGATAAGATACAATAGATGAACTCATGTGAAGGTTTCAGAACTACAGTGTTATACTACAACTCACTACTACAAAACAAGTTATAGTAGACGTACCATCACAGACGGTTCATTTGGAACCATCTGTGTTGGGTCTGTTGGGACGAGTCATTAGCACTACCAGCCTATCACAGATGGTTCTTATTAGTAACCGTCTATGATAAGCATATATCACAGACGGTTCATGAATAGAACCGTCTGTGAAATATCATAGACGGTTCTTTTTAAAAACCGTCTGTGATAATTTCCCATATCACAGACGGTTTACTAATAGAACCGTCCGTGAACTATCACAGATGGTTATATTAGTAAACCGTCTGTGATAATCTCCAGTATCACAGACGGTTCATAAATAGAGTCGTATGTGAAATATCACGGACGGTTCTATTGAAAAACCGTCTGTAATAGTTGTATATCACAGACGGTTCATAATAAGAATTGTCTGTGATATCCTTGTGCTATAAATACCTGGACTACCCCTTGCCCATTCCCATTTGAGCAGCCACCCAGGTAAACGCCCACTGCGCCGCCGACAAAGAGGGAGGGGAGGAGAAGGAGAGGAGAAAGGGAGGAGAAGGAGAGAAATCTCAAGAGATTTGGTATTTTCGTCGTGAGCTCCGAGTGTAACAATCTATAACCCTTTAGAGCATCTGCAATTTACGTGCTTAATTAGCCGGTTCAAATGACTAGATTTGATGCTAGGAACCGATTCCACAAGTGGAAGTTGCCTATTTCGAAGCAAAACTCTAGGAACCGATGCAAACTTTTGCATCCGGATGTAAGTGAATAGAATAATATTTTTCATTGGGTGGTTAGCATATGCATTAAGTTCTGTGAGGTGGAAGGAAATGGAGAGAGAGAGCAGTTGAGAGAGATTTTATTAATCTAATTTGATACTATTTTGTTACATGTGTAGCGTAGATGGACCGAAACTGGATGTATGGTGTGAACCATGTGAGTCAAGAGTACATTAATGGTGTGGATGCTTTTAGAAGAGCCACCGAGCAGGATATGTTGAAGAAGGGGATAAAATTTATGTATTGTCCATGCATTGATTGCGGTAATCTGAAGATGTTTAACAACCCGGTGCAGATAGAAGCGCACTTGATTCGAAGGGGTTTCAAAAAAGAGTATACACGTTGGATCAGTCACGGTGAAGAGAAGATTGCACAGAAAGTTAGTAATGACGACATCGCCGAGGAAGACAACGATATGCCGGATGTAGACTGTGCTTTTGATGAGAATAGGTCACACGATAACAATCTGGATTAGATGCTACGCGATACAGAAGAGAACTACAGTGAGAGAGAGTTTTGTAAATTCGAGCGCTTAATGGAGGACTCGGTGAGACCTTTGTTCCCTGGCTGCAAACCGAAATATACAAGGTTGTCAACTGTGATTGAACTGTTTAAATTGAAGGCAAGCAATAGTTGATCCGATAAGAGTTTCATGACTTTATTAAGTCTCCTAGCGGACATTCTTCTGGAGGAAAACGTGTTGCCCAACACCACCTACCAAGCAAAGAAGATTCTTTGTCCATTGGGAATGGAAGTAGAAAGAATACATGCATGTCCGAACGATTATATCCTCTACCGTAAAGAGTATGCAGACATGCATGTATGTGTGCAAAGCATCCCAATACAAGCGTCAGAATACTGCTAGGTTGAAGCAAGACCTCCTGCTAAGATGTTGTGGTATCTGCCTGTGATATCACGTTTGAAGTGTTTATTTGCGAACCCAAAGGAGGCAAGATTGGTGCGTTGGCACTCGGAGGACCGCGAGAAAGATGGAAAGTTAAGACCCCCTGCTGATTCTGTCCGGTGGAGAAACTTCGATCAGAGCTTCGAAGAGTTCGGTGCAGAACCGAGGAACATAAGGTTAGAGTTGAGTACAGATGGAATGAATCCTTTCGATAACATGAGTAACCGACATAGCACCTGGCCCGTAAATCATATACCACAGCATCTTTGTCTGATCCAAACCAGTAGATTTGGAGCCTTGTTGAATGCAGCTAGTGAGCTAGGCTTCTCTTGAGCCGTACATTCCATAGGCATGAAATCACAACGGTGGACAAAATATGGGATTATCTATGTAAAAATTGACTAAAAATTTGTTATTTTTAGTCACTTGTTCTCCCTTTTAGATTTTCATCTAATCTAAACTAGACAAAATTAAATCTAGGTGAACCCTACAAATACAAAAAAAAAAAAAAAACAAATATAACTAAAAGTTCTGTGCTAAAATTGCACATCATTTGGTATTTCAATTTTAGGCTTAGTACTGTGCAATTGTAGGTGACTCATGGATAAGAAAATTTCAGACAACTGAAAATTGGCAAATCTGATAAGATATTTATGCTAACAAGCATTAACCTTCTGAGCACACCTTTTAAGAGTGTCAAAGATATCACCCCTATGTTGACATCTAGGTGTGTTTGATGAGTACTACCAACACGCTTAGCGAAATCACAATCATCAAGCACCATATGAATTGAGGCGCTCAATTTCATTATGCATTTTGGGCATGGACAGTCAGGTGCATATATACCTTTTCATGCCAACTTTTCCCGAGTATTTACTTTATCTTTTAGCATCAGTCAATGGAAGACCTATATTGAAGAATTCTAACCGACCTTCTCTCATTTACATTGACTAGATTCTGATTGCGTATCCTGAAATTTTGATACTGTATCCTCCATGTTTGTTTGCCAACCTTGGACAGCGTCTTATGACATCGAATGAGCATATTTTCTTTGGCATAATCGCACCATTAGCTTGTTGCTACGAAAGCATATTTTGAGATCATGTGATGAGCTATTGCATACATAATAGTTATCTTTATCATTTTTTAATTTTATTGTCTGAGTTACTCTATTCGTTCGTAAATATATGTCATTTTAAATTTCTCATCTTGTTCAAAAATGTACGACTTTTACGTTTTCAAGGAGAATGTTTCACAAGATTTCCTGTCGGGCCCCTACTTTGCATAAATCAATCAAGCATCTTACCCACTAATATTAAATATACTTACATAGAATTACATTTAAGTAATTAAGGCACATGAGCAGCTCCGGCTAGGAGTTGTGCTTTTGCTGTCTATACATGGATGCACTTCATGAGAAACTTGAGAATTTATAGCAGGTTGGATGGAATCCAAGGCTTTTTACTCAGTTGGGAAAATGAGTGTATTAGGGTTAGAGTAGTCATTTTAGCTGGCACCATAAAACTTGTGCAATCACCCAAAACGTCAAATATATTTGAACAGATGGGGTATTTAGATACATTATCTCAAATTTTCCATGAGAGGAGCAAACAACCTTGCTTGCACAAGGACCAAGCAAAAATAATAATAACTTGCTCATTTGAGCAACTAGTTTTGTAGGAATGTACATGGTAAATTCATGACTATTCTATTACTTTTTTGCAGTTTTATGTTCATCTGTCTACTGGAGTGCGATTGCTATCGAAAGAAGATGTGTTGCTGTTTATTAAGGAGGAAAAGATATCGAGTCGCACGATGAGTGGAAAGTGTGACACAAGCTCTGAAGATAACGTGCGGCTCTTGCTGGAACTATTTCTCCTTTTGAACAACATTATCTCTCTTATATGTTTTAACATTTCAAAGAACTAACATTTTGGCCTGATTCGTAGATACTTGCTCTTCTGGAGTTTGAACCGGATGGGTTGCCAGCTGGTTGGGTGAAAGAAGTTGAGTTCACAAAAAACGATAGAGGCGTCAGAAAGGATAACGTACATTAAATATATAATGAACACATGCATATTCCTGACTCTGCCCATCAGCATTATGTTGATTTCAATATTCTAATAATTGATTGTCTGATTATGTAGTTCTATACTGATCCTGGTAGTGGCCTTGTTTTCCGTGGACTGGCCTCCGCAAAGCGCTATTTTACGGCTGGAATCATAGATAAATATTCCCGTACTCCAAGGAAGAGTGTCACCGAAAACTACTTTTTTGACAACTGTACACATATGGTAACGGCTCTTTCGTTTTTTTATGTCAAGTTGATGGTATTCCCCACCCGTTCGGGGAAATTAGCTCGGTGACATCGCATTCAGACGTATTTAGAGAAATAACATCGTGTTCGTGAGGCACTGCAAAATAACATCGTGAAGACAAGAAATACTGTCGAATGACATCGTCGTCACATTCCGTCCGTTAGTTTACTTTCGTTTGCCCAATTTTTAAATATAGAAAATTAGATAAAAAAATTATGAATTTTTTTGTGAAGCATCCCGATATAGTTTACTTACTTGTGTATTTTTTTTTCAAAATTATATCCATTCTGATTTTTTCTCTAAAATTCATTAAAGTATACTATTTGTAGGACTTTTCTAATATAGAAAATGAGGTCCAAACATTATTACTTTTTTTAGTCTCCTTGCATAGTGGAACTGATTTTGTAATTTTTTCAGAATTTTTCAAAAATTAATTAATGTAATTCCATAATGTTTACACCTTATTTTCTATATTGTACAACTTACACAGTGGACATTATGGAATTACATTAATTAATTTTTGGAAAATTCTTGAAAAATTGCACAATCAAGTCCACTATCTAAGGAGCTTGAAAAAATTCATAATGTTTGGACCTAATTTTATATATTAGAAAAGTCCTACAAACAATATACTTTAATGAAATTTAGAGAAAAAATCAGAATGGATATAATTTTGAAAAAAATATAAAAGGAAGTAAACTATATCGGGATGCTCCACAAAAAAATTCATAATTTTGTGAGCTCAATTTCTATATTTAAAAATTGGGAAAACGAAAGTAACTAATGGAACAGTAAACTAACGGACGGACTGTGACGGCGATGTTATTCGCAAAATTTCTTGTCTTCGCAATGTTATTTTGTAGTGCCTCATGAATGCAATATCATTCCTCTAAATACGTCTGAACGCGATGTCACTGAGCTAATTTCCCCTTTCTGTTTTGGCTCTCTACTTCTCTTAGCAAAATTTTCGTCTTAGGCCTTTTATTATCCTTGATAACTGCATACATTCATAGGAACACGGTAGAGATACTGTATATAACATTCCTCTTCAAATTTACTTTCCAGTATGATACAACGAGTGCTTTCTTTTGATAATAAGAGAAAAAATACATATGGCTGTTCTCACAAAAAATCATGTTAGCTTCGGTTAAATTACAACAGACATTTTTGTTTTTGTTTTTTTTGAAGTGGCTAAGTTACTATTGACAATTATTTGTATCTTTGCTCTACAAAAGATGTATAAATTAATTGTAGATGCATGTAGTATACCTCCATATCCTTGTACTATTCTCTCTTTTTTCTTATTCATTTCTCTTGCATTATATATGACTAATCGATCAAATTAAAAGGCCTAGTCCTGTATGATAACTGTATTCTAGGCCATATATTGTGCTTGTTTGCGGAAATCAAATGAGTTTATCAGAGCATAAAGTTGAGCATCTTCAATTCAACTCTCTCTATCCCACATATTTTCAAACTAGCATGTGTTGTTAATTTCTCATCCACATTATATATTGGTTGTGTAATTGGTTGAACTAAAGCCCAAGAATTTGTTTGACTATACTTAAATAAAATTTTCCACCGCAGCCACAATTATTAAAAAATCGACTGAAAATAGAAGGAGTAACAAAGCGAAAATCCAAGAATGGATCAAGGAAGGAATTGCCTAATGGCCAAACTTCATCAGCATGTAAGTTCTTGTTGTTATTCGTTATGTGGTATTTTAAGTATATGTGGTATCTGTAGTGCTTTAGTAGGATCTGGGGAATCCTTATTTTAACAAGACAAAGCTTAGGAATAGTCCACACATCAAATATAATATATTATAAAGGTTTGCATAGATGAGTTCTTAAACTAAACACATAATCTTAATCCTAATAGGACATATAGATTTAGTTACCCCTTAAACTCCAAATGCCATGTGATGCACAATTTATTCTTTTGTGGTAAAATGGATATGTCACCATTTTGACTTGATGCTGATAACTTACCAACAATCGCCATGCTTGACAAATTAGCTATGAATGTGAATAGAAGATGAGAAACAAATTACCATGAACAACACGATAGAGTTGATGTATTACCCATGGCAGAGATGTCGGAGACAAAATATATCCAAGAGTGTCACAACAACAATGTTGTGTTTTTGATGAGTAGCATATTTTTTACGATGAAATATCCCTCTACCCTTAGTGAGTCCTGTACCTTCCCGAAGGACATTACATAGGCTTCTTTGCCTGGCACATATAAAACTGAACCAATAAACTCTCCACCAAACCCCACTCGCACAACATGGGAGTATTATTGTGAGACCCCGGTTTATTAAGCTTGTAATACTTAGCCTTCCACTGGCCCTAGTATCACAAACAAAATAACCCGTGCCTCAATGGACATGTGCTTCCCAGAAAATGTAGCACACATACATCTTACAAAAGTATGCATCAAGTCCATACATCAACATATATCAAGTCTAGCAAAAGACATACATAATAATAAGTTATTACAGAACAACCGAACGGCCAAATAACATAAGTATTAAGTATCAGCGGAAGCAAAAAGGTGTCATAAGATGGCTTAAACCAAAAGACGACCGGTTAGCCACATAACACCACAGGGCAACCGACCGGGCCGCCAAGCCAGTCGCTCTACACACTGCCACAGCACAACTCACAAAAGTGAGGCCCTTCGGGCTCACCTCTTCCTCTGCACACAACAAGCAATGCAGATGAGTACAATAATGTACTCGTAAGACTTATGAGTAACAAGCCTATACATAGCTACATGAAAGCTGTGTCAAAGGGAATTGGTTATATGGTTATTTGGACGCATAAAGCAATTTTCATTTGCAACAATGTAATAGATTGAGAGCAATTTAACAAACCAGTTTTTAAGAATTGAAATAACAGCGAGTAACAATAATTATCAAGTAATCACCTAGAAGTGACTAACCCAAAAGCCACCACACATAGCATGAATCCCTGATTTATACCACCCGTCAAGTTTTAATTTAAAATGTTATAATCTAACTATTGAAAAGCTTACCCAAGCGTGTCCATAACCTAGGACGAGGCTATTCGAATAGTTTTAAACCCTGCAGGGGTGTACCAATGTACCCACACTCCAGACCGCCTTTTTGCCACATGATTTAGCACACTTCCTTTGGTATGCCGGCACGGCTAAGTTCTACGAGATATTTCCAATATTGTGTATCAACTACGAGCCGCTCGTATGGACCACAGCCCATACGCTTACATTGTAAAGCCGAAAAGACAACTACCCCTCGGGGTAAAGCTTTTCGGACAACTACAATGCTCCCACACATACCATCTCATTTGACCATAACACAACACACACACGCCCTTCTGCGACTCGTAGCCAACACACGCCAAAGTACTAAGCCAAGAGAGGTCTTATTCCCTCTAGTGTGGTTAGCACGCATAAATTGCCTGGATAACAGGTACTCACAAGATGTTCGGTCCTTAATTGACTCGGGCACCATTCTAGTCACACCCAAAAATCACACCATCATACCATTGTGCCCAACTCCAAATTTTTTGTTTTCAGTTTTAGTTTTGCAATTTAAACATAGCACAAAGCTGAAATATAGAGATCATAATAAGTTTGTGTGATCAAAGTTATCGACAAGTCGATAACCGTCCATTTCTACCGATAGCTAAGCATGGCTAAGCAACAACTCGTAAACTACTAAGTGATAAGGGTCCATCCAACGAACCCAAAATCACAGCCAGATAAACCTAGGCTCAGTAGTAGAGGATAAACATTTGCCTATTGATAATGCATCTACTGGGTTAACTATCGACAATAGTTAAAACAACATAGTAATGCATACATAGAATTTGCAAACAATATATTAGAATTTGAACATAGTAGGAACAACATGATCAAATGATGTTACACTGCTTGCCTTGCTGGAGGGCAGGGTCTGGCTGCTGTGGATCAGATTCAATATCAATATTATCCTCAGGACCTAACGCGAAAAGGCGACAAAACCAATAAGAACGAAGAACACTAAATAAAACTCAACAGCAAAAGTCATCCAAATCTCATGAAATTTATACAGCAGCTAGGGGATGATTTTAGACAATTTTAGGAACAAGAATCATGCAACTTGGATTTAGTATGAAAAAGTTATAGCTAAAATACACTCTCTCAGCCTATTAAATCAACTAAATTAATTACTGGTACTGTTCATAGCAAAATTTTCCAGAATGATCCAGAGTTTGAAATTTTTATGGTGGGTAGGTAATGGCATCCTAAGATTAGCAAAGTTGAGTTTACTCAATTTGAAGTTAAAATGGATTACTTATGATTTTTCTAAGTTGCAAAACTAGAACATGTCATTTTTCAGGAATATGAACATGAGCAAAACCTATTTCATATTAAAGTATATTAACAGAGGAAACTTACAAAATTGAGTTTGCACATTTTGGAGTTATACAGGAAAAAGATATGCATTTTACATGTTTTAAAGCAATTTCTGGAATATTCTAAAATGGCTGATATCAAGTTAATATTATTTATAAAATTTTCTGCCACGGAACAAAGTCCAAAAGCATTTTCATATAAAACTTTAGTTAATCTTGAATTTAACCTCACTGGAATCATCTAAAAAGGATTAAAATTGAGTTAGTTATGAGTTTCTAAAGTTTAATGCAATTTTCTGTTGATAAATAAAAGCTTACCGAAATATAAACTAACTTAACAGAAATAAACGACGTGGACGAACGAGGACCTTAGATGCGAAATCTAACGGCCCACGCGCGCTGGGAATAGCGCACGCGCGCGATCCTAAAAGGAAGCCACCGTTGGATCTAGATCCAACGGTCCACATGAATTGGGCCGATCGGGGAACGCGATTGCCGCAATCACCCACAGCCGCAGATCTCCAGATAAAGGGCTCAGAGCGTTGCTCCCTCCGGGAGGCCCGAACAGCACACGCATCTCAGCCGCAGATCTAAAGATGGACGGCTCACGTGCTTTGTACGCCTTAGGGACCCGAAAGTCCCACAGATCTAGGCCGTAGATCTAAAAATCGACGGTCCACGATCTCTGTAGTGCTACTCTTTCACGCACGATGGATTTAAACGCACCGCGAGGATTTAATGATGCGGGCCCACACGCCAATGAGACAGAGGGGTTATGTACTTATGTTAAGACAGCCATTAATTGCAAAACCAATGATTAGTGATGATTAGCAATTAATGACCCCAGATTTTGTCCTAATGAACCCGCGACTGTGGATTAACGCCAACGGGCCCACCTGACAGTGACCCAAGGGTTATTTCCGACAGCCCATTAATGCTAAACTCTGATTATCAATCATTAAGCATTAATGATGTCCTAACGGTGTTGATTTAGGCCGACGGGGTTTTTTAAGAGGCTGGGCCCACTGGTCAGTGGCACAGTGGGCCGGCTTAAGACAAATTAATTATCCCCAATGATCAACAATGATTAGAGCATTAATTGTGTCTTAACGACAATGACTCAGAGAAGGCTTCCGTCCGGCAAACACCCGAGTGAAAAGAATGGCTTGTCGTCGGCGGCTCCGGCCTTGGCGGCGCAACCTTAAGACTAAAATGGGTTCGCAATAGTCTTGCGATCCCGATGGTGGTAACCTCGCCGACGGCGAAGGTTTAGAACGCCGGCTAGCCGAAAAACAAGATAGTGACACTAATCGGCCAAAAGCGAAAATGCACAAAAAGCTCCGCAGCAGTCCAAAGAAGCGTGTGCCAAGCATCTAGGGACTAAATAGAAGCTACCTCAACCGAGAAGGGCTTCAAAAGATAGTCGGAGAGCTTTGACAGAGGAAGAACCCGCCGGAGTTGGAGAAGATGATATGGAAATGACAACCTGAGCAAAAATGAACACCAACGGGTGGTCATAATAGCTTCATTATATCTCATAGAAGCTTCATGAGCAAATAATTGAGAAATGAAGCACTCACGAGAGCTGAGGAAGAAAAGGGGTAGAATCGGCCGAAATGTTCCAAACTTAAAATTGGTTAATTTATGTGAATGAATCCCAAAATTAAGTTAGGGGAAATGAATATGGAGCTAAAGAGCTCAAAAGGGCACTAAGAGAATTGAAGATGAACCACTGGAACACCAAAGCCATCAACAGAGCTCCACAGCTATTAATGGCGATTTTGGTGTTCTTGGTGGTTTTGAGCTCAACACACAGAGCAAGAGCTGAGGGTGGTGCAAAGGAGTACCAGGAAGGGTTTGGGGACCTTTAATAGCTAAAGGATTAGGGTTTGGCAATCAAAACGAGATTCACGGTTGTTAGGTCCATAGGGCTGCCATAGCCCGAAAAAGAAGTGATGGGGTGCAGGAGTAGGGCATGGGCATGGCCGAAATCGCCTACGCCCACGAATTGCCGGCCAAAAGGGACGTTGACAAGGGTTGCCGGCCAAAAGGGACGTTGACAAGGGAACATGATTTGACAGTGCCATGCCTCTCTCCCTTTCTCTCTGTTCACGCACGGCGCGAGGAGGAAGATGACCAGAGAAAAGGCTAGGATGCTGTGAGCCATCGAATTGAGAATGAATGACTCAGATCGCTCCACGTTTCTGAGGTTCAAAACAATAGAGGAGATCGCAAGCGTTGGATAAAAAACGAACGGTCACGATTTAATGTGTCCTCCGAGTGACCCGAACGGCACACTAAATCTGGGCGCTCAGATCTTGATCCAACGGCCAAAAATGAGTGGGCGTTCCGTGAGTTCCGAACGGCCCAATCAATGCGGGCTATTCGATTTAAATCTAACGGCTAAGATCGATCGCGTGTTATAAAAGGAGGCCTAGTGCAGTTAGTTGACTGGACCAAAACAAGTGGCTCGAGTCCGAGTCTGACTCGATCCCGAGGAACAGTGAAATCAGGTTTTGGGTTTTAAATTTGAGCTAGGACTTTGAGGAATTTTTAGGGATAGCAAATGAACTCCAAAAATTCTAAAATTTTTACAGGAGCTTGCTAACTTAGATATTAACCTTGTGTAAAATTTTTAGAGGTTTTTATGCAATGCATTTTTCTCCAAAATTTTTGCAAGGTTCTGGTTTAAGGTTTGACTAAAAGTCAAATAAGTTTGACTGCCTTCTAAAATATACAAACAATTCCTAAAAATTGTGAAATTTTCCAGAGGGGTCACATACCTTCCCAAGAACTTAGGAAAAAATATTTCCAAAGGATGATCACAAGATTTGACATGAATGTTTTTGGAAGACAAGGTTTTGGATCAAAAGACTTGTGACTTTGTATTTCTATAATTCTTGTACAGGAATGGTTCAGAACCAACAGGAAATACATAATGTAAGAAAAAGTTTTAAATTTTACATATTTTCTTACATTTGAAACACAAGTCTAAACTTGGGATGTTACAATTATAACATAATAGCCAATGCAGTTTGAAATTTAAATCAAAGATGGTGGACAAATCTTGTTCAAATTGTATATGGCTAAAGCTTCTAATAACATAGGCACACCACCGTAGAGAAGAGATATAACTTGGTAGGCACACCACATCACCTCACAAACTCCCTTCTCTCTCTTCACAAGTCCCTCTCTCCTCTCTTCACTCAACTTGATAACCAGCTCGCCAAAACTGTCAGCTCTGCATCCCCACCAGTCATCCAACACTTGTAGTAGCTCCATATCTCCCATATCCCTGTTCCATCTATATTTGGCTAAGAAGAATATGTCGGAGGGTGCGGCGCCGGGTACGGAGACCCGGGTTTTTAAAATTGGTTCCAGATTTTTAGGGGGGAAGATCATATTCTAGCAAAATTCAACCAAATTCGTTTTTTGGGACAATTTTAGCTGGTTTGAAGTCTTAGGGGGGCGTCTGGTAAGATCGATATTGCCGATTTTTGGCTAGTAAACCGAACCATGAAGGAGACCACATTCGACCAGATCTAGCCATAGGGGGGTGCCGATGGCATGTTGTGGTAGCCAGCTGAATAAAATAAGGTGGATGATGTTATGATGATGACTGGCATGACCTCGCCGGCAAAATGTGTTGGATTTAATCTTGTTTTAGTATTTCTTAGTTTAGTTTTTGAGTCCGTATTTGCGTTTGCTTCCGTATCTTAGTCTGGTTCGGAGGGGAATCCGAGTAGGAGTCCATGTTTAAGTACGTGTGTGAGTCAAGCTATATAAACAAGGGTCATGTAGTCTATTTGATAGGAATCAGAGAGCAAGCAGTGAGTTGAGTTGTGAGTTGTGTTGAGAAATACAAAAGACAAAAAGAGGAGCGTGCTCCTAACAAAAACCATCGTGTTTTGTTCTTTCATGTTATCTCGGTGGTCTTTATTGCTAGCAGCTTCACGTGAATACAGAAGGGAGCAAAGGTGCTGCACATCACGTGAAGAAGAAACCGAAGATATGCGCAGCTTCGTGCGTAGGAGCCAGGAGCAGGTCACGTCGGGGACAGTACCAGCTGGTCCCACGGTAGCACATAGCAAGGTCCAAGCAGAGCCGGATTGCAAAGACCGAGCTGTGTTTTCTCCGAAATGAAGTTTATCTGAAAAAAGCGGAAGACAGTGCAAAGCTCAAAGAAAGAAAATTTCAACAGTTGGTATCAAAGCTTGTCGATCTTGGTGTTATCTGAAGATCATAGGTGACAAGACGAAGCCTCAGGATGGGCCGTTCTCCCTCCTATATCATGTCCTGACGACCGACAATTACCCGGTATGGGCAATGAAGATGAAGGCAAATATGCGCATCCAGGGAGTCTAGGGTTCCGAAGGCAAAGGACAAGGAGGTGGACGACAAGGTGGACCAGACGGCTTTGGCCATCATCTACCAGGCGGTGCCAGACTCCTTGATGCGGCAGCTCATCGGCAAGGAGACGGCACGTGAGGTGTGGGTGACGCTTCAGAAGATGCACGAGGGAGTTGACCGCATGAAGGTGGTACGGCTCTAGAATTTGCACACCGAGTTCGAGAATCTCCAGATGGGAGAAACCTAGTCGGTGGACGAGTTCACCGGAAAGCTAACTTCACTGTACAATCAGATTGTCTCTCTCGACGACAAGATGGAGGAATCGGTGGCAGTGAAGAGATACCTACGTGTACTACCAGAAAAATTCGTACCTATCGTCACCACGCTCATGCACTCCTCGGATTTGGAGACAAAGAAGATCAAGTAGATCACTGGTTCTCTCAAGGCACATGAGGAGCTACTGAAGGGGTATCAGTCCCGTAACAAGCAGATGTATTAGTCCCATAACGAGCAGGCGTTGCTATTAAAGGGAGATACAAGAAGCGATGGCAGACAGTTTCACAAGGAATCATCGAAGAGGGACGGTCGTAGCACATCAAGAAGCCACGAGCATGGACACGGGCGTTGGCGAGGCAACAGAGGTGGACGTGGAGACAAGGCTAGGCAAGACAGTGGTCACAGATCCCATGACAAGTCACATATCAAGTGTTTTGAATGTGACAAATACGACCACTACGCATCGGAGTGCCGCAGCCACATAAAGTGTTTCAACTGCGATAAGTATGGACACTATGCTTCGGACTACCGAAACAAGAAGAAGATCGAGGAGGTAAACCTCACCCGAGCTAGTGAAGACGACGAGCCTGCCCTTCTTTTCTATTTATGTGACAAAGAGGCGCCGATCATGGTGATGTTGAACGAGGAGAACATAGTTCCTAAACTACGCACAGAGGGAGGCAACCACGGTCACACTGATATGTGGTACTTGAACAATGGAGCAAGCAATCACATGATGGGAGATCGCTCAATGTTTCATAAGCTTGATGAATTTTTTTGGGGGAATGTCAAGTTTGGCGACAACTCCACTTTGCAGATAAAAGGCAAATGATCAATGCTGTTACGATGCAAGAACGACGATAAGAAGATGCTATCTAAATTATATTATATACTGAGTTTGTGCAACAACATACTCAGTCTCGGGCAATTGACGGAATGGGGGTGTAGGGTGGAGCTGCAGGATGAATTCTTGCGTGTCTATGACAAGAACAAATATCTATTGATGAAGGTGAAAAGATCCTTGAACCGGTTGTACAAAATTTTTCTGAAAACTTGTAAACCGGTTTGTGTGAAGGTCAATTTGAAGGAACCAGAGTGGAACTTAGGTATCGAACTAGAATACGACGACCTGGGAGTGATACACAGTTGGCATAGAAGATGCTGCGGCGTACATGCAGCAGGAGCTGCTGGCACCAAAAACTCCCACGCACATGGAGAAGGCGCAGGAGGCGCGCATGCAGCTGACAGTAGGAGCAGCAGTTTGGGCGGACCAACAAGCGGCTGCTGTCCACATGGCGCGCAAGTAGCTGGTAGCAATGCTAGCATCAGAGGCCCGGGTGGCGTGTCCCTTCGGTAGGAGCACCAAGCGCATGCACCAGGCGCAAGAATCAATGACGCTAGCTCCAAGTTATTTCAGCAGTAGGAAATAAAAGTTGGGAGGGATTCAGATCGGCATTGCAGGGAACAATGAGTAAGAGAAAAAGAGTGATGCTTAGAAGATTAATGGCAAGAAAAAGAAAAGCAAGAAACGAGAGAAAATTGGCGTAATCAAGATGAAATATGATTAAGGGGATGATTGTTAGATTTAATCTTGTTTTAGTATTTCTTAATCTAGTTTTTGAGTCCGTATTTGTGTTTGCTTCCGTATCCTAGTCTGGTTCGGAGGGGAATCTGAGTAGGAGTTTATGTTTATAAGTACGTGCGTGAGTCAGGCTATATAAACAAGGATCATGTAGTCTATTTGATAGGAATCAGAGAGCAAGCAGTGAGTTGACTTGTGAGTTGTGTTGAGAAATACAAAATACAAAAAGAGGAGCGTGCTCCCGACAAAAATCATCGTGTTCTATTCTTTCACGTTGTCTCGGTGGTCTTTATTGTTAGCAGCTTCACATGAAAACAAAAGGGAGCAGAGGTGCTGCACATCACATGAAGAAGAAACCGAAGATAGGTGCAACTTCGTGCATAGGAGCCAGGGGCGCTGTTTGGAGGCTAGAGCGGGTCACGTTGGGGACAGTAAGGTCCAAGCAGAGCCGGATCGCAAAGACCAAGCTATGTTTTCTCCGAATTGAAGTTTATCTAAAAAAAAGCAAAAGATAGTGCAAAGTTCAAAGAAAGGAAATTCCAACAAAATGCACAGCTACTACGAACAATCAAATCTTGCCTTCACGATGCACCGACAGCAGGTGACGCTAAGTGCAGCAATGGTCAGTAGTTTTGGGCAACAAAGAGGATGAAGATCTGGCTTAGTAAACAAATTGGATCTACAGCCGTTGGAGAAGAGGACCGACCATGAGGTGGTAGGCAGATTGGATCCAACCTCCTCATGCTCCGGTCCTCCGTGATTGGGTATGCGTCGCTAACCATCATCGCTCACACCCAGTTGAAGAAGTAGGATGGTGGACGTTCGATCGGAAGAAGAGGGGTGGCGGATGTTGGCATGGTGTGCAGTAGGGAGCACAGACATGCATGCGCGCAAGAGATAGAGAGAGAGAGATCACTCATGTGAAATTGCCTTAAAAAATAACTGTTTAAGCGCTCCAATATTTGAAATTTGAGAGGTAAGATATCTAGTTTTGTATTTTAGAGGGTTAAACGAACTTTTGTGAATGTTCGAGCGAGTAAAATAGATTTATTCCTGAATGTTATCTTCAACTCAAAATAGCCACAATTAGTAAGATGCTGCCTATGTGTGGGAATTGAAAATTTGGAGAGGGCCAAATGGAGAGGGCCAATTTTCAGGACATGAACCGAGGAGGGGGCTATGTGAAAATCTTCCTGTGTTTTAAATGGTAAATTTCTTTGTAGAAAACTAGAAATGGTATACTACAGAGAGTCATAGGCCAAGTGCTATGTCGGCTGTTTATGCTACCGAAAGGATTCATTCCATCTGTACTCAATCCAAACCTTATATTCCTCGGTTCCGCACCGAAGTCTGCAAACCTCCTATCGATGTTGCTGCGCTGGGTGGAATCAGCAGGGTGTCTTAGCTTTTCATCCTTCTTACGCTCCTCTGAGTGCCAACGCAACAAGTTTTCCTTCTTTGGGTTCGCAAAAAACAGCTTCAAACAGGGAATTACAGGAAGATACCACGCCACCTTAGCAGGAGGTCCTTTCTTCACCTCGATGCCCTCATCGTCATTTGATTGATTTTTACGCTTGTATCGGGATGTGTTGCATACCAAACATACATGCATGCTTGCGTACTATTTACGGTAGAGAATACAGTCGTTCGGACGTGCATGTATTCTTTCTACTTCCATTCCCAATGGACAAAGAACCTTCTTGGCTTTCTAAGTGGTTTTGGGCCACTTGTTTCCCTTCGGATGCATGTCCGTTAAGAGACCTAACAGTGTTATGAAACTGTTGTCAGACCAACCATTGCTTGCTTTTAATTTTAGCAGTTCAAGTATGGATGACAACCTTATGTACTTCAAGTTGCAACACGTGAACAAATGTTTGTCTGAGTCCTCCATCAAGCCCCAGAATTTAACATACTCTCCCTCATCATAGTTCCATTCTACATCGTGAAGCATCTGATCCAGATTGTCATCGTGCAGCCTATCCTAATCGGAACCACAATCGACATCATCCGGCGGTATATCGTTGACTTCATCGGTGATGTCATTATTACTACCTTCCTGTATAATATGCTCTTCATCGTGATTTGTTCAACGTGTATACCCCTTTTTGAGACCTCTTCAAATTAAGTGTGCTTCGATCTGCACTCGGTTCTTAAATATTTTCAGATTTCCACCACCTTATTCAGCATATCCTCCTCGGCAGCTCTTGTAAAAGTAGACATGCCATTAATGTACTCTTCACTCACACGGTTCTCAGTGTACATCCAGCTTCGGTCCAACTACGCTACGCATATAACAATTTAATGTTAAATATTAAATTAATTAATTAGTATACTATATATGATCTAAAGTAGCTATATGTAGCAAGAATTAATTAAATTGAATTAAGTAGAAATAGACTATGAATTAGCTAAATCCTAAACTATGCTAGATGTAAATAATCTTCTCTCTACATCAAGCTAGATCTGAATCATCTTCAATTCTCTCTTTACCAAGCTAAATCTAGAATATAATGCAATTTGGAACAAAGTACTAACTATAGATAGTCAAGAACAAATTGATCCACAATCACTTTTCCCAAATCTGGGTCTCCTTTCACCAAATGACCTCAAAGCCCCACCTCCTAAAAGCAGCAGCTTGCTATGAGAACAAATTTGGAATTTAAGACAGACCTGTGAGGGTTGAGTCTTTAATAAGTGAAATTATCACAGATGGTTCCATGTGTAATGAGTTATTATCATAGGTGGGAAGTATCACAGATGGTTTTAAGGAAAAACCGTCTCGATATTTAGTAATATCATAGACGGTTCTTATTTAGATCCGTTTGTGACACTTCACAGATGGTTTTTAAACAAGAATCGTTTGTGATTTTACCTCTTCATAGACGACTTTTAACGTAGTCAGTAACATAGACGATCGCAAAACCAAAATTGTCTGTGATTGTATTTAATACTGATGGTTTTGGTAAACTATCTATGATGAGGCGTTTAGTATTAGTCTTTTGTAGTAGTGTCTTAAGCATACAGGATAACCCTTCTGCACAAGTAAGGAATAAGTACGATCAAATTGGATCTCCTTGATGAATGCCCCTAGTAGGAGTAAAGAAATCCGGATAACTCCCATTAACACACAATGAGAAAGATACCGTGGTAACACATCTCATGATAAGTTCAATCCATCTGTCTGTAAATCCCAACTTCCTCGTGATACCTTCAAGATACTCCCATCAGTGTTAAGAATTTCGGCCGAAAATCAAAAATTTTGATTTTACTGGTGGGTCTGGTAGGAATACAAACCAGTCTCAAAAAAATCGGTTTGGATGAATTTTGTTCAAAAAAATCAAATTTGTTTGATTTTTCTCAAAATTGTTTTTTAAAATTTAAAATCTAAAAAAAAAAAATCAAATTTTGATTTGAAAATTTTGACCGAAATTTTTCGATAATTTTTTTCTTGGTATCCAAAACCCTAACTCCCATTCAACTCGATCATAGGCCTTGGCCATATCAAACTTAATAGAACAAGCTCTGGTTTTTCCCTTCTTTCTTCACAGATAATGAATACATTCGTATGCCGTGAGAACATTATAAAAAATTAATCTGCCCAGCACAAAGGCAGATTTCTCTTCGGAGATTATATCATCCAAAATAAGATGCAACCTGTTGGCAAGAACTTTGGAGCACAACTTATACAACACGTTACAGCTTACAAAGAGAAATAGGTCGGTATTGTGTGAATTCTTGGGGATTTCTAGCTTTGGGAAGTAACACAATTACCGTCTTATTCACGTCCATCGGCATCACGCCGTCATTGAGAAAACAAAGAACCACTGCAATAATATATAACTTCAAAATATCCCAATGCCTTTGATAAAAGTCAGCATTGAAACCGTCCAACCCCAGCGCCTTTGACGGCTCCACCATGAACAACGCCTGTGATACTTCCTCCTCAGTGAAAGGAGCACATAACAACTGAAGGGATAAGGGTAGGCTACGCTAGCAACAATTCAAAAATCTACTACGTAAACCAGAGGCCAAGCAAGTTAAATGATCACATATCATTACCACCAGACGCGCAGTGTAGCGAAAGTAGAGTCGGAGCAGCCTAGTCCGACGAAGAACCACTACTATAGAAAACGTCATCACAGACGGTTCGAACCGTCATCACGCACGGTTTTCGAACCGCTCGAAAAGTTCGCTCGTGATAACGCACATTATCACAGACGGTTCAAAAACCGCTCAGGATATTTAATATCACAGACGGTTGAAAGTAGAACCGCTCGTGATAGTAGTTATCATAGACGGTTTACTTCCAACCGCTCGTGATAGTATATTTTCACAGACGGTTCTGAACTATCACAGACGGTTCTTGTTCAGAACCGTCTGTGATAGTTTTTTCAACTATAAAAAAAAAATACTAAATGTATTCCCCTTGGTCGTCCGCCTCTCCGCCTTCGGCACCTCGTCCACCTCCTCGCTCCACTCGCTCATGAGCCTTCTGAAGAAGGCCATGATCTTGTCCTCGTCGCGGAGCTCCTCGAAAGGCACATACTTATCCTCATCCCTGCCCTCCTTCCTCACGGCCGCATCGCGCCTTGGGCCACGCCAAATCATCAAGCCACATTGTTCCCCGCCTATTCAATCACAAAACTATATTCAAGCACACATTCAATCACAAAGTCAGATCCAAGCACACATGTATACCTCGATCTAGGAGAAGCCGCGTGGGGGGAGGACAGCAGGCACCGGCGAGGAGGGCCGGCGCTGGATGGGGCGCAAATGGTGGGGAGACGCCGGCCGTCGGGGGGAGGACGAGCGGCGGGAGGAGGAGGCCCGGTGGAGGGAGCACTCGGCGACGGCGGGACGAACGGGAGGGACGAGGGTCGGCGCGGGAGAAGGGAGCCCAGAGGTCACGCTGGATTTGGGGGACTCCTTATTAATATATAAGGACTTCTGCTACTCCCGCTCACGCATTCAAAATTCCCGCGCACGTATTCAAAATTTTCAAACCCTCGCGTTGTGAATCACATATCACAGACGTTTCGTATCACCAACCGTCTGTGATGAGGTACTTATCACAGACGGTTCTATTAAAAAACCGTCTGTGATAATCTGCAGTATCAGAGACGATTCTATTAAAGAACCGTCTCTGATAGTATCATAGACGGTTCTATTAAAAACCGTCAGGATATCGTAGATTATCACTGACGGTTTTAATAGAACCGTCTATGATATTATCGAGACGGTTCTTTAATAGAACCGTCTATGATATCGAAGTATCGCTGCACGGTTTGTATTACAAACCGTCGTGATAGGCCCGACAGACTCCAACACGACGGTTCCATTTTAACCGCTCGTGATGAGGTGTCTACTATTGCATGTTTTGTAGTAGTGAACGCGCCGATGTAGAGGCCGTAGATGATCGTCCAACGTCCTCATAGTCGATTGTTTCCTCCAACAACCTCCGCAGTTCCTTGTGAAGATCGCGGATCGTCCTCAGCGCAACAGCGACCGTAGTAGCACATCTACGGTATCCACACGTCCAGAGAAGGAACAACCGTACGCCGGTGTGCTAGCACCAAGTCGCACGGGAAGGCTCTCTCAAGAAGATGACGGCTAGGGTTTTCGGTGGGGGGGAACAACTCACGTGTCTCTCTTCCTCTTCGATAGCCTTAAGCATCTCCTTATATATAGCGCCCCGTACCGGATCCTATCCGAACACGTTTTGACGAATCGTATTCGTATTGGTTTGTTCCAACCCATTAAGTGTGTGACCCGTTAGGTTTATGTGTAATCAGTTGTGACTCAGAAACCCTTTCCGACCACGAGTCGTAGCAGTCCCTAGCAGGACATAACGATTCCCGAATACACACAAATTATATCGGACGAACCTTAATACAATATGATCTACGACTAGATCCTCATCACTTACGACCAGGTCCTATCTCTATACGACCAGTTCGCACTCGGTCACGACCAGTTCGTAACTCCTTACGATCAGGTTTCGACCACTTTGTGATTTCGTTCGATCAGTCTACGACTTGCTCGTATTTCCATACGACTCGTTTGGACCTGATCGAACTAAGCGACCTACTCTAGTATTCTCTCTTTGCCTCACGATATCTGGTTGAACTTCAGGTGAGATAAAGTGTCATCCATAGACAGTTTAATACTTTCTCGATCGAGTTGTCGGATAACCTTATGTGGTCGAACACTTCGACCACTAGTGGCATGGTCATGCACTTTCTTTATCCGACCACTTCGAGGGGCCCAGAGACATCTCTCCCGTTATGTTAGGAGGGGCAAATTCCATATCCGACCAGTCACATCTCTCCGTATGTTTCATAGCATACCCGAAAGCTACCTTTATAACTACCCAGTTACGAATAGCGTTTGGCAACCCCTAAGAGTGTCATTACACATGTAGAGAACCATGTTGATCTCAGGTCTAAGGATTATACATCATCATTGCTTGAGACTAACTAATGACACACATGATCATAACAATCTCAATAGTGCCTCAAGGTGTGTCAATCCAACCCTATGTTCTCTAATATATGTTCACATTATTGATTCGATATCCCTTTATTCATGACCGGTGAAACATGGTCATCAATCAATACATGTGCTGGTCGTAGAGTCATTGGTGTTCCGACCAGTGACATTCGATCAGGGATACTTTTAGAACGACATCATATAAGTCAAAAGAGTTTCACCAACAAGTCACATACTCGTTGATCTTTAGAACTAACGATTCATTCAAGGAACAGAATAACATTTATTCAATGACTCATAAACATAGACGTGATACAATCATCTCTACGATTGCCTCCAGAGCATATCACTAACAACAACGAGTTCATATCGATCGTCTGAGACTTTCTGCGGAACAAAAGATAGCACCTCATCTGGGTCAGTATGCTCCCAGGCTTTGAAAAGATCCCCATAGAACATTGCTGCCATGGTCTCCAACTCATGTTGAGCCGTACACATAGATCCATCCTGCTCTAGTTGTAGCTCTCGATTGGAAGAAACTTGTGTTACGAACACCCTCTCGCAACCACTGAACTCTAGAGCGTTGTCTTTGCATGATCTCCTCCCTAATAGATAATTCCGTCAAGCAACGCATAACACCTTTCTCTTCAGGTTCTCAGCCTTTTCCTTACTCATCATTGTTTCCATCAAGAACATCACATCGGGATGGTACGTCTCCACAAGGTTGTGGAGTTCAAGAACCGCAGCAGACTTCTCACATCCACGACAGTTCAAACTTAGGAGATTCATTGTGCCCGACGGGGTCACGTCGCGACCTCCGCCGATAGTGCATTTGATTTTGAGATCTCCATCTTTTGTTTATTCAGACCTGTTGCAACACTCTCATCCAACTCCGCAATTGATGAGGTCACAATGGGAGAGGAATAATATATTTGAGAAGAATCTCCCCAACCCTACCTGGTCGGACAAACATTCAGCGTTGGGCTAGGCTTGAAAAAGGCGACCCGTGGTCTCCCGAGAACTAGCCTGGCCTACAAAAATGCCATACATTCTAAGTCATGTCCTAAACATGCACATGTTAGTCGGCAAAAAAGGATCCCAGCTGAGCCCACTGAGAACGTTATCGTTGAAATTTCGGTGGTTCCTGACATTTTTGGAGTTATCGGTGGGGTTTTATAAATTTTTATACTGGATAAAAATATTCGGATTCATTTAATATTCATCCAATTGTAATTTCAATTAAAAAAATTCAATTGCTACCCTCTAAAAAAATTTCAAACCGGTAATGTTTTCATTGGCTGAGCCTTAGACCAGCCTGAGTTTTGCTCGGATCTAGAGAGCAACACGACTGGATCATGACACAAATCTTTGCCAACACCGCAACCTGTTAGCTACATTACCAGTCCAACGATTAGGTCATAATGGACAAAAATAATCACTGGATCATAAATCGCCAAAAAGAAGGGTAATGAATTTCTAGCTTTTGTGGGAGTACCAGAAAGACATAAAATACATCAAGAATAAATTGCGCAAAAAGTGAAGTATGAACTATGTAAAAATATTAGCATTTCTGGCAAGCTGCTCTGATCCCTTTCGGGTCCCTTATTAGTCCCCTTTAATAGCTTGATCCTAGGGTCTTGACTGGGTTCTTTCTTGTCACTATATCTAATTTAGCCTCTTTCTTCGATTTGGCTTCTACTCTACTATTTCCAGTCGCATCATCATCATTTTCCCTATTCTACCAATTACCACCGCTACCCTACGTGATACAATCCATCATCCGATCTTCATGCTTACCTAGGCCAACTAATTATCATATTGTGGGCCCCACCTGCCAGATTTCGGTGTCAACTTTCAACACAAGGAACTTTTTTTAGTCTTTTGGACATTACATTTGTTTAATTCCTTCGATGTATGATGTTGTGACATCTTTTAATGTTCTTTATTTTTTCATTAGATCTAGAGAAAGGTGGTAGTTTCTCTTTGGAAGAAGTTGATTTTACCTCCTCAAGTATCAACATGCGGACGCCTAACCCCTTGAACTAAAAAACCGGATCTTTGATATCCCAAAGTTGCAAAATCGGACAACCTACCCCTAAGGCTGTTTTGTGCAGTGGTATTGCGGACATGGCATCCATTCAGTCTGGTTTCGCCACGTAGGCCGCTGACTCAGCACATCTAGTTGGCGCGTTTTTTTTTATGAGAGCTACCGTTCTTCTTCCCCAATCTCCATCCTCCCTAATCTCCATCCCGTGGCTCTCCACCTCCCCTTCCTAGGTGCCACCTCCCCCATGGTGCCACCGCTGCTACCGGCCTCCAGCTGCCGGTCTCCGCTCGGCCCTTCTCTCTCTCTCGCTCCTCCTCTACTCCCTCCACACCTACATCCACCCGGACGCCACCCCCTCCACCACCCCAACTCCGACTCCGGACCCTCCAAGCGCGGCGGTGCGCATACCCACGCCTCCTCGGCCTTGATCGGCCTCTCTCCCTCCCCAGGCGCCACCTTCCCCTTCACGTTTATTCCACCTGAGCAGCCCCTTTCTGGCAGTGATGAGAGGAGACAGCGATAGGAGCCGGCGCGGTAGAACACGATGCGCTCGGGTGTGGTGGTGCTAGGCACTCGGATTCAAGCCCTACCTCGACCGCGCCCAGGGGGCCATGGACATCCACAACTCCTCCTCAATAGCCATCGCCACAGCAAACACCTCTGCATCCAGCGTCGCTCAGCCTGATTAGCCCGGGGGCAACTCCGCGTCGTCGAAGGACCCGGCCGTCGTGCTCCGCGACTGAGGCGGCTCATCGAGGCTTCATAGCACGTCTTTAGCTCTTATCAGCCAGCGAGGTCGTGGGGTAGGACGCGGTCTCGGCAATGGAGAGCAGGATGCAGTGGGATAGCGCGACGAGCAAGGTGCAAGCGGCGACGAGGCTGGGGAGGAAGGCGGTGCCCAAGGTGGTGAGGTTTTCGCCGGTGGTGGAGTTGGCCATGCGGAGGGCCTCCTCAAACGCGGGTGGACGAGAGGCTGAGGCGGGCGACGATGGAGGTGACGATGGCAGAGGCAGTGGTGAGCTTCTAGTCGCAGTAGGGGGACTGGGAGTGGTGGTGGATGAACGAGGTGGCGCTTGGGCGAGATGGGATGGGGGAGGTGGCGTTGGGCGGGATGGAGAGGCGACATCAAGTGGGATGGGGAGGCGGCGCCCGGGCGGGATGGAGAGCGGGCTGGAGGGAGGAGGCGCCATGAGGGAGCTTAAGCCAAGGAAGAAATGGCGAGAGAGAAGCAATGGAGAAAAAGAGAGAAAGGAAGAAGAAGCGGGAGCTGTGTCAGCCGAGTGAATGGATAAAGGAGAGAGAAAAGGCTCTAATTGTTGTGGGCTCATTTATAGGTGGACCCAAGTGCCAAAGAAGCCAGCTCACCTAGCCGAGCTGGCGAAACCGAGTCACCCGGACACCACATCAGCAATACCACCGCACAAAACCGCCAGAGGGGGTAGGTTGTCCAGTTTTACAACTTAAGGGTGTCAAAGGGCCGATTTTTTAGTTCAGAGGGTTAGGTGTCCGCATGTCGATACTTGAGAGGATAGAATGAACTTCTTCCTTTCTCTTTGAGCCTTTGCTATGAAAAAATTGGAATATGCTAAAGAGAAGGTGGCAACTAGTTGCTGCAGTGCCGATGTCCAATCTCAAATCATTATGCGTTAGGGCTTGTGATCCATTGGTGGTCCTCATTGTGTTACCAATTGGGTCTTTCCCTGGCATAAATTTTCACCAACACTTTGATCTTTGGTGTTATATCCAGTTGATCTAAGGCCACAACCAATAATGTTACTAAGAGGACTGAGTGGGGCCTCAGTTGGCAAAAGGGTCTTCAGACTGCTTCTGGGTGCGTCTCGTGGGGTGAGGTGCTTCTTCGTTAATATGGACCGGAGGGAAATAAGATATCTCGGACATCAATAATAATAATAATAATAATAATAATAATAATAATAATGTTACTAAATTTTGACCCGGCAGAAGTCCTTGCCAGGTTAGAGGGATTCCATGGGATCTTTAATGGTGTTACAAAAGTGTAAATAAAATGACAAGTCCTTTTGTTTTTCTATGAGACCAAAACGTCCTCTTGGTGTTACTCTTTTGGTCAACTTTCTCAAAGTAATTTTTGTAAAGGTTCACTTTGGGATTTCTTAAATGATTATATAACAAACAATTCGATAAATTGTCATGTGGGGTCGGGTGTATCACCGGCGCCATAAGAGCCGGACCCAGCCAACGGCAGTCTAAGGCTTAGGGATAAGATAAGCCTCTCTTTACTTTGCTTGCAAGTTAGCTCACAATCTTTAAGATCAGATTTGTTGGGATCCTTACAACTCTTTATTTGGAAGTCTCGATTTGTTTGGCCTCTCTATTTAAGGAGAGAAGATCAAAGAATAATGCAAACAAAATTAGTTATCTCTAATCTTTCTTCTCCTTCATCCCTCTCCCATCTGCTGGCGCCCTCCTCCTCCCTGCAACACCTCCTCTCTTCCACATCACGGCTCTTGGGTGCAAGCCCGAGCTAAACCACCCACAACATATACATATCTCATATGCTCCTTACCCGAAGCACGTCACATGAACAACAACATAGTCTTATTTTGTGTTAGAGCTGATAAGGAAACCTGGAATATCTTTGTACTAAAAGCACCACTATATGTTGCAGTTGCACACTATAGCTCCTATAGCGGCCGCAATTGTATGAAAACCCTAAAGCAGCCTCTATGTAGGCATAGGCACGTAGCCCCTCAATTTCTACAGCAGAGTTATGTAGATAAGGAATTTTCTTTATATGCTGCTTACACTTAAAAGGTTCGACATGTAGATTCTGCCCCTTAAAATAATTGTCGAAAGATGTCATGGACATCGAAAAGACGTGTCCAATATGTGAGAATGATTATTGGTTTGTCCAATGTTAAGATTCAAAACTGTTCTTATGGAGTACACAAGGGCATGCATACCCCATAAGTTCCAAATCCATTTTCAAGTTCAAGCTCCCCATTTGCACAGCAGACATCGGTTCGACAATTTGAAGTATTTCATCCCCATCACACCCAGGTTTTTGGGCATGCCCACACACAGCCTGGGATTACGCTATTTTCATTTCTTTAGTGAAATTTCAATATAATGTGTTCTATTTTGCCCTTCAAACCTGCTTAATGATTTTAATTTGCCATGTTGCAGCTGAAGGAGGTGGCACCTCTGCCGGCTTAGATCCTCTACCAGAACCAAAAGAAAAGAAGCCTGAAACTGCTAAGACCAGGGGCGAAGAAGCAGTGGCCTCAGAGACCGGCAAGCGACCAAGAGGGAGGCCACGAAAAATCTTGAAGAAATCAGAATGATGACATAACAAGATATCATCAATGCATTTGTAAAGCTATTCAGCTTTATCATGGAAGGAAGTGATGAACTAGAAGTACTCATATTTCTCTTATGTTTCGAACAGATATCAATTCTGGAAGTGATGCCTTGTGATGTGCACAAAACAGTAATGTTTTTTTTAGAAATAAAAAAGTAAGTTTGTAAACAGTTATCTCGAAGCTTTAGGATACATATAAATGATTATTTCAGTTTCCAGGATGTGGCAATACAAAATAAGGTTGCCTAGCATATTACCCCTTGAGCAAAATATCCTAATGTTGATGCACACCTTTCAATTAGATCAACTCCAGTTGCTGTAACCTGTTAGAATTTTCAGCCTTGCTCTGTTACTCCTTCGACTAGAGGAAATCACTCGCACGAATGTCTCGCACGAAACGTCGCTTTATCCCTAGGCACTGGCCCCTGCCTTCGACTTGACCCATTGAAAACAACGTCCAGAGTTCGGTTTGATGCGCGTGACCCGTTGGTCCTTGACGTGACCTGCCTGGTCTTTCGGATGGAACAAGCCTCTGCTGGTTCCTCTTTGTTGCCTTCACGAATTTTAGACACTGTTGACCTCTCATGTGCATCCTAAATTTCAAATATAGCCTCCTCTACCTATAAATTCCAGATATGGCTCCCCTCCCCCTCCTGCTGCGCCCGGGTAATGCAGCAGCTAGCTGCTGTGTTAGGGCCTGCATGACTGAGCTGCTATGCTCGGGGCACGCAGCAGGCGGCTGCTACGCCCGGCAAACGCAGTAGCAAGCGCCCAGCTTGCCACGCGCCGCTCGCCATGTCGCCTCGCAAGACGCCCGCAGGTCCACAAGGCTGTCCCCGCGCGTCCGGCCCCACGCGCTTTGCACTTGCTGCGGCCCCACGCTCGCCCCCGCGTGTTCAGCCCCGTGCGCGCTGCGCCTACTGCGGCCACGCGCCGGTGCCTTGCGCTCGCCCGCTACCCCCTGCGCAGCAAAAAAAAAACAGATGAGCCCCGATGCTCACATTCTCCATGCGCTTTTATTTTCTCGTTGAGCCAAGAGGATGAGAGAAACCAGAGAGGAAGAGAAGGGAGAAGCGAACCAGAGGCCAGTTGTAGTTCGCGCATTTGGAAAAGTTGTGCATCGTCTTGCGAGTGTGAAGAAAAGGTAATAATTATCGACATGCGGCTTTAGTTCTAACAATGTGATTAGAACGTAATTAGCTACAGTTATGTTAGGTAAAATGAAAAGAAAAAAACTAGTGAGAATGAAGCCTGGAAGTTGAATGGCAGTAAGATTTTCAATACTACTTTGTTAGTTGTCTTTTTCTCATCAATTGCTACAAACACCCACGGTGGAACATAAACATTTTACTTGGATGTGAAATCTCATGACCATACGGATATAATAAAGTAGTTGTTCTTGTTTGAAAGATTTGACGCATTAATAAGAATCCCATAAGTCATTTACTCTTAATTGCTAAATTTGAGCTCAAGGTCTTGTATTTGAGGTGCACACTTAGATGTATTCCTTGCATAATAAGCATCTCAGAGTAAATGTTGGATTGTTAGTACTTAGTACAAATAGTTTTGTTTGCACTGAGTAACATTTGTAATGTTCTAGATTAGGTATGGTTGATTAGCAACTTTCCATAGTAATGTTGTCTTTTCAATTTGTTCCATCCAATTTGCTCATAATGTATATTTATATAAATTTTGCTCCATTTATTCACTACACAAAATAACTTAGCTATCCAAAGACATTACTTGTGTATTTGTGTATTTTGATGGAAACTTGTCTACTGTATTTGTGTATTTCTTGTATATTGCCATATTTCTTCACACATTCTAGCATGTGTAGATAGTACGTACTACGATGTTCGCCATAAATGCTATTATGCGACTAGTACGTAATTTGCCAAATATATTTATATAACCGGAAATAAAATATTGAACAATGTGGAACATGTTGTCAAAATCATAGCAGTGGTTATATCTAAATATTGAACAATGTGGAACATGTTGTCAAAATCATAGCAGTGGTTATATCTAAAGAAAGCCGCCCGACGTACGATAGCTAGCAGTTGCTAGATGGTACGAGCATTTCATATAAGTGGTTTTCATTCTTCATATACACCTGTGTTAGGTACTTTGCGGCAAAGATTCAAGATCTGTTTGTGTTCCACGGGACGTTCTCGTACGCGACGGACTGTACGGGGCGGATCTGTTGAATTGCGACCGGACAGTGATCTGGGCTCCGAGTCTGAACTAAGGCGGTGCGTACGGTCTGCGTTTGATCGCGCCACTGCAAGGATGAAGCTGCGCATCGAGGCGTTGTATGTCTCAGTGGTGGGTGATGGAGGGGAGACTATTTGGCAACTTATGAAGGTGACAAGTGACGCTTCATGGGCTAATTATATGGAGGTTGTTTACAACCCTGCTGCTGCGATCTATGCGTGGCCGATGGTCTATGTTTAGCTCATGGAGAGGACGGGGACATCCGACGTGGGTGGTTCCGATGAGGCTGGTGATGAGGAGGAGCCTACGTTGGTCTCCGGTGTTGGAGGAGACACGGGCGAGGAAGTGGGCGATAGAGACCTGAGGAGGCATGCCAACAATTTCGAGCCCAATGAAGGAGTGGAGAGATGGTGGGTAGCCCGTATTGATTGCCATGAGTACCTAGCCGACCAGTCAGTTCTGAAGACGAGAAAGACGGAGAAGATGCTATGAGAGGTGCAGTTGGTGGTCTTGTGACCACCGACAATGCTTATGGCCCCTCAAGATTGGACGACGTCGCAACAGCATCGCTGGTTCTGCCACAACCAGAGGGGGGCCGAGTGGGGGTTCAATGAAGATACCCTGCTCCTAGGGCAGTGCTTCCCTAATAAGAGCGTCGCCCAGCATACTATTGCTGTTGAAAATACGCCCTAGAGGCAATCATAGAGATAATTATATTTCAATATGTTCATAACATTGGATAATATGTTATCTTATTCCTAGAATAAATCGTTAATATTTATCATCAAGTATGTGACTTGATTGTGAAACTCTGTATTTTAGCGATGATTATTTTTAATCGTTCCCTAGTCAAAAACATATAAGGACACATATGAATATACTAGCATATGTATTAGTTGATGACTATGTTTCACATGTCATAGATATAGAGATATCAAACCAATAATATAACATATGTTAGAAAACGAGTTGGTCGTATGAAAATATGAACTGATCGTAGACTGGTTGTACACAGCTACAAGCTGATCGTATGGAGATACGAGCTAGTCGTAGACTGGTCATACACAGTTACGAGCTGGTCATAAACTGATTGAAACTGGTCATACATAGTAACGAGCTGATCGTATGGAGATACAAACTGGTCGTATGGAGATACAAACTGGTCGTAAGGTGTTGCAAACTGGCCGTAAAGAGTTACAGACTGGTCGTAGCTACACATGGACTGGTCGTGACTGAATTCGAGCTGGTCGTAAATGATAATGACCTGGTTATGGATCATATTGTATTAAGGTTCGTCCGATATATTCTTTGTGTGTTCGGGAATCGTTATGTGCTGCTAGGTATCGGTAATGACTTGTGGTCGGAAATGAGTTTTCGAGTCACAACCGATCACGCATGAACCTATAGGGTCACACACTTAAAGGACAAAGATTTGATTTGGATAGTGATATGAATTCTTATAGGTCTCGAGTTCTTAATGGGTCTCATGTTAGAGACCCGTTATGAATGCCTATAAATAGAGGGGTGATGGCGTAGGATTAAGTAAGTTTTTGAAGATTTCCCCAAACCCTAATAGCCATGTCTTCCTTAACCGCTCCGCCGGCGCTAGCAATCCTGCACGTGGTGTCCCTACCCCGTATGTGTGGATACCTTGGAGGTGTTGTTGCGAAGCATCAACATTAGGACGATCCGCAACTCGTGATGATCATCGGAGCAGGAGAAGAAGACATGCGGCAAGTACAACTACGTCTGCATCTACTCACTACATCGACCCTACTTCCGCTACTAGTCGGCACGTCTACTGGTAATCTCGTGATCTATTACTAGCGGAGGTTCCATGGTTGCACGGTAATGTTTTTTTGTTTTGTGCTATCGTAGCCTTCCCGCGATCCTTCAGTTTA
This sequence comes from Ampelocalamus luodianensis, assembly GCA_036346255.1. Lineage (NCBI taxonomy): Eukaryota > Viridiplantae > Streptophyta > Magnoliopsida > Poales > Poaceae > Ampelocalamus > Ampelocalamus luodianensis. The sequence continues at coordinate 14,881,297 of CM070633.1, forward strand.
TTGTTTATTATTTATGAGTTGAGAGTTTCATTCGCCGGCAACACGACCTCGGTTATACGACATTGACTTCCTCCTCTATTTTTAATTTCATTCATAAAAAAGGAGAAGATCTCTTCTTTAGTCTCAATCGTGCCCTTCATTCATAGAAATAAAATTATCTGCAAAGTTAGCTACTAATTATAGATATCTCTCATTAGTGTTCAGGCCAGGGAAAATGTTACCGTGATGACCCGATATTTTAATGCAGAGGTTTAAACTTTCATCCAAAATTTAACTGAAACTTTTCAAAATTCTGAAGAATTGGTCATATGCATCCCTTCTGATCTCGAAAACAACAAGGTATTGGTAGCCAAAAACACAATCAAAGAAATTGAACAAATGTGTAGTCATATACCTTTGTTTTCGTTTGAATTTCAAACGAATCCGAATTTTTTTATGCCGTATTGTTTTTTGGGATTGTCCATTCGTAAAGTGACTGAAATTTTATTAAGCATAAGTCACATGTTTTATCCATTAGATCAATATTTAATCATATGATACATTAATCTCTACCCAAATTCAATGGTCATAATAATTAACTTAAATTTAAAAAAATTTCAGACGACTTAAAAATAGCAAATCTATTGTTTTTTATGAGGACCCAGCGATATCGCCGCTATATCACCGATAACATTTTCCCGGCCGGTTCGGTCCACCAATAATTCAACCTACGAAAACCATGACGCCAGAAGCCCCACATCGACATGCCCACCTTACCAACTTCTGTCACTTGCCACCTCCCTACATCGTCCCCAATCACTTGTCCAGCTGCCGTCCTAAAACATTATTTGCTTATTCAAGTCTCGCCTCTGGCTCTAGACACCATCCGCACATAACTCTTGCACCCATCAAATCACCGCCGCCACCATACTAGCCGGTGTGCCTATGATTTAGTGGAGCGCACCTGTAAATTAGCGAAACTGGCTCATTATTTAGTGTCAACGGATGAGTGTAATTGCAGGAGCGGAGCATGGACTCCAGTCTTAGTGCATTATGTAGACAAGTAGTCCATGTGAGAAGTTGACCGCATACAGCTAACTGGGAGTTATAGAACAAGAGAACAAACTGCCAATACACACAGTCGTTGGTGAGAGACGACCAAGAGCCAGTAAGCAAGAACCCCTTCGGCGTCCCCATCACCGACGCAACACTCAACCAGATGCCAAGGTACAAGGGCAAGACCCTCACCTAGGAGGAAGGGATGCTGCTGATCAGCTCCGGCAATAAGAACCTCGGCACCCTCCGGCACACGCGGGACCTCAAGTCCTCCTACGGGGATGGCGTGTCCGCCATGGTTGTTGGAAGTAATCTTTGTTTAGTATTCTTTTCGGTTTTACTTGACATTTCTGTTAGGAAGTATTTCTGGTTTCGTTTCTCCACGGAGTTGTGCGTGGGTACAAAGGGCTGGGCATAGTGCCATGAACAATGTAAGAATTCTCTATAATCTTTGTGTACTTACTTATTAAGTGTACTCGGCTGCCAATTGAACTCGACTTCAACTTGGCTCACACAAACTCATCCGGAGATGGAGGCACAACTCAAACACGTCTTGGACTCTTACTCATTGAGGCAGTCAGTCTTAACTACGACTTGCCCAACTCGTACTCAACGCAGGACGACGAACACATCTTCTAAATGTCCTGGATGCAACTGCACGGACTCGACTCAGGATGGTGAACACATCTTCTCAACATCCTGGACTCAACTCCACGAACTCAACTCAGGACGGCAAACACATCTTCTCAACGTCCCGGACTCAACTACATGGACTTGACTCAACATCAGAGTAGTGTTGGTTCATCATCGCTGTGAGCTTCACCAAGAAGTGATTTCTCCTTCTTCGACTTGCGGCATTCTGAAGCAAAGTGTCTATAATCCTAATAATTATTACATCTCACTTTTGTCTTGTCAAATTTCTGATTCTTGCGGCCTCGGTCACCACCTTTGTTAGAGCCACCGAAGGAGCCCTCGCCTTTGCCTTTCGATGATCGGGCCTCCCACTTGGTGCGAGTTAACAGCAGGTGCTCATCTTCGCTGCTACTAGATCCTCGGATCCGTTCCTCGTGCGCTTTCAAGCGGCTGATCACCTCCTCAACCGTCATCACCTTGAGGTCGCCAAACTACTCAATGGCAGAGACGATTTGCAAAAACTTTCTAGAAACTGCCCGAAGGAACTTTCTCACAATATTGCTTTCTTCCACCTTGTCCCTAAAGACTCGGATCTAGTTGACAATCATTGTCAATCTCATGGCGAAGTCATCGATCAACTCCTTCTCTTTCATGTGCATCCTCTTGAAATCGCTCTTGAGGGTCTGTACTCACACTTCCTTGACATGATCGGCGCCAAGATGCATCATCTTCAACGTCTTCCATGTAGCTTTGGCCATCTCCTTTTCAGCCAGTAGGAAGAGCGTTTCGTCCGATATGCCTCCATAGATCGCCGCCAAGGCCATCTGATCCTTCCATACATCGACGTTGCCGTCCTCGAGTACATCTCACAATCCTTGAGAGCGCATGTACACATTCATCTTGATTGCCCATACTACATAATTGCTCTTCATGAGCATCAGATAATGCAGAGAGACAACGGAACTCTCCTTCGTCATCGCCATCGCACCCAATGTCGCCTCGTCACTGGTGACACCACCCCCGGAGAACGCGACATAATCTTGGGCACAGATCAAGAACTCAGGTTCTGATACCAATTGTTGGAATTTTTTCTTATTACTGCTTTGTTCTAGAAACTATGCACTCGGTCCCTTTGCGTCGTCGCTTTCACTGTGAGCCTACTGGTCTTTTGCCCTCTGCTTGTTCCCTTCAATACAGCCTTCTGTGGGACCCACGACGTGACCCGCGACATGGAGCAGAGCCTTCCCATGATGCTGCGTAGAATAGCAGCGCTACTTTGCTACTTTTTTCCTGCTGGAGAGAACACACGTATTTGCTTCTGGAACTTACATCTAACAACACAAAACCGATACGAGATCTTGGTGTTGCATGCAATTGCATGCAACATTTTTTGTCTTTTCTATTTTTCAACTCTTTTTCTTACATTGTTCATGGCACTAGGCCTAGCCCTTTATACCCACGCACAACTCCGTGGATATCAAGGACTCAGACTCCATCTAAGAAACGAAATCGGAAATACTTCCTAACAGAAACATCAAACAAAATCGAAAAGAAGACTAAACAAAGATTACTTCCAACAATGGTGCTAGTTGAAAATAAGATTTGGCTAATGTCGCACTGAACCTCATGGGTTCGTGGATCCTTTATATTAGCATCGGAGATTACAACCGAATCGATGATAAGAGAATAAATCACACGAAATCAGGATTCGCTACGGAGACTTGTCGGGTACTCTACAGTTACTACAATAGCTATGCTATCTTATCTTGCCTATCTTATAGACAGTTTACATATAAACACGATGCATATATCTTAAAGCACCCCTCAATCTTAGCCTGTACTTAGCAGATTGATATTGTGTTGCAGTCGATGAAATGAATTGCTCAGCAATGGCTTTGTCAAGATATCAGCAACTTGATCAGTTGAAGAAATAAATCTTACTTCCAAAGCCTACGATGGAACTCTTTCCCTCACGAAGTGAAAATCAACTTCTATGTGCTTTGTTCCTGCGTGAAAAACTGGAATTGTTGTAAGATAAGTGGCAACATGCACTACTACAGAAAAAGCCATCACAGACGGTTCGAATCGTCATCACGCGGTTTTGCCAACCGTCGGAAAATAGGTCTCGTGATAACAGTGGTTATCACGCACGGTCAAGAAACCGCTCGTGATATGAATATCACGACGGTTTTTATCAACAACCGTCGGAAGACAGTATCTGACGGTTATGGTCACAAAACGTCGTGAAGTCGAATATCACGACGGTTCTATTTAAAACCGCTCAGTGATACTCTGCCTTCACTGACGATTATTGACACGAAACGTCTGCGGAAGTCGATTATCACGCAGCGGTTAGTTGTTAAAACCGTCGTGATACTCGGAGTTCACGAGACGTTTTTACTTAGAACCGTCGTGATACTCGAGTTCACGACGTTTTTACTTAGAATCGCAGCGATATCTGTCTTCCTGCATCGCTTTTATAAAAACCGTCGTGATAGTTCATTAAACTAACTACATTTTTCCGATTTTTGGCTAGCCTCAGAATTGCCACCATGCCCTCAAAACAAGCATACAAAAAAAGATACATCACGGATAATCAATTGTCGACAAACCGAATCGATCATTACTCAAAATAAATTACAAAAGATCACATTTGTTCAAGTATTGTTACAAAATAAATTGGATTACAATTGAGTCAATTGTTTGTGGTGGTTGAGAAGTGCCGCGGGGTGATGCGCTCGTCGGCAAATGAGTGAAATTCTCCGGTGTCCTTAATTATCTCTCGATATGATAAAGCCGCAGAGCTTCCTCGAATGTTCCCGATCTCATTATCAACGAGTCCATCTAATTCTATATTCAAACCACTGCCGCTAGCAAGAATAAAGTGTTATGCATATATATTTAATTTTATAATTAGAAAATAATTATTTGGAGATTCACAAACCTCGGATCCTTCTTCCTAGCTCTAATGATTTGGTCCATATGATGGCAAACGAGATTGCACATAACTCATCATTTTTTCTTTGGCGGCTTTGCAAAAATAGAATTACATATATCGATTCGAGATGCGTTATTATGAAGTATGATATAGGATTATCGTATTATAGCGCTGCATGGAAATTTTGTCTGTGTGTTAGTTGGGCGCTCTTTCCATCGTATATTCCTTTGTTGGCAACATAGTCGATGAACGACCTACATGATTCCAAAATTTATCCTCGACCATTTCAAACTAATGAAGACTAAAATAGAGTTATGTATGAAGGAAATGAGCATACCCGCGAGTATTCCTCCTAGAATGTCAAGTCGTGGTTGTTGCGGATTAGGGAATCAAGGTATATCACATGGTTCCTCTTTGGTATGATGACTAAAAGGATCCAGTGGTACCTACTCATGTATGTCACTATAGTCATTAAACCCGAGTTCGTGCTTTGCGTATAAAGTAGAGCAAGTAGTGACACTTACCCACGGTTGTAGGGCACCACGATGTACTTCGTGTTCTCACGACGAAGCAATGCACGTGTTATGTATTTCTCGACGAAGGACGAGTGCATTTGGATGGTTTGCAATGATACCACATGTGGGTCGAGAAACCCACCGGTTCTTTCCACCGGACATTTTTCATCATGTATCCGTACATAAGAAATGGGTTGTGATATTTATCGGTATTACGTGAATGTAGAACTTGATTGTATGCACTTACGTTGTCCAACATCGTAGAAGCGGCGCCAAGGCCAACGAGGTTGAATAGGTCATATAGGTCGTTGAAGCCCACGACGAAGTGGTTCGTCCCGTTGAAGAAATGCTTATCCTCGTATCGACGGTGATTCCGATGATCGCACCCTCCTTTGGGTCCTATCCAAGTACCGTGCATGCAAAGCCCGACAAGCATATCCAAAGACGCCCTAATCTGCGGGGAGCACAACGGTTTTCGAGGATGTACTTGCGGATATTCCCGACTTGCCGGACTTGAGGCGCCGATTTGGTCTTAAGCATTGGCGTCTTCTTGTGAGACGACTCGGGACCCGATCGGTGACACGCTTTTCTTGTTCCTTCGATGTCTTCTCCAAGGGAACCGAAAAGGTGGCCTTCTGAGGCGAAATATGAGGTGGAGTCATGGAGGGTCCCGTTGGAGAGGAATGGTCGTGTTGAGATCGCGGCACTGCTGGGTCAAGGAAGATGTCCTTCTTGGGCCACTGGATAAAACTGTGCACGGCATCCCCTAGTGTTGTGATCTCTTTATTCGGGCGAATCTCCAGCGGGACGGCCATGAAATGTTCATGTACCATGTCCACCTCCACCCTGACGTAACCCGCGCCACCGGACACCGCGGTCGCATCGCTCTTCTGGTATGGATGCACCATCCCCTGCGCGGCCTCAATAGAAATGGACCCAACTAACCTCACTACGAGCTTGCAGGCCGTCGGCTCCTACAAAACGATACGCAATTAGCTAAAGTGTCCTATAGGTCTATCTTTGCCTGCATTCCATACATGTACATTACCTTGATCTCGTCTATCGGTAATTGGACATCGCCATGTCCGAATTATGCGTGGACGCGACGCTACTCCGATGTCGGGGATGGCTCCCAAATTAACAGGGCGGCTTGCATCGCTTTGGCCGAGGAGTTGATTCAATTGATCTGCAATGCTGCCGACTTTCCTTCAAAATGTTCACCATGCGCATTTAACCGGTCCTCACGCTCGCCTTAGATCTCTTCCTACTCCTCAGACGTGCGCAAGAGTCGTCGCGAATCCATGACTCCATGGTACGGTAACCCCAAGACCTCGCGTGCGACCCGGTGTTCCTTGTTTCCCGTGGTCAGAGAGTATATCCTTCTCCTGTCTACATGGAAGGAGCCTTGGGAAGTTTGGGCGCACAATTCACGCCGCAAGAAGTCATCATGTTATTATAGATACTATGAAGTTATATATGGAGTTATTAACTAGGTAGTTCGACATACTTACCAAACGTTGAGACACTTCCTCGTCTGCGGGTTTGTGAAAGAGATGCTTCGAAGACGAGACTTTTGCCCTCGCTTAACCGTGCTAGGGAACGCGGGTCCGTGACATCGGAAATGCGTTGTCCTCCGCCGCCCATTCATCATATTTACTCGCGTATCGCCGTGCCGAGTGCGTGCGGATGAGTGTTTCGTGTCCGAGAGCTTTGTGTGCCGCACTTTGCTCGTTAAATTCAGCGCCGTCTTCATAGCAACAAAGGCGCCCCATATTTCTGCGTCAAGAATCCGTGACTTGCGAAGGCGTCGACCGTGTTCACGCATTTCGTGACAAGAATGCTCTTGAACGACCTCCACGATTTATCGATCGTGAGCATCGCCGTCCGCTCCACGCGTGCAATGTCCGCTTCGGGATAGTGAACTTTGTAATAGTTCGTCCCACGCGCCTCTCGCTTCTTTCGTCGATCCTTCCACCTTGGTGTGGTGATGGGGACCCGCTTCCTTGCAAGTATCCCGCACATGGTCCGAATCCGCCACGAGCTCTTGGGACGCAGAGGGACCCCAAACCGACTAACCTCCGTGATGACCGGTCCGCCCACAGCATCTTCGATTCTCCTCTCGCCATCTCGCTTCGTGTCATTGTCGTGCAAGGCGTCGGCGACGGTGGGAAGATGGTGCCTCTGCATCTGCGGCGTCGCGACGGCGGGAAGATGGTGCCTCGCCATCTCGCTTACTTGCTATCTATATAATTAGTTTGAGATATATTACTACCGTGCCAGGGCGAGGTTAAGCACACCAAGAAAACAAACCGATTGATACCAAAAGATGTGGTGAGCATTCTTTTCTTATTAATGCAAACAATGGAATGATCTAGTGTAATAACTCAACAAAGAGCCCTAAAGCAATGTTCAACAACTAGATGCTTTGCAAACAGACAACAAAAGAGGTCACCTATTGATAAAAATTCAACACACTGACACCACATTGCTTCCTAACAGCATGATTTCTCCATGAAAACAATTAATATTAATGTATGGGCACAATGTTGCATCCTCAAATGAGCATAATTGAGCGACTAAACACATAAGCTATTACAGAAAGATCACATGCAATTGCAGTTAAGATGCCATGGCAATCAAAACGAACCCTCAAATGCATTTTTTGCTAACAAATTGCTCTCAGTTGACAAATTGCATAAGACATAGTCTTTGCAATCTTAGTCCTCTGTCAAAATCTCTTCACCAATCAATTTAGATAATTACAAAACAGATCTTGAGCTCAAACTACAACACATAAAGCATTCTATAAACAGAACATCTAATCATATATCTTCAGAATAATTCACAAATTTATATCAACAATAAGCCTAATTGACAGATTGAGAATAAAAATATGCTTAAGCTCAAGTCCTGTTTCTAATCATCTATTTGATTTCAGATTTCGGCTATCATCAGAGAAAACATACAAGTGTATCTTAATTCCGCTATAACTGCAAAACAAAGAGTACAAGAGCTCAAGTCTGTTTGTAAATATCTATATGATTTTGATTTTGACTACATCACGAGCATCAACAAGGCATCATCGTAACCCATCACAGAGCATCAAACCCATCACGAGCATCAACAGAGATCATCACAGAGCATGAACAAGGCATCATCGTAACCATCACAGAGCATCAACAGAGCCCATCACGAGCATCAACAAGGCATATCGAACCCATCACGAGCAAGGGAGGTGCGAGGAGAGGAGGTGACGAGTAAGAGCACAACCTAGTGTCGGTCGCCGAGGTCGGACCCATCACAGAGCCCATCACGAGCATCAACGTAACCCATCACGAGCAAGGGAGGTGCGAGGAGAGGAGGTGACGAGTAAGAGCACAACCTAGTGTCGGTCGCCGAGGTCGGAGGCGGCGGTGTCGGGGGCGCCGGTGTGGGGGGCGCCGAGGTCGGGGGCGTCGAGGTCGGGGGTGCCAAGGTCGGGAGCGGCGGCGCCGAGGTCGGGAGCGGCGGTGTCGAGGTCGGAGGCGGCGGTGAACGGGAGCCCTAGAGGAGGCAAAGGAGCGCGATAAACTCGAAGTGCGGAGAGGAAGGGACGAGTGAGAAAACCCTAGCGGTTTCCACCTTATAAGAGGCTATCACAGACGGTTATTTAATAAAACCGTCTTTGATAGGTAATCATAGACGGCTCTATCTAATAACCGTTTGTGATACGTTCCATATCACAGACGGCCTTATTTAAACCGACTGTGTTGTGGGATATCACAGACGGTTTGTGTCTAGAACCGTCTGTGTTGTGGGATATCACAGACGGTTCTTAAATACAACCGTCTGAGATAATCTCATATCACAGACGGTTCTATATTAGAACTGTCTGTGATTCATTATCACAGACGGTTATATAATAGAACCGTCGTGATAGCTCCGCATAATTATCAATTACAATGAACCTGGTGACAATGAACATCAATATCCACATATATGAGAGATGACAAAACCTGGTGACAAGTATATATGAAGACAAGCTCATAACACATTTTACTTCAAAAACCAATTGTCGGTTACGATGAACGTCCACATTGACATCAATATCAAAATATATGAGAGATTACAAGTCCATAACACATGATGTTATAGAATAAATTAATTACAATGGATTAAAATCTTAATGAAAATATAGCCCTTCATGATGATCGCGCGCATATAGCTAGCTTCCTCATTGGGTTCTTCGTCGAGCTCGATGCCATCTCCGAAAGGAGGCAACTCGTCAAATTGATTGTATTCTTCCTCGTCCACTACATTCTCAACTCCGACAATCCTTCTTTTCCATGAAGAACTACGTGGCGTTTCTTATTTGCCGGGTCGGTTACATAGAATACTTGAACAACTTGATTAGCCAAGACGAATGGTTCGTCTTTGTATCCGACACGCTCAAGGTCCACGGTAGTGACGCCGCATTTGTCAACCTTCACTGTGGGAGATGGACCCAACGGCACCGAAATAGGGGATCTTGAAAAGCACGTAGTCGAGCTCCCATATCTCCTCTATTTGCCCATAGTACGAGCTCCTCACCCATCGTGCATCGAATGCATCTATGCGGACACCGCTGCTCGGATCAGTGCTCTTCCTATCCCGAAATGTCGTATAAAATGTGTACCCATTTATGTCATATCCTTGCCATGTGACAATTGTAAATTGTGGCCCTTGTGCCAACCATAGCAATGTATCATCACTTGATGACCTCCCGTGATTCGCACCTTTAACCATCCGTTGAACCGACGGTTGTGCTCTCTCATGATCCAAACCTCCGACCGGTTTGGATTACGTTGGCGTACCATGTCTTTGTGCTCGCCGATGTACGGGACACTTCGGTCATGTGTTGCAAGACCATGAAATGGGCTTGAGCGTATGTATCCGGATCGGGAGTGATTGATTTCCTTCCGATGGTCCCGATACCATCAAGTCTCCCCTCATGACGAAAGAGGCACACCTATCGGATCCACGAGCCATATAGTCGACGCAGAACTCAATGACCTCTTCCGTTGCATAACCTTCGATGATGCGCCTCCGGTCGAGATTGATTCCGTCGTAGGACTTGAGAATTCCCATGTACCTCTCGAACGGGTACATATAACGTAGGAACACGGGCCGCATATCTTTATCTCTTTCACAAGGTGAACAATGAGATGGACCATGATATCGAAAAATGACGGAGGGAAATACATCTCAAGATGACATAGAGTCGTCACCACCTCGGCTGTAGAGCATCTAGTCCTTGGGGATCGATGACCTTCGAGCAATTGAGTTGAAGAAATAACACACCTCAAGATTGCTACTCGGACCTTGTTCGGCAAGATACTCCTAATTGCAACAGAAGCATTTGTGTCATCAAGACATGACAATCATGCGACTTCATACCAATTAATTTCAAATCTTGCATAGAAACAAGTTTCTTAATGTTAGCGAGTAACCAGACGGGACTTTCACACCATGCAAGCTCGCACGATTCATATCTCTCGGCCTTGGACGAGTGTAGCAAGTCGGTGGGAGGTACGTTAAATCTCAGATCGATCTCTTGCGGTGCTAACTCGGTCCTTATGTTCATATCGACCAAGTCTCTCCGTGCGTTAACACCATCCTTTGTTTTGCCACTAATGTTCATGAAGAGACCAATCAAGCTATCACATACATTCTTCTCCACATGCATGACGCGTCGATGCGATGGCGAACTTCTAAGTGCTCCCAATAAGGCAAGTCCCAAAAATTGACCGCTTCTTCCGGATGTTCTTCCGACGGGTTCTTAATTGACGCCCTTCCCAAGCACAACATCGATATCCTTAACCATATCATAGACATCTTTCCATCTAAAAGCCCTTGAGCTGAACCGTCCTCCTTATTTCCGTCGAATTGTTTCTTCATCTTCCGGTATGGGTGACTCGGGAAGGAACCTACGGTGACGCGTATACACGCTTTTGCGTGAGTTGTTTAGCCATATACTCTGTAGCATCTAAGCGGTGCGGACAAGCTTTGGCTCCTTTTGTATCAAGCCCGACAGTTACCAGGCAGGAAAATCATTGATGGTGCGAGAACAACATGGCGTGTAAAGTGAAGTTCTCTCGTTTGTACGCATCCCATACCTGCACCCTTCGCTCCACAAAGTGTCACAAGATCTTCCAAAGAATGGTTCTAGGTACACATCAATATCATTCCCAGTTGTTTGGCCCTTGGATAAGTAGTGACATCAAAATGTACTTCCGCTTCATACGACCAAGGAGGAAGGTTGTACATGCATAGATTCACGTGCCAGTGCTATGTCGATCGCTCATGTTACCGAAAGGATTCATTCCATCCGTACTCAACCCTAACCTTATGTTCCTTGGTTTCGCACGAACTCTTGAACCTCCGATCGAAGTTTCTCCACCGAGCGTAATCGGCAGGTGTCTTAGCTTTCCATCTTTCTTACGGTCCTCCGAGTGCCAACGCACCAATCTTGCCTCTTTTGAGTTCGCAAATAAACGCTTCAAACGTGGGATCACAGCAGATACCACAACATCTTAGCAGAGGTCCTTGCTTCAACCTAGAAGTATTCGACGCTTGTATCGGGATGCTTTGCACACGGACATACATGCATGTCTGCATACTCTTTACGATAGAGGATACAATCGTTCGGACATGCATGTATTCTTTCTACTTCCATTCCCAATGGACAAAGAACCTTCTTTGCTTGGTAGGTGGTGTTGGGCAACACGTTTCCCTCCGGAAGAATGTCCGCTAGGAGACCTAACAACGCCGTGAAACTCTTATCGGACCAACCATTGCTTGCTTTTAATTTAAGCAGTTCAATCACGGTTGACAACCTTGTATATTCCGGCTTGCTGCCAGGGAACAAAGGTCTCACCGAGTCCTCCATTAAGCGCTCGAATTTACAAAACTCTCTCTCACTGTAGTTCTCTTCTGCATCGCGTAGCATCTGATCCAGATTGTCATCGTGTGACCTATCCTCATCAAAAGCACAGTCTACATCCGGCATATCGTTGACATCCGGCATATCGTTGACTTCCTCGGCGATGTCGTTATTACTAACTTCCTGTCGCTCTTCACCGTGGACTGGTCCAACATGTATACCCTTTTTGAAACCCTTCGAATCAAGTGTGCTTCTATCTGCGCGAGTTGGTAAACATCTTGATTATCGCAATCAATGCATGGACAAGACATATATTTTATCCCTTTTTCAACATATCCCCTTTCGCGGCTCTTCTAAAAGCAACCACGCCATTAATGTACTCTTGACTCACACGGTTCACACCATACATCCAGTTTTGGTCCATCTACGCTACACATGTAACAAAATATATAGTGTCAAATTAGATTAATAAAATCTCTCTCAACCGCTCTCTCTCTCCATTTCCTTCCCCCTCACAGAAACTTTAATATTATTCCAACTACCAAATGAAAAATATTATTCTATTCCCTTACATCGGATACAAAAGTTTACTCCCACTTCGACTCTTATACACGCGATGCTTAGCATATTCTACCATATCTCGATTGGGTTATAAAGAATGTTACCCTCGGAGCTCACGACGAAAATACCAAATTGATCTATTCCGATTGCTGTCTCCCTCCCTTTCTCCTCTCCTTCTCCCTCCCTTTCTCCTCTCTTTCTCTTCTCCTTCCCTTTCTCCTCTCCTTCTCCCTCCCTTTCTCCTCTCCTTCTCCTCCCCTCTCTCTCTGTCGGCGGCGCAGTGGGTTTTTATCTGGGTGGCGGCTCAAATGGGAATGGGCAGGGGGTACTCAAGGTATTTATAGCGCGAGGATATCACAGACGGTTCAAAATATGAACTGTCTGTGATAGGCATATATCACAGACGGTTTATAAATAAAACCGTCTGTGATATTTCACAGACGGTGCTCTTTATCAACCGTCTGTGATACGGAGAATTATCACAGACGGTTTATGTACAGAACCGTCTGTGACATATCACAGACGGCTCTATTAATAAACCGTCGGTGATATGGGGGATTATCACAGACGGTTCATAAATAGAACTGTCTGTGATATTTCACAGACGGTTCGGTATATAAACCGTCTGTGATAAGCATATATCACAGACGGTTACTAGTAAGAACCGTCTGTGATAGGCCGGCAAAGCAAATGCCGCGCCCAACAGACCCAACACAGACGGATTCAAATTAACCCGTCTGTGATAGGATATCTTCTATAGCCTGTTTTGTAGTAGTGATGATTATCACACCACAATGTTGGAGCTCGATATTGAAAAATACCAATTTCCTTTAGTAAGGATTGTATCCAAATCAATTCGGCAGTTGCATTAGCAATCGACTTGTAATCTACCTCTGTACTTGACCTTGACATAGTGGGCTATTTACAAGAGCTTCAAGACACCAAATTTGAACTAGGGAAACTGCAAAACGTACCATTGTTAGATTGCCGATCATCTGAACGATCCACCCAGTTTGAATCAGTAAATGCACTAAGCAATCTTGAGTCTGACATTCGAATGAATAGTCCAGTGCTTATAGTTCCCTTCAAGCTGCGTAGAATACGCTTAACTGATTCCCAATGAGTTTCTGGTATGACTGAAGAAGTTGACAAACTTTATTCATAGCAAAAAAAAAACATCTGGTTGTGTTAAGGTTAGATGCTGAAGAGCTCTAGATGTGCTTCTATAGAGAAAGATGTCTCTCTGGAAGTGGTGTACCTTAAACTCGAGATAATTTTTCTGAACTTAACATAGCAGTGTCTGTAGGCTTGCAAAGATGCACATTTGACATATGCGGCAGATCTGAAACATACTTCTTTTGAGTCAGAAGTAGTCGATTCTAGTGTGTTGTAACTTCAATGCCCAAGAAATAATGTAACACCCCTAGATCTCTGGTAGCAGCATCACTAGAACATGCAACTAGAATGTCATCAACGTATATTAAAACATATGTTGTTACCTCAGCATTCTAAAAAATGAACAATGAGGTGTCAACTTTAGAAGCCTTGAAACCAAGTTCAGACAACTTTGAACTCAACCGTGCAAACTACGCCCTTGGTGCCTGTTTGAGTCCATACAATACTTTGTTAAGCTTGCAAATATGACTTGGCAACTGAGAGTCTTCATAACCAGGAGGCTGCTTCATATAAACATCTTCTTCTAGTACACCATGGAGAAAAGTATTTTAGACATCAATTTGTCTCAAATTCCACCCCTACGAAACTGCAAGTGATAAAATAACACAGATAGTTGTAGGTTTGACTATAGGACTAAAGGTGTCCAAATAGTCTATACCATACCGCTACTTGAACACTTTTGCAACAAGGCTAGCTTTGTACCTATCAGTGGTACTATCTGATTTTTGTTTGACCTTAAAAATCCACTTGTAATCTATCACATTTTGTTCATGAGAGGAAGAGACTAGACTCCATGTCTTTTTTCTCATCAAGACATTGTACTTGACACCCATGGCTTGTTTCCACTCTGGTTACTCTAGAGCACGCTTTGTATGATTTAGGTTCAGCAAAGAATGCTCTTCAATTCAATGGATAGTGTATGGTTCCATCCTTTAATTGCTTGGGCTGAACAATATTATTCTGCAGCCTTGTTCTTGGTCTATTTTGATTAGCATTTCCTACAACTTGACTTAGTGAATGAATCAACAACCTCCCCTAGAACAATATCATTGATTGTTTTATCACCTATAGAAACAAGAACACTTGAGTAAAGATCGTTAGTAGCATCAATGATGACATGTTCTTGATTTCTCAACTAATCATGCTTAGCTACCGGCTCATTTGTAGAAATCAAAGGAACAGAAGGTTTCAGCCAAAGAACATGAAGAACAAAGGTATGCTCAGTTTGAATATTTGTAGCTGAACAAGTTTTAGAAGTGTCAGCAAAAGAAAAAACTGATTCGTAAAAAATGACATCACTGGATATATAAACCCTACCAAAGGATTGATTTAGACATTTGTATCCTTTTGTGGAGGCTACTATAGACAAGAAATGCACATCTCTTAGATAAAAAAAAAATCAATTTTCTTGGTATTATATGGTCTCAAATTCAGCCAACATGCACAACCAAACATGCGTAGCATAGAGTAGTTTGGTGTAATCTTTAATAAACGTGTGAGAGGAGTGTTATTGTTGAGAACTTGAGTAGGAAGTTGGTTTATGAGATAACAAGTAGTAAAGAAGGCTTCATCCTTGAATATGATCGACTTGGATGCTTGAGCAAGAAGAGCCAAGCCAATCTCAACTATATGGCAATGTTTTCTTTCAACAACAACATTTTGTTGATGTGTATGAGGACAGGAAACACGATGTGAAATACCAAGATTCATAAAGAACTTATGCAATCTGTGATATTCACCTCCCCATTCTGTCTGTTTGAACAGTTCAAATCTTAGTTCCACACAAGAGCTCAACATGCTTTTGAAACTGATAGAAAACATGTTCCACATCTGATTTATTCTTCAATAAATAGATCCAAATGAATTTACTATAATCATCAAGATAACTAACATAATATGAGTACCCTCCAACAGATGTGATTGCTGGTCCCCAAACATCAGAGTGAACAAGCTCTAAAGGAGAACTAAAATCCTATTACAAGCATTGTATGGTAATGGGTGAATTTTGGCTTGTTCACAAGCATCACATATTTATGAGGTTTTACTTAGGACAAAAGAAATTTTATAGGAAAGAACTATGGTGGAAACTATCGAAAGGGAGGGGTGTCCAAGTCTTTTGTACCACTGATCTTTAGTGAGCCTTTCTATAGCAAAGGATAGATGAGACCGGCAAGAACTAGATGATTGTTTGCTGGATAAGGGGTAGAGACCACCTTCACATCGTCCTTGCTGAAGGACTTTCTTCGTGTCTTGATCCTTAACACAAAAAGAACTAGGATGAAACTTAAAGAATGCATTGTTGTCTATAGCAAATTTATGTACGGATAGTAGATTTTTGTTTACTCTAGGAACATGAAGGATATTCTTTAAGTGTAAGGATCGAGAGCAACCAGCAACAATGGAATGACCAATATGAGAGATCTACAAACCTGCACCATTTGCTACTTGAACTTGGTCGGTGCCCTTGTATCATTCCTTGACCCAAAGATGATCAAGATCACTTGTTAGGTGATCTGTTGCACTGGTATCTGCATACCAGTTTGTGTCGATGGAGTAGTTGGTCTTGGCAGCCACAACAACTCTAGGATTTTCATATTGTTATGAATGATCAAAGTGATGACAACATCACAATGCTTCATGGCCATACTTGTTGCACACCTGACAAGTTGGCCAGCTAGTGTTACCCCACTAATGTGTTAATGTGAGACCCCGGTGTATTTAGCTTGTAATGCTTAGTCTTCCCTTGACACTAGCATCACAAACAAAATATAGCGTGCCTCGATGGACATGTGCTTCCCAGAATTGCAGCACACGTACACCTTTACAAAATCATGCATCATTTCCATACAACACATAATAGCAAGTCTAGCAAAGACATACACAATATAGAGTTATTACAAAAGAGCCGACCGGCCAAATGACATAAGAGTAACAAGTAACAACAAAAGCAAAAGCGCCATAAGATGACTATAAACAAAAGACGACCGGTTAGCCAACATAACCCACAAGGCAACCAACCGGGCCACCAAGCTAATCGCATGATCAGCAGCAAAGCTCACAGAAGTGGATCCCCTAGGGATCCTCTTCCTCCTCTGCACACAACAAGCAATGTAGATGAGTACAAAAATGTATTCGCAAGACTTACGAGTAACAAGCCTATACATAGCTACATGGAAGCTGCAACAAAGACATATGGTTATATGGTTAATTGGACGCAAAAAGCAATTTTCATATGGAATAATGTGATAGATTGAAAGAAATTTATCAAATCAGTTTTTAATCATTGAAATAACAGTGAGGTAACAATAGGTAACATAAATAACAACCTAGAGGTGACTAACCCAATAGCCACCTCAACATAGCACGAATTCCTGATTCGTACCACCCATTAAGTTTTAATTTAAAATGTTGTAGTCTAATTCTCACGGGGCATATCCGAGCGTGTCCATAACCTAGGATGAGGCTATTCGAATAAATTTAACCCTGCAGGGGTGTACCAATGTACCCACACTTCAGACCGCCTTTTTGCCAAGCTGTTTGTAACAGCCCCAGATTTAAGAAACAGTAATAATCTGATTTATGAACAGTAATGGAATATTTTTCATAACATTACTGTTCATAATTGAAATTTGGATGCGTTGTTACAAATTAAAAACCTTCCTTTTCTAGCCAAGATCCAAAACCTATTTGAAGTTTCAAAGGAAATACAAGTCAGTGCTTGTATTATGACTGGGAGGTATTTTTATCAAAGTCTAGATAAATTATCTTGGCCAAAAATAATTTTGTTGAATTTTTAGAAATTATTTTAACTTAGAGAAAAATAATTGACTTTAAATAAACCTATTCGGGTTAAGGTAATTATTTATGTATTTTACAAAGTAAAATAGTAGTTTTCAAAATTTATTTGGGAATATATCATCCCAGTAGCATCCTTGCAAAATTTCATGATTTTACAAATTTATCTACTATTTTTAAATCCCCAGTCAAACTTTTGGAACTTCAAAATGAGTTAAGTCAACTCTTCCGGTTTAAACCCAGCCTTTTGCACTGTAGCGACCGAGTCTAAGTGCTTTGGGTCTAAACTGTGCAACCGGGCCGCACCCAACACGTTTGGGCACGTGCCCAAACCTCCAGCGAACGTGAGCCGTCGATTTCTTGATGGACGGCCGAGATTCGCAAAGCCGCGCGGGCCATCCATGTACTCCGTGCGATTTCCGCCGTTGGATCTTGATCCAACCACATCCGACCTTGATCCAAGATCCTAAACGTATCTTCAATTGTGTCCGTTGATTTCCAAACCAACGTGCCGGATCCTTTGTGTTGTTCGGGCCATCCCGTAGGGCTCATTCAATCCTGGCCGTAGGATCTTGATCGTGCGGCGCTCACTTTTTGGACTAGACCATTTTTCTTATGGAAAGGTCCAATTAAACGTGAGCCGTTGGATTCTCATTGAACGGGCTAGATCTAGTGGGCCGTTCGGGTTGCCCAAACGCACCACTCAATCTCCACCGTTGGGTCTAAATCGGACGAACCACACCCGTTGGGCCGTTCGGGACACTGGACTCCTCTTCAATCTCCCCCGTTGATTTTAGATCCAACCGTGCCCTTCTGTACTTTTTGAACTTAAAGGCGCGCAAATGTTGGTGACCGTCGGATTTTAATCCTACGGTGCCCTTTCAAATCACATACACATAAGTTGGCTTTAGCGTGGCCGTTGGATACAAATCACACGACCCATATTGATTGATACCGGTCGAATGCATTTTGTCCATCTTATCGTCGCCGATCGTTTTTAATCGAACGACTGATGTTCTTTTGATCTTGCGGGTGTGGGTGAGGCTGCGGCTGACAGTGGAGCCAACCCGTCAGTCACACGCATCTCTTCCTCCTCGCGTCTGTTCACCGCCGCCGGCTTCGTAGCCGGAGTGGAGGCGTTACCCAGTGATTGTGCAACTATTTTTCATATATTTAGCATCAATTGGACACCTCATCAGCTCTAGACACTTCTCCTTTGCTCGTGTAGCTTAACCTCTATATATATACCCTAGCTTTTTGCTACTGCCATTGTTGACCAAAGAAGCTCTTCATCTTCCTTTTCAGTTCTAGTGGAGTTTCTTGCTCTCACGCTTTGCTTATCCATCCTAATTGCTTAATTCACCTTGTAATATGGGTTTAACATCTTATGTAGGTTGAAACCGGGAACTTATTCTCTGTTGATCAGAGCCGGTTAAGGAACCTTTGGTGTTTTTCCTATTCTGGTAAGTTTAGACCTTAATCTTTGTCATTCTTAGCATCTTTAGGACCTCAGTAGCTCACATGAACCATTCATTTGTGCATGTGATGCTCAATCCTTGAAATGACTAAATTGTTACTTTTATAACTTTTCGGTCTTTCATGTCGTTTTCCAGTTCTAGGGTTTCCCATGTTATATTTTCAGCTTAGTTAGTTCTTAGCTAAACCCTAGTAGCATAAGCAGTTGTTCTTTTGATTCTTGTTGTCTTCTACTTAGCTTTGTAGCAAAGATCTTCTTCTGTCATCTGTTGTCGGCCAAACCGACAACTTCTGTAATTTTGACAATTTCTGTAATCTAACCAATTAGGGTTAGTCTAGGGTATTGTCTACTCTCAAGATTAGATTAAGCTTCAATTTAGAATCTTTTACTTAGTACACTTTCACTTAAACCAAAATCTGTAATCTGCCCTGTTTCCAATTCTTTTCAAAATCTGAAAACTGTAACTTTAACCTAAACCCTATTTTCTGTCATTTGAAGGTAGTAGGTAGTAATATGGGTTATTATCTTTATGGGGGTAGATGTAGCCTAAGCTTGTTGTTAACCATGCATTACCATATTGATCATACATTTTCTATTTATCTTTTACTTGCTGTCAGTTCTTGTATTTATTGGATTTTATTGTTTCTTTTAGAATCTGGTTCTTCTGAAGTGTTTGAATCCATTTCTGAGCAACAAAAACCTGCAGAAGAAGTGTATTACTACCAAGGCAAGCATCCTCTCTGCACCATGTTGATCCCAATTTTTGAACTGTAGATTTACAAACCACACTGATGCTGTTGCATGCTATTTCCTTAAAAATTATTGATGATCTGTTAGTAGATAGTTATGACCTAACATTGTGGCTTACCCTAAATTTGACCATACACTCAAAACTTAGAGTAGTGATGTATACTACGACATTTAATTTTCAGAAATCTGCTTAGCCATGCAGTCTATAGAACGTTAGAGTTTGGCAAGACTATCTTGTCAAACATGGGAGCAACAAATGAATTTCAGTCATTTTAACTCTTTGTCCAGTTTATTTAAACCAGAACTGCATTTAAATTTCAATTGATCTGGACAAGAGGATGCTAGTGGTGGTGCCTTCGTGCACGAGATTGGGAATTGTGGTGGACTTGTCTGGACCAATTAAGGACTAAACTCTGACTATTCAATTCAAGTCCCCACGTACTTCCACACGCGGTGTATGTGCATTGTTTGGCTAAGTAAAGGGTTAATGCTATTGAGTTGGAAACAGGGGAGTAAGGACATGTGTATTGATCTTGTATGGCATAGATACTTAAGTCTTCGGGCCGTGTCTTATGCCATGTGAGTTTTTATATCAGTATCAGATGTTCTTAGGAGGGTGAGGGCGTATATGCGTTCTATCACATGTACGTACCTTAAGGGTCCCAATTGCGATCTAGTATGTGTAGCGAACACAACCTGTATTTCTTTTGATTGGGTCGACGTTCCTGGCGCAACATGTGTGCCCCGGTTAAGCAGATGCTATCAGTCGTTGTTTAAGCGGGATTGGTTCACACATGGGTTTTCCAACTCAATAGTGTCAACTTGTTGAAAAATACTAAATCTTAGTTTACCCGGCCGGCATACCAAAGGTTGTGTGCTATTATTCCGGATGCTTATGGCCTAACTAAGTCGTGTGGGTAAAGATGTACACCCCTGCAGGGTATTAAAACTATTCGAATAGCCGTGTCCACGGTCATGGACGATAACTTGAGTTGATGTCACCTGTATAGAACTTTGATTTAAACTTTTGTTTTGGGTTCTGGTTCAGCATGAGGGAATTCATGCAATGTACTGTTTATATTTAATTTCATTTGATTACTGTTTTAGTCCAATTTGATTTATTAAATTGCTTTATCAAAACTTAGCAATTGTAGGTTAAGATGTATTGATTTATGCAAAATTGAACCATTATGCCTTCCTGTTGTAAACTTATGCATGTACAGATCCTAATCCTTTGTATAGGTTCTAACAAATACTTTCTTTTATTAGTTTGTGTAAGTCTTGCTGAGTACCTTCCGTACTCAAGGTGCTATAACCTCTTGTTGCAGGTGAGGATGGTTATCTGTATGAGGTGCCCGTTAGCCTCGATCAGTGTGACGCTAACAAGTGAAGCTATTTCTTTCCTCCACGCAATAGCCTGCGGGTGATGGGGCCATTGGTGGTTTTTGTTGTTTTATTCTGCTTCCGCTGTTACTCTTTTGTAGTGACCAATTTACTTATATTGTAGTACTAAACCGAAGTGTAACCTTATGTTTAATTATGTAAATGTATACCTTGTATGTGTATGATGCAATGTTGTTTAAGGATATATGTGCAATGGTCACTGATCCTGGGAACCATTGTAAGACATATATCCGGGAAACCTGAATATTGGATTTGTTACTTGTTAAATTTATACTTCTAGCATGATCTTTAATAAAGGGGCAGAACTGTTCCTTAATTAAGACTTATGCTACAGTATAATTTTAATTAGGTATATTTCCAATATTCCGGGGTCCTCACACTATTAAGCACACTTCCTTTGGTATGTCGGCATGGCTAAGTCCTACGAGATATTTCCAAAGGAAAATGCTAATTAAGAGCCGCACGCATGGGGGTTAACTCTTAGTGACCTGCCGGTGAAATAGATCACAAGGACCCATACGTAGAGTAGGATGTACCGGCCTAGCTCAAGCCGTTGCGGGTGCTCCCCTCTTTCACGTGACCTCTGTTGCATATAGAAATATACAACCCACCACGCGATTCATTAATTAACACCCCCCAAAGTACTAAGTCAAGAGAGGTCCCATTTCCCTCTGGTGTGGTTAGCATGCAAAATGCTCAGTACGGTGGCGCAAGTAATTCGGTCCTTGTTGACTCGGGCACCATTTCAGTCACACCCAAAAGCACACCAACAAACCATTGTGCCCAAGTCTAAATCATTTTGTTTTTATTTTTAGTTTTCACAATTAACATAGCACAAAGGCTAAATCATAAAATCATAATAAGTTTGTGTGATCAATTCTACCGGTAGCTAAGCATGACTAAGCAACACTAACTCGTAAACTACTAAGTGACAAGGGCTCATCCAACGAACCCTAAATTACAACAAGATACTCCTAGGCTCAGTAGTAGAGGATAAACATTTACCTACAGATCATGCATCTAATGGGTCAACTAATCGACAATAGTTTAACACAAGATATCAATGCATACGTAGAACTTGCAAACAACATATTAGACTTTAAAAATAATAGGAGCAATATGATCAAATGAAGCTACATCTGCTTACCTTGCTGAAGATCACAGTCTTGCTACTGAGGATCACTCTCGGGTTCAATAAACTCTTCGGAACCTATCGCAAGAACACGAAAACCCAGTAAGAACGAAGAACACCGAAAGAAACTCAAAATTCAAAGTTATCCAAATCCCATGAAATTTACACAGCAGTCAGGGCATGATTTTAAATGAATTTAGCAACAAGAATTATTCAATTTGGACTAAGCATGCAAAAGATATGGCCAAAACAATTTCTTTCAGCCTGAAAATTCAAATTAAATTAATTTTGGGTACTGTTCATGGCACAAATTTCCAGAAAGTTCTAGAACCTGAAATTTTTATGGTAAGTAGAATATGGCATTCTAAGGACAGCAAAACTGGATTTACTTCATTTAGAGTTAAAATGAATTACTTATGATTTTTCTAAGTTCTGAAACTATTGCATTACATCTTTCAGATTTATGAATATACATAAGATCTATACTAAACTAAAGTATAATCACAGAGGAACCTAATACATTTTAGTTTGTTCAGTTTGGATTTGCAGAGAGCAACTTATGCATTTTACAAGTTTTAAATGAATTTCTAGACAACATTTAATGTTAAAACAAGTTAATACAATCTTGTAACACCCTGGCTATTCGGAAGCCAAAATGTTACCCAAAAGCCTAATCTATAACAATTCTGCAGCAGGATTTCAACAAAACTCATCGACTAAAATAAAATATTCAACATTGTTTTAGAGCCTAAACAGTTATTAACACTATATCTAACAACAGTTCACGAATTCTGAATAATTAAGTCTAATGCATCCATGAAGGTAAACATGACGATCGAATGTTTAGGGACAAGCAGTTAACTAATCAACCTTAGCAAGAAGAATAAAGAAATGTCATCCACATCTAAGTTTTTTTATTACAACCCGTCACTTAATAAAAGAAGAACATAATCTAGTTCTTTTATTGGAGTAGGTGTAAGGTTGGGTGAATGAGTGGTGCATGACTACTCCCGCCCAAGAGAAACATCTTCATTGATCACCTAAAATAAATAAACAAAGCAAGAGTGAGTCCAGGACTCAGCAAGTACATGGAATAAATTAACATACAACCAGTAATGACAAGACAACCCTTTCACAATTTCTGTACATACCACAAACGAATATTTGGGAATGCATGAAATGAATGAATGTAATCGAAGGATGGACTGCACACATGCATATACCGGTATAGCAAGTGACACACCCGTCGGTGTTCACTTAAGCCCATATTTATCGAAACACGGGGATCCAAAATACCGTATGAAGAACGTTTCATACGGGTGTCCAAAACTGTCCACATTGGAATGGTGAGACTTCACTTGCCCATACTGGAATTGATGGGACTTTAGACTCCACTCCCGTGGAGCTCCACTCCCGTGGACGGAACATGAACATGGATGCATGAATAAACTTATGAATAATGACTAGTATCATCTCCATACATATGAAAAGGCATACACAAAGAACATAATCATCGGAACCTCTTGAATACTATAATCTCCACTCCCGTGGATATTCCACTCCCGTGGACGGAACATGAACATTGAAGCTTCTCACATAACAAACAAAACACAATACTAATCATCGAGCATCCAGTGTTTACATATCACACAAAAGTCATTATACTTGCCTTCCGCGATGCGACGCGTTAACAGGCAACGATGATGCTCCCAAACCTAGCCTCGCTGCCTAAACAATTAAATAAATGAAATAAGAACAACATGGTACTCGACACGTCCTAACATCCTACAATACCCTCTTGCACACCCAAGACATAGCCATAAACCCAAATCTGAAATTCCGGCAGCACCATGGAATCGCATCTGGACAGCAGCACGGTAATGGCCATAACTATTGACCTGGGACTCCAAACGAGGTGAGCCCAGATCCTACATGAGCTTAACGAACATATCTACAACTTTCTAGTTGACGAGATAACCCAATTCGGCCAATTTAATTTGCTAATAGTCAAATGAAATAGCAGAACAGAAACTGTCGGAACAATTAGGACAACAATAATAAAACATCCATAACTTTTAATCTACAACTCCGAATGAAGCATTCTTTAACAATATGGAAAGGTTATGAAATTATATACAATAACCTAGTTGGGTGATAACCCTTAATCGTCCATTAACATAAACATATTTTAGAAGACAACTTACAAGGTAATTCTCGTCAGAATTCTGGACAGCAGAAACTAAAACGATCATAAATTTTGATCCGTATGTCAGAATCAGGTGTTCTTGGTGGCCACCGAAAGATAAGAACATTACCTACAGAACTCTAGGAGATGGACAACTCAAATTAGGCATCTAAGATCACGAAACAGACCACGCAACATTCTGGACAGAATTAACTTTCTACTCGTAGCAACTCGATCCAATCGATTAATCGAATTCGCAACTAATCCTCATTAAACAGCGGGGGAAATCACTTCGTTACCTTTTCAGATCCTTAGCAAGACACGGATCAAAACCCACGAAGAATATCTTCTCCCCTTCTCTTTTTCCCTTTTTCTCCCTTCTCTTGTCTTCCTTCTTGTGGCCGACTGTTGCGGGAGAAACCTCCGGAGATGGCAGCCATGGAGGGCTCGATCCTGAGGGATGGAGTGGGAGGCGCCTGTAGGGAAACAGGTAGGTTACACTAGCGCAAATTAAAAAATTCTACCCGTAAACCAAGATCACTGCAGTTATAGATCACGGTCTTACCACTAGACGCGCAGGTGCGGAAGTTGATGCAGCGCGTCGGGGCAGTGTAGTCGTACCAAGTTGATGCAGTACGTTGGGGCAGAGTAGTCGTACTACTTCCTCGTCCTCGTCGTGGCGTCCCACGTACAGCTCCTTTCTTGCGGTTCGTCCCAACGCCACAGATGCAGCGCCTTCAAAGGTATCCACACGCACGGAGGAAGCGACGCACGCCGGACTACTAGATCGCGCGGCGACTAGGGCGTGGGAGGGTGGCGGCGTGGTTTGGGGATGTCACGAAAAACTCAACCCTTAACCAGTGCGCCCCTGCCCTCCTTTTATAGACGTCCTTATAATGGACTTCTACGAATAGAGGCCCATTAGGACTCAATGCCCAGTCTAATTCGGATCCAATCGAATTAGGCTTCAACCCCTTAAGTGTGTGACCCTATAGGTTCACGTATGTTTAGACATGACGCAAGTACACATACTTGGTCAATAGTTGGTAGCGGCCTCTAGCAAGACGTGCCAACTCCTAAACGCACGTAAAGATCATATCGGACGAACCATCACAACGTTATGTACATGCCAATCCCTTTGCCTCACGATATTCGGTCGAGCTCCAAGCTGACCACTCTTTCTCGATCCTGTGATCCGGAATCCCTTACTAGGTTAACTCTTAACCTTAAGTAGCATGGCCATGCATTTCGGATCCGATCACTCGAGGCCCAGAGATATCTCTCGGTAGAGAGGGCAAATCCCATCTCGACCGACCATGCCTCGCATGACATGCTTCATGACAAACCCGAAAGCTACCTTTATAACTACCCAGTTACGGAGTAGCGTTTGATAGCCCCTAAGTAGGTCTATTCACATCTCAAGTACATGCGACAATCTTAGGTCTAAGGACAAGGCGTACACATTGTGTAGAGAGAACCATAAGTATAAAAGCTATGTCTCATGTTGGGTCGGTCCAACCCCATGTTCTAAACATGTGTCCACATTATTGGTTTGACATCTCCATGTCTATGACCTGTGAAACATGGTCATCAACCAATACATGTGCTAATCCATCATTCACGTGTGTCCTCACATGAACTCCGACTAGGGACAACTTTAGAATAACCATACAAGTAAAGAGTTTCACAAACAAGTCACATACTTGTTAATCAACACAAAGGCAATATTCAAGGAACATTTATTAAATCATGGATACAACGAAATATCATCATCAAAATGATTGCCTCTAGGGTATATCTCCAACAGTCTCCCACTTGCACTAGAGTCAATCTAGAAGATATCTAATACCCATAGCTCTTATGTGCGCCACATGCTTAGGCTGTGGGAGAGGCTTCGTCAAAGGATCTGAAACATTCAAATCCGTGTGTATTTTGCACATCTTTAAATCTCCTCGATTAAGGATCTCTCGAATGAGATGAAACCGCCGCAGTATGTGTTTGTTCTTTTGGTGATTCCTCGGCTCTTTGGCTTACGCAATGGCCCCACTGTTATCACAGAAAAGATCCAGAGGACTGCACGCACTAGGAACCACACCTAGTTCAGTTATGAACTTCCTTATCCAAACACCTTCTTTTGCTGCTTCAGAAGCCGCAATGTACTCGGCCTCCGTTGTAGAGTCGGCAACAGTCTCCTGCTTGGAACTCTTCCAACTTACCGCACCACCATTCAAAAGGAACACAAAACCCGATTGCGATTTGTAATCATCTTTGTCGGTTTGGAAGCTTGCATCGGTGTAACCATTTACAACGAGCTCTTCCTCACCTCCGTAGACTAGGAACACTGTAACACCCCAGCCTAACAAGGGCCTGGAATGCTAGTAAACTAACACTATAACCATTTTAACATTGATACAATTCTCTAAAATCCGACAGAACCTCCTTTGTTTAGTTACTAAACCGGAGATCCCAACTTTTAAATGTAACATAGTTAAATAATCCAACATCCAGCATAATCAAGAGACCACCAAAACTATGCTAATCAACACTATATCATCCATAGCATGCTAAACAACTACAAGCATAAATAAAAGGACATCCATGATCCTCTAATCAACTCTATTACAAGTTATTCCAAGCAGAGGGAGTAATCATAAAGAATTCTTTAAGCAAGTTTCTCATCTACTAAATTATCATTCTATCAATTCAAATGTGTGTAGTTCGTGCCATTGTGCAACCACTCTAAGTTTTACTCCCTCCCATGCATGCCGTTCTTGTAAAGTGGTACCTAAAAACACAACAACAACAAGAGTGAGCCCAAAGACTCAACAAGTGCAATAAATGGCAATAATAACATAAACAACTGTAATCATCAACATCCATCTACAATCTCTATTATAAACATGTCATATGCTCATGCTATGCAAGAAGCTCAAGTGCACTTTCTCTTTCTCTTTATCTTTTGCATTTTACCGGTAATGCAAAGTATGCAACCGTCGCTGCATACCCATGCCTGTGCTCACAAGCGCAGGGACCAATTGCCCGATACTCCGCAAGTAAAGGGGACCTCAAGCCCACACTCCACAAGTGTGGGGACCATAAGCCCATCGTTTTCATGATGGGGACCTCTTTTCAATGCCCACATTCCACGAATGTGGGGACCTCAAGCCCGTCATCCACATGACGGGGACCTCGAATATGCATAGTCATATGATAGCATGATGCACATGAACAAAACTTTAAACCATCATAAATTTGTATTCACAACGTCATACATGAATAAACTTATCCATACTTCTAGCATTCATCATCGTTGACATTCATAGCATTCTAGCATCCATGAATAGCACATATATTCATAATACTAGCAAACATGAACAATCACTCATGAATAACAATAAATCATAGACTTCATAACTTTCAAACATCCATGAATAACACGTAACTCATATCACTAGAAACCATGAACATTACCAATCATACCACCATAACAATCATGACAACACAAATTCTATAAGTATTTAACAAAGAATGTCATTCAATAATTCCAATTATATCCATCATTATACTTGCCTTAACCGCGAGAGAACGAGGGATGTGCAGAAGGTACTGCCCCCGGGATCAATCCATCACCTGAATATATTTATAAGGCGCACTAAGACATTCATACTGGACCAAAAGCATAAATAATAGCATAACCGAACTCGCTATACTCTCAAGCGCATTTCCCAATTCCAACTCCTATAGATCGATATGTCCCCTCTGTGGACAGCCAACTTCTAAAATTCGTATCTTTTAGCACAGGAGTCCAAATGAGGTGTTCTTAGACTTCATTGAAAGGTTATCAATTTCTCTAACTAAACCTAGTTGGTGGACATCTCAAATTCTGTATGTAAATGACTCTAATAGATCAATGAACAACATCTGCCCAGATCTGTCTAACACGTCTGGACAGCAGCACGGTAACGGACATAACTTTTGATTGGCTGAACCAAAATTAGTGTTCTTTAACAATCTGAAAAGCTAAGAACAAAACCTACCAAAGTCTAGTTGGGCAAAATGTCAGATTTTGCCTCTAACAAAATTTGGCCCACGGCTCAAATCTGTTGGCAGAATTAACAGACAGAAATATTGGCTGAAATAAAATATCCATAACTTTTGTTCTACAACTCCAAATTGGACGTTCTTTATCAATCTCGAAAGCTTATAAAATTCTCTACAATAACCTAGTTGGCATGACATTCATATTTTGCATTTAACAAAAAGTGGCACACGGGTCAAAACTAATGATAGAAACTTACATACAATCTGGACAGTCACATTGAAATGTACATAACTTTGGAACCGTAAGTCGGAATTAAGTGATCTTTACGCCCACTGAAAGCTAAGAACGAACCCCACATAACTCTAGGAGATGGGATCCTCTGATTCGGCTTCTAAGATCACTAAAACAGCCGCGCAAACTACTGGACAGAACGCGATCTATTAAACCGACGAAAATCGATCTACCAAACGACATCAACCGCAACTACCACGCATCAACCAATGAAGAACACACGACGTTACCCTTGTAGAATCGCAGAAATATGAAGAAATCTCCCCGCGAAGACAATCTCCTCTTCTTTCTTCACTTGATCGGCAGCAGAGAGCACCGACGGCGAGGAAGGGAGGCACCAACGGAGGGGGGGCTGCTTGGGGAGGGGAGGGTGATGCACTGTAGCACCGTGATTACTGTAGCACGGCGGCAAGCGTAGCATGGGTTGGTACTGTAGCAGTTTTAGGTTTTCCCCTTTTGGGCCTTGGTGCTGTGGGCCAAAGCCCATAGCCTGAGTTTTGAAGAAATTTTAAAAACCCTTTAACTATTTTTGTTTTCTCTCTAACATGTTTCGGAGTAATACACCCCCCTCTAAACTTCTGTTAAATCTAATTCCTAATTGGTTCTTCTCCCTAAATTATTTCTTCTCACTTAAATAAATTTGGGGTATTACATTCTACCCCCCTTAAACGGAATTCGTCCCCGAATTCTAAACCACTTACGCCAATGTAATCACAGCTAAAACCTTATAATATTTTCACGTACCTGCTGTAAATAATATCTGATATCGCTGGCACATGCGAGACTCTAATTCCCAAGAGGCCTCACACTCGGACTGTTGAGACCACAACAAAATGACGTACAACGACGTCTGTCATAACACTCAACCCGGAAATTCCAGGTACACTCATTAGAAGAGAATCGAAGGTAAGATCCTACTCGATGGTCCAAGACGTTAACAAATATTCAAACTCTGGATCTCCTAGGTACTCACTCGGCACCAGAACATAACAAAAGTTGCGTTCACCGCGTAGGGACCCGAAACGGTCTTAGCGATACGCCCACTAGCGAAAACAACCCAATGAACCTTGGGCTAACCTCCTCATTGGTACCGAACCACACAACATGCACATAATACGCGGAACTTTATTCCACCTCTCAATCGAACTCTTCACGTAACAAGGATTACCTCCTTTAACCAGAGCACACAACAACACTCTCTGTAAACAACCTCTTTTACCGACAAAACCCATCCGAAAAATGAAGGATTCACATCGCAACCACAAAATGGAAACTTCACACCAAAGGGTCAAATTCAAAAGCAAAATTCATCATGAAATCCTTCCGCTTTCCAAGTAGGTAGTTTACAAATGAACACCACACAAGCCTAAAGAGAAACCACTTAAATACCCAAATCAAACACTTCCTTTATTCTTTCCGAACTGATAAGAACCGCACATCAATCATAAAGTCAAACTTTAATTTGAAAGACATCCGTCATCAACACATAGTTCAAACATGAATCAAGAGAGCGTTTCACTACTCGAGAAATATTTTTTCTCAATTTCCTTTTAGAAATAAAATTTCTCTTGAATTATGGAATTTCATTTTATCCATATCACACTAACTTATTTCTCTTAAATTGACAACCTCAACGCCATGCTCAAACTGGATACATCATCTACAACTTTGTAGAGAGGCTCTCTTGACTCCATAACATACTCTAGTCAACTCTTGTCTTGTGGAATTACCTTGACAGATGACTCCCAATACATATCAAAATAAATCTCACACACAATCACATCACCTCCATCATTTAAGAATAAACAACTCGAATCCTCAAGACACACATTCATATACTTCATCAAAGGTTCTTTCAATGATCATCCCACTCTTGAGAATCCACCCTTATTCGCTACCTCTACACACAATCATTGGGCGACCAACATTCTAGCATAAAAATGCAAAACCAAAATTTTTAACCTCCAAGACCCTACAACAAACGTCTCATATAGAAGATAGGGAAAATCTCATATTAAATCCTAAAATTATCACAATCCAATCATACCCGCGCAATAACATCAATATGGAAACATTTTCTCGACACAATTATCTTTATAAAGAGTCTAACTTCCAGCAGGTTACTCATTGACGCCAAATCATACCTGACGATAATCCATCAAGCTCTGCTATCTCCATAATCGCTTTAACGATTAGATTACTTTGCTAATCTTAGTCTCATTACAACACACCATCATATTTCATCTGCACAACCGTGCAAGGTACACAATCGCGACGCCCTAATACATTGATCAAGATTTCCATACTTTGGATAATTCTATGTTCCATTGAAATGAACAAAATAACTTGGACCACGCCTCGCTATATATTCTACTAGTTGTAACAATGCAATCAGTTTAACCTTCAAAGACAATCTTCTAATGAGATAAACTTCTCTCAAAGAAGTATATTACGAAATTATTTCATCCTCCAATACTCATCGAATAACTTCTAACCCAAAGTTTCACAACTACAATTATTAAGCACATCAAAAGACTCCGGTGAAACGAATAGGTTGACTCTTTCTCAAAAGAAAGAGCGAAAAGAATCAATTTTCATCAACTAGGAAAACATGTGCCACCCGTAGTGATCACTGGACTAAGGAAATAGTCACTTAGGCAAAGTACTCAGAAAACATAAGGAAAGTCAACGATGAGGGCTCAAGCCCTACTAAAAGTGAATTCCAAACCACAAATGAGAAGAAGGTAATGCCCTTTGAAAATTGATAAACTCTTATGGAACAACTGCATAAGGTTTAAGCACACTCAAATAAACTACGAGTTGCGAAACGACTTAAATCTCAAATACTTATATATCACTCCTTCCTTTAACAAGGAAAGTTATTTTCTATGATTACTACATCACTTTGCCAGCCTAAACAAGATAAAATCTTAAAACCCAAATTACAGGAACCACTTAAGAACCAATAAAATCTTTCATCATAACACTTTGCTCGAAACAACCTCAATCACCACATAACGCAAGAGGTCGACTGATCACAAACGCAAAACTCAAAACACGTTCACTGAATCAAAATTACGAAAGACGATCAAATTACTTTATTTTTCTAAAAGAATCATCACCACACACACAAGTCACAATTTCTAGCAGGTAATTTTACTAACATCAAGATTGATACACTCCGAACACGAATTTCTTTTTATCATCGACTATTCCATTAGAAAGCCCCAAAGTTTCACTATATTGTTCCATACTACATTTTCATCCCATCTTTAAAACGAGAGTATACCAAAACCATATAACCTCACTACATCAACCTCTTAAGTTTAGAAGGTGTCTACTACACAATTGAAAAGGTCCTACCAACACCCTTTCATCAAAGGAATGCTTTTATATGATAGTTCTACCATGATGTAAACATTGTTCATCCATTAAATCCCATCAATTTATCTCTTAGTGATGCTCATCACCAGACATTAATAGACATTATTTGCGCTAGCAATTACTTATAATCACTAAGTATCCACAAAAGGTTACTCCAAGATTAGTACCCACTAAGACAAAAATCTAACTCCTTTTGAACTTAACAATCCCAAAAGGTTAGATGAAACCATTGAGACACGTTAATCCAATTTACCAAAGAAGTTTACGGATGTATCACTCTTAGTCATTGACTCAATTTCATCAACGTTCTATACCTCTTATTAACTCTATTGATTACAACTAGGTATAACCATACTCTTAATCACAGCTCCTCAAGAACTACTACAAGACACTTTCAAATTAATCACTTTCCTTTCAAGGATCTTTGTTAGGATCGATCATGCACACACTGCCGATCTAACATATTGACCCATATCATATCCATTAATTTCTTTGGTATAACCTCTCACTTAACCAAGACAACACAACACTAAAAGGTTTAACATCTTCTTTCATAAAAGAAATCCATTAATCTTCAACACTCAAAATACCCAAGAGAGATATATTGAGTCAAAACCCTCACGTACTAAAGGATTTGCAAAAGAAAGCTTTCATTAACCAAAAACATCACATGAATAAGTGGGTCAAGTTTTTTTTTCCAATAAGAAAGACAAACTCCAACACGAAGGTCAAACTTAACCAAGTTTACCAGCCGCAAGAATAACCCATCGGTTGGGAAAGCAACGATTTCTTTACGGGACAAATTAAGCCAATAGAAGAATAAATTCAAAGCAACCCCTCAACCGGGATGAACTAAAAGCCCAAGGAAAAACTCATCAATCACCACAAGATAAGAGTTGACCAAATCAAATTTCAAGGGAGAGAACAACTCTTCTAAAAATACTTGCTATCAACTCCTGTACTACGATCTCCGGTGTGTACACTTCGCTATTCCTATACCACGAACGGTGGTGTAACCTGGTATAGCCCAGGATCACAACCACTACCTCCACCTCTCAACATGGGTTATCCCCACACATAATAATCACAATCAATTAATGAGCAATAAAACTCAATTCATATCAGCAATCAACACTATGATAAAGCGGAAACATAAATGCAATGCTATGCCCATTCCCATCCTACTGTGCTTAGTGTATCAAAATTAATATTTCAAGAACCACGGACCTACAGCCCGCTCTGATACCAACTGTAAATGCTAGTAAACTAACACTATAACCATTTTAACATTGATACAATTCTCTAAAATCCGACAGAACCTCCTTTGTTTAGTTACTAAACCGGAGATCCCAACTTTTAAATGTAACATAGTTAAATAATCCAACATCCAAACATAATCAAGAGACCACCAAAACTATGCTAATCAACACTATATCATCCATAGCATGCTAAACAACTACAAGCATAAATAAAAGGACATCCATGATCCTCTAATCAACTCTATTACAAGTTATTCCAAGCAGAGGGAGTAATCATAAAGAATTCTTTAAGCAAGTTTCTCATCTACTAAATTATCATTCTATCAATTCAAATGTGTGTAGTTCGTGCCATTGTGCAACCACTCTAAGTTTTACTCCTCCCATGCATGCCGTTCTTGTAAAGTGGTACCTAAAAACACAACAACAACAAGAGTGAGCCCAAAGACTCAACAAGTGCAATAAATGGCAATAATAACATAAACAAACAGTAATCATCAACATCCATCTACAATCTCTATTATAAACATGTCATATGCTCATGCTATGCAAGAAGCTCAAGTGCACTTTCTCTTTCTCTTTATCTTTTGCATTTTACTGGTAATGCAAAGTATGCAACCGTCATTGATACCCATGCTCGTGCTCACAAGCGCAGAGGACCAAGTGCCCGATACTCCGCAAGTAAAGGGGACCTCAAGCCCACACTCCACAAGTGTGGGGACCATAAGCCCATCGTTTTCATGATGGGGACCTCTTTTCAATGCCCACATTCCACGAATGTGGGGACCTCAAGCCCGTCATCCACATGACGGGGACCTCGAATATGCATAGTCATATGATAGCATGATGCACATGAACAAAACTTTAAACCATCATAAATTTGTATTCACAACGTCATACATGAATAAACTTATCCATACTTCTAGCATTCATCATCGTTGACATTCATAGCATTCTAGCATCCATGAATAGCACATATATTCATAATACTAGCAAACATGAACAATCACTCATGAATAACAATAAATCATAGACTTCATAACTTTCAAACATCCATGAATAACACGTAACTCATATCACTAGAAACCATGAACATTACCAATCATACCACCATAACAATCATGACAACACAAATTCTATAAGTATTTAACAAAGAATGTCATTCAATAATTCCAATTATATCCATCATTATACTTGCCTTAACCGCGAGAGAACGAGGGATGTGCGAAGGTACTGCCCGGGATCAATCCATCACCTGAATATATTTATAAGGCGCACTAAGACATTCATACTGGACCAAAAGCATAAATAATAGCATAACCGAACTCGCTATACTCTATTCCAACTCCTATAGATCGATATGTCCCCTCTGTGGACAGCCAACTTCTAAAATTCGTATCTTTTAGCACAGGAGTCCAAATGAGGTGTTCTTAGACTTCATTGAAAGGTTATCAATTTCTCTAACTAAACCTAGTTGGTGGACATCTCAAATTCTGTATGTAAATGACTCTAATAGATCAATGAACAACATCTGCCCAGATCTGTCTAACACGTCTGGACAGCAGCACGGTAACGGACATAACTTTTGATTGGCTGAACCAAAATTAGTGTTCTTTAACAATCTGAAAAGCTAAGAACAAAACCTACCAAAGTCTAGTTGGGCAAAATGTCAGATTTTGCCTCTAACAAAATTTGGCCCACGGCTCAAATCTGTTGGCAGAATTAACAGACAGAAATATTGGCTGAAATAAAATATCCATAACTTTTGTTCTACAACTCCAAATTGGACGTTCTTTATCAATCTCGAAAGCTTATAAAATTCTCTACAATAACCTAGTTGGCATGACATTCATATTTTGCATTTAACAAAAAGTGGCACACGGGTCAAAACTAATGATAGAAACTTACATACAATCTGGACAGTCACATTGAAATGTACATAACTTTGGAACCGTAAGTCGGAATTAAGTGATCTTTACGCCCACTGAAAGCTAAGAACGAACCCCACATAACTCTAGGAGATGGGATCCTCTGATTCGGCTTCTAAGATCACTAAAACAGCCGCGCAAACTACTGGACAGAACGCGATCTATTAAACCGACGAAAATCGATCTACCAAACGACATCAACCGCAACTACCACGCATCAACCAATGAAGAACACACGACGTTACCCTTGTAGAATCGCAGAAATATGAAGAAATCTCCCCGCGAAGACAATCTCCTCTTCTTTCTTCACTTGATCGGCAGCAGAGAGCACCGACGGCGAGGAAGGGAGGCACCAACGGAGGGGGGGCTGCTTGGGGAGGGGAGGGTGATGCACTGTAGCACCGTGATTACTGTAGCACGGCGGCGGCAACTGTAGCATGGGTTGGTACTGTAGCAGTTTTAGGGTTTTCCCCCCTTTTGGGCCTTGGTGCTGTGGGCCAAAAGCCCATAGCCCAGGTTTTGAAGAAATTTCAGAAAAAACCCTTTAACTATTTTTGTTTTCTCTCTAACATGTTTCGGAGTAATACACCCCCCTCTAAACTTCTGTTAAATCTAATTCCTAATTGGTTCTTCTCCCTAAATTATTTCTTCTCACTTAAATAAATTTGGGGTATTACAAACACATCCTTAGTTCTTCTCAAATACTTGAGGATGTTTTTAACCGCTGTCCAGTGACTCTCACCTGGATCAGCCTGGTATCTGCTCGTAACACTGAGAGCATAGGAAACATCTGGGCGAGTACATATCATAGCATACATGATAGATCCAATGGCCGAAGCATATGGAATCTTACTCATGCGATCTCGCTCATCAGTTGTCGAAGGACACTGAGTCTTGCCAAGATTTATGCCATGAGACATGGGCAAGAACCCTTTCTTTGTCTCCTCCATGTTGAACCGTTTCAACACTTTGTCAATGTAAGTACTCTGGCTTAATCCTATTAGCCTTTTTTATCTATCTCTATAGATCTTAATACCCAAAATATATGCCGCTTCCCTAAGTCCTTCATTGAGAAACTATTTTTGGTGAGGTCTTAACGAGTCGAGCATAGGAATATCATTTCCAATTAGTAATATGTCATCTACATATAAGATTAGAAATACGAGTGAGCTCCCACTTGTCTTCTTGTAAACACAAGATTCTTCTTCGTTTTTGATGAAGTCAAACCCTTTGACTACTTCGTCAAAATGAATGTTCCAACTCCGAGATGCTTGCTTCAATCCATAAATGGATTTTGAAGTTTGCATACTTTTCTAGCATTGTTTGGATCGACAAAACCCTCGGGCTGTATCATATACACGTCCTCGGTTAAATTTTCATTAAGGAAAGCCGTTTTGACATCCATCTGCCATATCTCATAGTCGAAATATGCAGCAATAGCTAGAATGATCCGTATTGATTTAAGCATCGCTACAGGCGAAAAAGTCTCATCGTAGTTAACTCCTTGAACTTGCCGAAAACCTTTTTGCGACAAGTCGAGCTTTATGGATATGAACATTTCCATCCATATCAATCTTCCTTTTATAGATCCATTTGCACTCTATGATTTTAACACCATCAGGCGGGTCAACCAAATTCCAAACTTGATTGTCTCTCATGGATGCTATCTCGGATCTCATGGCACTATGCCATTTCTCAGAGTCTGGGTCCATCATTGCTTCCGCATAGGTCGTAGGCTCATCATTGTCTAACAATAACATATCTCGCGCATTGCGGAGCCTTTCCGACCTTCGTGGTGGTGGTGCTTCCTTTGCCATGGGTTCCTCAACTTGTTCTGCCACATGGGCATCATTCGTCGAGTCTTCCCCGATTGGTTCATCTTGAACTTCTTCAAGCTGCACCGTTCTTCCACTTGTCTCCCTGTTGAGAAACTCTTTCTCTAGGAAAACACCACTTCGAGCGACAAACACTTTGCCCTCTAGTCGGTTGTAGAAGTAATATCCAAAGGTTTCCTTCGGATATCCCACGAAAATGCATTTATCCGACTTGGGTGTGAGCTTGTCCGATTGTAGTCGCTTGACAAACGCCTCACATCCCCAAATCTTTAGAAAAGACAAACTGTGACTCTTCCCAGTCCATATCTCATATGGTGTCTTAACTACGGATTTAGACGGTACCCTATTAAGTGTGAAAGCTGTCGTTTCTAGAGCGTAACCCCAAAAGGATAATGGTAAATCTGACTGGCTCATCATCGATCGAACCATGTCCAACAAGGTCCGACACGCGCTCGGATACCCGTTTCTTTGAGGCGTTCGGGCGGTGTTAGTGTGGAACAATTCCGCAACTCTTGGATGATTGCTAAATTCATGACTCAAATACTCGCCACCACGATCAGATCGCAGAGCCTTAATTTTCTTGGCACGTTGATTTTCAACTTCATTCTGGAACTCTTTGAACTTTTCAAAAGTTTCAGACTTATGTTTCATTAAGTAGACATAGCCATATCTACTAAAATCATCAGTGAAAGTTATGAAGTAATGAAATCCACCTCTAGCAGTCGTGCTCATTGGTCCACATACATCAGTATGTATGATTTCCAACAGTCCGACGCCTCTCAAAAGAACCTTTGAAAGGTGATTTGGTCATCTTACCAAGCAAACAAGCTTCACATGTTTCGTATGATTCAAAATCAAACGGTTAGAAGACCATCGACATGGAGCTTCTTCATGCGCTTTTCACTTATGTGACCCAAACGACAATGCCAAACATAGGTGGGATTCAAATCATTAGTTCGAAGTCTTTTAGCATTTATGTTAAGGATAGGCGCATCATCAAGATTTAAAATAAATAACCCATTCACAATGGGCGCAAAAGCCATAAACATTCCATTTTTAGAGATCAAACAACCATTGTCTTTACTTGCAAATGAATAACCATCTCTCATCAAACATGAGGGGGATAAAATGTTTCGACTCATACTAGGAACATAATAACAATTATTCAATTCCATAATAAATCTTGAAGGAAGCTGAAGTTGCATGGTGCCGACGGTCAACGCAGCAACCCTTGCTTTATTTCCGACGCGAAAATCAACTTCACCTCTTGCAACTCCTCTACTTCTTATTAGCCCCTGCATCGAGTTGCAAATGTGAGCAACTGATCCGGTATCAAATACCCAAGAGTTAATAGGAGAATCTGCGAGAAAAATGTCTAAAACATTTATGACAAGTGTACCATGGGTGAAAGTCTTACTTCCAGCCTTCTTCTTGCATTCATCGGAATCCATGTACTTCTTGCGTTTCTCTTCTAGTGGCGTTTCTTTACAATAGAAGCATCTTGTCTCGACTCAGTCCAAAGATTAGGCTTAGGCGTTGGCTTGAGATCATATCTTTAACCTTGCCCTTATTCTTTGGCCATGGCTTCTTACCCTTTTCTTGAAGCTAGACTTGTTCTCGACCATCACATGGCTAGGCCCGCACACTTCTTAATGTCACTCTCTGCTGTTTTGAGCATCGCACAAAGCTCATTAAGGCCCTTATCCGCCCCATGCATATGGTAGTTCAAATGAAATGCCCATAGCTAGGTGGAAGAGACGCTAAATGAAATCGATTGCCAACTCTTGGCCAATTGGAAAACCAAGTTTATCCAAAGTCCGATCAGTAACCAACCATTTTGATCACATGTGGGCCTACGGTGCACCTTCGTTAACTTGCATTCGAAAAGCCTTAGAGACATTGAACCGTTCGGTCTGGCACGTATGCGAACATGTCCTAAGCGCTATGATCATATCATACGCTTCCCGATCCTCAAAGCGCTTTTGAAGGTCGGGTTCCATGCATGCAAGCATAAGACAACTAATCTCAAGAGAGTCATCACATGCTTTCTTGTAGGCATTTTTAATGTGATGAGCGCATTGTTAGCGAGTTCTTTTGGGATTGGGGTGTCGAGCGTTTTCCTTTTATACGCCACGAGAACAATTCTCGAGTTACGGACCAATCGAATAGTTTGTTCCATTTAATTTCTCTTTCTCAAGAATCGATCGCAAAGCAAAAGGGTGTGCGTGGTTCCTAGATGCCATTGATCTACAATAGGAAATGCAAAATACTAAGACAAATAAAACCATGATAGAGTAAAGCGTATTAAACAAATTTAATAGAATGTACTCCCACTAAAATCAACATCCTCTATTGATTCTTAGCGATTCAAGATCCGCAATTAACGAGTCTACTAGTGAGCTTTTGCATCACCGCTAGGAGACAAGGTAATTCGGTAAGCAACACCTTACTAATCATATCTCTATATGACTCTTGTTGTTGGGTGACATCTCTATGCCCCGGCGCCCAACCTTTATGCCCCAAGGCCCATAACCTTTATGATAACCTTGTTAAGTTCACCAATCCTTATGCATGTAAGTATCCGATACAAAACCCATCTAGTCAAGGAAAGTTGATGGTGCCCTAATTTTATAGACCCACCATCAATTTACAAGACATGGGATGGTGCAAAGTTTAATTGGGAGGGCATATGTTTAACTTAACATTTTGTGAGGGATCGCTATACTTCTACCATTCAAACATGCATAGGAGTAAAACAATAGGAATAGCATTCACACAGTTGTGACTCAGTATGACCTATTTTCTCATGGTGATCTCCATCGACTATGCAATTTATGCAATTTAAATCATATTTACCACAAATCGACTATTGTTCCGATTCGACCAATTTGTACTGATCTTCGCATGCCGCAACCGGTTTACGTGTCACCGCTTCACCCGATGGCGAATCCGACCGGTAGGGGTATGTTGTTTCACGACCTTAGCAGCATGATCACGGTACATCGATTATTAATCTAGGTTCCGATTCGATCAATCATATTGATCTTCGCATGTCGCAACCGGTTTTACGTGTCACTGTCTACCCCGATGGCGAATCCGACCGGTAGGGGTATGTTGTTTCACGACCTTAGCAGCATGATCACGGAAACCAGACCAATCCATTACCAGAACTATACAATCGATCACATCGATCATACCGATTTACATATCGCCATATGCAAATCACCCGAACCTATAACATGACAGCAACCGCTCTGATACCACTGTAGGGAAACGGGTGGGCTACATGTGCTAATCCAACATTCACGTGTGTCCTCACATGAACTCCGACTAGGTACAACTTTAGAATAACCATACAAGTAAAGAGTTTCACAAACAAGTCACATACTTGTTAATCAACACAAAGGCAATATTCAAGGAACATTTATTAAATCATGGATACAACGAAATATCATCATCAAAATGATTGCCTCTAGGGCATATCTCCAACAGCGCCATTGGATGGAAGGGGGCAGGGAAGGTGGCGGCCAAGGGAGGGAGAGGGGTGGCGGCTTGGGGTGGAAAAGGGGAGGGAGGAGGAGGCTTGGGCTAGGGTTAAGGGGAGGAGGTGGGGCGGCTTGGGCTGGCCCCCCTTGTGCGCCCTCCCCCCACTTTTGGCCCATACGGGGCCGGCCAACAGGCTGCCCTACGCTTGGGCCAGAGGCCCAAGATCCGAAGATTTCCCCTACAGTTGAAATTTTCGATTAAATTCCCTCTCCCGAACGCAAAACTTTTTAATTTCAATTTGGGATATTACATTCTACCCCCTTTAGCAGAATTCGACCTCGAATTCTAACCGTCGAAAAGTACACGAGAACAAATTGCCAAAGAATTGGAAACAATGAATTTAACACGTACCCAGAGTAAACAGGTCTGGATATTGCTCTTGCATGCGTGACTCTAGCTCCCAAGTTGCCTCTCTCTCGAACTAGAGAGACCACCACACAAAGATGTAAAACGACGTCTGACCTAACACTCAACTTGAACTTTCCAGGTACACTCATCAGAGGAGGATCGAAGGTAAGACCTTACTCGATGGTCAACGTCTTTAACTAAATCTCAAGCTTTGAATGGCTCATTGCTCACTCAAGACTAGAACACACGGGCGCACGCACGTGCCGGCGTATGTACCCGAGACGATCAAAGCGATACTACAACTTCCTAAAATTAACGAATGTACCTGTGCCAAATCTCCCCTTTGGTACGAAAGCACACAACACACTCAAAATCGAACTCTTCATCAAACAAGGGGCACCTTCCTTAATCAAGAATGCACAACAGGACTCGTTCTTAAACAACTGATTTACAAAGAAAATCCAACTGAAAATAAAGAATTCTCATCACAACCACGCAAGGCCAACCCCCTACCAAAAAGGGTCAAGTCCAAAATTTGATAACTCATCACAAAATCAATTCCACCTTCTAAATAGGCAGTTTATGAATGAACACCACGAAAGCCAAAGGAGAAATAACTCGAATACCCAAACCAAATACTTCTTTTGGTTTGACTGAATTGGAAAGAATCAAACATGCCAACACAGCGCCATCTCACAAAGCAGAAGTCACCAGTCAACAACACAAAACTCAAACGAGAATCAAGGAAACGATTCACTACCCGAGGAAACATCATTCTTTCCCAGTTTCTCTTTTGGGAATAAAACTTCTCTCAAACCTTGGAATTCGAATTCATCGCATACCACACGAGCTCAAACCTCTTAATTAAACATCCTCAAATTATGCTCAACTTGAGATACATCATCTACACCATTGCGGAGAGGCTCTAATGATCCCACCGATCACTCTAGGCAACTCAATCTACTGATGAAATTAATTTGATAGAAGGCACCCAAAGCACCACAAAATAGATTTCGCTCAATCACATTACCTCCCACTTCCAAGAACAACAACTCACAATCCTCAGCACACACGCTCATGTACTACAACAGAAGGGTTCTATCAATGATCATTCCACTTCTCAGGAACCGCCATTATCTAATTTCTCTACACAAAATCATTGGGCGACCAAAGGTCTAGCATAAAAATGCAAATCCCAAACTTAACCTCCAAGACCTCTACAACAAAATTCTCTTATAATAGATAGTGAAATCATCGGATTAAAACTCTAACATTCCCACAATTCTAACATACTCACTCAATGACATCATCAGAAATCACCCACACAATCTTGCAATACTATCCAATTGTATTACTCTATAGAATTAATCAAGGTTTCCATACCTTCGATAATCCCCAACATTGCAACATGAACTAAGTTCTGGAATTTCACTATACCATAGGTTCTACTCAGTCGTAACACTATTCATATTTACTTCGAAGCCAAACACTTCATGTGAATCAAATTTCCTCCAAGAGATACAGATCAAAACCAATTCATCTTCTACTACTCCAATGGCTTGGTAGCAAAATCTCGCCATTACAATTTCTTATACGCCTCCAACAGTTGCCAAACTTACACTTTGTAAAACTTTGCAACACAAAACTGTTGATCCTTTCTCAAAAGAAAGAGGCGAACAAGGACAAGTTTCCTCACACAGGAAACGTTGCTCCTCACAGCGAGCACGAAACCAAAAGAATCAATCTGAGAATGGTGATCTTGGAAAACAAAAGTTGAGTTCGCAGTTGAGGGCACACAACCCTCAAAAGGGAATAACAAATAACAGCCGATAAGAAGAAAAAAAACATTACAATTAAAACTCGACATCTCTTGAGCGGAAAG
Organism: Ampelocalamus luodianensis; assembly: GCA_036346255.1. Classification (NCBI taxonomy): domain Eukaryota; kingdom Viridiplantae; phylum Streptophyta; class Magnoliopsida; order Poales; family Poaceae; genus Ampelocalamus; species Ampelocalamus luodianensis. The sequence goes on from CM070633.1 coordinate 14,924,311, forward strand.
AGCAAAAAGTTTAGGAACGATGCAAATAACCACAAGAACTAATTAAGAACCAAATACAATTCTTCAACACGTCATATTTGCTCAGAAAAGTTCAACTACGTAGGAAACATGAGATCCAAATGGTCCCAACCACCTAACTTGAAACATTTTCATTTACGGGATTTCACGAAAAGCAAGCAGATTATTCTCCTCTTAAAGGAACCAACATAATTTTTTTTTTATTGCAGCTTCACGTTGCCAACTCATACCAAAGATCCTTTAAGATTAAATCACACGAATCTCTTAAGAAGCAACAGGACAATCCGATACCTCAATTTATTTAAAATAATTTCAGCTACCAGATGATCCATGGGCTCCAAAATATCTCGAAAGCTAAACTTGAAAAAAAAGTCATATGTACGATATCACCAAAGGCGATCAAATTTTCTCCCTTCTCTTGTCTTCCTTCTTGTGGCCGACTGTTGCGGGAGAAACCTCCGGAGATGGCAGCCATGGAGGGCTCGATCCTGAGGGATGGAGTGGGAGGCGCCATGGGAGGGAAGGGGGCAGGGAAGGTGGCGGCCAAGGGAGGGAGAGGGGTGGCGACTTGGGGTGGAAAAGGGGAAGGAGGAGGAGGCTTGGGCTAGGGTTAAGGGAGGAGGTGGGCGGCTTGGGCTGGCCCCCTGTGCGCCTCCCCACTTTTGGCCCATACGGGGCGGCCAACATGCTGCCCTACGCTTGGGCGAGGCCCAAGATCCAAGATTTCCCTACGGTTGAAATTTTTGATTAAATTCCTCTCCGAACATAAAACTTTTAATTTCAATTTGGGATATTACAAATCTATACCAATTTTTGCTCTGAGAACAACACCTAAACATATTTTTAGGTTGAAGTTTAGGTAAACATGAATTTATCCCAACAGGAAACATCTAAAAAGGAGCTAAAATGAAATAGTTATGAATTTTTGAAGTTTAATACCCATTTTCAATTGACAAATAAATGATTACTGGATTTAAAACCAACTCATCAAAAGGAAATGACGTGGAACAACGTGGGTTGTTGATGCTGAATCCCACGACTCACGCGCACTGGATCACAGCCGCGCGCGCAGCCCACGCGAGTCACACCGTGGCCATCGTTGGATCAAGATCAACGGTCCACATTGAAGAGAACGTTCGGGGGTCCGAAAGCTCACTAGATCAGAGCCGCAGATCTAAGAACGGATGGTCCACGAGGACTAGAATGATTAGAACTCTAACATGCTGAGGAGGTCTGGCCCGTTAGATCTAGATCTAACGGCCCAGAGCTGAGGAGAGGTCCTAAAGCTAAGGATTTAACAGAGGAGGTTTGGGATGGCCAAGATCTACCAGAGTAGGTCCTGGACGGCCTAGATCTGCATAAGAGAGGTTTTCAAGGATAACGTCTTAACAGCGGGGAGGTCTCAACGGTTAAGATCTCCACAGAGAGGTCCTGAACGGTCGAGATCTACCCGGGGTGGTCCGTAAGATTTAGATCTCCTTGAGGAGGGAGGTCCTGGGGTTTTCTTTACAAAAGACCAGGGGGTGGTCTTTTGCAAAGAGGACCCCAAGGGAGGTCCCGAGGGTGGTTTTTACAAAAATGACCGCGGGGTGGTCATTTCGCGCGGGGTTGATCCTAACGGCCAAGATTAAACCAAGGAGTTCTAGACGGCTAGGATCTAACCCGGGGGGAGGTCATGGCACTAAGGTTTAGCGAAGAAAGATCCTACGGCTAAGAGCTAACCCGAGGTAGTCCTTAACGGCTACGATGAACCCTAGGAGGTCTTGGACTTTGCCAAATCTTACGACAACAGTACCGAGCACCGCATTTTTCCCGCCAGCTCACCGCCGGCAACCATGGCCACGACGGCGCGAACCCAAGGTGTCAAAACGTGCACAATACAATTGCGCACCCAACGAAGGCACTCTCGATGGTAGAACTGGCCTAAAACGCCGACGAACCGGAGAGGGGCGGAGGAGCGACTACAGCAAAATACGAAAACGCGAAAAAATCTGCTACGATCTAATCCAACAGGCGCTCGAGCACTAGGGGGTTATCGCGAACACACCTGGACGCAGGGGAGGTCCGAAGGAGCTCGGAGGAGTCCTGGCGGCGGAGACCGACGCCGGCGCTGAGGAAGACAACGCGGACAAGTGATCCTGAGCAAAGTGAACAACACCGGGTGGTCCAATTAGCTCCAACCAAGCATGCAGGAGGTCCAAAAGCACACACTTGACAAAATAAGCACTTACTGGAATCGAGGACGAAAGGAGGGATTTTTAGTCGCGAGGATCCGAAACTTAAAATTAGGCAGTTCCTGAGAAACCAACCCAAAATCAAGTTAGGGACAAGACACAAGTGCTAAAGAGAGCATAAGGGTGCGGAGGGAGTCGAAGAATAACCACTGGAGCACCACGGTCGTCAATGGAGCTTGAGCGATCGAAAATGGCAGAAATGGTGCTCTCGGGTGGTAAGCGCACAAACGCACAAAGAGGTGCTATGGGCGACAAGGAGACTGAAGAGGAATCCAAGGTGGAGCTCGAGGACCTTAAGTAGCTGGAGTGCAAGGAAGGGAGCAAGACAAGCTCCACGGGCGCACCGAGCCAAGGTCCTGCCATGGACCATCTTGAGTGACAGGAGTAGGTAAAAGGGAGACTTTGGGGAAAAGCTCTGACCTGCAATTAATGCCTTGCGGCAAAGAGCCGTTGAAGGACTCCCTTGAGGTGACAAGGCACTGCAACCTCACTGCCATGGCCCTGGCATCCACGCACGCGCGAGGAAGAAGAAGAACAGAAGGGGATCTCGGGGAGGTCGTGAGCGCTCAGATCATGGATGGACGGCGAGGATTGCTCCAGATCCCCGGAGGTCCGAAACGGTAAGGGAGGTTTGAGATGTTGGGTTGAAATCCAACGGCCCACACATGCGCCCAACCGATCGCGCCCGAGTGCGGCTTTGGTGACTGGGTTCGACCGAGCCAATTGACTTGGACTTGGGTCTGACTTGAGCCCTAGAAGTTGAATTGAAACAGAGAACTTTGGGGAATTATTTGAGGTAGCAAACTAACTCCAAAAATTCTAAAATTTTTGCAGGAGCTTGCTAACTTAGATATTGACCTTGTATAAAATTTCCAGAGTCTTTTATGTAGTGCATTTTTCCCCAAAAAATTCTACAAGGTGCTGACCTAGGGTTTGACTAACAGTCCAGCTGGTTTGACTAACCTCCAAAAATATTCAAACAATTTCTAAAAATTGTGAAATTTTTCAGAGGGGTCACACACCATCCCTAGAACTTAGGAAAAATATTTCCAGAGGATGATCACAAGATTTGACAAGAAGGTTTTTGATGGGCAAGATTTAGGTCAAAAGAGACTTGTGATCTGTATTTCCATAATTCTTTTACAAGAATTCTCCAGAACATCCATGAGTTACAAGATGCAAGAAAAGTTTTTAATTTCTACACATTTTCTTACATTTGAAACACAAGCCAATACTTGAGATGTTACAGTTAACCCTTACAAGGCTAGACATAACTTATTCTATTAATAAGGTCTGTCAATTTCTACAAACACCCACTGATGTGCATTGGGCTGTTGTCAAAAGGATATTGAGGTATGTGAAAGCTATTTTTGGTGTTGGACTGAGAATCCAACGATATTCATCCTGTCTATTAAGCGCATTCTATGGCTCGAGACTAGGCAGGATCACGAGGATTGTTACTCAAAGAATGGCTATGCGTTATTCTTTAGACCCAATTTAGTGTCTTCGAGTTCAAAGAAACAACCGACAATATCACAATCTAGCACTGAGGCTGAATATAAAGTAGTAGCTAATGCAACGGCAGAGGTGATTTGGATGTAGTCTCTGCTGAAGGAATTGGGTGTGTTTTAGTGTAGGCAACCAATTATGTGGTGTGACAATCTTGGAGCTACTTACCTCACCGCAAGTCCGATATTCCATGCACGCACAAAGCATATAGAAATGGACTTTCACTTTGCCAAAGAAAGAGTCGTCAATCAGTTACTAGATGTTCAATTCATATTGTCAGCTAATCAAGTGGCAGATGTCTTCACAAAAGCGTTGGCTCTGTAGTTATTTAAAAGACAGTGTCGCAATCTCAACCTTGATATACCATGTTGTGATCAATGGGGAATGTTAAGAAACATATCTGTTGCAGAGTTCGGAATGTCGATAGATATCACACCGAAGCTCTTAGAGAAAGGCTGAAGTTCAAAGATACAAACTAAATGTTGTTTTATCTGTAAAAGGATTGTATCTATCCATTGTCGTTACTATAGCACGTAAGAGATAAAACTTTGCTTTGATAGATATGATCTCTGCGTTTGATTGTAACTAATTGTAACTACTTTGTCATATCTCTTCTTACCGATTCAGAGTATAAATACATGAGGAACTCATCTGAGTTCATTACGTCAAATACAAAGTTTTTCATTGGTAGGTTCTCCTCAATTGTTGTCTTCGGCATGAACAAAGCCTTGTCAGCCTTGATGCGCCATTTTCGCAATGCTTTGACGTTATCCTTCCAGGGGGTTGTCTTGGTACCTACAATGACCTCCCATAAGTCCTGACATTGTAGGTAGGACTCCATGCAGGTCTAGCAATAGCCATAGTTGTGGCTATTGAGCTTCTTGATCCCACTGCTTGCCCCATCAAGATCCGCTATGGTGACTAACATCTTACGTCAAGTAAGCTTTGGCCCCAGACCAATGAACTTCATAGTCCCAGACTATGCACTAGCAGAGTCTTCCCTTAGTGCCTTGTTGTTGCCTCATCCACATCGCTGGCAGTCATGGGCTTCCTGCTCTTATACCAATTGATGGAAATTAAGGTGGCCCTAGTGCCCACTTTGAGAGACCTACACCTAATACTACACCAACTATCTATCAAAGTCGGTTAGCCTTTTAATTTCTACTTACATAGTGCACTATTAATTATTGACTTCTAGGTGACCGAGCCGCTCACGTTGAAGCCAAGACCATCCGATTCGGACAACCGAGTGCTCATGTTGAATCGACTTAATAATGCACTAAGTACTTAGAAATAGCACGGCCTAACCAAGAGACTTCAATTACAAAAAGAATACTTTATTAATGCACCAACACTATTACACAAGAGTGAACACACATCTTTGGTGGCTAACCTAGCACTTACACCCTATAATCACCTTGCCTTCTACCATACTCATATGCTATAGCATGGCAAGGAGTCAAGGCCTCTATTTATAAATACTGAGGGCCATTAGAATATTGACAAGTGTCAATATCATAGCCCTTGATATAAATATCAAGAACATCCACACTCTTATGAGAAAATATCTGTACTCTAAAGAGTTTCCTAATTTATTTAACTAGCTATTTTATAGTACTCCCTAGAAAATATCTATGATCTTGCAATCTTTGGAGATATCTAGAAGCTTGCATTGCCAACTTCTAACACTCTTGAATTATCAGGAAATTATTTTGGAATATCAGGAGCTGCTTGCAATTTATGCGCCGATGCCAAACGTATTCTGTCACTTCTTGTGCCCCCCAAAGAATCCATGGTCATCAGGCCCACTTTCAGTGACAGTTAAAAAGCTACATATATGCCTAAGATTTCTTCTGCACTGCTCGTACTTAGTGGTGGGCATTGGTCTGTGCCGTGCCGGCACAGCACGGGCCCGCCTCACCTCCGGTCAGGCCCAAGCACGGCCCAAAGCCCACCGTGCCGGGGCCGTACCATGCCGGGACCATACCGTGCCGGCCCAAGTCCAGCCCTAAGTAACTATAGACGACGGAGGCGACGGCGTAACGATGGTGGCGGCGACCGCTATCTTCATTCCTCTCGTGCCCGCCTCGTTAAAAACCTAGTTAAAGTTGAATTAATTGCATAAAAACATGGACACATAAATATTTTGGGGAAAAAGTAGAATTTTCTTGATATTTTACAGATACAATGTTACTGAGTCGTTAAAAACCTTACGCCCCTGAGGATGGTTCTCCAAGTAAGGAAAAAAATATAGTAATAATATGCGTACATACTAACTACTCATCATTGTCGAGATCGTTCGTGTACTCGAGGTCAACGTACGCTTGCACGATCTCAAAATCCTCCAGTTGATGTTGTTGCCGCTCTTTAGCCAATTCTCAATCCTTGGCGCATGTGATTGCCTCCACCATCCTAAGCTGGAGGAGTGGGGAGAGGGTAGCGGCTAACGGTGTGTGAGGAGGGAGAGGGAGGGAGGTTGCTGGAGGAGTGAAGGGAGGGCGGCGACCGGCGGCACGTGAGGAGTTAGAGGGAGGGTGGCGGTCAGCGGCGCGTGAGGAGTGAGAGGGAGAGAGGTAGCTGGGGGAGTGGTGATTGGGTTGGGAGCTAGGACTCGGGAAGTCGAGAGGGGGGGTTGGGATGGGGAGCCGTGTGGGGAGTTGGGCCAGGCCGGGGGAGTAGGGGATGGGGTTGGTTGGGCAGGCTGGGGGATTGGGCTAGGCCAAGGGGAAGGGTTGGGCTAGGTCGGGGGGATTGAGCCAGGGGAAAGACCGGGCCTCTTTCGTACCGTGCCGGCCCGAGTACGACCCAACTGATCGTGCCGTGTCGTGCCGTGCCGCTCGACAGGCCGCATTCTCAGGTCCAGCTCGGCCCGCCATTCGTGCCGTGCCGGCCTGGCCCACCACATGGCATTCCGTGCTGTATTTGGACCGTGCCATGCCGACCGGGCTTCGGGCCAGCCCAAAAAAGCACAGCCTAAGTCCCAGGTCTACTCGTACTCAGTATGTTTAGCAGCTGCTTTTATACTTATCCTTTTTTCCCCAACAATTAATAATACAGAGGCAGAAAGGAGATAGAGCAATCTCTCCAATTTAATGGCCATTACATGATGCAGCAACCTGCTGGTTGTTGTATGGGCTCTGGAATGCTGTACACGTCAAAAACATAGGGTGGTGGTGCAAAAAACGGCACCTTGGTCTTGTCCTTCTTGTCTTCTTCCTGCTCTCCAACTGGCGAAACCATGACAATCTCAACATATCCGCATTGCTTCCTCAGAGCTTCAATCAGCTTGATCGGGTCGATGCCGTCGCCAACCATGGCGATCTTGTCGTCCCCGTCGATCTCTATGGAAGAAATCCCTGTATATATATATACATACAGTTAAATTTAGTGTTAATTAATCATGGTTCTCGTAGTTGGTAGAGGGGAGAACGAACAGTGAAGGGTTAATTTAGAGTTAAGCGGGTATAAACAGTGGAGATGAAGAATGTTTAAATATTGATCTTATCTAGATGTGTGCATACCTATTTTTGGAAAAAAAAAATTGCATGTGCCACTAGGGAAAAAAGCGTACCAGTTTCATCCTATATTTCTTCCTTAAACGTACGGGTATAAGAAGTGCGTAGTCATCAATATCTATAGCAAAACTAGACGTCAACACACACTAGTTACTCTACAAATTAACCTATGAACTTGCCTTGATGTTTAGCAACCAGTTTCATCACTTTGGTCTTCTTCTTGGGGTCCTCCATCTGCACCTTCAGCACCACCTTTTGCTACAGACAAATCAGCGGGTTTAGCCACACTAATCTCAAAGCAAGTTTTCCTGCAGACATCTGTATAGTATGTTCATGGTGTATGATGGAGGGCAAACATAAGAAGAAGACAATTTGTACCTTGACCATCTTGGGAGTAGGGATCTACAAGATCTCCTGATCTGAAGCGAGAGAGCTAGCTGTTGTTGGTAGTGGATGATCAGTGAATCTTCAGTGCTTGTTGCTATGGATTTATATACTGTGGATTTATATACTGGACCTATGGATCTAAGTACAATGGGTTTACATCAACTGTCTATAGTCTCTACCACGTAGAATTTAAGTTGATGTGAATTTTTTTTTTAATAATGAAAGTACAACTCCCAGCCTCTGCACCAACTAAGAATACACACAGCCATTATACCATCAGCTAAAAGCTTAAAACAAAAACCGGCCAAAAGCCAACAATGACAAACAAATTATCATGCAAAGGCTAGCCTAAAAAAACCATCTAGCCCCGTCTCCAGGATATGGATGAAAGAGAATAAAGAGAAAGAAATATGCTGTCTACAATCCTATAGCCGACTGTATCACCAGAACCAAGTAGAAAATATCTTAGATCCATAAAAGTATTAAAAGATTGTATCATCTATAAAGACAAGTGAAAAGAGAACCTATTGTATGAGCTGTCTATAGTGCTGTATACAGATGATATCAAGAGTTACTATAGACAGCAGCTGTCTGTACTATTATACTTGCCTTCTAATGGCAGTACTTATTTCTTATTATTACCTCCGTACTCTTTTTGGTTAGCGCATTGAGCACGGCTGTTTTTTATACTTGACCTTGGTTGATTTGGTTGTCGTATATGCACCTCATGGTCCTGATCCACATAAGCATGACTTATTTTCAGATCGTAATAGTTTTTTTTCCTGCTTTAGTTACCTTAGATAGTAAGTGATCAAATTGTTTACGTTTGATTAAAGTTGCTTCCTGTATTACCATTTGGAATCGTTCACTTCTAATAAAATTATCCTAAGATTTGGAATTGCTGACGTTTGATCATACGTACATGAGTTGTAGGTTTCTTGTTGATCATGACTGGTCCATTCTCGTTCTTCGCATTACATTATTTTCTCAAACCTTTGACTAGTGTTTTGGCATTGGGTCATGTTGCTGACGGTCAGGCACTCACGAACAAAAAAAGATACAAGATGTAGTCCCATCTTATTGTCAACTTCATCGGTGCAATGTGGTTTACAATAAACAAAGCCCTGTATCCCTCTAAGCTATAAGAAAGAAACGCGCTAAGTGCCCACATAATAGAAATATTTCACAACAACTAGATCTATTTTCCTTGAATTTAATTTTCTGTAGTTTAGGATGGTTGTACAATCTCTGAGTACCATATGAGAACCAATGAGAGTGACTGTAATGCTTTTTAATTATCAAATAAAGCTTACACAGGACGGTTCAGTTAGTTTTGATCGAAACAAATAACACTAGCTCTTGACTTGGAAAATTGAATTATATGACTATATGTGCGCTATAAAATCTCCACTAACCTGCCTATTTATGCACGAACCAATGCCTTCTCCCACTTTACATGTAAAGCAAGTTAGTACTTTATGTTATCCATTAATATTAATTACCATCTCGTGGCATGTTTATAACGTAGGAATTTCACATTAGTATATATATTTTGTTAAACAAATCATTAAGTTTAGAACAGTGATAATGCCAGGAAAATATCTTGCTGCTAGTTAGCAAGCCTATATGATCCATATGCTTGCATGCAGTCAACAGAGACTTGCAGGTATTACTCTTTGGTCATAAAAGAGTGACATCTTGGAGATCGATATGGTTCCTAAATAAATGCAACTTTGACGAAAAATTCCTGTTGACTTTGATGAAAAATTTCTATTGTAATTATTTTATAATACCTAATGAAATTACAATATTACGAAATTATTTTCGAGACAAATCTACGCATATCATTTTCATATACCCAATGTTAATATTTAGGAAAAAGTCCGGTTTACTCCCTCGAACTATCAGAAAAGTCTGGTTTTGCCTCCTGAACTACAAAACCGGTTATTTAACCCTCTAAATTTGCAAAAACCGGTCAATTAACACCTCACATCGGTTTAGAGCGATGGTTTTGATGATGTGGCTCACGCCTGTGTTTATCCCAGTCAGCATGTGTTTGACCAGTTTGACCCACTCGCTCTTCTCTTTTCTTTTTTCCTATCCCCAATCCCCCCATGGCTCTCTCTCTCCCCCACCACCGAAACAAATCCGGCTCCTTCTTCCTCCCCATTCTTCTTACTCCCAACTCCTGTACCGCCTCCGCCGCTTCTCCCGTGCCTCCCTTTGGCGCAGCTGTCGGCGCCGTCGGCTCCCTGGTGCTCACGCCTCCCCGCGCCTGACTCGGCCCACCACGCCTTGGCCCGCGCGCCGCTCCCAACCTCCTCTACGGGTCCCTCCCTCTGGTCGGCTTGGCACCTAGCGCCACCGTTCTTGCGCGCCCCCTCCTGTGCCCGCGACTCCTCCCTCTACCCCAAGGCTCGGCCCCACCATGCTACGTGCACGGCGTCGCCTCCCAGCCCGGCAGGCCGCCGGCCTTCCATGACCTCCCCGGCGCGGCGTTGCCGCCGGCGCCGCCTGCGCCCTCTGCCACCTCCGGCTCCTCCCCTCGCGAGCGCCCACGCCCGGGCGCCGTCCCCTTCTGCTCGGGAATGGTGATGGGGTGATTTGCTTGATGCATATACATGTTGGGATGGATGGAGTAGACTGCTACCATGGTTGCCGCCTACATGATGAAGTCACCGGAGATGCTCGTGGCCGACACCGGTTGGGAGCGGTGAGGGCGGCGGCAATGCTTGTCGGGCGGCGGACATGGGGAGAGCCACTGGCGTGCATGTACTCGGGTTTGCGACTTGCAAATGGTGGTAGAGGCAGCAGAGTAGTCGGATGGGAGGAAGTCAAACTCCTCATCGTCGCTACCGTCGTGGTGGCGCTCCGTTGAAGCGATTGCGGCGCCACGCAGGGGCTGCTCCATGGCGGCCGCGTCCTCCATGAAGCTAAGCACCATCCGATCCAGCCCCACCGACCCCGCGTCCACCTCGCCAGACGGCGGCCTCTCGTCCCTATCCCTGTCCCTCTCCTTCCCATCCCCGGCCAGCCACTCCGCCGCGGACACCCACACCAGCAGCCTTCGGAACCTCGACACCCTCGCCGGCGGCGGCTGCCTAGGCTGCTCCATCGCGCTTGGATTGAAAGGGTATAGCTGATTGATGCTCTGTTTGATGCTGACATGGATGACACATATACGCTGACCTGGATGACACATACATGCTGATTTAGACAAAATCGGTCATGTCAGTAAAACCACCGCTCCAAACCGCTGTGAGGTGTTAATTGTCCGGTTTTCGCAAATTTAGGGGGTTAAATAACCGGTTTTGTAGTTTAGGGGGTAAACCAGACTTTTCTGATAGTTTGAGAGAGTAAACTGGACTTTTTTCTAATATTTATAAATATATCGATAGTCAAAATTTAGAAAGTTTGATTGTATGTATCCCAATATGTCACTTTTTATTTACTGGAGGGTGAGTATTTTTCTCAGCCATGTAGTTCAGAAACAATTACATCAGCAAATGCGTAACCAGGGCTGCATCAGCTAGCATTAATCACTGTACAGAGTGTGAATACATGGTCTAATCATCGCCTTTCGAAAAGGGTCCTTTCTCGGCAACGTCTAAAATATATCGGATTCTCTGTATCGAAGATTCAATACAGACGATCTTCAGTGCATGGCATTAGAAGCGATCACCCTCGTCTGGTCTTGATCAATAGCAGCAGTGTTTTTGCTGCAGTAAATATTCCACTGTTGATACAATACATACTATAGTGCCACTGCACAGCACTGTTCCCACGCAAGGGAATTCTCTAGATCTACTTGTTGCTACCTTTTTGGCATATAACTCCTTTAATTTTGCGATAGTTTTCGTCAATCTCATCTCCCTTTGAAGCAGAGCAGCTAACCCTAACGTCAGCCCATGCGTAATTAATTAGGCACTGCATCAGCACGCATCACTTCACAGCGTGTGAAATCCACATGCATATCCTTGTCATATATCTTTATGGATGACAAATCATAATATAATCATCCATGGCCAGATCAGCATAAAGTGCTACGCAATGTGGATGCCGACATAGATGCTATGAATTAAATTGGCACGCCATGTCAGCAGTTCTACTACGAGATTCATAGAAATTGCCTCCTTAAGAAATTACTAAAAAATTTAAAAAATAGAAAACCTAGACCAGAGAGAGAGTCAGCCTAGCTCGGGGCATAACTCATCGCTGGCTCCACCCTCATCGCTGGCTCCACCCTGTTTACGTGGCATGTGTGCGGTCTAAGCACTTCTATTATGAGATTTGACATAAGTACAAGGACCATTTCGTAATGTTGGAAGATTAATCAATACTTGGCTAACCTTTTTCTGGAGGTGATGAAACTTTTGCTTTACACCCCTTGTGGCACTAGAAAATGATGTATAATGGCCACAAAAGTGGGTCCAGTAAAAATATTGGCTACGCACCAAATGGATACAAAAGTTAACACGGAAAGTTCGGGCAACAAATGTTTGTCCAAGTGAGGGGATCGATTTGATTGCTCAAGATTTTGAGGAACATCTGAAAATTGTTTTGGAAATGATCACCAAATACTCCCTCCAGTCTCTTAGAAGTGATGTTTTTTTTATTACTTTTTGGTAGTCAATAAGGTATAACTTTTGACCTAAATTGTATTATCATGGATTAAAAGCATATATAAACATGGTTTGGCAGTATTTTTATGACATAGATTAAGAACATATTTTTATGAGAAATTTAGTCTTACATATGTACAAGCTAAATAATTCAAACAACATCTTTAATCAAAATTAACATGGTTTGGCGGTACATATTCTAGCTATGGCGCCATTCTTTTTGACTAGTGGGAATTACTTATTTTGGCTACGCACCAAATTGTTTTGAATTACTTATTGCAAGCTAAAATATTGACGAACCAAACAATTAATTTATAGCCAAATAGGTAAGGCACGGATGAGTTCTGGTGCGCTTTAGGGCTGGATGAGTGTGAGGTAATTGGGTTTGATCCCAACAAACGCAGGGGTGATATCCTTTCTCAAAAGGGAAAAAAAATGTAAGGCATGGTCAAAATAAGTGGAAGTGAGTTAGCTAGCGCTCTGAAACAAGTTTGATTATTCAAAAAATTGATGAAAAAGCCGGAGAAATGAAAACATGACACCAAGAAGAACTTCTTTTAATCTCGGTATAATAATAGTACCATCATCAGAACTGCGTAGTAAACATATATAGTCGATCGCTTAATTTATCACTCTCACCAAAGTATCATTCTTCTCTTCCGTTGCTGCCATGTGAAGTCCAACACACCAAGCTTACTTATCCCGAGCAGATCTTCATGACAAGTTGTTGAGGAGTTAATCATCTCAAATGATCTTCAAGATCATCAGATCGATGGTGTGATAAACGATCTACATGAGGCAGCAATCTGGCTGCCTGGGCTCGTTGATGCACAGAGGAGGGTAGGTCACATACTTGGGCCAGGTATAGTACTCCTCTCTCTTCTTCTGCTCCTCCTCTTTCTTCTTCTTCTCCTCCTCCTCTTTCTTCTTCTTCTCGTCGACCGTCGTTACCGTGTCTATGATGGCACGCCGCCTCATCCGCTTCCTCAGCACCGTGGTCAGCTCCACGGCGTCGATGCCGACGCCGACCACCTCAACCTTGTCGTCCCCTTTGACCTCGACGGAGGAGACTCCTGCATCCAAGAAAGCGAGACGCCTAATGAACTGGGGAGGGGCGTGTGGTGACGTGTTGTGTTAGTTGATGTCTTGTCCGCACAGCGGACAGCTTATAGCAGCTTATTTGGGCGATGTTGTCTACAAGAAAAATATGCACACACATCTGCACACACACCTTCCTCTATAATTTTGTAGTTCGCAAGTTAAGCAGCGTGAGAACAAAATCAGTATGATGACATAGAGCTAGCTAGAAGGATGTGGTTACGGTATTACCATAATGTTTAACAATTAGTTGCATAACTTTGGACTGCTTCTCCTTGTTCTCCATGTCCACCTTTATCACCACCTTTTGCTATATAATAGTCACATGGAAATAAAAAATAAAAGCTTAGTACACTATATTCGCATAACTTTGGACTGCTTGATTGTCTTTTTAGCTCCATATATAAAACAAGGAAATGAAGGTTTGGTGATAACTAGGATTGGATGTTTTTACTCTTTTTTTTTTTATGTCTATAGCGTTAGCGCGAGTCTCTTCTCTGGCTGCGGCGATTAGGGTTCATGTTCACCAGTTAGGTTTAGGGGTTCATAGGGCACCCGACTACGGAGTCTGGGTGGGAAGACATGAGTTAGGTTTTGGACTAGCGGATGGGATAGATGAGGTAGTGCAATGAGGCGGCAATGGTTGGTGGTGGCGAAGCTCGATAGACCGTAAAGGCAGGTACATAGCGCGCGCGGCATGCATTGGATCAAAGACGGCGACATAGGGGACGCGGGGTGTAAGAAAATAGGACCGTCTACCCCACAGTCGCATGTTCTAGTTGACAAAAACAATCAGATTTCCCACCGTGCGATGTCAATCCGACGCTCAATATCAACCTCCTCCTTCCATCATCGACCATACTAGCCGGCCTAAGCCCAGCTCGGCGCTCCTCGCTCGACACCTCACAACCCTAAGCGCCATTGCCTACCCTCACTACTACGAAAAGGTCTTCGCAGACGGTTCAAAACGCCATCACGCAGACGGTTTCGTGAACCGCTGCGAGTCTATGGTCGCTGATGACATGAGTCATCATAGACGGTTTTAAAATAAATCGTGATGCATACTATCACGACGGTTATTAACTCGTAATCGCAGTGATAATCGACTATCCTGAGCGGTTTGTGTATGAAACCATCTGTGATAGATGATGCATCACAGACGGCCTTCCTCCACTCCCTGTTGCCACCTAGTGCACCAATGGCACGTCGCCTCGCCGAAGATGCCCTCCAGCGAGCTCCTCCTCCACCGCTACCGTCTCGTCCTCCCCTCCTGCTACTGTCGCCCGCTTCCTCCCCAACCACTGCCGTCGCTCACCTCCATCGCCCCCGCCCCGCCCTTCTTCCTCATCTTCGGCGGCTAGCGACGTCGGATCCACCACCACCTCCTAATATTTTCTAGCTCTTGCCGTCCCCGCCAACTTCCACCGCCCACCGCCCTCCCCCAAACCCGTGGCAGGCGGCACCACCGCCAGTCCTCCGCCGGCCCCAAGCCCCTAACCCTAATCCGGTGAAGCACCGTCCTAACTCGCCGCTATCGCTACCGGAGAGGAAGAACCCGCCGGCTAGAGCATGAATCTCCAAGCAAAATCGTAAGGTCAGAAATTGGACTGTTTTTCCAAAAAAAAAAAAAAACAACATTCGACGGTTTTTTAGCAATTTCAAAGAAAATATTTTGCTAAAACAGTACTACTCCATGATCTATATGGTTGCAAAGGAGTAAGCAAGTAACTTCCACAGGAAACAGCGCAAACAAGGGGGAACATACACACGGTACCTTTGCCATGTTGATGACCTTACTGTGCTGGCAGCCGCAACACGCGCGCGCACAAACCGTTCCTGCCGTCAAGCAGGAACCCTGTTGATGTGCGTGTACTGATCGCAGAATGGCAATGCATTATATAGGCCTGTCCTTCGACTGCAGTAGTAAGATCGACATGCTAATGGAAATTTTCCACGGACCTTGTTGATTAGAGCGTGGAGCACGGCGTTTTTCTCTGACTTGACCTAGGTCGTGCGTATGCATGCCGACGTCCAAGGTCTCTTTTTTTTCTCTTCTTCGTCACTGGACCCATCTGTAGGGATCTACTGTCTAGCAGTCTCCTGCCTATACATGATTGGGACTTAATTGTCAGTCCGTTGTATGGTGGTCTTCCTCGGGTCTTCGGAGTTACTAGAGCAGTAGAGCTAGCTGTTAGATATTATCGCGACATGGCACTACATGTCGGTCATACTTAAATGCAAATCATTAGAATATCCAACAACGATAATAGTCGCTTAATTACATTCCAGTGACTAATTTCCATCGGTGGCACAAAATTTCTCTGCGTGCTAGCCGAAAGCTCTGGCTCACATTCGGCGACAAGTCATTGTCAATATTACTCTTATGGGAGTGCATGCGTGAGCTTTTGGTTGCCGTGGGAGGCAAGGTGAGTGAGCACACCACAAATCCAAAATTATCCATTCGTTATCAAAGGTCGTACACCAATCACCAGGAGTACTTGAGTGCTTTCTTCTTTAAATAGTCTCAAATTTTGAACTCTCAGATCAAGATTCAATGAATGACATCACTTTGCTTCCCCCCCTCTCATCTGAGTACTATTTTATCTATGGGTACTCCATGTTTTAGACGTTGGATTTTTACATAAGTTATATACTAGTTTTACACAAATTAAATTATGTAAAAAATGGTGTGATTGTTTCTAAAATAAGAGGAACAAAACAAACTATAAAAAACACAACGAAAACAACAACAAAAAAAACATACATGTTCATTTATGTTGCAGCTCTCGACAACCCTAAACAAATTGATTACTCACAACAAAAACTACAAATGGTGTGATTGTTTACCTAGAGAGAAATCACCAGGCATAGCATGGATAAAAAAAACTCGAGTACTTGCAAACAAAAAAAGAACACTCAAGCACCATTTAGAAAATTCCTAATTTTAATTCTACGATGGTCAGAAGCTGGCCCCATGCTAGTTAAGGCCCTGTTTGGTAGAGCTCCAGATTCTTATTTTTCAGATTCTGCTCCTGATTATCTAAGAATCCACTTCTCTGAGAATCTAGAGCTGTCTGTTGAAAGCGTTTGGCTGGTAGGTTGGCTCCCAAAACCAAATAAGGGGGATTATAGGCAAATAGACTATGTTACCCCTGGTTGTAATAATTCAATTGTATTTGTGTCTTTCTCCTATGTATTTGTACAAAAATTATAGAATCTTTTCTCCTAAATTTGTTTAGACCATGTGAATGTATATACGTTGTATCTGTACACAATGCATTTGTTATTGAAACTTTCAGATCATACACACTATGCAATTTCAAATCATACACACTATGCAGGTTCAGATCATACACACTATGAAATTTCAGATCATACACACTATGCAATTTCAGAGGAACAACAACAGGCTAGCAATTCTTGGAAAACATGTGAAAAGCTGAGATGAGAACATCTGCATTGATGAACACACATACTCAACTACAATCTGGCCCTTGTCAACACCGAGAGAACACACATATGCTTAAATCATTTGAGGCTACTTCACGGATCATGACCAACCATTCAAAGATGCATAACAACAATAATCAAACAACGAGAAAATATTGCATTCACAGATTCCATTCACGGATGCATGACAACAACAATGAATCACGAGAACAAAATTCCATTCACACATGAAGGGAGGAGTAGGGAGGACAAGGGGATGGCCGGATATAGAGCTATACCTTCAAAGGAGGCGGTGGGGTGCTCGAGGAAGTGGCGGCGAAGAAGGTTGGAGAGCAGCGGCGGCCTCTAGGGTTTAGCGATTGTCTTCTCAGCGGTGCACCGTGCAGCGGCGGTTACTTCAATATCTAGATGCATCTTCTACACTTAATGTCTCACCATCAGACATTGAGAGCTTATATGTTACAGTCATAGGCATTGCTGCTGGTTTGCACTTTGTCATACAAACTCGACCAAGAAGATCCAAACTATATTTAGACTGTAACAATGCTAAACCATCAAACACCTTTTTGACTTCAATTCCCAGAAAAAAGTGTAGATCACCAAGATCCTTCAACGCGAATTCCGACTATAGATCCCTAAGCAATTCGGTAATGGCAGTACTGGAAGACCTAGTAACAATAATATCATCAACATATATAAGTATATAAATCATTATTCTATTTTTATCATATATAAACAACAATATATCTGTAATACCCCAAGTGTATTCGAGAGAGAATAATTAAATTAGGGAGCAGAACCTTATAGCAAAGCGATTTAACAGAGGAAAAGAGGGGTTACAAAAACTCGCAACAACTGGGCCTCGGGCCTTGGCCCAGGAGGCCCATGAAGGGCCAGCCACCAATAAAAGGAGGGGAAAAATCCTAGGGTTGGTACTATAGCACGGCGTGCTACAGTAGTCACCACTGCTACAGTACCTCCATGAACAGTAGCCACCCCGCCTCCTTGCGCCGTCTCCTTTGAGTGCTGCCGGCCAAGAAGAAGAAGAAGAAGAAGAAGAAGAAGAAGAAGAAGAAGAAGGAAGGGGAGAAGAGAGAAGGGAGGGGAAGTGGAATCGCATGGTGTTCTTCGTGATCTACAGTGGTTCTTCAAGAGTAAATCCCGATCCCCATTCGATTAGTAGTGAAATCATGTAATTAGGTGATGTTAGTACTAGATGTGTTTAGTGCAGTCAGGTTTGGCCGATATTTTTGATGAGGTTAACTGCGGAATGTGTTGTAGATGCCTCCTAGAGAGTTGTGGGCGACATCGCTAGCTTTCTGTATAGTATTAGATCATGTCGTTTGGACGAGCGGTTTAGGAGTTATGAATTTCAGAGTAATCGCTATTACATCATAATTCTAACAATCAATGTTAGCAAATAGATAATGAATTTTTTAGAGGATCTCACCAAACGAAAGTTGTAGGTATGCTCGTAAGATTTTCACAGAGCTAAAGATCATATTTTTTGGATAAGTGTACTAAACGATACGTTAGTTTTAGTCTCGTTGTCAGAACCTCTAACGGATTTAGCGATTGCTAGTAATCGCTTGGTAGGGATAGAAGATGACAAAATCGGGAATCTCACCAACTAGTTTTATGTGGATAATTTAATAAAATTTTAGGAGAATTAAAGAACACTAGATTTGGATAAGTATACAAAAAGTTATGAAATTTGGAAGACGCATCGCTCGTTTTGGGACGGATCGATCACTACTCGAGAAAATGTTATCACGAGACGGTTGAATCCGTCATCACGCATTTGCTTCGCACCGTTTGTGTTTTTATACATCTGTGATAACTAAGCGGTTATGACAGACGGTTAAAAACCGTCGTGATAAGTCACAACAGACGGTTCTAATGAACAACCGTCGTAATATCCACATATCCGAGCGGCTATAGTTACCAACCGTCTATAATATACACATATCACGAGCGGTTCATAATTAGCACCGTCGTGATATCCATATATCACGAGCGGTTCGTAAATATCGCAAATCGCGATATATGGATATCCTGACGGTTCATGATTATCACCGTCTGTGATATGTGGATATCACAAACTATGCTAATTATGACCCGTCTGTGGATATCTACATATCACAGACGGCGATAATTATGAACCGTCTGTGATATCCATCTATCACAGACGACGATAGTTATGAACCGTCTGTGATAGCTCTTTCAGCATAAGTAATTTAATTTGATTTTCGGCTAGCCTTAGGAATTGCTAGCCATGCCCTCTGAAAACAAGCAGGCAGAAAATAGATATATTACAGATGAATCAATCATTGACACTCAAAGTGATCATTTAACTCAAAATCAATTCGACACGAATATGTATCAAATATTATCGCTAGAGTTACAATTGAATTACAACTATTCAAAGTGAATTACATTAATGAATCATTCAAGGTCGTTGGTGGTGTTGGAGTAGTGAAACTCTCCGTTGGCGCTAATGATATCCGTCATGATGAAGGTGCAGAGCTTCCCTCGAACATCCGAGATCTCTCTCTGGACGAGTGAATCTAAATCTATATTGAAGCTCTGTAGCTAGCAAGAGTAAAGTAGTAAGCATATATATTTAAATTTATAATTAGGAAATAATTATTGCGAGATTGACCAACCTAGGATCCTTCAACTTAGCACTCATGAGAATTTGCATATGATGGCAAGCGTAGAATGCACATTCTTACGCTTTTTCTTTGTGACCTTTGCAAAAATAGAATTACATATATAGGTATAGTCAGTTCGAGACGCATTATTACGAAGTATGATATAGAATTATTGTGTTGTAACACGTACCGGAAATCGCGTCCTGTGATTAAATGTGACGTTCGTTCCCTTGTATAGCCCTCCCTCGGTAATATAGGAGATGAACGACCTACATGTTTCCAAAAAGTTAACCTCGGCCATTTCAAACGAAGGAAGACTACAATAGAGTTATGTATGGAGGAAATAAGCACACCTGTCGAGTACTCCTTGCACAAGGGTGAAGTCGTGGCTTTTTTTTTTATTAGGGAATCAAGGTATAGTACCTGGTTCCTCTATGGTATAATGACTAAAAGGATCCAGTGGTGCCTACTCATGTATGTCGCTTGAGTCATTAAACCTAAGTTCGTGTTGCGTATAAAGTACAAATGAAATTTTTATAGCAAGTAGTGAAGCACTTACTTCTGGTTGTAGGGCACCATTATGTAGTCCTTGTCGTTTTGAGCAAGCAATCCTGTTGTTATGTATTTCTCGACGTAGGATGCGTCTGCCAAGATGGTTTGCTCAGAGACCACGTGTGGGTCGAGGAAACCTACCAGTTCTTTCAATCGCTGGGCATTTTTAATCATGTATCTATACATAAGCAATGAGTTGTTATATTCGGTATTACATGAATGTAGAACTTGATTGTACACATTTACAGTGTCCAGGATCGTAGAAGTGAGGCATCGAGGGCTTTGAGGTTGAATAGGTCGAATAAGTCGTTGAAGCCCACGACGAAGGGGGCCGGCTCGTGGAGGAAATAGTCCTCCGTGTATCTGATGGTGATTCCATCAGCGCACCCTTTCTCTTTGGTCTTGTGCAAGTACTAGGTATGCAAACTCTGACAACCTAATCCAGCGTAGGCCAATACTGTGGTGATCGCCAACGGACTTCCGAAAGAGTATTTCTTAGGGTTAGGAGGCGGAAGAGCCTTAATGTTCTTCGATTTCAATTTGTCCTGAACGACTTGCCCGCTACACGTCCTCCTGTGAGACGACTCGGGAAATGATATGGCGGCACGCTTTTTTTGTTCGTTCGGTGTCTTCTCCACAGGAACCGATGAGGCGGGCTTCTGAAGCGAAGGTTGGGGTGTAGTCATGGAGGGTCCTGTTGGAGAGGCATGGTCGTGACGAGATGGTTGGGGTGGAGTCATCGAGGTTGAGGCGGCCTTTGTAGGGTCGAGGCGATGTCCTTCTTGGGTCTGTTGAGAGGCATGGTCGTGTCGAGATGGTTGGGGTGGAGTCATCAAAGGTTGAGGCGGCACTACAGGTCGAGCGATGTCCTTCTTGGGCCATTGGATAAGCGCATACGACATCCCCTAGTGTTCGATGTCGTCGTTCGGGCGAATCTCCGAGGGGCGGCCTAAAATTGTCATGTACCATGTCCACTGGACCTAGCGTAACCTGCGCCACTGGGCACCGTCTTTGCACTATCCCTTCCTTGCATGGATACGCCACCCTCGCCTTGACCTCAATAGACATCCCAACCATCCTCACTTGGAGCGTGTACGTCGGCTCCTACAAAACGATACGCAATTAGCTAAGGCGTCCTATAGGTCTATCTTTGGAGCATTCCGAGAGATGTACATTACCTTGATGTCGTCGATAGGTAATTGGGCGTCATCATGTTCATAATTTTGCGTGGACGCGACGCCTTCTCCGATGTTGAGGAGGCGGCTCCCAAAACAACGGGCGGCTTATGCATCGTTGAGGAGTAGGAGTTGATTCACTTGGTCCTGCAATCTTGCTATCTTTTCTTCAAATTTTGCAGTAAGCACCCGTTCTCTTCCTTCAAATTTTGTAGTAAGCACATGTTCCAACTCTGTGTCGTACTCGGCCTTGGATCTCTTCCTGCTTCTATACGTGTAGTAGTCGTCTGGGAATCCATCCCTCCAAGATACGTTAACCCCTTTGCCTCGTGTGCGACCCGGGTGCTCCTTGTTTCCCAGAGCTATAGATAGTATATCCTTCTCCCTGTCTGCTTGGAAGGAGCCTTCGGAACATGCGGAACTCAATTCTTGCTACAAGAGGTCATCATGTTATTATAGACATTATGAAGTTATGGACTTATTAACAACTAGGTAGTTCAAGACATATTTACACACGGTTGGCCACATCCGTGCTGCGAGTTTGTGAAAGAGATTTCGCGAAGACGTGGTGATGCCCTCGCTCTTAACCAAGAGAGAGCGCGCCTGTCTGTGATCTCAGCAAATGGCCTTGTTTCGTTCTCGTCCTCCGCCGCCCATTGCACGGTTTTACCCGCGTACCAGCGGTGCCGAGTTTGTGGGGTGAGTGTTCGATGTCGGAGAGCCTTGTGCGTCGCACTTTCCTCAAGAAATTCGGCCGTCGTCTTCATTTGCACAAAGACGTCCCATATATCCCGCGACAAGAATTTGTACGCCGTGAAGGGCGTTCGACCCGTGTTCACGTACTTTTTGACAAGCACGCTCTTGAAGGTCCTCCACGCCTTTCCGATCGAGAGCAACGCCTGCCGTTCCACGCGCGCTAGGTCTGCATGTGGGCAAGTGAACGATTTTAAAACTTCGTCCCACAGCTCGCGTCTCCGATCAGCCGACACAGTGTCCCAGCTCAGTGTGGTGATGGGGACCCGTTCCCTTCCAAATATTCCGCAGATGGTCCGGAATTTCGCCGCTGCTTTGGGGGGACTCACAGGGATCCCATTGGCATTGACCTCCGTGACGGTCATTAGGCCCAGAGGAATTTTCGATGTTCCTATGCCATCTCGCGTACGTACCACTTTCCTCGGAGATCCAGACGCATTCGGCGACGTCGATGACGGCTACGAAGACGGTGGTGCGGACGCCATGTCGCTTACTTGCTATCTATATATGCACGAAGCAATATGCTTAAGCTCTAACTAACCAGATTCAAGCAGATTTACTCAACTTAACCGAAAATGATGCACAAACGTAATATATAAAGAAGGATTGATGATAGTTTGTGCTCTCAGAAGGAGAGTTGCAAAAGAACAAGTTTTTGCCATCTCAATCCTATTATCTATACTTTTCATTAAATGAATATGATAGTATAAATTCAAACTATAAGCTCTAAACAATACTTTGCTTAACTGTCAAATGATCTCAACTGTTACCGAAAATGATCTTAACTATCACATTCAATCTTAGTATAAGAAAAAGTTCATCACAGAGCGAACCAGAAGAATCGGAATAACTAACATTCAACCGAAAGTAATAAATTAATAGTATTTCATGCGGTTTCGCTCGATCTGAGCGAGAACCTCAGCCATGGTCAGAGGAGGGGGAAGCTCCTCATCCCTACCAGCGGGCTGACTACCACGCGTTCTCCCGGCCATCCTGTTTCACTAGGATAGGTTAGCAATAGCCGGAAAACATGAAGTCGATAACTCACTGCAAATAACTCACTAACAGCACAAAATAAGCGCAAGACTTTTAAGTTACAAAACCAACTGTCAAAAATTAGACACTTAGCAAACTCACAACATATCTTACCCTTATGTTCCCACAAATTTTAATTAGGCTAATCTTCTATGGTTCTCCCAAAGACTAATTCCACTGGTCAAAAAGATCATCAATGCGGGGCAGAGGATATTTGTTCTTCACCGTCACCTCATTGAGCGGACGGTAATCAACACACATGCGCAAAGTCTTGTCCTTCTTCTTCACAAAGATCACTGGACAACCCCAAAGAGAAGAGCTAGGACGGATGAACCCCTTTGCTTGAAGCTCACCTAATTGCTTCTTCAATTCCTCCAATTCATTGGGAGGCATTCGATACGGCGCCTTCGAAATCGGAGCGGTACCGGGCAGCAACTCAATGACAAACTCGGATCTCGAACCGAGGCATCCTGTAAATCATCAGGAAAAACATCCTCAAAATCACAAACGGTGGGAACCTCCTGAATCTTCAAAGCTGGCTTTGCTACAAGTGCACAAAGGTGTGACCCTTGCAACTGCGGAGAAAAGCCGACCTGTTCGCCATAACGGTTGGTGAGGAAAACCATCTTCTTGGCACAATCGATCTGTCCCATGTGTTGGGACAACCAATCCATACCAAGAATTACATCAAGACTCGCTGAGTTGAGCAGGATGAGATTTGCCAAGAATCCCACTCCTTTGACTTCGATAGGAACATCCCGACACTCTAGATCGCTCTCATTTCCACTCAAGAGCGAATGAGCAAAGGAATCCCAAAGGAACACAGTGAAGACCACTAGCAGCAGCAAATGATCTTGAAATAAAAGAATGCAATGCTCCAGAATCAAATAATACCGCAGCGACGATAATTGACAAGAAGTGTACCCATCACGACATCCGCGCCTCCCGAGCCTCCTCACCGAAAGATGGTTGACTCGACCACGCCGCACTCGGTCTTCGGATGATCTTACGGTCGGTGGGTGACCACTCCCCGCCCGCGTCCTCCATTAGGGACGAGGGCTGCTGCAACACTCGAGGCGCGCATTCGCATAATGGCCCTTGTTGTGTTAGCGAAAACAGTAACCTCGGCGCCGGATTGCGGCGACCACCTCTTCTTTGGATCGCGACGACGTGGTCAAACACGCCTGCGGTGGGCGAGGAACCGTGCCGATGGCCTCGGTCTTGGTGGAGCAAAAGAACGGGCCTCAGTGCCGCCCACAGAGGACGAATGAGGCCGGCTGTGCGCATCGATGGGCCTCCTATTTGCGCTTATGGACTAACCAACGCTTTGCCTTGTGCTCAAGCAACAATGGCCTTATTAACCAAGGCACGAAAGTCGGGAAGTCCACAATAGACGGCACTGCCCTGCGGCTCCTCGGACAAGCCATCCATAAACTTCTCCGCTTAGCCTCATCCGAGGCCACCTCCCGAGCATAACGAGCCAAATGATTAAACTCGTGCAGTACTCGTCACGCACTTGCGCCCTTGCTTGAGCGCGAGGAATTCTTTCTTCTTCACTTCATCGGGCCATCGGGATGTGGGCCGACGTAAAAGCGCACTGAACTCCTCCCACGAGACCACATGGCCCACGGCCGCATGGCGAGGTAGTTCTCCCACCATGAGAGTCCGCGCCTCAAGCTGGTGGGACGTGAAGAGTGCCTTCTCCTGGGCCTGGCACTGAGCTATGTTGAGCTTCCGCTCAACCATGCGCAGCTAATCATCCGCATCGAGAGGGTCCTCAGAGCGGGAGAAAGTCGGCGGCTGCGTACGGAGGAACTCTGCAAGTCCCCCGCGAGTCTGATGTCCGCCACCTCCGATCCGGAGGCACGGCAGAGTGGAGGTATTCCTAGCAATAACCTCCAAATGCGCGTCGATCCATGCGGTTTCGCTCGATCTGAGCGAGAACCTCAGCCATGGTCGGAGGAGGGGGAAGCTCCTCATCCCTACCAGCGGGCTGACTACCACGCGTTCTCCCGGCCATCCTGTTTCACTAGGATAGGTTAGCAATAGCCGGAAAACATGAAGTCGATAACTCACTGCAAATAACTCACTAACAGCACAAAATAAGCGCAAGACTTTTAAGTTACAAAACCAACTGTCAAAAATTAGACACTTAGCAAACTCACAACATATCTTACCCTTATGTTCCCACAAATTTTAATTAGGCTAATCTTCTATGGTTCTCCCAAAGACTAATTCCACTGGTAGTAACTATCTTTTGAAAGGAAAGAGAAAAACCAAGTTTTAAAACTCAAATTAGAGTAAGATGAGAGTAGAAGGCTAAGATAGATAAGGAGTAAAACCTGAGAATCTGCCTAGGTTTTCATAAACCTTTTTATACTTTGAAAATAAGCCTTTCCAAAATATCCTAAGGACGACTATGCTTGGGTTACTACGGTCAGAATGGCTCTGATACCAACTTTGTGAGGACCCCAATTTATTTGGCTTGTAATGCTTAGCCAACCACCTGGCCCTAGCATCACAAATCAAATAAACTGAGCCTCGAGATATGTATACTTTCTAGAAAACAGTATACATACCTCACCACAAAATTATGCATCAACTCCATTCCAAACATAGAGTCCAAACATTACACTACTAAGCAGAAAGTAACAACAAAGAGAGTTATTACAGGACAATGGCCGACCGGCCAAAAGATACACAAATAAACAAGACATACAATGAAGCAAAGTGCCATAAGATGGCTATAAACAAAGCCAATCGGTGTGCCTTCAACCCACAAGGCATCTCGACCGACCGCCAAGCCTAGTCGTCGAACACGGCGGCAAAGATAACTCATGTAAGTGAGGCCCTTGGGGCTCACCTTCTTCCTCTGCAACAAAAACATTAAGCAAAGTGATGAGTACAAAGATTGTCTTTGTACTCGCAAGATCGACATGTGAACTAGCGCACCTATTCATAAGCTACATGCGAGCTTATTTGGTGGAGGCCATATGTTTCATTCGCACAAAGCCAAATTTATTTGCAATAATGTAATACAGATTTGAAGGCAAGTTTGCAATTCATTTTAATTGAAATAATGAAGGATAATAATAACAAAAGAGTAAAGATAAACAACCTAGAAGTGACTATCCCAATAGTCACCATTAACAATAGCACGAATCCCGCATTCGCACTCACCCATCAAGTTTTAATTTAAATGTTGTAGTCTAGTTCTTGGGGCGATCCCAGCGTGTCCATAACCTAGACGAGGCTATTCGAATAGTTTTAACCTGCGGGGTGTACCAATGTACCCACACTTGGACCACCTTTAAGCCAAGCACACTTCCGAAGGTATGCCTGCACACTAAGTCCTCTGAGACTTTTCCAATATTGTGTATTAACTACGAGCCGCTCGTATGGATAGAAATCCATACGCTTACATGGTAAAGCCGAAAAGACAACTACCTTTATGGGTAAAGCACCGGACAACTACCATGCTCCCAACACCATCCCTCCTGCGACCTCCTACGACCCGGAGTTAATACACGCCAAAGTACTAGGTCAAGAGAGGTCTCAGATACTCTAGTGTGGTTAGCACGCAAAATGCTCGATCTGATGGCGCAAGTAACTCGGTCCTTAATCGGCTCTGCACCATTCGGTCACACCCAACAGATCACACCAATCATACCGCAGCCCAAGTCTAAATCATTTTTTTGTTTTCAGTTTAGTTTTGTAATTAACATATCCCAAGTGAAACATAAGAACGATAATAAGTTCATGTGATCAAGACCATCGACTAAGTCGATGATCGCTAAATCTACTGGAAGCTAAGCATGGCTAACAACTGAACTCGTAATCTATCGAGTGATAAGAGTTCATCCAACGAACTCTAATCACAGCAAGTAACCTAGGCTCGGGTAGTAGAGATCAATATTTCACCTACGAGGATATGCAACTACGGATTTAACTAATCAATTTAACACAAATTAAGCAATGCATACATACGGGTGAAACAAAATATTAGACTTTAAAATCTTGGGATAAACATGATCAAACTGCTTGCTGTTGGCTGCTTTGCTCAATAGGCTCAACTCATTGCAGAGGATCACTCGATAAAACGAACCGCCGCAATCTATCGATCGAACAAAAACAAATAATAAGAACAAATAACACCGACAAAACTCAATCAATCAACAACAACAAAACATACCAAAACTCACACATCAGCCTAAGCATGGTCTAACACATTTTTAGAAACAGAGAAAAACTTATTTAAGGTGGTGATGAATTTTCTAGTAATTTTCTAAGCTAAAATACACATTAAAGCACTAGTTAATTACTTACAAATTTTCATGAACAGAAACAGTATCTAAAACCTATCCTGATAATTAGTACACTAAAAATGAAAATTTACAAAGTTGGTTTTACTGGATTTGGACAATTATTGAAAGAGATATGAATTTTCTAATTTGGAATATACATAAAAACACCATTTAATCAACTATCAGATTTTTGATAGAGAGACATAGCTGAAACCATTTTTAGTAAATAGCACATTTAAAATGAAAATTAACAGAACTGGTTTCATGCGATTTGAAGAAAAATTGAATTAGATATGCATTTTCTAAGTTTAATTGAATTAATAGTGCAATGAAAATACATTTCGTAAATACTAAAGCATTCAATACTTTTTCTACCGACAATGAAGCTAGCCACGACATCGACGGGTGCTCGCGTGAGCGCTGACCAGACAACCGGCCACGATGGTAACGTCAAGGCGTATTCTAAGAATACATATTCGCTTAGCAAAACGTAATCCTAACATACATGCAGAGAATTACGCTTTCTAACAAAGGAAACGATAACGGTTACACAATCCTTAATCGACAACCCTTTGGCCGCATGGGCGGACTCGAGTAACATAACGGTTGGATTAAAAGATTTCCTAAACGCACTAATGAGAGGGCCCACAAGTCGACACATCTAAACAAAGATTAGCGCTAAACTAATTGCCACCGGCGGTTCACCGGCGCAAGACGGGGCGGCGGCGCGCAAGAATCGATCTAGCTAACGAGGGTCTCGGGGAAAAAGGTTATACCTACAGTCCGCCGAGAGCTCGCGAACTTGATGACGGCGATACGGAACCTCGAGGATGCTCGGCGGCGAGTCGGCGCGAACTGAGGCGAGAAGAAGGTGCGGCTCGCGGAGAGGACACTACAAGCTTCTAGAAGACTCGGAAGGTGCGCTTAAGCCGCCTCGACACCGTGATTAACAAGCACAAGATAACGCCGACGAAGAGGACCGAGGCGGCGGAATTGCCGCGCGACGGAACACCGAGCTTGAGAAGAATCGCCGCACGCCTCAACGATGCGCCAAAGATGAAAATGAACCCACCGTAAGCATCGGTGGAGAAATGCGATCATGAGGACCAAACTCGAGGCCAAAGACTCACCAGTCGCCAAACGATCATTGCGGCCGAGATCACCGGAGGCGGAGACGACGACACCGCCTGGCGATTCAGCGACGGCAAGGATCCGGATGGGCAAAATGGAGGCGTGATGATCAAGGAAGTCGAAGGTGGAGTTGCGGAAGCACGAGCGGTAACGAGGCGGTGGCGCTGCGCTCGGGTTTTTCTCCGGCCGAAGCTAGAAGATGGACGGAGAAGTCGCGAGAATGAATGCGAGGGAGAATGGATGACCACAGGGGGTAGATGGACTCCTGGCGATCCTCCAGAGGGGGACACGCGTCCACGACGTGGCAGCGACGAGCGTCGTGGCACACATGCGCTAGCGGCCTTGAGCTCCGGTGAGACGCGGAGAAGACGAGGGCGGACCTGACAGGTAGGGCCCACTCGTCAGTGATAGTAGCGAAGCGGCGCGAGCCGGAGTCTGGCGCGGTGCGATTAGGTGGTTTGACTCGACCAAGACTATACCGACCGTTCGATCGAAAATGGACGGCTGAGATCTGTATGCATTCTGGACAGTCGACGAGATGAGCAGTGTGGACCGTGCGATCCACATCGGACGGCTGAAAACCATCAGGCTCGCACGGTGCAGCTAGGCGGTGCGACTGAACCCAGCGGCGCGGTCGGACTCGAGCCTGAGTTGAGTCCGAGCCCGAGGAATAGTAGTTCCAGAGTTTGAATTCAAAAGGCTGAGCAGGTTTGGGGAATTTTTAGAGATAGCTCCCTAGCTCCAAAAATTCCGAAATTTTTATGGGAGCTAACTGGAACAGAGGACAACCTTGTGTAATTCTTCCAGAAATTTTCATGCAATATATTTCTCCCAAGAAAATTCACAAGCTACTGCCCCAAGGTTTGACCAGATTTCTAAACTGGTTTGACTTGGCCATTTGAAATAGCAAACAAAATCTAAAAGTTACAAAATTTTTCAGGGAGGTAACTAGGATGGTCAAGATGATAGGAAAAATATTTCCAGAGGATGAACACAAGTTTAAGGCCAAGAAATTTGTTGACAACAACTTCCATTCACAAGAATTTAATTCTAGAAAATAGAAATTGCTAGGGGAAAATTTAGAAAACTTCCAAATGATTTCATGAGGCATCAAAAGTTTTTATTTCTCCTCATTATTTTACATTTGAAATACAAACCCTAACTTAGGGCTGTTACACTTCCTCTCTCGTCCCGGCTGTAGTGGCCTACATTTTAGTTGTGTACTCGCACCTCTCTGGTCGCAACCTGGCTCAAGCTGCGAACAAGGCGTCCGTTCGCAATGCAATCCATTGTAGACCCTCCCATCTACCGGAGACCATAACGGCGATCATTTGTCGATTGGAGCTCCTCCTCCAATAGACTAGTGCGAGACTCTCCAGCATCCGGCGAGTAAACCTCGTCGTGGAGATTGTCCTATGGAACTATTTGGTCCGCACTGAGGATGCAGCCCGTAGAGTCGAGGACGACCTCGACATTGCGGAGAGCGGGTCCGCCTAGCCGAGACCGTGGAGACCGGGTTGATGGCCTCGGGCTATATGGGACTTGAATACTGAGTCAGAACATCCGCAAGAGGAAATTGAGTGTGCAAGGTCACGGTGGAGGCGTTTGGTGAGACAATCGGTGATCCCGCCCCACCAAGCCACGAGAAGGCGACGAAGATTTGAAGACTAAGATAGGATCGCTCATCCTTTTTATAAATGCGTGATGTAAAACGATAAGGCGATCTATTATGTCCGTGATGTAAAATAATATGGTCTTTTTATAAATGCTCGTGATAATATGGTCTTTTTATCATCTATTTATTATCGGGCAATTCATTTTAGTAATTATTTGCGCATATACATGCTCGTGACGCTATCACGCATACGGTTGAAGGAAGAACCATACGTGATAATATCCTCATCACGCAGCGGTTCCTCTCACTAACCGTCGTCATGTTGAACTTATATCTGACGGCTCCATGTGGAATCGTCATGATATCCTCCATATCACGAGCGGTTAGTAAGGAGAACCGCTCGTGATATACTCACATCACGCAGCGATTCTCTTCAAGAGAACCGTCGTGATGTGAGTATATCACGAGCGGTTTCTTTCTTACTAACCGTCGTGATATGGAGGATATCACGCACGTTCCACATGGAGTCATCTGTATAAGTTAGAACCGCTCGTGATGTGAGTATATCACGCACGGTTCTCCTACTAACCGTCTCGTGATATGGAGGATATCACGAGCGGTTGCCCCACATGGAGCCGTCAGTATAAGTTCAACACGCAGACGGTTAGTGAGAGGAAAATGCGTGATATACTCACATCACGCACGATGGGAATAAGAACCGCTCGTGATATGCCACCCCTATAAATATAAAGACCGACGGCACCGCCCTATCGCCTCGATCTCTTCTTTGGAATAGAGGGGCTTGAGAAGCTTTGCTCTGTGTTGGCTGTAGGAGGCTTGTTTATTTTGCTTGCCTTGTTCTTGGTTGTGGGTTGCCCTAGCAACTTATGGCTATTTGGCTTGCATGCTTGCTTTGTGAGGCTTGGCTTTAGTGGTAGCTCTCGGTTTGGGTGTTGTGAATGAGTGTTTTGTTTGGTGTGGGTGTTTTGTGAGTGGGATAAGCTTATGGGAGGTGCATTTGATTGTGGCTCTTCTCTTGCCCTGCCCACTTAAGTCTCACATTGCACTGTGGCTCAAGGAGAAGGACAAGTGAGGAATCTCGGGATATTAGGAATTTTCATCGTGAGTCTGAGGGTAACGATCTTTAACTCTTTATATTTGCTCTAGGTTTATCTTTAATCAATTTTAGTGTATTTGGTATAATAGGAGGAGTAACGTATTTGCAGTTTATTAATATAATTTAACACTACTAATTGTTATGTGCGTAGCGTAGATGGACTGAATCGATGTACGGTATAACCGTGTGAGTGAAGAGTACATTAATGACGTGATTGCTTTTAAAAGAGCCGCGGAGCGGGATATGTTGAATAAGGGGATAGAATTTATGTAACGTCCATGCATTGATTGCGTAATCAAGATTTTTAACAACTTTGACGCAGATCGTAGGGCACTTGATTCGGGGTTTCAAAAAGCGATACATGTTGGACCATCCACGTGAAGAGAAGATTATACAGAAGTTAATAATGACGACATCGCCAGGAAGTTAATAATGATGACATCGCCGAGGAAGTCAACGATATGCCGGATGTGGATGTGTTTTGATGATGATAGGTCGCACGATGACAATGCGATCGATGCTACGCGATGCGTATGAAACTACGTGAGAGAGAGTTTTGTAAATTCGAGCGCTTAATGGAGGACTCGGGAAACCTTTGTTCCTGCCGCAAGCGGAATACACAAGGTTGTCAACCGTATTTGAACCGCTGAAATTGAAGGCGAGCAATGGTTGGTCCGACAAGAGTTTCACGGCGTTGTTAGGTCTCTAGCGGACATTCTTCCAAGGGAAACGTGTTGCCTAGCACCACCTACCAAGCCAAGAAGGTTCTTTGTCCATTGGGAATGGAAGTAGAAAGAATACATGCATGTCCGAACGATTGTATCCTGTATCGTAAAGAGTATGCAGACTTGCATGTATGTCCCGTGTGCAAAGCATCCCGATACAAGCGTAAGAATACTGCTAAAGTGAAGCAAAGACCTCCTGCTAAGGTGTTGTGGTATCTGCCTGTGATCCCACGTTTGAAGCGTTTATTTGCGAACCGAAAGGAGGCAAGATTGCTGCGTTGGCACTCGGAGGAGCGTAAGAAAGATGGAAAGCTAAGACACCCTGCTGATTCTGCCCAGTGGAGAAACTTCGATCGGACCTTCGAAGAGTATGGGTTAGGGTTGAGTACAGATGGAATGAATCCTTTCGGTAACATGAGCAGCCGACATAGCACCTAGCTCGTGAATCTATGTATGTACAACCTTTCTCCTTGGCTATGTATGAAGCGGAAGTACATTTTGATGTCACTACTTATCCAAGGGCCGAAGCAACCTGGGAACGATATTGATGTGTACCTAGCACCATTACTGGATGATCTTGTGATACTGTGGAATGAAGGGGTACAAGTATGGGATGCGACAAACGAGAACTTCTCTTACGCGCCATGTTGTTACGCACTATCAATGATTTTCCCGCCCTTGGTAACCTATCGGGCTTGATGCGAATGGAGCCAAAGCACATCGCACCGCTAGATGCTACGGAGAGTGTATGGTCAACAACTCGCAAGAAAGCGTGTATATGCCACCGTAGGTTCCTTCCCGTGAGTCACCCATACCGCAAGATGAAGAAGCAATTCGACGGAAATAAGGAGGATAGTTTAGCTCCAAGGGCTTTTAGAGGAAAGAGGTCTATAATATGGTTAAGGATATCGATGTTATGCTTGGGAAGGGGCGTAAATTAAAACCCGTCAAGAACATCCGGAAGAAGCGGTCAATTTTTGGGACTTACCTTATTGGGAGCACTTAGAAGTTCGATCATCGCATCGACGTCATGCACGTGGAGAAGAATGTATGTGAAAGCTTGATTGGTCTCTTACTGAACATTAGTGGCAAAACAAAGGATGGTGTTAACGCACAACGTGACTTGGTTGATATGAATATAAGGACCGAGTTAGCACCGAAAGAGACCGATAAAGGACGAACATACCTTCCACCAGCTTGCTACACTATGTCCAAGGCCGAGAGAAATGAATTGTGCCAAAGCTTGCATGGTGTTAAAGTCCCGTCTGGTTACTCTGCTAACATTAAGAAACTTGTTTCTATGCAAGATTTGAAATTAATTGGTATGAAGTCTCATGATTGTCATGTGCTGATGACACAAATGCTTCCTGTTGCAATTAGGGGTATCTTGCCGAACAAGGTCCGAGTGGCAATCTTGAGGTCGTGTTATTTCTTCAACTCAATTGCTCGAGAAGGTCATCGATCTCGAAGGACTAGATGCTCTACAGGCCGAGGTGGTGACGACTCTATGTCAACTTGAGATGTATCTCCCTCCGTCATTTTTCGATATCATGGCCCATCTCATTGTTCATCTTGTGAAAGAGATAAATATATGTGGTCCTGTGTTCCTACGTCATATGTACCCGTTTGAGAGGTATATGGGAATTCTCAAGTCCTACGTACGGAATCGATCTCGACCGGAGGGTAGCATCATCGAAGGTTATGCAACCAAAGAGGTCATTGAGTTCTGCGTCGACTACATGGCTCAAGTGGAATCGATAGGTGTGCCTCTATCTCGTCATGAGGGAAGGCTGGATGGTATCGGGACCATTGGAAGGAAATCAATCACTCCCGATCTGGATATGTACGCTCAAGCCCATTTCACGGTCTTGCAACACATGGCCCAAGTGTCCCCGTACATCGACGAGCACAAAGACATGGTACGCCAATAGAATCTAGACCGGTCGGAGGTTTGGATCACGAGAGAGCACAACCGTCAGTTCAACGAATGGTTAAAGGTGCGAATCATGACTGGGAGGTCATCAAGTGATGATACGCTGCTATGGTTGGCAAAAGGGCCACAATTTACAATTGTCACATGGCAAGGATACGACATAAATGGGTACACATTTTGTACGGCAGCTCAGGATAGGAAGAGCCTGACCCGAGCAGCGGTGTCGCATAGATGCATTCGATACCGATGGTGGTGAGGAGCTCGTACTATAGGAAAATAGAGGAGATATGGGAGCTCGACTCACGTGCTTTTCAAGATCCCCTATTTGGTGCCGTTGGGTCCATCTCCCATAGGTGAAGGTCGACAATTCACGGCGTCACTACCATGGACCTCGATCGTGTCGGATACAAAGACGAACCATTCGTGATCAAGCTAACCAAGTTGTTCAAGTCTTCTATGTAACCGACCGGTAAATAAGAAGGCGTCACGTAGTTCTTTATGGAAAAGAAGGATTGTCTGAGTTGAGAATATAGTGGACGAGGAAGAATACAATCAATTTGACGAGTTACCTCCTTTTGGAGACGGCATCAGGCTCGAGGAAGAACCCAATGAGGAAGCTAGCTATATGCGCATCGATCATCATGAAGGGCTATATTTTAATTAAGAAATTACTCCATTGTAATTAATTTATTCCATAACATCATGTGTTATGGACTTGTAATCAATGTCGACGTATATTTTGATGTCAACGTGGAATTGTAATCGCTCCGCATCCTTGTGGACCGTATATTTTGGTGCATTAAAATTCATTTAATTTGGAAAATAGTCCAGCTGCACCACCTTTCTAGAAACCTAAAAAACTGAAATTTTATGGCAAATAGTCCAACACCATTGCAAAGAAACTGGCATACTCATGCTAATCCTGCAGTCGTCACTGCAGAAGACGGCGTAGTCATCCCACCCTTCTACACCGCAGCCTGCTGCTCGCACCGGTGGCCATCCTCCGACAGCGCCCACACGGCCTAGTGGCGGCCTTCTTCCCCACGCCGCTCGACCATGTCCGCGGCGAGCCTCGCACCTTTACTCGCACTCCCGGTTGGTCTTGGCCGTCTCGCACCGCCGCCGGTTGGCTCGTCCTCGACTGGCCGATGTAGTGCTTCCCAACGTCGCGCCTCGCCGGTGTGTAGAGGAGGAGACCGAGCACGTAGGCCGCGGCCTTGTGGCCGGCCACGCCGCCGTTCAAGGAACATGAGGCCGCGCTGCATGTCTTGGGGCGCAAAGACAAGCCCGAGGCCGAAGATGAAACAAGCCCCCAGGTTGTCGGTGCCGGCCAGGTGGTTAACGACGGCGAGGTAGCGCTCGTTGTCCTGCCACTTCATCGCCTCCTCTCGCTCCAGCGCCACGCGCCTCCCCACGGCGCGTTCCTTGGACACCTTGTACAAGGCCTTGCAACTCCAATATACGTACATACAAAATTCAAGATGTTAGAATAAATAGTAGTACGTACGTATTTATTTTGTAGATATAAAGATGTACGTCGTTAATCGTAGGTGCATAGGTCCTCCATGGGCCGAGGAGAGCTCGCGACCACTACGCCGACGATGTCGACGACGACATCGTGAGAAAGAGCGGCGATCACCGACCTCCTCGCCTTGGTGCTGGCCGTCATACTCTGCATGCTCACCTTGGCGATTGCTGCATGTACGTACTCAAAACCGTGAGACGAAGAGCGATGGGAGGAGTTTAATCTTCGGTGAATTATTCCGTCTTATAAAGAATTAGGAGTAACTCGCACGTGAGGCAAAGAGACGCATGTATCGTTGGCGTGCGAGATTTAAGAGACGGTTTTGCGTTGGTACACATCGCGCGGAGACGAAGAGGTAGGAAAAATATCACGCGGTTGTATCTTGGAACGTATGTGATAATACTATCGCGCGGTTCTTTAATATAGCCATCGTGATAGTAGTATATTATAGACGGTTCTACAATTGAACTGTCGTGATACTTCACGACGGTTTTATTTCCAAACCGTCTGTGATAAGCGAGATACGCACGTTGATATTACGAACCGTTTGTGAAGTATCACGAGACGGTTCGTAAAATCAACCGCTCGTGATGAGGAACTATCGCGCAGCGGTTCTTATTACCAACCGTCTGTAAAGTATCACAAACGGTTGGTAATAAGAACCGTCTGTGATGAGGCGCATATCACAATCGATTCCAAATGGAACCGTCTGTATAAGTTCAACACACACGGCTCCTTTGGAACCGTCTGTGATGAGGTGTCTGGTATAGCCTATTTTGTAGTAGTGGATTGTAACATCCCAATTTTGGGCTTGTGTTTCAAATGTAAGAAAATGAGGGGAAATTAAAACTTTTCTTACATCTTGTATTTCCTGTATGCTTTGGACAATTGTTGTAAAAGATTATGGGAATACAAAGATCACAAATCATTTCGACCCACATCTTATTCTTCTTAATCATCCTTGTTCCATCTTGTGATAATCTCCTGGAAATATTTTTCCTAAATTCTTGGGTTGGTATGTGACTCCTCTGGAAAATTCCACAATTTTTAGAAATTGTTTGGATGCTGATGGAGGGAAGTCAACCCAATTCAAAATCTGGTCAAACCTTGGACCAGTGCCTTGTTAAATTTTTGGAGGAAAATCCACAGCCCCAAAGCCTCTGAAAATTTTATGCTAGGTCCTCGTTTGGGCTAGCAAGCTCCTGTAAAATTTCATAATTTTTGGAGTTCTATTGCTACCTCAAACAATTCTCCAAATGTCAGTCTTTCTATAATACCAGAAAATTTAAAGCTGGTTGGAGTCAAACCCGGGCTCGGACCCGAGCCCAACTCAACCGACTTGGTTGGACCATGTCGCCAGCGCCGCACCCGAGCTCGATCTCGTGCGCGCCCGTTCTAGCCGTTGGATTTCCATCCACCGCTCACGACCTCCCAGCGACCGAGGACCTCTTGAGCGCCCTCGGCGCCTCGGTGGTCAAGCCACTGGATCTCCATCCAGCGGTCACGACCTCCCAGGACCTCCTCGCCCGCGCAAGACCTCCCTACCTCGGGTGATCTGAGACGTCCAGGACCTCTCCGAGCACCTCTGGGATGTCCAGGACCTCCCCCTCGGCTCTGTTTCTCTTCCTCACGACCTCCTGGAGGTCGGGTCATCATGGCTTTCCCGCACCCATGCGTGTGTCACTGCAGACAGAGCAGTTGGGAGCAGTGGTCTGTCACTTTTGGTCCTTCCCAACGTCTCTTTCTGTCATGCATTAAATGTGTCAGGAGCCTAGCCCTAGAAGTCTTCCCTACCTACCTGCTCTTGTCAAATCTAGCAAGTCATGGCAGGGGCATGGACTTTGCTCACAGTGGGCTTTTGCCCTAGCCTTGTCCAAGCGCCCGGCTATGTATAGCCAGTGGTTCCTTCCTCCTGTTCTTTCCCCATCACTTGGTGCTGTTTAGACTCTCTCGGTCGTGAGTGTGAGCCCAAACTCAAGCACCAAGAACACCACCACCTCCCTGCCTCCATTGTCACTTTGGAGCTCTCCTGAAGACCTCAGGGCTCGGTGGTTCCTCATTACCTTTTTGGTGTCACTTTGCTCTCTTGGTCAGCTCAAGTCCCCTAACTTGTGTTGTTTAACCTCTACAGAGGTGGACGATTCGGGACTTGCTTTTGAGTTGTGCTGGTCGTCTTCCCAACTCGCAAGCACCACCGTCACGAGCACCCCTTCGGCGTCGACCTCTCCTCCGAGTTCCTCTCGGACCTCACCTTGGCCCCGTGAGTCCTCATTAGTCCTTCTTAGCTCGGGGTTTAGCTAGATTAAAGCGTAGCAAGCCTTTTAGTGTTGTCGGTGTTGTCGAAAACCTATTTACTACCCCCTCGGCTCGTGGCGTTACGTCGTCGCCGCCGCCGAGGGTTAGCCATGAGGTCCGCGGTGTTTTTATGAGTTTAGTGGTGCCCTTGGTTTCGCCGGCGTGGTCCATGACACGGCGCCGAGCTCTTCTTTAAACTCGGGTGTTTTGCCGTGCCTTACTCGGACAGGCTGTAAGGTAAATGATTAGTATTAATGGCTGTCCGAGGTTGTCCATTAATGCTGTCTTGCCGGCAGCCCGGGCGTGTTTTCTAAAGCCCCGACCTCCTAGGCGTGTTCATAGCCGTTAAGACCACCCCAGGTTAGATCTGTGCCGTAGGTGGGTTTCCGCGTAAAGTTCTAAGTCCTAGGACCTCTTTGGGTCGATCTTAACCGTTGAGGACCTCCCTAGGATTAGATCTGGACAGTTAGATCTTCCCGTAAAGCCCTTAGCGCGCTTGGACCTCCCCTGGTTAGATCCTAGCCGTTTAAGACCTCTTGGAACTCCATCTGAGCCACTAGGACCACTCTGCAAAAAAGACCTCCTCGGGTCATTTTTGTAAAACCACCTTCGGGACCTCCCGAGGTCCTCGTTGAAAAGACCTCCTCGTGGTCCTCTTTGCAAAAGAGCACCCCGGTCCTTGTTAGAAACCTCAGACCTCCCAATCTTGATCTTAGCCGTCGCGACCTCCCGGCTTTAGATCTGAGCGTTGGACT
This sequence comes from Ampelocalamus luodianensis, assembly GCA_036346255.1. Taxonomy (NCBI): domain Eukaryota; kingdom Viridiplantae; phylum Streptophyta; class Magnoliopsida; order Poales; family Poaceae; genus Ampelocalamus; species Ampelocalamus luodianensis. Next base: position 14,962,713 of record CM070633.1, read on the forward strand.
TTATTTGTAAAATCTTTAGTCACACGACCTCCCTCCGCGTTGTCCTGGACCGTTCAAGACCTCCCTAGGTCTAATCTGAACCGTCCAGATCTCCTCCCGATAAAACACTATCGCTAGGACCTCCCGAGAAGATCTTGGTCATCCAAGACCTCCTCGTGTCAATCTCACCGATCAAGACCTCCTCCGGAAGATCTTGACCGCCTAGGACCTCCTCCTTTGGATCGATGAGCGTTAGGACCTCCTCCTCGGTCTAAACCGTTAGATTTAGATCTAACGGGTTAGACCTCCTTCTGTGGATTTAAAGCCTTTGGACCTCCTCTAGTGCTGGGACCGCCGGATCTCGATCCGACGGCCACGACCTCTCTTAAGCGCGTGAGACCTCCTTTGCGTGCGGCGTGCACGCACCGGTCGTGATCGTTGGATCAGATCTCAACGATCGCACCTCCCCGGTCGGGAGGAGGTCTTGTGCGCGCCAGGCTTCGAGGCTCAAAGCCGTCGGACCTTAATCTAACGGCCCACGACCTCTCCTTGTCTTCCAGGTTCGTTTGGACCTCCAGGAGCTCAAGTTTCCTAAGTCTTTTGTCGTTTCAAATTTCAAAAGTGCATAACTTTGTCATTTTAACTCCTTTTTGAATGATTCGATGCTGTAGCTTTGTTATAGTATAAACTTTAACTGAGAATGAAATTAGGCCTGTGTTGTAGCAGAAAATGATTTTAATAGCATGATCTTGTTTAATGAAAAATGAGGTCTAGAAATTCATGAAAAATTTGTAAACCACATAACTTCCTCTCTCAGAGTTGCAAAGTGAGCAAACTCAACCTGGTAAATTTGGCCTATAGACATGCTTTAAATTGATCTAGGCTTTGTCTTTATTCATGTTCTGAGAAATGATATATGCTAGTTGTAGAACTTAGAAAATCATAACTAAATCATCTTAACTCCAAATGACCTAAAATTTTATATGGGTTACCACTATACCAGTAGGTAGCTACCATAAAATTTCAGCTTCAAAATCTTTCTAGAAAATATTTTTGCTACAGTGCTAATTATGGTAGAAAATGAGTTTTTAAGTAATATCTTTGCGCCACAAATCCAAATTAGGTTTTTCCAGTTTCTATGTCTTGGTATATTTGTATTCTACCTTGTGTATAAATTTCGTTGTATTTGGATAATTTTTGCTTGCTCTTTGTTTAAGTGTTGCTAGTCTTATTGGTTGTTCTTGGTTCTTTTGCCTTTTCGCTTAGGATTCGACATTTGCGGTAACCCAGAGCGACCCTCCGCAACAAATTGAGCAACGACAAGCGAGCAAGCGGTTTGATCATGTTAATCCCAGATTTTAAGTATTTATGTTGATTACAAATTCTATGTATGCATTGCTACTTTGTTTTAATAGTTGGCCTAGTAGATGCATTTCCTTAGCAAATGATTATCCTCTACTACCATGAGCCTAGGTTACTTGCTGTGATTTAGAGTTCGTGGATGAGCTCTTGTCACTTAGTAGTTGCGAATTAATTGCTTAGCCATGCTTAGCCGGTAGAAATGGGCGGTTATCGACTTGTCGATAACCTTGATCACACAAAACTTATTATGATTTATGATTTCCACCTTGTGCCATGTCTACTTATGAAAACTAAAACTAAAAACAAAATGATTTAGACTTGGGCACAATGGTAAGATGGTGTGATTGTGGGGTGTGATCGAATGGTGCCCGGTCAACAAGGACCGAACATCTTGTTACACTAAACCAAGCATTTTAGCGTGCTAACCACATTAGAGGGTATGGGACCTCTCTTGACTTAGTACTTTGGCGAGTATTGGCTCCGAGTCGCAGGAGTCGCAGAGGGATGGTGCTTGGGAGCATTGTAGTGTCCGAAAGGCTTCCCCGTGATGGTGGTTGTCTTTCGGCTTGCAATGTAAGCATATGGGTTTCTATCCATATGAGCGGCTCGTAGTTAATACACAAGATTGTAAATGTCTCGTAGGACTTAGCCGTGCCGGCATACCTTCGGAAGTGTGCTTTTGGCTTGAAGGCGGTCTGAAGTGTGGGTACATTGGTACACCCCTGCAGGGTTAAAACTATTCGAATAGCCTCGTCCTAGGTTATGGACACGCTTGGCAAGGTCTTTCAAGAGTTAGACTACAACCTTTAAATTAAAACTTGATGGGTGGTACGATCGGGATTCGTATATGTTGTGGTGACTATTGGGTTAGTCACTTCCGGTGGTTACTTGTATGTATCTTTACTTATCATACTTTGATAACAAAATAAATTTGCAAACTTGCCTTTAAAAGGTACTACATTATTGCAAATAAAGTTGGCTTCATGCAAAATGAGACATATGACCTCCACCTAAATAAGCTTTGCATGTAGTTTATGAATAGGTCGCTATTCCACACGTCGATCTTATGGGTACAAAGACAATCTTTGTACTCGGTTGCTATGCTTAATTGTTTTGTTGCAGAGGAGGAAGGTGAGTCAAGGTGTAACACCCCACTCAACATTGAGCCCGAATGCTACTAAAATTAAATTAAACTAAGCTAAACTAAGACCAATTACAAAATCTCGACAAAACCTCCTTTGTATAGTCGCCTATACCGAGGTTCCAACAATTGATCAAGGCATTTATCAATATAATCATAATCGAGTTCATTCAAGCGTGTAGAATAATATCATAAACATAACCAAAACTTTCTATTCTCATTATTACGCTTAACCCGAAACTCAAACTATCCATAGCTTCTAACGAGTAAACATAACATTTAACAATAATTTCATAATCCAATTCACTCATGCATAAGAGATAATCATAGGAATGTAATCAAATTAACACTATTCTCACAACCATAATCGAATCATAAAACAACCATGGGTATTTCTCAGATCTATTTATTCTTTTATGAAGCTAAATGACAATTGTTTTAATGTTATGAGGTAGTGCGTGCTTTCCAATTCATCTACTCCTCCCATGCATGCAGTCTTGCGCTTGTACCTAAAACACATCAAAGCAAGAGTGAGCCCAAAGACTCAACAAGTACCAACAAGGCTAAGCAAGTTAACATTCATAGCATCAATAATCCAAGATAAACAATGCACGAGTAAAGCCTTCATGCTCATGTGAATGCAACCAATGCAATGCACCTTTTTATCTTTATCTCTTTCCGCATTTTACCGTGTAATGCGGGTATACAACCGTCATGCTGTACCCTTGCTGCGTGCGCCTCAGCACAGGGACCAAAAGCCTATACACCACATGTATAGGGACCTTTGCCCATCATCCGAATGATGGGGACCTCTTTCTCATAGCCCACATTGCACCAATGTGGGGACCTGAGCCGTCAATACATGACGGGACCTCAACGAATGCATGCTTGGTCACCACGTGACCAAGCTTCAAAGATGATCTCAATATGCACATGCACAACATCTATCCATCACCAATATACCAAGTACAATAACAATGGACATAAATAGAGCATAATCATACTTGGAGCATTCACTAATCTCAATATAAACATCATGCCAAGCAACCTTACTTCGCTATCATATATCAAAACATGCATGTAAGACCAAGTCTCCAACACGATTGGAACATGCAATTGTTCCATGCCCACGTCTTTCATATACACGAATTTAACATGTACATAACAACAAGTATGATTTAGCAACGCTCAAGGAAACATTAACCATAGCTTGCATTCATCAAGATAAAGGAAAACTCATTACGCTAACGTTCGTGCAAGGCTACAACAAGCAATCACCACAATCATATCATACAACCGAAAATACGCTTATAACCCGAATACTTGCCTCAACCGTGCAAAACGCGGACGCGAAGTGGGTGCTGCCCTTGGGATCTCGCTGCCACCTGGACAAGAAGATAACCCCAAACTAAGAATAACATACTGGACCAAAATCATACATCACATTACAATCGAAATCGCTAATCTTCTTATCACGCCTAGCTTTTCTAATTTCTAGCGATCGGTCACTGCGGACAGCAGACTTCAAAATTCATAACTTTCTGCTCAGGAGTCCAAATAGGATGATCTTGGACAATCTGAAAAGGTAATTGAATTACCTAAATAAACCTATTTGGGAGCCCTTTTGATTCTGTCATTAACTTCCCTATCAAACCAATAATCAGACAACAGAATTCTCGTCGGGTTCTCTGGACAGTACGCTAAAACCACCATAACTTTTGCTACGAAAGTCCAAATCTCGTGTTCTTTATCTCTATGAAAAGGTATAGAAATCACCCACATTTTTCGTTATATTGAGGTCCTCTGATTTCGACCTTAACTAGCAGATTCTTTCCATTTTGTACAGACTGTTCAAAACTGACAGAATAACAGAGCAGCGATACTAAAAAAATTCATAACTTCCTGACCGTTAATCGGATTTGGGTGATCTTGGTGGCCACTGAAAGCTAAGAACATAACCTACAACTCTCTAGGAGATCCAAACTCCTAATTCTGCCTCTAACCACATGAAATCGGCCGCGCAAGCTACTGGACAAAATTGGACAGAGAACAGAAATTAACCGATGCAATCGATCTACTAGCAAACTCTTCTAATGACTATCAAACCTCACGAGAAACCCGTCGTTACCCTTGATGGTGTGCTGGACGACGACGAACAAACCCCCAAGAAGGTCCTCCTTTTCCTCTCTTCCTTCTCTTCTTCCTTTTCTCCTCCCTTCTCTTCTTTTCCCCTTCTTCTTCCTCCTTGGCCGGCTGCAAAGTGCTTCCTCTTCTCTTTGGCCAGCAGCAATGGAGGTGGAGGGAGTTGGAGAGGTGCGCAAGGGGTGGAGGGGAGGTGTGGAGGAGGTGGGAGGAGGTGGTGGCCGAAGGGGAGGTGGGGAGTGGAGAGGAGGGAGATAGGAGGGGCGGCTAGGGTTTGGAGGTGGAAGTGGCAGCCCCTCTCCTTGGCCGGCCACCTTGGTCCCTCTTGGGCCAAGGCCCAAGCCCAAAGTTGCCCACTAAACGCGGAAAACCCCCTCTCAAATCCTGATTTGGTGATTTTCTAAAAGAACCCTCCTCCGATTAATTAATCTCTCCCGAATAAACAATCTCTCGATTCAAATGATTTTCACTTTATCGGGTATTACATTCTACCCTTAACGAGATTCGACCGAATCTAAACACGCTTAAGCGAAAGAACAACCACGATTGAAAACGAACAACGGTAACCACGCACCGTTGGGAACAACACCGGTTAAAGCTCAAGCACGCAAAACTCCAACTTCCCAAGTGGTCTCTCTTGACCGAGGACCACAACACAAAGACGAATACGACGCCCGATCTAACACTCGACCCAACCTTCGGTACACTCACCGACAAGACTCGAAGGTAAGATCTCACTCGATGGTCAACGGCGCAGCCAAGCTTCAAACTCGGATCTCCGGTACCCACTCATCACCAAAACATACATGACGTTACGTGCATTTCACAAGACGGACTCGAGGCAGTCATGGCGATGCCATTTAGCGAGAACAACCCAATGTAACTTGGGTTAACCTTCCCAAAGATACCGAGCCACACGACATGCGGATAGAACACATAACTCGTGTTCCACCGCTCAATTATACTCCTCACTAAAGAAAAATCACCTCCTTTAACGAAACACACAACAACAATACTCTTCCTAAACACACTCTTTTACCAAAGAAAGCTCAACCGAAAATGAAGAACTCTCAACGCAACCAAACGTTACCAACTCGGTACTAAAAGGAGTCAAATTCAAAATCGATGATTTATCACGAAAATCTTTCCACCTTCAATTAGAAAATTTGCAAATAAACACCACGATCGCTAAAAGAGAAACCACTCAATTAACCAAATCCATCATTTCTTTTATTCTTTCTGAACCGATAAGAATCATATATACCAAAATCGAGTCAAACTCAACTTACGAAAGATATTGGTCAACAACACAAAACTCAAACGAGGATCGAGGAAACAATTCACTCCTTTGAGGAAGTATCAAATTCTCCGTATCTCTTTTAAGAATAAAATCTCTCTCAACTTTGGAGTTTCAGTTCATCACAAAACACACTAACTCAACTTTCTTAACTTTACATTCTCAATGTTACACTCAAGTTGAAATACATCATCCACAATTCCGTATAAAGGCTCTATCGACGCCGCCAAACTTTATCTCAACAACTCCTCTATCTACAAGATTAATTTGTGAGATGACTTCCAATGCATCTCAAAATAGATTACACACGCAATCACATCTCCTCAATGTTTTAGAAATAAACAACTTGGAATTCACAGCTCTCACAGTCACATACTTTCTCTAAAAGGGCTCTATCAATGATCATCTCACTGTTCGAAACCCACACTTAATCTACCTCCTCTACACATAATCATTGGGTGCCCCATGTCCTAGCATAAAAATGCCAAGCCCAAATTAAACTCCAAGACTCCTACAACGAACTTCTCATATAAAAGATAGGGAAATCCTCAGATTAAATCCGTAAAATCCCACAATTCCAACATACTCACTCATTAACATCATCATGAAAATATTTTCTTGACCAGTTTACCTTTACAAAGATTATAACCCTCAAAAGGTTACTCATTTAAAGCCAAATCACTCTTGACGTTACTCAATATTTTCCATTATCCCATTAATTAACTTGGCGATTTGATTACTTTGTAATCTCACTCTCATTAAACCACATCATCAAGAATAACTTTCATAACCTCGCAATACTACCAAATTGCGATACTCTAATAAATTGATCCAGATTTCCATACTTGCTAATTCTAATGCTCGGTCAAAAAGGACACCAAATCTTGGACTACATCTCGCTATAGGTCCTACTAGTTGCGACAACGAGATCTGTTAGCTCCAAAGACAAATATTCTTTTTAACTCAAATCCTCTCCAAGGATTATTCTAATAAATCGATTTATTACTCCAGGCCTCTCAGACAACCTGACACCTAAGGGTTCACCAAACCATCTACTAGACCACCACTGTCTAGATGCCAAAACACCACCTCCGAGACTTTACAATACAGATCGGTTAACCCTTTCTTGGAAGAAGAGGCAAATAGAAATAAATCTCAGCACAAAGGAAAACGTTACCACTTACAGTAGTTACAAGATCAAGAGAAACAATCAGATAAAACTGTTCTCAAAAACCAAAAGATATAATCAAAGTTGAGGGCGCACGTCCCACAATCAGAGAATATCAAACCTCGGACGAGAATAAAACATCGCTTTTAGAATTGGAAAACTCTTATGGGCAAGAACAAAAGTTTTAGACAAACTTCAATATTATGCAAGTTATGAAACTTTACTTAAATCTCAAATACTTCCACTTTTCTCGATTTTCGTTGGTTGTAGCATCACCATGGCATTTCCGACAAAGAGTAATTGAAGATCACAACACCTATTCCACTTAGGAACTAATAAAACCTCTCAACACGTCACTTTGCTCTAAACAAATTCAGCTATCACATCAACATGAGGTCTGAAAGATCACAAATGCGAACTAGAAACATATTCAATTAATTAACATCTGGCGAGCGATCCAGTCCCTTTATACAAAACATTCAATATTATCATCATAATCCCTTACTAACAATCACACTAGTAATGTAACAATACACTCTTAGCGAGACTCATCATAGCCTCTTATCCCATCATAAATTTCTCCAAAGGAAACACAAGCCACAAGGTTGAAACAAACCTATTTTAACTAGTTCATACTATCAAATGATACTTTCGCAAAGCACACTATCAGAGGCCACTTACTCATTCATCCACTAAACCATTAGTGTTACTCACACCCGCTCCAACTGTCATTAACAATTGTCAATTGTATGTATCATGTATACAAATAGGGTCCTACTTCTGTTTGTAGTCACATAACCATCTATAAACACAAAGTCAACATTTAATAATCTCATCGCCCGTACAACAGGGTTTCACAACATGCTACCTCAACGTTCGTCTAATCTAATATACATGTTTCAATCTAGCATTTAGGTATGATCATCAAGTAACCAGTTTAAGAAAATTTCCAAATTTGATATCCTCTAAGGCATCGTTCAAACACATACTTAACATAACCATCACTAATGGGTAGACTAATCCATAAAGATACATTACTCCATGCTATCCAATAAATCTACCTGATTCCACAATCCTAACGATCAGACCAATTCATCAAAATTCCACACCTCTTAACAACTCCATTGATTCTAACTAAATATTGTCATACTCATAGTCATAACTCATCAAGAACCACTAAGGACAACCTCCACTTATTCAACTTTCTTTGATAAGGACCTTAGTTAAGATCGATCATGCACAAACTGCGAACTTAACTTGAAACTCATAACACAACCATTAATATTCAACGGTCAAAATATCCAAGAGAGATACGTTGAGTCAAAACCTTCATGAACTAAAGGACTTGCAAAAGGAAACTTTCATTAACCAAAAACATCAAGCGAATAAATAGGTCAAGCTTTCCAATGAGAAAAAACAAAACCAACACTACAAAAGTCAATCTTGACAATTAGCAAAGTTCACCAATCGCGAGAATAACTCAACGGTTGGGAAAAACAATAATTGATTTACGAGGCAAATTAAGCCAAAGGAAACACACCAAAAATTTCAAAGAAGCCCATCAAACGCAACCGGATAAGAGTTGTCCAAATTCAAATTCAGGGAAGAGAACAACTCTTCTAAAGATTCTCGCTATCGACACCTGTACTAAGATATTCGGGGTAGCACTTCTCTATTCCCACTCCACGAACGGTGGTGTAACCTGGTAAAGCCCAGGGTCACAACCACGACCTTAACCTCTCCACAACGACTATTCCCACTCATAATAATCATAATAATTAATTAATAAGCAGCCAAACTTAATTCATATCAGCAATAACCAAAACGATATGACGGAAACGAAAATGCAATGATTGGCCCATTCCCATCCTATCGTGTACGCAGGTGTCAAACTTTAAGTTGATTAACATTAGCAATTTTTTTTTTTATATCTAGTCACCACGGACCTACACCCGCTCGATACCAATCAGAATAACCCCACCAACATTGAGCCCGAATGCTACTAAAATTAAATTAAACTAAGCTAAACTAAGACCAATTACAAAATCTCGACAAAACCTCCTTTGTATAGTCGCCTATACCGAGGTTCCAACAATTGATCAAGGCATTTATCAATATAATCATAATCAGGTTCATTCAAGCGTGTAGAATAATATCATAAACATAACCAAAACTTTCTATTCTCATTATTACAGCTTAACCCAAACTCAAACTATCCATAGCTTCTAACAGTAAACATAACATTTAACAATAATTTCATAATCCAATTCACTCATGCATAAGAGATAATCATAGGAATGTAATCAAATTAACACTATTCTCACAACCATAATCGAATCATAAAACAACCATGGGTATTTCTCGTGATCTATTTATTCTTTTATGAAGCTAAATGACAATTGTTTTAATGTTATGAGGTAGTGCGTGCTTTCAATTCATCTACTCCTCCCATGCATGCCAGTCTTGCATTGTACCTAAAACACATCAAAGCAAGAGTGAGCCCAAAGACTCAGCAAGTACCAACAAGGCTAAGCAAGTTAACATTCATAGCATCAATAATCCAAGATAAACAATGCACCGAGTAAAGCCTTCATGCTCATGTGAATGCAACCAATGCAATGCACCTTTTATCTTTATCTCTTTCCGCATTTTACCGTAATGCGGGTATACAACCGTCGCTGTGTACCCTTGCTCGTGCCCTCGCACAGTGGACCAAAGCCTATACACCACATGTATAGGGACCTTTGCCCATCATCCGAATGATGGGGACCTCTTTGCTCATAGCCCACATTGCACCAATGTGGGGACCTCGAGCCCGTCAATACATGACGGGACCTCAACGAATGCATGCTTGGTCACCACGTGACCAAGCTTCAAAGATGATCTCAATATGCACATGCACAACATCTATCCATCACCAATATACCAAGTACAATAACAATGGACATAAATAGAGCATAATCATACTTGGAGCATTCACTAATCTCAATATAAACATCATGCCAGCAACCTTACTTCGCTATCATATATCAAAACATGCATGTAAGACCAAGTCTCCAACACGATTGGAACATGCAATTGTTCCATGCCCACGTCTTTCATATACACGAATTTAACATGTACATAACAACAAGTATGATTTAGCAACGCTCAAGGGAAACATTAACCATAGCTTGCATTCATCAAGATAAAAGGAAAACTCATTACGCTAACGTTCGTGCAAGGCTACAACAAGCAATCACCACAATCATATCATACAACCGAAAATACGCTTATAACCGAATACTTGCCTCAACCGTGTAAACGGCGGACGCGAAGTGGGTGCTGCCTTGGGATCTCGCTGCCACCTGGACAAGAAGATAACCCCAAACTAAGAATAACATACTGGACCAAAATCATACATCACATTACAATCGAAATCGCTAATCTTCTTATCACGTCTAGCTTTTCTAATTTCTAGCGATCGGTCACTGCGGACAGCAGACTTCAAAATTCATAACTTTCTGCTCAGGAGTCCAAATAGGATGATCTTGGACAATCTGAAAAGGTAATTGAATTACCTAAATAAACCTATTTGGGGAGCCCTTTTGATTCTGTCATTAACTTCCCCTATCAAACCAATAATCAGACAACAGAATTCTCGTCGGGTTCTCTGGACAGTACGCTAAAACCACCATAACTTTTGCTACGAAAGTCCAAATCTCGTGTTCTTTATCTCTATGAAAAGGTATAGAAATCACCCACATTTTTCGTTATATTGAGGTCCTCTGATTTCGACCTTAACTAGCAGATTCTTTCCATTTTGTACAGACTGTTCAAAACTGACAGAATAACAGAGCAGCGATACTAAAAAAATTCATAACTTCCTGACCGTTAATCGGATTTGGGTGATCTTGGTGGCCACTGAAAGCTAAGAACATAACCTACAACTCTCTAGGAGATCCAAACTCCTAATTCTGCCTCTAACCACATGAAATCGGCCGCGCAAGCTACTGGACAAAATTGGACAGAGAACAGAAATTAACCGATGCAATCGATCTACTAGCAAACTCTTCTAATGACTATCAAACCTCACGAGAAACCCGTCGTTACCCTTGATGGTGTGCTGGACGACGACGAACAAACCCCCAAGAAGGTCCTCCTTTTCCTCTCTTCCTTCTCTTCTTCCTTTTCTCGTCCCTTCTCTTCTTTTCCCCCTTCTTCTTCCTCCTTGGCCGGCTGCAAAGTGCTTCCTCTTCTCTTTGGCCAGCAGCAATGGAGGTGGAGGGGAGTTGGAGAGGTGCGCAAGGGGGTGGAGGGGAGGTGTGGAGGAGGTGGGAGGAGGTGGTGGCCGAAAGGGGAGGTGGGGAGTGGAGAGGAGGGGAGATAGGGAAGGGGCGGCTAGGGTTTGGAGGTGGAAGTGGCAGCCCTCTCCTTGGCCGCCACCCTTGGTCCCTCTTGGGCCAAGGCCCAAGCCCAGGTTGCCCACTCAAACGCGAAAACCCCTCTCAAATCCTGATTTGGTGATTTTCTAAAAGAACCCTCCTCCCGATTAATTAATCTCTCCCGAATAAACAATCTCTCCAGATTCAAATGATTTTCACACTATCGGGGTATTACAGAAGGGCCTCACTTTTGCGAGCTGTGTTGTGGTAGCTTGCGGGGCGACTAGCTTGGCGGCCCGGTCGGTTGCCTTGTGGGTTATGTTGGCTAACCGGTCGACTTTTGTTCTAGCCATCTTATGGCGCTTTTGCTTCCGCTGTCATTCTTGTTTATTGTTCTATTTGGCCGGTCGGCTCTCTTTTGTAATAACTTTAATTTATGTATGTCGTTGTTGAACTTAGTGATGTATGTTGTATGGAAATGATGTGTAATTTTGTGATGATGTGCATATGCTGCACTGGAAGCATATGACCATCGAGGCTTAGAATGTTTAATTAGTAGCGCTAGAACCATTTGGAGGTTAAGTGTTACTAGTTAAATATTCTGGGTCCTCACATGGATGTCTATAGAAGTTGGTGTTTTGGGTTGCGCTAGGGAGCGTAGTGCGTCGGGTACTTATTTCTAGTACCGCCTTGTCCAAAAATGTCTTCTTAGTGTGGTTGTTACATTTATTCGTGGTTTGATTCGGGCAAGGTCTCTCCGCATCGACAAGCTTCACACGGTTGAGGCAAAATCTGATTAGTGGTAGATTATTCAAGAGTGATTGTTCATGTTTACTAGTATTATGAATGTATGCACTATTCATGAATGTTAGAATGTTATGAGTGACAATGATCATGAATGTTAGAAGTATAAGTAAGTTTTATTCATACATGATGCTGCTGTATTTACATGTTAATGATGGATAGAGTAATTGTACATGTGCATCATGTCATCATATTTGAGGCTTGGTCACGTGGTGATCAAGCAATGATTTGAGGTCTCCGTCATGTATATGATGGGCTTGTGGTCCCCACACTTGTGGAGTGTGGGCTTGTGGTCCCCATACTTATGAGTATGGGCTCTTGGTCCCTGTGGTTTATGAAAGCACACATGGGTATGGGTATCTGTGACGGTTGTATACCCCATGACACTGTAAAATACAAAAAGAGTCAAAGAGAAAGGATGCATTGAGCATTTGCATTGCATGTGTATATGATTTGGTTTAATATACAGAATTGTGGCTGGATGATAATGATAGAGGTGTGTATTGAATTGTTGTATTGATTGTACTTTGATGAGTCTTGGACTCACACTTGCTGTTTGTTTATATTTTTAGGTACCTCTAGCACGAATGTCATGCATGGGAGGGGCTAGAATAAGATCTGTTACACACAACCACGAACCACTCATGAATGATTGATTTTAGATAATGAATTAATAATTGAGCAAACTACCATAATGTTTTCTTTTGGTTATGTCTTAATGCCTCTCTGGTTTTGTAATAGAGTTAATTAGTGTTTCATAGAAGATTTTATGATTATGGTTGAGATTAGATATTGGATTAATTGATTATATTTTTGATACTTGCTAGAACCTCTTGTATGGTTGACTGTACAAAGGAGGTTATGCCGAAATTTAGTATTATAACGTATGTTTTAAATTGTTACTTTGTAATTTTAGTAGCATCATAGGCTCATGTTTGGCTAGGGTGTTACAATATTTGCTCAAGAGGGCACAACCTAAGTTCCTGCAGTTTTGAACTCAATTTGGAGTACCAAGCTCTTGGTGCCTATTTCAAACTATGTAGGGTGTGTTTGGTTGCCTTTATGAGGTTGGCTCGCACGAGTAGATGCAAGTGTTTGGGTGTTTGGTTGCCTGGTTGGGTGGGTGAGCCTAGCTGAGTGGATGCAAGATTCCCTCTCGGGCCAGGCCCGAGGGAAATGCTCAATTCGAGCTTCCCTCCTTAGCCAGGCTGAGCGCATGCAAGCTGGCCAGTGCTCGTGAGTCCGTTCACCTTCTCTTGCGCTAGATACAAGCAACCAAACAACATCTCAGCACAGCCTAGCCCAACAGAAATAGGCAACCAAACAACTCATCATTGCATTCACTCAGCCTGGTTATGTTCAGCCTGGATGACACATACGGGCCAGGCTGGGGACATGCAGACAAACAAACACACCTGTAGAGCTTTGTCCAAATTACAAATGTAACTTGGACGTTGTTTATCTTCATTACCAGGTAGTCGTTTCATATATACTTCCTCTTCTAGAATGCCATGTAAGAACACATTCTGAACATCAAGCTGGCGTAGATTCCAACCTTGGAACACTGCAATAGACAAGACAAGATGAATAGTGTCAGCTTTCATAACTGGACTAAAGGTGTCCTCATAATCAATATTGTATCATTGTTTAAAACCCTTGCCACAAAACTACTTTATACCTATCAATACTTCCATCTGCCCGCCATTTCACTTTATAAACCCACTTGCAGTCTATGAGATTGTGCCCTATATGTGGAGGAACAAGACGCCAAGTCTTGTTCTTAATCAGGGCTGCATACTCAACATCCATAGCTCATCTCCAATGTGGATCATCAAAAGCTTCATCAAGTGATGGTGGTTCTAATGCACTGCCATAAGCATACCATATTGTTGTAATACCCCAAGTCTATTTAAGTGAAAAAAAAGAATCAGAGAGAAGGACCAACTAGAAAAAAAATAGAATTAACAGAGGATTAGAGGGGGTTTCTGCAATTATTCGGCAACCTGGGCTTCAGGCTTTGGTCCAGGAGGCCCAGGAGGGGCCGACCACCAATAAAAGGAGGGGGGACAACCTAGGGGTCGTACTGTAGCATGGTGTGCTACAGTAGCCACCACTGCATAAGACACCCCAGCGTGAAAAGACCACACCCGCCTCCTTGCGCCGTCTCCTTCGGGTGCTGCCGACCTAGAAGAAGAAGGAAGAAGGTGAGGGGAACAGGACCATCTTTGGGGGGAGATCTTGCTGGTGGGTGCTCATCGTGCCCAGCAATCGGTTCATCAAGGGTAACCTCGTTTTCCCCTCGTTTAGATGTTTTAGCGCTTATTTGTCCTATGTTGGTAGTTCTGTCTCCTCAGGACAGATCGAGTTAGAGGGACGTTTCGATGCAGTTAAGTGCGGATTCAGTCTCGGACATCTCCTAGAAAGTTTTAGAGGATGTCAATAGATTTCAATGAAGTGCTATATCGTATTTTTTGGACCTCTATAGCAAAAGTTATGAAATTATTAGTGCGACTGATCCGTGAATCTGTCAGTATTTTGACAGGTTTTAGTAATCTGACTTTTGTGATCCTTTAAAGGGATAATTAGAGGATCTCAGTATAATTAAAGTTGTAGATAATTGTCGTAGCTTTCAGGAAGCACAAGAACGCAAAGTTGGACAAACGAGGTGAAAGTTATGATAGTTTTAGTGTTCTGTCCAGAGAACTCGACGTAAAATTGATGTTTTATTAATCATCTTAAAAGGATATTAGATGGCCGAATCAGGAGGCGCACCAACTAGGTTTAGTTGGAGAATTTTATAACCTTTCAATGAAGGCCAAGAACACCTAATTTGGACCCCTGTACGAAAAGATATGAATTTTAGAACATGACTGTTTACAAAGGGCACAGATCAGCATTTAGGAAATTGGAGTCGGGGTCGCGTTGCAAGCTACTGCTTGTGTGTGTATGCTTTTATAGTTCTTGTGGTACATTACTGTTTTCTTAGTATATGTTCTTAAATGAATTAGATGGGGGATTGGTCCCGGAGGCAGCACTGTCTTCACGTCCTCCGTTCTCATGCGGTTAAGGCAAGCGCATTGTTTGTTACTTGGTTGTGATTGATTGGCCATGTTTGTGTGTTTTCGATACATTATAGCGTAGCAAGATTGCTGGCCTGATGATTGTTTCAAGAATGGTGGTTGCTCCAAGTATGACTATGCTCTATTATTGTATGATGTTGTCGTCTTTTGGTAAATTGATGATGAATAAAAGATGAGCATGTGCATATTGAGATCATGTTGAGGCTTGGTCACGTGGTGACCAAGCATGCTTTCCTTTGAGATCCCTGTCATGAATGTGACGGGCTTGAGATCCCCACACCTGTGGAGTGTGGGCTTGAGGTCCCTATTACTTGCGGAGTAATGGGCATTGGTCCTCGTGCTTGCGAGCACGTGCATGGGTATGCAATGACGGTTGCATACTTTGCATTACTGTAAAAATGCAAAAGAGATAAAGAGAAAGGATCCTTGAGCATTGCATTTGCATGTGAGATGTTTTATTGATGCGTTTCTGGCTATGGATGCTGATGTTATAACTTTTGTGGTATGCCTTTATTTTGTACTTGCTGAGTCTGTGGGCTCACCCTTACTTTTATTGTTATTTTAGGTACCCGATCCAAGAACGATATGCATTGGAGGGAGTAGATTGATATTCACACACACACCACCATAAATCAAATAAAGTTTAACAAACTTCAGACCATGCTTTAATAAATGAGCGAGTTGCTTAAAGGTTTTGTTATGTTTTTGTCTCATGCAATGGGTTAAGTGTAATAATGATGAGTAGTGATACTTCATACTTCTTTGGTTTTGCTAGTTGCTTAGCATGTTTTGATTATCTATTGATGTCTCTGGACGTTGGTTTAGTTATTTATGAATTATCTGTATGTTGGAACCCTCGTGTAGTTAAATTTACAAGGGAGGTTCTTCCGAAATTTACTAAAATTGCCTTGGTTTAGAATTATTGAAGATTAGTTCAGTAGCATTCCAGGCTCATGTCGGGCTGGGGTGTTACAGTTGGTATCAGAGCAGGCTGTAGGTCCGTGGTATTTGAAATATTAAACTTGACACACTATGCACAGTAGGTGGGTTTGGGTTATTGCATTGCAGTTACGTTTCTGTTATTTCATATTGATGATTGCTGATATGAATTGAGTATGGTTGCTTAATAACTAATTATATGATTGTTGTGTGGAGATAATCGATGTTGGGAGGTTGAGGTCGTGGTTGTGGCCCATGGCTTTACCAGGTCACACCATCTTTCATGGTATGAAAATAAGGAAGTGGTTACCTCAGATGTCTTAGTACAGGTGTCGATAGTGAGTATATTAAAAAAAAATGTTCTCTTCCTGGAGTTCGAATTTGGTCACCCCTTGTCCAGTAGTGGTTGATGAATTTCTTTTGGGTTAGTAGTTCATTGCAATTGATGGGTTTCTTTGAGAATGGTTGATGTGTTTGCATTGGCTTAATTTGTCCCTTAAAGCGATTACTATTTTCCCAACTGTTGAGTTATTCCTGCGGCTGGTGGACTTGGTTAGTTGTCAAGATTGACCTTTGTATTGGAGTTTTGTCGTCTCGTGGTTAAGTGAGAGGTTATAGTCGGAGAAATTAGTGGATATGAAATGGGTTATCAAGTTGGGTCTGTAGTGTGGTGTATAATCGATCCTAACTAAGATCCCTGGAAGGAAAGTTGATTAATTTGATGGTGCCATGTAGTAGTTCTTGATGAACTGTGATTAAAGGGTATGGCTATACCTAATTGGAATCAACAGAGTTATTAAGAAGTGTGGAACTTTGATGAAAAGGTTGATCATTAGAATTGTTTAAATTGCTAAACTTGTTAGATTATTTGGTCTTAATGGATTAATCTAACTGTGTAGGAAGAAAAATATAAGGATGTGTTCGATCGTTGTCTTAATAGATGATAATATGGAATTTTCTTTAATTGGCTATTTGATGATCTTATTTTTGCTCGTGAAAAACAAATAGAGAAAGGACCATCAATTTTGTCCATGATTTAATAATCATCAATGGTTTATGATGGGATTTAATAGGTGACTGTGTTTGCATGATGGTGAAATTGTCGGATAATAGTACGCCTTTGATGAAAGAGTTTTAGTGTAACTCTTTATATTGTGTAGTAGGTTCCTCTAAAAAAATAAAGTGGTTGTTGTAGTGAGGTTGTAAGAATTTGGTATACTCTCAATTGAGGATAAGATGATAAAGTGGTATGTAACAACTTGGTCAGCTTTTGGGGACTTTATAAAGGAAGAGTTGATGATAACGAACCTTGTTAAGAGTGAATTATTCTTGATGTTAGTTATAAGGCCTACAAGAGATCGTGACGCGTTGGGGTGGTGATGATTCTTCTAGAGAGAAAGTAAGTTCATTGTTTTAATAATGGTTAAATAAAATGTTTGGAGTTTTGTATTCGTGATCTTTTTGGAGTTCATGATTTATGTAGTAGATGAAATTAGTTGAGCAATGTGACATATGGAAAGGTTCCGTTTGGTTCCGAAGTGATGAATGTGATTTGGTATTAAAGGCATTTCTTGTTTGGTTTGACAAGTAATGTTGTAATCAAAGAGACTGCTTTATTTGTTGACACGAAATGAGTACCATAAGTATTTGAGGTTGGAGATAAGAATTGTAATCTGCAACTTTTTCTCACATTGCCGCTTTAGTGTTTCTTGAGTTTCAAAAGCAATGTTTATTGTGATTTATTGATGTTTGAAACTCCTTCTTGTGGAGCATGTGCCTCAATTGTGGTCTCGTCCTTTGTTTTTCGAGATAAATGCTATTTGACTATTTTGTACTTGCTGAGTCTGTGGGCTCACCCTTGCTTTTATTGTTGTTTTAGGTACCCGATCCAAGAACGATATGCATGGGAGGGAGTAGATTGATTGTCACACACACACCACCATGAATCAAATAAAGTTGAACAAACTTCAGACCATGCTTTAATAAATGAGCGAGTTGCTTAAAGGTTTTGTTATGTTTTTGTCTCATGCAATGGGTTAAGTGTAATAATGATGAGTAGTGATACTTCATACTTATTTGGTTTTGCTAGTTTCTTAGCATGTTTTGATTATCTATTGATGTCTCTGGACGTTGGTTTAGTTATTTATGAATTATCTGTATGTTGGAACCCCCGTGTAGTTAACTTTACAACGGAGGTTCTACCGAAATTTACTAAAATTGCCTTGGTTTTGAATTATTTAAGGTTAGTTCAGTAGCATTCCAGGCTCATGTCGGGCTAGGGTATTACAATTGTACCATCAGTTCGTACATTGGGAACACAGACATTATTTTGCAGTCGGTTCGTGGTCGAGTGAGTAATTGATTCACTAGATATGATACGGGGGGATGCCCAATCTTCATGACGTAGGATCGATGATAACTTTGGATTCGTGTAACCTGACGAACCGATGGCGCCAACCATCACAAACAAAGAACTCGCGATAAAAGAATTCGCCCAATCACACCCTCGTGATCCTGTCTACTCGACCACACAAAGCAGACGTGTCGCCACTCCTGCAAAACACAAGGATTCACAAGAACAACAGAATTGAGAACGCCCAATTCCTCACTAGGTTGCAATTGTATGTCAAACCCTAAGAAGAACAAGCGTATAGCACTCTCAAATAATAGATTGATATTCGTGGTAGTCTCCCAACGACAAACGTACAGAGTTTTATAAAGCTTCCCCCGCCGGCCCTAGTACACCGACTTCTGGAGGGATTCGGCCAATGTACTACTACCACTCGGAATAAAAAAAAACTTCCTAATTAATTGTTTCCCTCTGCCACGATAAAATCCTGATTCAACCGACATCAATGCATGCCAGGTCCAATCGTCACTTCATGCCCAATGCCTTGTGGGTCCCATGTATTAATTAGTAGCAATTGTAACCGATGCTTCTGTTAGTGTATATGTAGAGATATGGTTCTTTCCATGCATGCATATTTATTGGAACCGCAACACACATATCCATGCATGTAGCCCTCTCTCTTTCCTTTCCATGGACATCAGCATTGGCTTCCTTCTTTGAGTTCTTTCTCTTGACTTCCTTTGATATTTTTCTGCTTGGACAGTACTTGACATTTGTACACACCGTCAAACATAGATTTACGTTAGCAACAGCATTGTAACACCCTAGCTATCCAGAAGCCAAAATGTTACCTAAAAACTCTAACATGCAACCATAACATGAGAATTGAAGCAATACTCCAAGTTATAACGAAAGAAAGATGAATCTCTCATAAGGCATAATCGCACAAATATAATATGAACTTAAGCAGGACAAGTACCACAGCGGAAAATAAACATCCATAACCAAACAGGAGGCATCATCTACATAACACCTCAATTATTACAGTTTAACTCTAATCAAATAGAGGAATTCAACCAAGTTCTATTATTGAAACAGGAATATGGTGATGAGTGTTTAGTGCATGTCTACTCCCTCCCGCTAGAATCATCATCAATGGCCAACTAAAACAAAACAGCAAACAAGAGTGAGTCCGGGACACAGCAAGTACAACGATTACAAGAACATACTTCAAGTAGAGACATAGCACATAAGAAATAACTGAAAGATAGAACTGTAATGCATGGATACCATGAACTGGATGGACTGCACTCAAGCTTATACCGGTATAGCAAGTGACACACCCGTCGGTGTTCACCTAAGCCCGTATTTATCGAAATACGGGGATCCAAATACCGTATGAAGAACATTTCATACGGGTGTCCAAAACTGCCCACATTGGAATGGTGGGACTGCACTTGCCCATACTGGAATTGATGGGACTTTAGACTCCACTCCCGCGGAGCTCCACTCCCGTGGACGGAACATGAGCATGATTGCAAGAATAAATTTATGAATAATGAATAATAACATC
This sequence comes from Ampelocalamus luodianensis, assembly GCA_036346255.1. Classification (NCBI taxonomy): domain Eukaryota; kingdom Viridiplantae; phylum Streptophyta; class Magnoliopsida; order Poales; family Poaceae; genus Ampelocalamus; species Ampelocalamus luodianensis. The sequence goes on from CM070633.1 coordinate 14,982,912, forward strand.
AATACCCATATGAAAGAACTTACATAAAGAACATAGACATCATAACATTCCACTCCCGTGGATGGCACATGAATATTTAAGCTTCTCACACATCAACATAACACTATACCAATCAACGAGCATCCGGGGTTTACAAACCACACATAAGTCACTGTACTTGCCTTTAGCGTAGCGGTGCGTTGGAAGGCAACGAAGAAGCCGCTAACCTTGGTGCCTCACCCCCTACACCAAAGTTACTCAATAAGAACCAAGTCATCAAGAAACTACTCGCATCGCACTAACTTATAACCCCAATCCCACCATCCACCTTAAACCCGTCACTTGAATTAAACCATATTCTACCAGAAAGTCTATACGGACAGCAGCGGTAATAATAGCATAACTTTTAATCTAAAACTCGAAAAGGGGTGTTCTCAGGTTTGATTGAAAGGTAATACAATTATCCACAACAATCTAGTTGATGGAAACCTCGAATTCTATACGTATCAATCTCCACAAGACCAACAAATACCAACTGTCAGAACTTCTGCAATTTCTGGACAGCAGAGACGAAAACTACCATAACTTTTGATCCGCACGACGGAATTCAGTGTTCTTGGCGGCCACCGAAAGCTAAGAACAATGCCTACATATCTATAGCAGATGGACAACTCAAACTCGGCCTCTAGCATGACGAAACAAGCCACGCAACATTCTGGACAGTACCGACTTTCTACTCGCAGCAATACGATCTAATCAAATATGAACCAAATCGCATCTACCACTAATCAAACGACGAGGGTCGGCATCCGTTACCTTTGCAGAAACCAGGAAGTAGGCGAAAGAACCTCGGAGAAGATGATCTTCCTCCTTCTCACCTCCTTTGCCCCAAGCAAGCTAATGTCCTCCTCAAATCCTTGCGCAACCGGCAGCGGGGGAAGGTCCGAAGGCAGGATGGGGAGGAAACACAGCAGGGATCAACAACCAGGGAGGATGGGGCGGCTCCTAGGCGCAGGGGCGTGAGGGGGAAGAGAGGAGGGTGGAGGGGGCGGTGGCCAAAAGGGGGAAAGGGGCTCGGCCAAGAGGGGGGAGAGAAAGGGGCTGGTTAGGGTTAGGAGGGGGATGGGGCGCATGGGCCTAGGCCCATGGGGGACACCCTGGCCGGCCACAAGGCCTAGATGGCCTGGCCAGAGGCCCAACCCACTAGACTGCTCCAAAACCAGAAAAAAATACTAGCAGCCTTTTCCCGAATAAATCCCCTCTAAACAAAACTCGGAGTATTACATTCTACCCCCCTTAACAGAATTCAACCCCGAATTCTAACCAACGAGACGAACACAAAAAAAAACAGAATACTAACAGGTTGAAAGCAATGGGTCAACACGTACCGGAAATGAATAGGTTCGATATCTTTGCCGCGCATGCAGACTCTAACTCCCAAGTGGCTTCCTCTCGGCCGATGAGACCAAAGAACCTTGACATACTTCAATGTCTTGCTCCTCGTAACCTGCTCGACTCTTCCGAATTTTCATCGGTCGGGACTCAAAAGTAAGGTCCTAATCAATGCTCAAAGGCTCCAGCAGAATGGCATGCTCTGGGTCTATCAAGAACTTCCTCAACATTGATACGTGGAACACATTATGAACTCCTTGCATGGATTCTGGAAGATCCAAGCGGTAAGCCAACTTTCCAACTCGTGCCAAGATTGGAAAAGGTCCAATGTACCGTAGGCTGCTTCCTTTGGTACCAAACGCACCACACCTTTGGTAGGCGATACCCTCAAAAGAACCTGGTCCCCCACCTCAAACTCCAAGTCTCGCCGTCTCACATCAGCGTAACTCTTCTGTCGGCTCTGAGCAGCTAACAGGTTTTTCCTTATCTCCGCTACCTCAGCCATGGTTTGTTGAACCCAATCGGGACCCAAACCGCTTTCGTTCCCAACTGCATCCGAACACAACGGAGATCTACACTTCCTCCCATAAAGAACCTCAAATGGAGCGGCTCAAACGCTAGAGTGATAACTGTTATTATAAGCGAACTCTGCTAAAGGTAGGTGGTCTTCCCAACTTCCCTTCTAGGACAAAATACAACATCTAAGCATGTCCTCTAGGGTCTGAATTGTGCGCTCCGATCGACCATCTGTTTGGGGATGAAATGCGGTGCTAAGACGGTGTGTGCCCAAAGTATTCTGCAAGCTCTCCCAAAACTTGGAGACAAACTTAGCATCTCGATCTGAAATAATAGTCTTCGGTAGCCCGTGCAACCGCACTACCTCTCGCACATAGAGAGGAGCCAAATCACTCGCCGAGTTGGTCGTACGAATAGGGATGAAATGTGCAGACTTGCTAAACCAGTCCACTATGACCCAGATAGCATCCTTCCCTCGCTGCGTGCGGGGTAAACCAACTATAAAATCCATAGAGACATCGTCCCATGCCCAAAATGGTACCTCCAACGGTTGCAACAATCCTCGCTGGTCGCTATGTTCATTTCTTGACTTTTGGCATATACCACAAGACGGCACATACCGGGCGATATCGACCTTCATCCTTTTCCACCGTAAACTCTTCTTCAAGTCCTTGTACATCTTGGTCTCACTAGGTGTACGGTATACTGAGTACGTGAGCTTCCCTTAGATCTCTTCCTTCACTTGTGCCACCATGAACACGAGGCGGCCTTTAAATCGCAATGCACCCGATACATCTACACCGAATTGGCCTTGCTTACCCTCATCAATTCGCTTCTTCACTCGTTGGAGCATTTGATCATCTTTGTTGTGCTTCGCACTGCCCGGAATGGCTGTCTCAAGAATCAATCGAGTCTCATCTGGCGGTACCCGACAGCGTAAGGAGATATCCATTCGCTCAAGTCAGCAATAAGACAACCGAGAGTAGGAGGTGTCGCTTATGCTCGTGGCATCGGCTACAACATTCGCCTTGCCGGGTGATATCGATGGTAAGATCATAGTCCTTGATCAATTCTAACCACCTCCTCTGTCTCAAATTCAAATCCTTCGGTAAAGATGTATTTCGTGCTCTTATGGTCGATAAATATATCGCATGCCTCCGCATACAAATAATGGCGCCAGATCTTCAAAGCAAGAACCACCGCCGCAAGCTCTAAATCATGGGTAGGGTAATTCGCTCATGTTTCTCAACTGCCTCGATGCATAAGCAATCACCTTGCCATCCCGCATGAGTACACACCCAAGTCCAACTTTCGACGCATCGTAATAAATCGTGAAACGCTTCCTAGCTCGGGAGGGCAAGAACCGAGCGTCACCAACCTCTCCTTCGTGGTACAAAAACGCACTCACACGCATCGCACCACCAAATTTGATACCCTTCGTGTCAACCGGGACAACGGTCTAGCAATGGTTGAGAAACCTCCACAAAACGCCGATAATAACCAGCTAAGCCTAAAACTCCTCACTTCCTTGACATTGGTTGGCCGCTTCCACTCTACCACCGCCGAAATCTTGCTAGGATCAATCAAATACCTTCTTGATTGATTACATGGCCCAAAACCCAACCTCAAAAATCCAGATTCACACTTCTTCACTTGGCATAAAATCGTTCTTCCTCGGCGTTTCAAGGACCAACCTCGATCTTGGACATGATCTTCTTTCGCCTTTGAATAAATCGTAATATAATCGATGAATATTACAACGAAATTATCAAGGTCTGGTGTAGCATACTATTCATGGCTTCCATGAAAACTGCAGGAGCGTTAGTTAGTCCAAAAGACATAACTTTATACTCAAAGTGGCCATACTGCGTAGAGAAAGCCGCCTTCTCGATATCTTGCTCCCGAACTCGAATCGTTATAACTCGATCAAGGTCGATCTTGGAGAATATCTTAGCCCCTTTAGTTGATCAAAGAGATCCTCGATGCGGAGCAAAGGATATTTATTTTTCACGGTAGCTCGTTGAGAGCCCGTAATCCACACACATACGCCAACCGCCATCTTTCTTCTTGGTGAATAAAATAGGTGCGCTTCCACGGTGAAACACTTCACGGATCAAACCCTTGACAAAAGATCATCCAATTGCTTCTTCAACTCCTCCGAAATGGACGAGCCAATCGGACGGAGACATTGAGATAGGTCGAGTCCTCGGAATAAGATCAATCCGAATTCCACCTTTCGCCCGGTGGCATCCCGAAGCTCGCAGAAAACATCGTGAACTCGCTCACCACGTGGATCTGCCAATACGCGCGCGAATCGCCTTCTCACCGAGAGACCAAAACACCCCAATGGTTGAGGGCCACGACTAGGGAACAAAGCTAGCTAGCACGAACAAAGAGTCGGACGGTGCACCGCCTCAAACACCGCTTCCACCGGATGGAGTCTCGCAAGGTCACCGCCTTCCGAAACAACAAATCTCGCACGGAATCGAATAACCAGTCCATGCCCAAAATAACATCAAAAGGTGACATCTGGATTACCATGAGGTTAGCAGTGAAGTTCTCATCATCAATAGTGATTGAACATCCAGGACACGCTGTGGAGCTAGATAAGAGACCCCCCGGAGAACTGACTACCACAGACTTAGAAATATGCTGCAAACTCAAACCCGCCCTTCTAGCAAACTCTAGGGACACAAAAGAATAAGTGGCCCCTGAATCAAAAAGAACAAAGGCCTCAACTGAATCAACTAGCAGAGTACCTATCACCACATCGGGGTGGCCCGCAGCCTCGTGGAGTAGGCATGGCGAGACTCGCCTGGTGCCGGCAAGAGGATGCGCCACGTTGGGTGCAGGAAGAACAGAGCAGCTGCAGTGAAACGAACGAGGGTGGTGCAGACGGCACCGACTCAAGAGAAACCCGAGGAGGCGAGGTGAAGGTGCCGCAGAGGAACCCAATCAAGGGTGGCTGGGATGCAGAACAACCGCCGAGTGTGAACTAAACCCGTGGAGTGCTAGAGGAAGGGACCGCTGGGACCGGTTCCACTTGATGATGCTCGCGGGTTCTCGCTGCAGATCGACCGCTTGTGACCATCCCGACCACATTGACGATAAGTCCTTAAATGAACATTCAAGCCCGGTGTCCTCACCGCACTTGAAGCATTTCATTCCTTGGCTCGAACAGGCGCATTCGCATGCGGATGAAGAAGAACGTGGCGCCGACGAAGAAGATCATCACCGCTTGAGTAGGACGAGTGTTGACTTTCAACCCTCTTGGAAACAAAGGCCGAGATGTCCCGCCCCACCACCGAACTCCGCCGCCAAAGCCGAACCACCAGCAGAGACGAGAACCACCAAAGCACGCCTCGAGAAGAAAGATCCTCTCCAACTCCATTCCTCGCCCGATCAACCACGGAGCTGAAGTCACGCAAGCCTGCCGCCTCCCAAAACATGGCGATATTTCCCGTTGAGGCCTCGCGAACCTCTTAGCCTTCTCTCGATCATCATTAGCTACACTGGTACAAAACGCATGCATTGTTGAACTCGCCTCATACTCCGCCATCGTCTTCTTCCTTGAGCCAAAGTCGCAATGACCGCTCCATCCTCTCAAGGAATGAATCGATAGAACTTCACCCTAAATCGCTCCACAAAGTCTTCCCAAGTGATCGTTTCTGCAATGGGGTCCTAGCGCATGTAACCCCTTCCCACCAAATATCGCTTGACCTTCAATTGAAAGGCCACAAACCGGCCTTCGCGCCGGTCATCTCTAAAGCTCCAAATTGCCTCTCCATGTAACGTAACCAATGCACCTGAACCGGAGTACCCACCCATCGAAAGTGTCCAAACGGCGACATCCACTTACGAGGCTCATCCCGCCTGGTGGAGCCGCCGCAACGATCGCTCGCCACAGCGCAAAGTGCCGCGGGAGGCGCGCTCGCAATCGCTGGCGAAGACGCTGAACCTCCCTCTCAAGATTTTGAATGATCACAACTGATGTGGCTCGAGCTTCATGTGGGTGGCACGAGCAACCGAGGCAACCTCTCGCCAGCAGACTAGCAGCCTTCCTCGCCGGAGGTGAAGAGACAGCCGACCACGCCCACGATCGCACCACGGCCGGTGGACGGCCACGCCACGACCCGCTCCTCTCGCCATCTAAGAACACCACAACAAATTAACTAAACAATTAGCTCAACATTTAAATGAAAACACAGAATCAATATCACAAATGCTCATGAAAGGAAACATAACAGTGGAAACTTGTAGAAACAAAGAATGACCCAACCCCACCTACTGTGCATAGTGTGTCAATTTAATTTATAATTATCATCCACGGACCTAAAGCCCGCTCTGATACAACCTGTAACACCCTAGCTATCCAGAAGTCAAAATGTTACCTAAAAACTCTAACATGCAACCATAATCATGAGAATTGAAGCAATACTCCAAGTTATAACGAAAGAAAGATGAATCTCTCATAAAGCATAATCGCACAAATATAATATGAACTTAAGCAGGACAAGTACCACAGCGGAAAATAAACATCTATAACCAAACAGGAGGCATCATCTACATAACACCTCAATTATTACAGTTTAACTCTAATCAAATAGAGGAATTCAACCAAGTTCTATTATTGAAACGGGAATATGGTGATGAGTGTTTAGTGCATGTCTACTCCTCCCGCTAGAATCAACATCAATGGCCACCTAAAACAAAACAAAGAAACAAGAGTGAGTCCGGACTCAGCAAGTACAACGATTACAAGAACATACTTCAAGTAGAGACATAGCACATAAGAAATAATTGAAATATAGAATCAGAATGCATGGATGCCATGAACTGGATGGATCGCACTCAAGCTTATATCGGTATAGCAAGTGACACACCCGTCGGTTTTCACTTAAGCCCGTATTTATCGAAATACTGGATCAAATACCGATGAAGAACATTTCATACGGTGTCCAAAATCGCCCACATTGGAATGGTGGGATCGCACTTGCCCATACCGGAATTGATGGGACTTTAGACTCCACTCTCGGAGCTCCACTCCCGTGGACGGAACATGAGCATGATTGCAAGAATAAATTTATGAATAATGAATAATAACATCTATATCCATATGAAAGAACTTACATAAAGAACATAGACATCATAACATTCCACTCCCGTGGATGGCACATGAATATTTAAGCTTCTCACACATCAACATAACACTATACCAATCAACGAGCATCCGGGGTTTACAAACCACACATAAGTCATCAGATTTGCCTTTAGCGTAGCGGTGCGTTGGAAGGCAACGAAGAAGCCGCTAACCTTGGTGCCTCACCCCTACACCAAAGTTACTCAATAAGAACCAAGTCATCAAGAAACTACCGCATCGCACTAACTTATAACCCCAATCCCACCATCCACCTTAAACCCGTCACTTGAATTAAACCACATTCTACCGTAAAGTCTATACGGACAGCAGCAGTAATAATAGCATAACTTTTAATCTAAAACTCAAAAAGGGGTGTTCTCAGGTTTGATTGAAAGGTAATACAATTATCCACAACAATCTAGTTGATGGAAACCTCGAATTCTATACGTATCAATCTCCACAAGACCAACAAATACCAACCGCCGAACTTCTACAATTTCTGGACAGCAGAGACGAAAACTACCATAACTTTTGATCCGCTCGACGGAATTCAGTGTTCTTGGCGGACACCGAAAGATAAGAACAATGCCTACATATCTATAGCAGATGGACAACTCAAACTCGGCCTCTAGCATGACGAAACAAGCCACGCAACATTCTGGATAGTACCGACTTTCTACTCGCAGCAATACGATCTAATCAAATATGAACCAAATCGCATCTACCACTAATCAAACGACGAGGGTCGGCATCCGCTACCTTTGCAGAACCAGGAAGTAGGTGGAAGAACCTCGAGAAGATGATCTTCCTCCTTCTCACCTCCTTTGCCCCAAGCAAGCTAATGTCCTCCTCAAATCCTTGCGCAACCCGGCAATGGGAAGGTCCAAGGCGTGATGGGGAGGCAACACAATAGGATCAGCAACCAGTGAGGATGGGGCGGCTCCTAGGCAGGGCGTGAGGGGAAGAGAGGAGGTGGAGGCGGCGCCAAAAGGGGAAAGGGGCTCGCCAAAGGGGGAGAAAAAGGGGTGGTTAGGGTTAGGAGGGGATGGGGCGCATGGGCCTAGGCCCATGGGGACACCGGCCGCCACAAGGCCGGATGGCTCGGCCGCAGGCCCAACCCACTAGATCGCTCCAAAACCGGAAAAACACTAGCAGCCTTTTCCGAATAAATCCTCTAAACGAAACTCGGAGTATTACAAGCATCTTCGCTCCTTCGGCCTGATACAGTCTCCCATGCTTCTATACGTATAAAACTGCACACACACACACAATATGAGACTATTAGGCAGTATCATATATTCATTAGAATCAAGATTAAAATTACTTAGGAGCGAGTTCACCGTTGGTTAATTAATTTAGCTCGTGCTCGTAATAGGTCTAATCGAGGGATGTCTTCATCACGATAGCACCGCTTCCTCAAAGAACATCATGCAAGACTCTTCGATGCCATCATGCAATGTTGTCGAGCTACTTGTCGCGTAGCATTGTTGCATGTAGCGCAATACCTCCATCTCGCCTTTGTCGGCTACCACAAGCTCATCAACACCAGATGCACCATGCCAAACACCTGTATCCTAAGACTATAGTACAACTGCAGATGGCTCAAAAGAAGAATTGTTAGGTAGTTCATTAGTCATACAACCACCCCTTACACTCGGATTTGCACCATATAGGAAAGAGACCGAAGGTAAGGACGAGGAAGTGAGATGATAAGGCACCAAGACATATCTTTTGAGGAAGAAATAATGGCAAATGGAAAAACTAACTCATCAAAAACTAGATCTCTAGAAATATAGATACGACCCGTAGATACACAAAGATAGTTATATCCTTTGTGTAAGGGACTATTACGAAGAAAAACACACTATTTTGATCGAAATTAAAGCTTGTGTTGGTTGTATGGTCTAAGGTTTGGCCAGCAAGCATAACTGAAGGTTTTAAGAAAGGTGTAATCTGGTTTATTCCCAATGAATCATTCTACAGGAGTGGAAAAATTAATAATTTTGCTAGGAAGACGATTGATGAGAAAGATTGCGGTTTGAAAGGCTGAATCCCAGAATTTTATTGGCATGGATGCATGAGCAAGGAGAGATAGCCCTACTTCGACTATATATTGATGTTTTCTTTCAGCAGCACCATTTTATTGATGTGTGACGAGGGATATTATCCCGATCTTCCGATAGGATGATAACTTTGATTTGGAGGAGAACGACTTTAACAACGTAGGCTTCTAACCGATCACGATCGTAACACCAAGCAATCGCTAAACCACACTCCGAGTCGCTATCAACCGTGCAAGAACGCGTTGACTAACACAATGTTCAATTCCTACGAGCAATCAAGAACAAGCAAGAACAAGATACACAAGCAATCTGAAATTGCAAATAGGAAATATGAATTCACACTAATTGAGGCTCGCAGACATTGCGCTTATTGGTCTAGTCGACACAAGAACACATGACGATGTTTTCATGATGGAAAAACCAATCTAAACAAGCCTAAGAACCGTAAAGAGGCATGCACACAACATATATTGAAGAAGAGGCAATGCAGCAAGAAGTGGAGCCAAACCCCAACTCTATCTTACTACAACATAAACACCTTTAGCAACGCATATATGCATTGGTAGAAGTCCAAATAAATGTTCTTAGGGTATATACCAACGATTTAGTATGCGTTGCCACCGAGTCGCTGTTAAGGTCCGTGACAACACATATACAAGCGTTGGTAACATGTAAATAAAAGCGTTGTAAGGTTGCAACACATGTTTTGATATAGTGGCAACATATATATATATATATATATATATATATATATATATATATATATATATATATATATATATATATATATATATGCGTTGGCATTAGACACTAGCAAATCACTTCTAAGATTGTTTACAACTTACAACGCATCTAATCATTGCAAAAGGTGTCCTTTTCTTGTCCATGCTAGGCTGATCAATTAGGGCCCACGGGGTTAAACAAAACACACATATCGAAGTGTATAACAAAATTATTTCATTGACATCAACAAAAAATTATTTCATTACAAAGAATTTCCAACTAGCTTCACAAGTCTAGACTCGAGGCATACACAGTTGGTACCATCATGATCTAATAACATAATACGTCCTAAAACATAAATGTGAGTACATGTCTATACTTTTAGTAGAAAGTCTTTGTTCTCTATGCTCCCGTGGTTGTATAAAAAATTCTTCATTCCAAAGATTCTCCATTCTACACACATGTTTACCGAACAGTCCAAACTATCAACTACACCTTCTCAATTTGAAAAGAGAAATAAAGTGAAGAACATTTTTATCAAAGGTAAAAGAAATTCACATCAAAAATTTATAATGAGTAGATATGATATGGAGAAAATACCTCCATGTTCCTTAGTGGCCCTGAGGAAGAATCCTCACAGGTGTTCCACACCGATTCAGGGAACTTATGATTAAACTATCAAATAGCATGAAAATCATCAACATAACTGTAACAGCGCCAAATTTAAGAAGCAGTAATAATATGTTTTATGAACAGTAGTGGAATGTTGTTCATAACATTACTGTTCATTATTGAAATTTGGATGTGTTGTTACAAATTAAAAACCTTCCTTTTCTAGCCGAAATCCAAAACCTATTTGAAGTTTCAAGGGAAATACAAGCCAGTGCTTGTATTATGACTAGAAAATGTTTTTATCAAATACCAGATAAGTTATCTGGGCCAAAAATATTTCTTGTCCAACTTTCATAACCTATTCTAACCACTTAGCAAAATTTCTTTCTTTTAAACAAACCTACATAGTTCATGTGACCTATTTATGTATTTCAATAAAAAAAAAACTCTAGATTTTATATTTTATCTGGGATTCATGGCATCCCAGAAGTCTCCCTTCAAAATTTCAGATTTTTATGAATTTATTTGCTATTTTAAAACCCCAATCAAACCTTTGGAGTTTTCAATTTACGTTGGTCAACTTTCCTTCTTAACCCGGCCATTGCATCGTAGCGACTAGAGCCCAATGAGGTTGGGTCCAACCCGATGCAATTGGTCCGCCGGTCACGCAAAGCGCGAGCCCAACACTACACGCGGACGCGGAGCCGCTGATCTCCAGCGAACGGCCGAGATTCGCTAAGCGCGTGGACCTTCCACGCACGCAAAGCACTCTTCCACCGTTGGATCTTCATCCAACAGCCCTCCCACCTTAATTCAAAACTCTAACACGCCCAATCCTCACCAGTTAGATCTAAATCGTATGTGCATCATTTTCGGATAAACCAACCTTAAAAGGTAAACACTAAAATGCACCGAGCCGTTGATCCTCTTTGCGGCCGATCTAGTGGGCCGTTCGATTCGAATGACCCTTCGATCTCAATCGTCGGATTTCGATCGTGTGGTCCATAGTGGTGTGACATTCGGACCGCCGAACGCCCCACTTCAATCTAGACCGTTGATCTCTAATCCAACCGCGCCGCCTTTTCGTTTTTGAACTCAAAGGGGTGCATTTATTTTTGGCCATCGGATTTAAATCCTACGGTACTCAAAGGCGTGATCTTCATAGGGCCGTTGGATTTTGATCGTAGGGTCTATAAAGGCTGTGACATTCGGACCGCCGAATCTCCCTTCAATCTTGACCGTTGAAAACAGATCTAACGGTGCCACGTCACCACATTTAAAGTGGCGCGCACCTTTTTGGATCAACCATTGGATTCAAATCCAACGCCCTTCTTTGAATGTGACATTCGGACTTCCTAATGTTCCTTTGAATCTCAACCGCTCGTCTAAGATCGCACGCCCATATGAAAAGAGATCGTTAGTTTCTCCTAACGCCTATCTCCATCGCAGACCTCCCATTTCTAATCGGACGGCCGACGTTATTTTGACCTTACGAAGGCATCGCGTTGTCGCGCCGACAGCCGAGGCCCGCTTGTCGCCGACTCATCTCTCTTCTTCCTCGCGCGCGCATCGCCGCCTTCGTCGCGTCGGAGAGGAGTGTCTACCGTGATGTTGGCAAATATTTCTTGACATCTAGCACCGATTTGCCACCGCATCATCTCTAGAGAGTTCTCGTTTGCTCCATTGGTTCAAACTCTATATAAACCCTAGCTCTTGGCTCATCGCCATTGTTGACCAGAGCTCTTCATCTTCCTTTTTCGCTCCAAAGGAGTTTCTTGCTCTCACACCTTGCTTATCCATCCTAATTGCTTAATTCACCTGGTAATACGAGTTTAGCATGTTTTATAGGTTGAAACCGGGGGCTTGTTATCTGTAACCAGAGCTGGCTAAGCTACTTTTAGTGTTTTCCTTGTTCTGGTAAGCTATGCCCTTATCTCCTTCCATCTTGAACATCTTAGGGATCTTAATATCATCTCTGAATCCCTCGCTGGTGCATGTGGTGCTCAAATCTTACTTTGACTGAAAAGTTGTTTTTATAACTTTTCGATCTTTCATGTCGTTTTCAAGCTCTAGGGTTTCTAACATCATCTTTTCAGTTTAACTAGGTCTTAACCTATCCCTAGTAGCATAAGTAAAAGTTATCTTTGATCATTTTGCTTCTAAATCGACAAAGGCCCTAAACCCTGTTTCTTCTATTTTGTCGGGTGGACCGACAAAAGTGATAGCATGGCATTTATCTGTTAATCTTGGTGATTAGGGTTAGCAAGATGTTGATTTAGGATGTTAACTCCTTACAGATTAGGTTTAGCTCCAGAAGAATCTTAGGTTCAAGTGTATTAGTGTTTAAGCAAAATCCTCAAATCTGTGTTTTGTTGTTTGTCTTTGTACCGAACTGCTCAAAGGCACAAAGAAGATCTTCAAATGTTTATTTTGTCAACTAGTGAGTAAATGATAAGTTAGATCACTATTTTGGTTATGACCAAACCAAATAAATTACTTGATCCATGTTTAAATCACCAAATCACTCTGTTACACTTTGTCTTGATTTCAGTTCTTCCAAAATCTGAAAACTGTAACTTTAACCTAAACTCTAATTTCTAACAATTAGTGGTAGTAGAGGGTAATATGGGTTATTATCTTTATCGGGGTAGATATAACTTAAGCATGTTGTTAACCATGCATTACCATATTGAGCATACATTTTCTATTTATCTTTTACTTGCTGTCAGTTCTTGTGTTCATTGGATTTTATTGTTTCTTTTAGAATCTGGTATTCCTGAAGTGATTGAGTCCATTTCTGAGCAACAAGAACCTACACAAGAGGTGTATTACTATCAAGGCAAGCATCCTCTTTGCATCATATTGAACCCAGATTTTAATACTTTAGATGTTCAAATTTACAGTGATACTGTGCATGCCAATATTTGTGATCTGTAAATAGTTAGTTACATGCCAATATTTGTGAATTACCTTGAATCGAATTCATACACTTATGCCTTAAGATAGTGCCTTTGTCCTGTTATTTTACTCTGTAATCCTGTTAGCCATGCAGTCCTTAGAACATTAATGTTTGGCAAGCTCATCTTGTCAAACAGGGGAACAACAAATTAATTTCAGTACTTCAATTCCTTGTTCAGTCTAATTAATTAAGATTTGAATTAAAACTTTATTTGGCAAACCTATATAAGATCTGGACAAGTGGATGCTAGTGATGGTGCCTTCGCGTACCTAGATTGGGAAATATGGTGGACTTGTCTGGATCAATTAAGGACTAAACTCTAACTATTCAATTCAAGCCCCAACGTATTTCTACACGCGCTGTATGGGCGCTGTTTGGTTAAGTAAGGGTTGGTGTCATTGAGTTGGGATGCAGGTTGATAAGGAGATATGTGTTGATTGCATATGACATATGTGTTGCTTATCAAGAACATATGCCATATGTGTTTGGTTTCATACCATGTCATATCATATGTTCTTAAGGGCGAGGACTTCTGAAGGTATCAGGGTTCATAAGGCTCCGATTTCAATACTATATGTGCGGGCACAATCGTTGTTCTTTTATTGAATCGATGTTCCGCAGAACATGTGTGCCCTGTTGGTGTAGGGGTATAGCCTACACTAACAGATTAGTCGCACATAGGTAGCCCAACTCAATGATGTCACTTGTTAAAAATACCAAATCTTAGTTTCCTGGCCGGCATACCAAAGGAAGTGTGTCATCATTCTGAGGCATCCAAGGCAATGGGCTAACTAAGTCGTGTGGGTAAAGATGTACACCTCGCAGGTTAAAACTGTTCGAATAGCCGTGTCACAGCCATGGACGATAACTTGAGTTTATGTCACCAGATAGAATTTTAATTTAAACTATCGCTTGTTCTGTTCTGCATGAAGGGGATTCATGCAATTTTCCTTGTTGTGGTGGAAAGCCACTTTATTATTGTTATGGTTTATAATTACATGTTATATTACTCACTGCTTTTAATTCAAATCAGTTTATAAAATTGCTTTGTTAAAATCTAGCATGTGTAGGTTAAGATGTATTGCTTTATGCAACTTATTGCCATTACAACCTTCCTGTTGTCAACCTTATGCATGTACAAATTCTAATCCTTTGAGTAGATTCTATCAAACACTTTCTTTTAGTAGTTTTGTGTAAGTCATGCGAGTACCTTCCGTACTCAGGTGCTTTCACCACTTGTTGCAGGTGAGGATGGGTATTTGTATGAGGTACCCATTAGCGTCGAACAGGGCGACGCTAACGAATGAAGCTATTTCTAGTCTCCACGCAATAGCCTGCGGGTGATGGGGTCATTGGTGGTTTTTGTCGTTTAGTTTGCTTCCGCTGTTAAACCTTTTGTTGTGACCAAGTCACTTATATTTTAGATTGAAACCAAGTTGTATAATCCTCTGTTTAATTATGTAAATATATGTCTTATATGTGTATGATGCAATGTTATTTAAGGATATATGTGCAATGGTCACTGATCCTGGGAACCATTGTAAGACATATATCCGGGAACCTGAATATTGGATTTGTTACTTGTTAAATTTATACTTCTAGCATGATCTTTAATGAGTGAACCGAACTGTTCCTTAATTAAGAATTATGCTACAGTATAATTTTAATTTGGCACATTTCCAATATCCCGGGTCTCCACAATAACCAAATACAGTCAATAGATTAAACTAATGGTATTATCTGGAATAAATGTAAATTAATAATTTAACACGCAATATTCTAGACCACGCAAATGATCCTTTACCTATCCGGGTTGTAACACCATAGTAGTGTATATAGTCGGTTATAGCTTTAGCTAAAATTATTAAAGTATTTCCTTCCACACTTATGTGTGATACTTTAGCTAATTTGACCTAAAAACACAATCCAAGATTCCATAAAGAAAATTTAGTGAGCTAGTAAACATACAAGAAATAAATACCTATTGTGTGGTAACGGCACATTTATCCTTTGTCCTTGCAAACCCAAATGAGCGTGGATCGCAAAAAGAATAATCGCTATTAATCAATTAGCAAATAAAGGTAAATGAATCCAGAAATTCAATAGAGAGAAACACAAACACAATGTTATGAAATAGCAACAAGATATACCAAGTCCTAACATAACATTAGATGCATCACGTAACATTACATTACTTACTACACATCTATAAAAGAGCGCTATGGCTGCATTAGTTGTGGAGTAGAACACTTTTGTTTTCGTAATGGTTTAGGTTTCAACAATGGAGAAGTTCACTAGTCCAGCCGACATCTTTCGATAGGATGGTAGTATAATGTAACGTATCTCGTGGGCAATCGGGAAAAATCGCGGCTTTATCAAGTAGTGTGTATGAGTGTCGATGCCATGTGTAATGGCATGTCAGCCTCTGTAGAAGATTGAAACTAAAAGTTCAAGAAACTATTACAATCAGCTAGAAGCAATGAAGATCGAAACTAAATGTTCAAGAAACTATTACAATCAGCTAGAAGCAATGAAGACTAAAAGTTCAACATTAACTCCAACAAATCAGTATTCTTGCATACATATGAAATCATTCGGTCAACCAATAATTTCTGGTCCAGGCTAAAAAAATCAAAAGCTTCAATAATTCAATGTTAGGGCACCATCATGTAAATCTTGTTCAACACTTGACAGTTCAGAATACAACCACACATCAAATATTTCCATCATGGGTGCAATCAGATAATATAAAAGAGCTACCTTTGCACCCTAACAAATCATATACAAGAAAGAGAATGAATAGCGAAAATATTGCCATGCTGAAAGCCTGAAACGAATAGAAGGGGATATATGTTAGCTCAAGATAGTAACATAACATTATTTCTTCAAACCAAAAATTGGAGGACATGCACAAGTGAAAATATATTTGGAGGCATGAGAACGCTAGTGACCTTTATCTCTAAATCATTAACCATCTACTGAAGCTTCTCACCCAACTTGTTAACCCGCTCGGATTACAAATCCATTTATTGGTTTTTAAGCATACTCTCAGCCTCTCGCTGTCCTACTCATGCCATTCGCTAGTGCCTCCCGCCGCCGGCCTGAACCTCCACGGCTCCACATCCTTCGCTACCTCCCACAGTCCCACCGCGCCCTTGCGCCAACACCACCTCCAAAAGATCCAATCAACACAATCTATTAATATGATTTCCCAAATATCTCTACTTGGAATTGCGAAAGAACAACATGTGAGGAAAAGGTAAGCATGGGAGAACAAGTGTTTGTCATTCAAGTTCAAGATATAAACAAGGCAGCATTCTTTGTTAAGAATCAGTAGAAGAAAATAACACGATCGGGATGCAATTGATGCCTTAAGATCCACAATTGGAAGTGAAATTTGGATCGGACATGTGAATCGTAAACCAAACGTCACCATGATGAGGTCAGGAAATGCGCAGAGATCAAAGGAGGTGAGGCTGACGAGGGAGCTGTCATGAGCAACTTTGTGGACAATGAAGTCATAGTAGTTGATACGGGGGATGCCCGATCTTCACGACGTAGGATCGACGATAACTTTGGATCCGTGCAACCTGACGAACCGATGGCGCCAACCATCGCCAAAACAAGAACCGCGACAAAAGAATTCGCCCAACCACACGCTCGTGATCCCGTCTACCCAATCACACCAAGTAGACGTGTCGCTGCTCCCGCAAAACACAAGGAATCACAAGAACGACTAACGGCACAAATGATTGGAACTCCTATTCTAGTGGGGCAATATTGCTCAAACCCTAGAATCAAGAGTATATTGATTTCAAAAATACCGCCCCTTACATGGCATCTGGTCTTAGGATTTATAGCTCCATGAATACTTCGACTCGGCCGTTTACTAAAGGCAAGCCGACTAAAACTACACTCGACTCCAACTCCTATTCGCCCACATGTTTTGGCCTTCCTTCCGAACGAGCTGCACGGTGTTGATTCACTTTATTTGTTTCATGCATGCATCCCGATTGGTCACGCAACACTTTAATTCTTTTCCACACATGCACTACATGCATCATGATTGGTTACACAGCACACATGCATGCATGCCCTTTGACTTGGTCCAACCAAGGAACACACGTGTAATTATTTCTATGCATGCATAACATGCATGCTAGCTGATTCTCTTTAATTAGCTTCGGTGTTCAGGTGCTGCATCATTTGTACACGTCATCAAACACAGGTTTGCATTAGCAGTAGCATCTTTGCTTCTTCGGCCTGATACAGTATTCCATGCTTCTATACGTATAAAACTGCACACACACAATATGAGACTATTAGGCAGTAACATATATTCATTAGCATCAAGATTAAAATTAATTAGGAGCGAGTTCACCTGATGATTAATTAATTTAGCTCGTGCTCGTGTAATCGGTCCAATCGGCGGGATGTCCTCATCATCCTCCCCCTCTTGAGAAGGAGTCGTCCTCGACTCTGATTCTTCGGTCCAAAGAATGGTAACAAATCAGCAACATTGAATGTAGAACTCACAGCGTAATCATCACCCGGTAGCTCAATCTTATATGCATTGTCATTGATCTTCTCAAGTACTCAATGGGCCATCTCCTCGAGGCATCAACTTGGACTTACGCTTATCCGAAAGCGCTTTTATGAGATGCACCCAAACTAAGTCACCCGGTTCAAATAGCATCTTCTTTCTTGACTTGTTCGCTTTCTCGCATAGTAGCGCCGTCTTCTTTTCAATTTCTTCTTTAGTCTTGACATGAATTTGCTTCACATATTCAGCACGCTTTGACGCCCATATTAGCATGTTCGTACCGCAATGGCAGCAAATCAAGTGGCGAATTGGTTTAAAACCATACACCACCTCAACGGCACAATTGAGTAGTAGAATGTATCGCTCGTTGTACGCAAACTCACATGTGGCAAACAATCTTCCCACTCTTTATATTTTTCTTGATCATCGCTCGTAGTAGCATTGAAAGTGTTCTATTCACCACCTCCGCTTGTCCATCCGCTTGTGGGTGACAAGTTGTAGAGAATAACAACTTTGTCCCGAGCTTGGCCCACAAAGTCTTCCAAAAGTAGCTCATGAACTTGACGTCACGGTCTGAAACAATCGTCTTTGGCATGCCATGCAATCTTATAATCTCCCTGAAAAACAAGTCAGCTACATGCGACGCATCGTCGCTTTGTGACAGGAATAAAATGTGTCATTTTAGAGAACCTATCCACAATCGCAAAAATCGAATCCCTTCCTCTTAGTCCTAGGCAGTCCTAAAACAAAGTCCATACTAATATCCTCCCAAGGTACACTAGGAACAGGAAGTGGGGTATATAACCCATGTGGATTAAGTTTAGATTTCGCTTTGTGGCATGTGACACATCGCTTTACAAACCTTTCGATATCACGCTCATTTTAGGCCAATAAAAGTGATCGCTAGCATCATGAAGGTCTTTTCTCTCCCAAAGTGTCCCATCAATCCACCGCATGAGATTCTCGCAATAAAAGCAAACGCACGGACTAACTGGAACACATAATTTGTTAGCACAAAATAAAAACCCATCATGAATATGAAACTTGTCCCATCCTTTTCCATCTTTGCATTTAGAATATGGTTCTGAAAATTCATGGTCGTAAGCATATAAATCTTTCAAACTCTCTAATCCGGTACCTTTACTTCCAATTGAGTTAAAAGCACATGCTTTCTAGATAAAGCGTCACTACTACATTCTCTTTTCCTTTCTTGTACTTAACAACATATGGGAAAGTTTCAATGAATTCTACCCACTTAGCATGTCTACTGTTCAGTTTAGCTTGGCTTTTCAAATATTTCAAAGCTTCATGATCGAGTGGATAACAAATTCTCTAGGCCAAAGATAATGTTGCCAAGTTTCAAGCACACGTACCAAAGCATACAATTCTTTATCATACACGGGATAATTCAATTGAGCACCTCCTAGTTTCTCACTAAAGTATGCTACGGGTTTTCCTTCTTGCATCAAAACACCACCAATACCTATTCCACTAGCATCACATTCAATTTCAAAAGTCTTAGTGAAATCAGGCAAAACAAGCAAAGGTGCTTCTATTAAACGCTTCTTTAGCTCTTGAAAAGCTTTTTCTTGTGGTGCTCCCCATTCAAACACAACACCCTTTTTAGTTAATTCATTTAATGGAGCAGCAATGGTGCTGAAATCTTTAACAAAACGACGATAAAAACTAGCAAGACCATGAAAGCTTCTGATTTGACTGACATTCACAGGGGTAGGCCAATTCTTAATTGCTTCAGTTTTAGATTCATCTACCTCAATACCTTGTCCAGAAACAACATAGCCTAAGAACACCACTTTATCAGTACAAAAGGTGCATTTATCAAGATTAGCATACAGTTTCTCATTCCTAAGCACTTCTAGCACTTGTCTAGTATGATCAATGTGTTCATCCATCGTTTTGCTATAGATCAAAATATCATCAAAGTATACCACAACAAATTTACCAATGAATGTTCTTAAAACATGATTCATCAATCGCATGAATGTACTAGGTGCATTAGATAATCCAAAAGGCATAACTAACCACTCATACAATCCAAATTTAGTCTTAAAAGCGCCTTCCATTCATCACCCAGTTTCATCCTAATTTGATGGTATCCACTCCTCAAATCAATTTTAGAGAATATAACAGCACCACTAAGTTCATCTAGCATATCATCTAGCCTCGAATAGGATGACGATATCTAATGATGATATTGTTAATGGCACGACAATCAACACACATTCTCCATGTACCATCTTTCTTAGGAACAAGAATTACAGAACAGCGCAAGGACTAAGACTTTCGCGTACATACCCTTTCTCAAGTAGCCCTTGCACTTGGCGCTGAATTTTTGGTCTCCTCCGATTGGTACGATATGGTGGACGATTTGGAAGTGATGCACCGAACTAGATCAATTTGATGCTCTATTCCGCAGAATGGCGGAAGTCCCACTGGTATCTCCTCCGAAACACATCCTCAAATGCCTGCAAAGAGAGGAAACACCACTAGGAAGAGAGGTTAAGTCATTAGTTGAAAGCAAAACAGCTTGCATCTTTGTACACAAGTACAAAGTGCATCTTTGATGGGTTATTGCTCACATCTCTCAAATCTGATTTTGTGGCTAACATAACCAACCCTCCTCACTCTTACTCTTTCCTCTCATATTTGGCTTGTGGCTCTCACTCACCGATGTGTGGAAATCACTCTTTCTTTCTTTTTACTCTCATTTTCAGCAAGCTTCTTTTGCTGAAATTCAACATGTATTTGACTAGGAGTCATTGGATTAAGCTCCTTTGTCTTTCCCTTCCACTTAAAAGCATATCTATTAGAACGACCATCATGTTGCACACTTCTATCATATTGCCATGGCCTTCCCAACAGCAGATGACACACACCATAGGCACCACATCACACTCAACTGTCCTCATAATCACCAATCTTAAAAGTAACATGCACCACATACGAACCTTCACATCCCCGCATTCGCTAAACCATTGCACATGATATGGACGTGGATGTTTCAGCTTCTTTAAACCAAGCTTCACATAATTCAACACTAGCTAAGTTATGACAACTACCTCCATCAACAATGAGTTTGATTACCTTGTTGTTTACCTTGGCTTGTGTTTGAAACAAGTTGAATCGCCATGATGTGCATCTCTTCTTGTGCAAGCATGCTCAAATTTTTAGTGACTACGAGTGCCTCTCCCGCTTCATAACTCAACACATCAATCTCATCATCACATCGGATGCATTTTCATGACTGGCTCAACCTCATCTTCACTAGCGATTCAAACTCTCCATCTTTCTGTCACAAGCATGACTCAGCTTGTTGGGACACTCCTAGATATGTGCCCACGCCCAAACACTTGAAGCATTGAATTTTCTACTCTTTGTTGTAGCATTAATTGAAGATGTAGGGATGGAGCCACCTTCTTCTCACTTGATGTAGGTGTTGTTTTTGCAATCGGGAAGAACGAGCATTAGTATTTGAACTAGTACTAGCCAAGATGTACATCGTCCCAAATCAAGCGTGCTTTGGTGGCATTAGGTGAGGATGATGGAGCTTTCAAGTTGAAAGATGCTGTCCTTGGTGCTGGTTTCATATCTTCTAGCAATCGCTTCCGCTTTTGTAGCTTGATGCACCAAATCAACAACAAGATTGTAGGGTGATATTGCACTATACGCTTAATGTTTTTATTTAGGCCAACACAAAACGTGCAAGTGTTTGCTCTTCATCTTCATGCACATGTGCTCTAATCATAGCTTGCTCCATCTCTTTGTAGTATTCTTCCACCGAACGACTTCTCCCGCCTCAAATTCTGCAATTTATCAAAAGATCACGCTTATAAGTGGTAGGAACAAACCGTGTCTTAGCTCTTGCTTCATTTCAGCCCATGATGCAATTGAGGCTCTCCATTGTCTTCTCTTTGGTTCAACACTTGCTCCCACCAAATCAACGATACCCATCAAATTCAAGTGACGCCATGTGTAGTTTCTTCTCTTCCGAATAATTGTGCATCCGAATATCTTCTACCTTGAGCTCCCATGTAAGATATGCATCCGATCGAAGCGCTTCAAATTTGGGAATATTGAACTTGAGCTTCCAAATTTTTCCTCCATGTGCTGCTCATCATGACGACGCCATGACGCTGATAGTTATCATTGCGTGTAACCAAACGCCGCCGCCGGTCCTCAATGTGGGCAGCACCGCCG
This sequence comes from Ampelocalamus luodianensis, assembly GCA_036346255.1. NCBI lineage: Eukaryota > Viridiplantae > Streptophyta > Magnoliopsida > Poales > Poaceae > Ampelocalamus > Ampelocalamus luodianensis. Next base: position 15,005,057 of record CM070633.1, read on the forward strand.
CCCACGCCACGCCCACGCCCACGGCCTCCCTTGGCCATGGTCAGCTCCCAAAACACCACCCCGCGCCGAAGGGGTGGTCGAATCGCGCTGGCAGCAAACGACCCACTAGAGCTTCTAGCGAATCGCAACCCTCTCCTCATCGCCTCATCAAGCTCAATGCCTTCTTCAGGACACCAACCGACCCCGCTTTGCGTAAGCTCCTCTAGTATCTCCTCCTCAAGACGCTCATGTTGTCATTCAACCGAGTGTTGAAATCATTTGTGAGCTTCTCAAGGTCACTTGTGTAACATATGCTAGTTCTCTTTCTTTCCCGACATGGTTAGTGCAAACAAAGAAAACTATATATGTGGATGTGAGAGTTTTTATTTGTGAAATCACTCAACCTCACCTTCTCTTACCGACCAAGTTCTTATGCGCCCTGATGGAATTGAAGAGCGCACGCACTTTGGTGATGGTAGACAACACAAGGTGATAGATTGCTTAATTCAATTGCACAAGCATCTGTTAGACAATGGCTTATTTGTAGAGCTTGAGGAAAAGTGTATACCTATGCAACTGAGATGTCTAGATATTGTAAAGCTAGGTAACAATCCAAACTAGAATTCAATGCCTAGTTGCCGATCTTATGATATAAGCTAAGAACGGCAACTCACACGCAAAGATGATGGAACTTAGTGCAATCAAAAGAATGAGCTAAGATATAAAATATAAATGATGAACAACTAGCTCGTATTGCACAAGTTATGGAGAGACGCTAGCTAATTGCTCAAAGATATAAAATAGGGCATAAGATTGCTCAAAACAAAGAAAAACACAATCTGAAAAAATAGATACCTTTTAGGTGTGCTCACAAAACAATGCCGGCCAAACACTTTTTTTATTTTTTTTTTCTTCTTCTTTTTTTTGTCTTTTGTTTCTCTCCTCTGTTTTTTCTTTCTTTTTTTTTTTGGCCAACAAAATTTGTTCACATATAGCAGCACAAGCCTATTAGGTACAACAATAACTCACAAGCTGGATTGTGTAGTGAGATGAAAACGAGCAGCCCTAGAGCAATATCAACAAGCTAGTCTCAAATAGGGACAAAGTATTCGCAAAGGACTGAATTGGCTCACAAAAGATATACGCGAAGTTTTTTTTTCGCGTACTGCCACTATAGCCGAGCACAACAATAGCTATTGGGCATCAGAGTATCGGTTTTCCGCGTGCACGCCGCCACCGCTTTTTTGCCTGCATCAGAGCGCATCGTAGATGCCGCGGCATCGTAGGCCGCGCGCAGAGTTTTTTTGTAAGCACCGCGCGCGACAGTGCAAAGACCGTGCACTAGATCTTTTCACGCAAGGGTAATCAGAGCTCGCACTCGACCATCAGAGCAAAGACGCTTTCTTTCCCAGATCGACATGGCGGCACTTATCTGCAATGTAGATTGGTTTTTTTACCGACTAAAAGATTGAAACAAGAATTTAAAGTTACGCAAAGGAAACAAAGATCACGACTAAACAATGTTTCTAATGGATCAAAACCTAACAAAACTCACAAGAATTAACAGATTAGACTACGGGCTAAAGGATTTTTGTGTGGCTTTTTGTGTATAGGATAGAAAATAAATCTAACTACTGTAAATTGATCCTACCGTGGCAACCGATGCTCGATACCAAGATGATACGGGATGCCCGATCTTCACGACGAGGATCGACGATAACTTTGGATCCGCAACCCGACGAACCGATGGCGCCAACCATCACAAAACAAGAATCATGCGACAAAAGAATTCGCCCAACCACACGCCGTGATCCCGCTCTACCCAATCACACCAAGTAGACGTGTCGCCGCCCCGCAAAACACAAGGAATCACAAGAACGACGGATTGGCACAACAGATTGGAACTCCTATTCTAGTGGGGCAATATTGCTCAAACCCTAGAATCAAGAGTATATTGATTTCTAAAAATACCGCCCCTTACATGGCATCTCGGTCTTAGGATTTATAGCCTCAAGAAATACTTCTAGAAGCCGACTAAAGGGCGGCCGACTAAAACTACACCCGACTCCAACTCCTATTCGCCCACATGTTTTGGCCTTCCTTCCGAACGAGAGCTCATGCATGTGTTGATTCACTTTATTTGTTTCCATGCATGCATCCCGATTGGTCACGCAACACTTTAATTCTTTCCACACATGCACTACATGCATCATGATTGGTTACACAAAGACACATGCATGCATGCCCTTTGACTTGGTCCACCAAGGAACACACGTGTAATTATTTCTATGCATGCATAACATGCATGCTAGCCATTCTCTTTAATTAGCTTCGTGTTCAAAGCCGCATCATTTGTACACGCCATCAAACACAGGTTTGCATTAGCAGTAGCATCTTTGCTTCTTCGGCCTGATACAGTATTCCATGCTTCTATACGTATAAAACTGCACACACACAATATGAGACTATTAGGCAGTAACATATATTCATTAGCATCAAGATTAAAATTAATTAGGAGCGAGTTCACCTGATGATTAATTAATTTAGCTCGTGCTCGTGTAATCGGTCCAATCGGCGGGATGTCCTCATCAGTAGTGGTGCTTGAGGATGCCACGAAAAGCCAGGGACGAAGAAGGCAAAGTAGGAGATGCGACGCCGAGGAGGACGGTGCAGCGCGGATGGGAGGGAGGGACGGGTGCGAAGGCGAGGGACGAGTGAGGCGGGTGAGGAGCAAGGGGGTCACAACGGTGGGCGAGGGGCAGGCCGCGGCAGGCGAGGGTGGCGCGAAGGCAAGTGAGTGGCGATGGGTGATGGAGGCGGAGGATGTGGGCGAGGGTTGTAGCACGGAGTTTCAAGGGCGGCTCGGGGGAGACGGGCGAGGGGCGAGGGATGTGGGCGAGGATGCGGGCAGGTCGACAGCAGGCGAGGGCATTTCGACAGTGGGTGAGGGCAACACGGTGGTGAAGAGTAGGGAGCAGCGTGGATTTGGGAGAAGGGACGGGGCAACGGAAGGGGATTTTTTGGGGGAACACGAAGCAGATGGGACTAAGGGAGGAAGGAAGCCAGGATAAGATGGGTTTAGATGGGAGTAGCCGAACAGTTTTATTTGGATGTGAGAGGTGGTGAGCTGAGCTGGCTTCATGCGTGGTGAATAAGTTGGCCCTGCAATGCATGCACTTTTCGTTGTGAGTTATGTGTTGTTGTATGCATGTTCTTCTTGTAGTGTCTCCTAGTCCGCCGTCTTGTTTCAATGATTCCGACGTGCTCTAAATGAATTCAGAGATGGGGCTAGAACCATTGGAAAGGTCTCGTATAAGCTTTCCAACAAGCCTAAGAACACCGAATCTGACTCGCTAGAAAGTTATGCCCTTTTTATTACGGGCCTATTAATCAATCGCCGAATTATTTTGGCGATTCCAAAGTGCACAAAAGGAATTTTTGGATGGGGCTGGATCCGTTGGAAAGAGGACGAGATAAGCTTTCCATCCTGTACTCATACACCTCAAACAGAGTCTGTATATGAATTCTATGCATATTGAAGTTGGTACCGTCTCCGGAGGCCTGATTGGATTACAAAACGTATCCAACTTGAACTCTTGCTTAACTTGAACAAAAAGTGATGTGATGACTCGACGAAAAGTTGGAGAAGGCGCCGACTTGGTGTTGATGTGTGGTCGCTTCCTTTAGGTGGACCCCAACCACGAGGGCGAGTGTTGATGCATTCCTCCGTGTATTGGTGCACAAATATACATTTTCATCATTAGGTAGCATCATATTCTCATTTAAAACAAATTAAAGTCGACGGAACGAATTCACCTTTGGTCAATTTTGGGAGCCGTGGTCGTATGCGCTTGTGGCATGGTCACATCATCCTCCCTTCTGACAAAAACGCCCTGGTTTAACAGATGTGTAGCGTCATGTAACATCCCAATTTTGGGCTTGTGTTTCAAATGTAAGAAAATGAGTAGAAATTAAAACTTTTTCTTACATCATGTATTTCCTAATTTTGCTGAACAATTATTGTACAAGAAGTTATGGAAATACATAGTCACAAGTCTTTGATGTTAAATCTTTATTCTTCAAAACAATCTTGTCAAACCTCTTAATCATCTCCTGAAATATTTTTCCTGAGTTATTGGGTTGGTATGTGACCCTCTCAAAAATTTCACAATTTTTAGAAATTGTTTGAATATTTTTGGAGATCACCAAACCCAATTAAATTCTGGTCGATCGTGGACCAAGACTTCGGGAATTTTGGAGGAAAATGTATAGCACAAAACCTCTGCAAAATTTACACAAGGTCAATAACTCAGCTAGCAAGCTCCTCGTAAAATTTCATAATTTTTGGAGTGAGTTTGCTACCTCAAATAAATCCCCAAACTTCATATCGCTTGAAACCCAAAATTAGGGTCGAGTCGCACTGGCTCGAGTCGCACCAGTCCGACCTAGCCAATCGACTCGGTCGAGCCAAGTCCGCAGCGCCGCACTGAGCCCGATCTCGGCGCTGCGTGCTAGCCGCTGATCTCCATCCGATGCTCCCGACCTCCCGACCTCCTAGTCGTTAAGACCTCCCCACTCGGTGATCGTGGACGCCCAGACCTCCTCGCCCGTTTCTTCCTCCCGACCTCCCGAGGTCCGGTCGGCATGAATTTTTGCGCACCGCACGCGTGTGTCGCTGTCGAGCGGTTGGGGCAAGGGCCTATCACCTTTTGTCCTTCCCAACGCCTCTTTTGGCCATGCACAATTGTGCCGTAAGCTTTGCCCGAAGAAGCCTCCCTACGCGCTTGTTCAATCTAGCAAGTCCATGGCGTGGCATGGACTTTGCTCGTGGACTTGGCCCACACTATCATTTTAGCTCCTGTGCTATGAATAGCCCGAGACCTCCTTTCTCCTTTTCTTCCTCCATTCTTTGTTGTGCTTGAGCTTCCTCTGCATGAGCTGGTCCTCAAACTCAAGCACCAAAGAACACCACCCTCCTCGCCATTGTCTGGACATTGAGCTCCCGCAGAAGCTCGAGCTCCAAAGTGGTTCCATCGCCATTCTTGCTCGCTTGTCATCTCGAGCACCTCGAGCATTCTCTAACTTGCTCGGGTTATCCATCGCAGAGGTGGACCGCTTGGGGGCCGCCGGGCCGGGATCATCTTCTTCTCCATCGCCGCAAACACGACACCGCCGACTTCGCCGCCTTTTCCAAGCTCCTCCGACCTCCCGGTTCCTCTCTCGCCTCGTGTGTCCTTTCTGGCTTGTTCTCTTGCGTTTTCTAGTCATCGTAAGAGCCCGTGATAGTTTTGTAGTTTTGCCGCTTTAGCCTCCTTCCTCTCTCTTCGGCTCGTCGGGCGCTCAAGGCCGCCATCGCTGCCGAGTGTCCCTGTAGGTCCGCTGATGTTATTGTGAGTGTAATGGTGCCTTGGTCGGCGCCGCGAGGTCCCCATCGACGGCGGTGAGCTTATGACCGAACTCGTGTTTTGCCGCGGTCGCACTCGGACAGAATCATGGTCTTATGATTAGCATTAATGTTGTCCGAGGTTGCTCTTTAATGTCGTCCGTAGGCTTAGCGCGCGGTGCCGCTAAGTCCTTGACCTCCTCGTTCATCGTGGCCGCCCACGACCTCCCTGTGTTAGATCCGAGCCTTTGGCTCCTTTCCAAAAGCTTAAGCCTCCGACTCCCCTAGTTTGACCTCACCGCTATTTATCACCTCCAAGTAGATCTGCACTGTAGAGGGTTTTCCGTATTTTCTTAGTGCCGACCTCCTCCCGCTAATCATGGCCGCCCGAGACCACCTGTGCTAGATCTCGAGCCAAAGCCATTTCCGACTAAATCGCTTAGTCATTTGGACCTCTTGGATCAATCGTGACCGCAAAGACCTTCCTTGGTCATTTTGCAAAGACCACCTCGGGTCCTCTTTGTAAAAGCCACCCCGGTCTTTTACAAAGACAACCCCACTCAGACCTCTTAGGCTCAATCCAGCCGCTCACGACCTCCCCGGATTTATATCTCGAGCGCTAGATCTCCTTTGTTTAGTCCTTAGTCTCAGACTTCCTCCCGCCGATCCGACCATTCAGACCTCCCTAGGTCTAACTGAGCCGCCCGCATCTCCTCCCGTTAAAACCCTATCGCATAGGACCTCCCAAGCAGATCTTGGCCATCCAAGACCTCCTCGTAAATCCCACCGATCAGACCTCCTCTCGGGAGATCTTGACCGCCTCAGACCTCCTCGCTTGATCGTGACCTAAAGACCTCCTCCGTAGGTTTAACCTTAGACCTCCCCAGTGCTCGGCTGTAATACCCAAGGTGGAATACGTGATTTTCTTGTTCGGAAAGAATTAATTGATTTACTGGGAAGGGCCAAGTAGAAAGTGTGCAATTTAATAATTAGAGAGGGGAAAATGCTGTTTCGACACAACTTGGGCTTGGGCCCTTGGCCCATGTGGGTGGCCTCGCCAAATGAAGGAGGGGGGGGGGCGCCACCTCCCCTAAACCCTAGCCGCCCCACTCCTCACGCCCCACCTCTCCCCTTGTGGCCGCCTCCCTTCCCCTTCCTCCACCTTGCGCATCCTCCCCGGTCTCTCCCTCGCCGGTGAAGATCTTCCATCCCCATTGCTGGCCGAGTGGTGAAGAGAGGGAGATCGCACCCGGGGTTGACCGGCCAAGAAAGGAGACAAGGTGAAGGAGGGAGCCCTTCTTTGCGGGGCAAGTTCTTCTTCCCACTGCGATTCTACAAGGGTAACATCGCGTGTTCCTCACTGGTTGTGGTGTTTTAGTCACATTTGAATTCGTTTGGTAGATCGAATCTCGTCACCGGTTAGATCGCGTTCTGTCCAGAGAATTGGATGGCTGTTTTCGGGTGTTTAGAGATAGAATCTGGGGATGCATCCTCCTAGAGATAGTTGGCTTATGTTATTATCTTTCGGTGGCCGCCAAGAACACCCAAATCCGATTAACGGTTAGTGAGTTATGAATTTTTTAAGATTGCTGTTCCGCTGATCTGTTAGCATTTGGGCAGTTTGTAGAAAACCGATTAAAACTGATGGTTAAAGTGGAAATCTGAGAACCCAGTACAACGAAAGTTGTAGATAATTGTCGTAGCTTTCAGGGAAGCATAAGAACGTGAAATTTGGATAAACGAGCTGAATGTTATGATAGTTTTAGTGCTCTGTCCAGAAAATCTGACGTGAAATCGATGTCTTGTTAATCGGCTTAAAAGTGATTTTAGATGGCCAAATCATGGAGCTCACCAACTAGGTTTAGTTGGGAAATTTGATAACCTTTCAATGAAGTCCAAGATCATTTAATTTAGACCACCGTGCAGAAAGATATGAATTTTAGAACTTGACTGTTTACGAGAGGCTGTTCAGCACTTAGAAAGTGGGGTCGATCGCGTTGCAATCGCTTCTTGTTGTGCTCGTGTTTATAATTCATGTTTTTCGTTATCGTGGTCTTAGTTTATATTCTTAATGTATTAGGTGGGGATTGGTACCAGAGGCAGCGCTGCCTTCACGCCTCCATTCGCACGCCGTTAAGGCAAGTGCATTGTTTGATTCGTGGTTGTGATTGGTTGGTCATGTATGTGTGCTTTTGATATGTGATAGCATAGTGAGATTGTTGGCATGATGATTGTTTAAGATTGGTGGATGATCCAATATGTCTATGCTCTATTGTTGTATGATGTTATCGCTTTTGGTAATTTGATGATGAATAAATGTTGAGCATGTGCATATTGATATCATGTTGAGGCTTGGTCACGCGGTGACCAGCTATATCTTCCTTTGAGATCCCGCCATGAATGTGAATGACTGAGATCCCCACACTCGTGGAGTGTGGGTTTGAGGTCCCCAATACTTATGAGTATTGGGCAATTGGTCCTCGTAAGGCGGCGACGGTTGCATACTTTGCATTACCGGTGTAATGCACAAAGAAAGATAAAGAGAAATGATCCTTGAGCATTGTATTTGCATGCGAGACGTGTTATTGTTGATCTCCTAACTATGGATGCTGATGTTACAACTTTTATTCTGTACCTGCTGAGTCTGTGGACTCACCCTTGCTTTATTGTTGTTTTAGGTACCTGAGCCAAGAACGACATGCATGGGGGGAAGTAGTCCGCTAGTCACACACATGCCATATGAACTAAATAAAGTTGAATGATCTTCATCAGAATTGTTTTAGTAATTGGACGAGTTGCTCAAAGATTTATTATGTTTTGTCTTATGCAATGGATTAAATGTAATAATGATGAGTAGTGAAACTTCATACCTCTCTAGTTATGATAGACACTTAGCATGTCTTGGATTATCTTTTGATGTCTCTCGATGATAGTTTAGTTAATATATGAATTATTCAGATGTTGGAACCTCCGTAATTAACTTTACTAGGAGGTTCTCACAAATTTATTAGGATTGTCTTGATTAGAATTAATAGGGTTTGTTTAGTAGCATTCCGTGCTCATGTCGGGCCAGTGTTGCAGCTTGGTATCAAAGCCGGTCAGAGGTCCGTGGTATTCAAAAGTTAAATTTGACACACTATGCATGAAGAGGTGGAATGGGTCAATGCATTGCACTCACGCTACTATTGAATTTATGATTACTCCGTGTGATAGTTATTAATTAGACTTTACTTGTGGTCCTAGATGTTGTAAGTGCTTATTGTTTGATTGTTCTTGTTGTGATGTTTAGAGATGGCAAGGGTGGAGGCCGTGGTCGTGGTCGTGGCCGGCAGGAGTCGCGAGGCTGTGCAATGCCCGCCGGTTCGAAATCCGTAGCAGGGAAGTTAGCCTCATGAGTCGAGGAAGAGGTTGCTTCAACGGCACAGAGAATCGTGCCCCACCACCGTGTGCCTGTCGCTCCTATGGTGGCCCTCGCAGCTGCACCGCGGTGTATGCCATGGATTACATCATGGAACGCTTTGAGGCCGGACACCTTGATGGGTCAGCACGCCGGCTGATGCACTACACTGGTCGCGACACATGGAGAGGCACTGAGCCTGGGACGACTTCGTAAATGAGGCCTCATTCGTGGCTTTCCAATTGAAGGGTGTGGATATCTCGTGGGAAGGAGTTCATGGCTGTGACAGAGCTCATGGACCATTACACTGGAACATTTTGTTGAGCATTTCAGAAGAGGTTTTATCCAACTTCATATGTGGAGCGAATGGAAGTCTCTTACGTAACTACAAGGTGGTAAGATGACCGTGATGAGTATGAAGCGGGTTTTAATAACCTGGTTCGCTTTGTTCCACTGTGGCTACAAATGATGAAGAAAGCCAAGAGGTTTCGCAGGGGCTGTGCAAGAGTTCCGCTGTAATCGGGAGCATTGAGTTGCGGGATTTTAGTTCTCTGTCGAACAAGCTAGGGGCATGGAATCGAGATGCAGCTTGGTGAGGAACCGCCAAGAGCGAAGGCGTTGTGGTTTCGAGGGTGCAGTAGCAATGTAAGAGGGGCTTTGGCGCGGGGGTGGGACCTTCCAGAGGCCCACTTCCAAGAGGTTCAAAGGGCCATGTAAATCATTCAAGACCAAGTTCACGTGGGCACTATCTTCTTCCACCTCATGAGCGCGGCAATGCACCTGTTACGTCCGATCCTGTGGCAGGCATGAAGTGCTTCAAGTGCGGCAACAGCATAGAGCTTCGAGTGCAAACTGGTTCGGTCTTGCCGCCATTGTGGTCCTGGAGGGCCATAAGGCATTGGTTTGTCGGCTGAATCCCGCCAAAGATCATCAAGTGGGAGCCTCGCTCGTTGTCACGCCAGCGCAGCCTTCTTTCTGGTCGGTGCAAGTGTTAGCGGCTACTCCTACTCATACTTGACACCGCCTCGCCCTTACCTTCCTCGCTCTCCGGAGGAGCCCCACCACTGTGGTACTTTTGGCCGCCCTCCCGTGGCTCCCTTCCGTTGTGGCGCTCAAGACTCTCCAGTTAGCTGCCGCACCACCGCACTCAGGTGTCGGGCCCTACCGCCCCAAAGAATAGTCTCTATGCTATGCCGACTGCAGAGTCGGTGGGTCGTCCGATGTGGTGACAGTACACTCTTAGTGGATTCAAGAGAGGCACTTGTTCTATTTGATTCAGAGCTACCTTTTCTTTTGCATCACTAGATTTTGTTAGTAAGGTGAATTTGAGTATGCACCTATAGCTCACTTTCGCTTCTAGTTAGTTCTCCTAGGGAATTCTTTCTAGCTTCACCGCTTGTCCCTGTTGTGTGATTTCGATAAATGGAGAAGAATTCATTGCTAATTTGATGGTTATGAAGATGGAGCTATTTGATGTTATCTTGGGTATGGATTGGTTGCATAACTACCGTCTGTCACATCTCTTGTTTCGAAGACAATAACCTTGCAAGCTCCATCCGACAGAGATAGTATCCCAATGTAGCGCCCATCTCACTCTCTTTTGTGATGGCTAGCTTGTTTCTGGGGCGCAAAGGCCAAGAGTGGATTTCTTTTGTCCCTAGTGGAGAAGCCAAGTTCGTTTTTAACAAACAGAAGATATTTCGTTGTTCTAAGTTCTGGATGTATTTCACAGAGCTACCAGTGGATGCTACCACCTCGCCCCGTAGAGTTCGGAATTGATTTGGTACCGCGCCCGACTGCCTCCATGACCCTTACTGCTTGGGCCCGTCTGCTCCTGTGAGGAACTAAAGAAGCGCTTGGATGACTTAAAGCGAAGGACCTTATTCGCCCAGATGGTAGTTGGCGCATGTGTATTGATTATCGTGTTTTAACCACCGACCATCAAGAATAAATATCATCCGCCTCGCATAGAAGATTTATTTGATCAATTGAGAGGGGCCAAGGTATTCTCAAAGATTGACCTTCAATCAAGTTATAATCAAATCCCCGTCCGAAAGGAGGATATAGAGAAGACGGCATTCTCCACAAGGTATGGGCATTTTGAATTTAAAGTTATGTCTTTGACTAACGAACGCCTCGCCGCTTTCATGGAGACAATGAATAGGATGCTTCAGAATACCTAGATGATTTTGTTGTTGTCTTTATTGATGATATTTTGATATATTCAAAGACCAAGTCGATCATGAACGACACTTGAGGCTTGTGTTGAGACACTAAGGAGCATAAGTTTTATGCCAAACTGAAAAGTGTGACTTTCGATGTCCGAGGTGGATTTCGGGTATGTCATCAATGATAAGGGAATCTCGCTGATCCAAGTAAGATTTCTACAAGGTAGAATGGAAAACGCCAACCAATGTCAAAGAAGTCAAGCTTCCTGCATGGCAGATACTATCGGCGTTTGCGCGTGATTTCTCCACTATTGCCAAACCTTTATCTGCACTTCTCGACCATCAAGTCGCCGATCTTACAATAAATGGAAAAAGAGAGAATGACGGGAAATCTTGGGATTGTAATGGACCGCTTTATTAGTATGAACTCGAGATTTTACAAGGGGTGTATCCCGGCGTAATGACGGACTACTTTCTAGAGTACAAGACAATGTTTCTTTCTTTCTATCTTCGATGATCCGATCTCGAAGATCTCATCCTCCCTTGATCCACACAAAGTTCCATCTTTAAATAGCCCTCAAGAGGTGGCGCATTCCTGAGAAGGCGCCGATGCGCGGCGCGCCCGCCTCGAGTCAAGTGATGGTTGATACAGATCAACCGCTTGGTGGTTATATGTCTATGAAACATATAATCGCACTGAGGTTATTTACCGGTGTGTCTTGGATAAGATACGCCGATGGAATATGCACGTGTTCCATTCATCATACGGTAGAGAATATACCTTGGAATCGTTCCTACCTTCTACTTAGTGTTCTCCCGGCCTGAGGCTTGGCTTGGGCCTTCGTCCGACCAGGTACCCATTATGTAACCTCCGAATCTCTACGACCAAGTGAGGTCGTGCACTCAAAGGTTACGACCATGAAGACGTATGGTCTTTTATATATTAAAGATATATATAGAGGTTTTAATCCTCGCCACCAGCCCCGAACTTTAAATGAATAGGTCGTGTGAACACCTTTCTTCCGATGAAATCATATCGGATGACGCTTATTAAATACAAAGGCATTTGAAGCTGTTTGTATTCACTTTAAAGTTGAGAACTTTGCCTTGGGATTTGAAGAGTTTCTATGTCCGCTGGACTTTTTGGGTAACTCCTTATTACGGTTTAGGATTATCAAGCTTATAAAACCCCTTTGTAAACCTAGGTTTTTTTACTTCCTCCTTTCCTTCTTCATCTTCGAGTGAAAACTTCTTCCGACTTCCTTTGCTTTCCACACCCAAAAAGAAACTAACCATGTCGGACCAAATCACCAACCGGCCTGCTCGACCGAGTGAGAAGAAGTTGGAGAATCTGAGAAGATCGGATGCTCCCAACAAGGATGTGATTTCTTGAGATCCGTCACGAGAACATTCCCGAGCAAAGGAAGATGGAGAAATTCTGCTTTTTCTCGCATATATCGAATGCGGATTTCGCTACCAACTCACTCCTTCCTTCCTCAAGTTTTGGAGCATTATGGAGTTGAATTGGTGAATCTGCCCCAATGCCATCGCCAATCTCAGATTTTTATCTATCTTCAAGCGCATTTGGGGATTCCAGCAGATCCGATCTATTCAGTACTACTACAGGATGACAAAGTCCGAAAGGCGATTGGGACGCCTCGAGAGTGCACTTTATGCCTCCATGATGGAAAAGCCGATGAGTACATTTTTATGTACTCAAAATCTTCGTGGTCGCTGGAAGAAGAGCTGGTTCTATATGAAGATCACGAAGAAAGACATTTTTATTATTCTCGTAAGAAGGGTCGAGAATCCGAGATGGCGCTCCACTACAGAAAGAGGGAAATGTAGGAAATAGGCAAGCAATCAAGCTTTAGTGTCAAAGGTCTAACATCTTGGCATGTGGTGAAGGATTTTTCCACGCCACTGGTTAGCCCTTTGAAGGCCCGAGCACATAAGATGCTTTGTACATTGGTCGTGATGATACGACCAGAGATTCCAAAATGGTAAGCCAATAACGATTCCGACCAGTTTTCCTATCTCGCTTGATTATTTCAGATCCTTAAATCTTTCATCTTACCTTTACAAACTCTATCTTCCGATGAGATTAGAAGCCGGATCAAGATGATCTCAGGTTTGAGAGCCCGCGATAAGGCTAGTTTCTGATCTTAGCGGCGCTTTCACTAAGAGAGGATTGAGAGACTTAAGGTAAAAACATCAATCATTGCCTTGTTATCGTGACATATTATTTTTTATCTAAGATACCATAAACCTCTTTGATGTGTAGTCGGTTGTTGAGAATCAACAATGTCACCGAAAGATGTGAGCCAATTGATGATACGATCTCCCTTCGACCACACAGATGTAAGCCTTCCAGAGGTAGGTAATCAACACAAATAATATTTTGGATAAATTATGTTTATCGCCTAACTATCTTTGATGATGAATTTAGGCGGTCGTCGTATCTTCCAAAGAAGGTCATCGAGAACCTCCAAAGGCTTCATCGAGGCCATCGTTGTGGAGGTAGACGAATCTACATCTATCGACCGCGATCGTGACCTCGACCAAATGGTCGCGATATCGCTTCGATTTCCGATCGCTGGATGTGCAAGATCTAGTCAACCCTACCGGCTTAGAATCGTGAAATCAGCTGACAAGAAGAGGAAGGCCAGCGCAACGAACTTTACTCGATGCGCTATAAGGGTAAATTCAGAAAACAACAAGGTATATATATAAAATAAAGAGGTCGATTTATACATACCTTGGATCTTCCTTACCTTCTCTCTCTTGTTTTAGATCTTCGTGTTCCTGGCCAGATCCGACTGCAGCACCTCTCAGAAAAAGTTCCTAAGGTAGAGGTGGTCGTGGAGACTCCCGACTGTGATACTCCTAAAGCAAAACTACCGAGGATGAAGTAGCAAAGAAGCCCGAAGGTGTTTCAAGATTCGTCAGATCCTCTAGTAATCCTTACTCCTTCTCCTGAGGTAGTCATCCCCTGAGATTCTCAACAGGTTCTACCTCCCCCAAGAAATACTTCTCAGGTTAACAAATTCCCTTTTTCTCCCCGATTTATCGAGGATAAGGAACTTGATGAAGCTCGGGAAAGATATCGGACCATCAAGCCAAAATTGGTCCAGATACCATCTTTTCCGAATATAATGATATAGCAATTGGGGTAAGTGTTCTACGACCATCCTTACAACTCTTTCTTTTGCAGTTTCTTTGAAAGCTTGCTAAAGAAAGGAATTTTTGTTTTTGTAGCATTTGGTCGAAAACTATGCTGTGATCGGAGGACTGACCCAGCGAATAAGAACTTTGGAGCAAAAACACTCCGATATGAGAAGTACATTTCTCTTTTTTATCTCCTAAGGTTTATTATCTTGATTCTCCTTATAGATTATCCTTCTCTTTCTATCATATTTGATAGATTTAGAGAAAATTAAAGAAGAGATCAAGGCCAAGGAAGCCATAATAATAAAGCTGAGGGAAGAAAATCAGAGTAAAGACCGGTCGATTGAGCATGCGATGACTGTGCAAAAGAGGTTTTCACTCTTGTGAGAAGAAAATCAAAGGTAATCGGCTCTGAGACCTAACTAGTATTCCATAACTCCAAAAGAGTACATTGATTTTGTTTATCTACTCTGCAAGTAAAAATCAGTAGCACTTGAACGAGCGGAGAAGACCTCGATTTTGAGCGTGGCCAAAAGGAAGTTTGTATTTGGCCTTGATGAGAAGATCAAGGCTCTAACAAGATGATCTTCGATATGGGATCGGATCAAGCTTGCCTTCTTTAGAGATCCAACGGAAAAGATGACCTACTTTGGTTAACTGAAGATCCAAAGGCCTCGCTCAAAACTATGAGGAAAACCATACCTGCACAATGAAGGAAGCTATCAGAATCGAGTTAGTGTTGCTTTAGCAAAACTAAAGGCTTCCGATCCTCTATTAACCTTAAAGTCGTGGAAGAGGACTTCGATCGCTTCGAGAGTGAAGCAACAAAACTTCTCGAGAAAGTAAAACCTCTTGAGAGAAAGTTGCAAGGAAATGGAAGTCTGATCTCCATCTCATAGCGACCACCGAGGTCCTAACATGTAAATGATCATACTTTTGACGATGTAAAATGAAAACTTACCGCTTATCAAAGAAGATCCTGCTTTGTCTTATTAATGTTGTTAAATACTCATATATCTCCTAGCCCCGATCGCTATGTTAGTAGATGAACGTTACTAAAAGAAAGCAAGAGACTGTAATTGAGTAATAACGATGACCATGGTAAGAGTGCCGATAATGTGGATGACAATGATCTAGGAAATACTAGGAAATCATGTGGTCTAACCAACCGATTTACTTCGTTAGTCTAGATTTTGCCCATTATCAAGTACTATGGAATACCACTTGTAGTCGTAAGACATAACAAAGACTAGATCTTGCTTATAAGAAGATATGCATTAAGAATGTATGCAAGAAATGAAATGAAGAGATAAGTACCGTTGTTTAGAAATATTTGGATCCGTCGATCGTAATCTTAAGAATCAAGATTTGTAAAATATTTCGCTAAACGCGCTCATTCTCAAATCCGATCGCAAACAGGATCGAGGAAAAGGATCATCACTAGAAGCTCCTTCCAGCAAGGTGACCACGCGCAGAGAGGAGAGACTTCGACCAGAGGCTTTTCGTGTCCCACCAAAGAGCCAAACTTGATTAGAAATGAATGTTGAAATAAAATAACAATCTTCAATTTCAAGAAACGAAGCCAAGTAAATCGTTCGAGTTGGTACTTATACCGTATGACTCTTTAAGAAAAGAATGTCCTGGTCGGAATGTGTATCATTGAAGCAATGATCACGCTTAAAACCAATGTGATTGGTGACATTTAAGTCAACAACCATGAGTAGTGGAGATCCCAAAGAAGGAATATTGAGAGAATGAGAGTCTTCTCCCACCAACCAAGAACGGAATGGCATACGACTGATGCAACAAATAATAAGTATAAATGTACCATACTTATCATTTTTAAGGAAAAGCATCTTATTGAAGAAAAAATGAATAAAATGAAATACATGAAATTAAACATAGAACTTACTTAATTGATCAATATTCCAAGAATTAGATAAAACCTGCCCATCCGACATAGCTAACCGCATCGATCCCGATCGGTTATTTTCACCACAAGCAGTATGGACCTTCCCATTTAGGTGAAAGTTTATTATGATTTGCTTGGTTCTTGTGAGGACCCCAATTTATTTAGCTTGTAATGCTTAACCAACCACCTCGCCCTAGCATCACAAATCAAATAATCGATCTCGAGATATGTATACTTCCTGCAGCAAAGATACACCTCTGTACAAAATTAGACATCAACTCCATTCCAAACATAGAGTCCAAACATCACACTACCAAACGGAAGATAAACAAATAGTAGAATTATTACGCATAAAGGCCGACAGCCACAAGATACACAAATAACAGAAAGAAGACAGCGGAAGCAAAAGTGCCATAAGATGGCTATAAACAAAGCCAATCAGCGTGCCTCCAACCCACAAGGCATCCGACCGACCGCCAAGTCTAGTCGCCCACTAAACGGCAACACAAAACTCACGTATGAGGCCCTTGGGCTCACCTTCTTCCTCTGCAACAAAACATTACTAAAGCACCGAAAGTACAAAGATTATCTTTGTACCCGCAAGATCGACGTGTGAACTAAAGGCACTGCTCATAAGCTACATGCAAGCTTATTTGGTGGAGGCCATATGTTTCATTTGCACAAAGCTAGATTTGTTTGCAATAATGTAATACAGCTTGAAGGCAAGTTTGCAATTCATTTTTATCGTTGAAATAACTCGCAAATAAAGATAGATACAAGTAACCACCTAGAAGTGACTATCCCAATAGTCACCATTAATATAGCACGAATCCTCGCATTCGTACTCACCCGCAAGTTTTAATTTTAAAAGGTTGTAGTCTAACTCTGAAAAGCTTACCCAAGCGTGTCCATCACCTAGACGAGGCTATTCGAATACTTTTAACCTCGCAGGTGTACCAATGTACCCACACTTCTGCATCGCTTTAAGCCAAAGCACACTTCCAAGGTATGTCGCACACTAAGTCCTACGAGACTTTTTCCAATATTGTGTATTAACTACGAGCCGCCGTATGGATAGAAATCCATACGCTTACATGGTAAAGCCGAAAAGACAACTACCCACTCAGATAAAGCTTTTCTGACAACTACCATGCTCCCACCTCCATCCTCCCGCGACTCCCGCGACCTGAGCCAATACACGCCAAAGTACTAGGTCAAGAGAGGTCCCATACCTCTAGTGTGGTTAGCACGCGAAATGCCCGATAAAAATTCACTCACAAGATGTTCGGTCCTTAATTGACCCGGCACCTTTCCAGCCACACCCATCGATCACACCAATCTTACCATTGTGCCCAGGCTTAAATCATTTTTGTTTTCAGTTTTAGTTTTGCAATTAACATAGCACGAAATGGAATACAAGAACAAGAATAATTTTATAGATCAAGATCATCGACTAAGTCGACGATCGCCCAAATCTACCGGTAGCTAAGCATGGCTAAGCAACTAAACTCAGAATCTACTAAGTGACGAGAGTTCATCCAATAACTCTAATCACAAAGAAATAACCTAGGCTCGTGTAGTAGAGGACAAATATTTACCTACAGATTATGCATCTAAAGGTTTAACTAACCAATTTAACACAAAATAAGCGATGCATACATACATTGAAACAAAATATTAGACTTTAAAATACCGATAAAAATGATCAAACCGCTTGTTCGGTCGCTGTTGCTCAATTTGTTATGAGGGTCGCTTCTCGTGGTTGCCGCAAATATCGAATCCTAACGATTGAACAAAACAAATAATAAGAAACGAATAACACCTAAAAACTCAATAATCAAACACAAACACCAATTTATACACGAGGCTAGACCAACACAAAAGAAGTAACAATTAATCGCTACAGGATGCTTCAAAAGACATGCTTTCAAGTGATTGATCTACCCACTCACTTATTTATCAAAGTTAACCACAAAATCAATCCTCTTATATGATTTAAACTTTGGACAGACTTTGATGGTGATTGTGTGCACATCTATTATTTAATCATCAAGTTAATATATCAAAACAAATAACTATTCTAAAACAACCATTATTAGGTGAGAGCATGTAACCTACAAGGAGCTATCGAACACTAACTAATCAAGTATTCAATCGTGAGATGCTAATAATCTTTTCTATCTAAGATAGATTTTAAAGATACTCAGCTATTCATACTCCTAAGCATCACACCAAGATACTCAAGAATGCTAACGATTTTCAAAGATGCGGCTACTACAAAACCTTACTCACCAAAATACACCACAAGCACACAGCAAAACCTCAAATTCGACAACAAATTTCATAGATCAAAAGCCAACTAGTGATTTGAAACCTATAGAGATTATCTAATTAACTTTGCTAAGCACCACTTCTAAGGAGTCACCAAGCACTAACCAGATATGAATAGCATAAGAATGAACCCAATTTCAGTTTCATCGACAAATGAAAACGACAACAAAGAAGCATACAGAGAACTAAAATACTTTCAAACTTCCAATACCAATTTTTGATCATGCAATGAGAGTGAACTAATGAACAATCATAAGCATGATAAGCGCTTAACTACCAAGCCTCGGGAGGTGGGCCCCACTGTCACCACAACAAAGACAGTGGAGCACAAGGAAGAACAGAGGCTCGACTCGGATTCGACGCTCACAAGGAGTGGCGGCGGCCGTAAGGCGACGCCAAAATGGGTCGCCTGTGGGTTACTGGCTAAGGGTGGTCGCGTTCGACGAGAAGACGCGGCGGCTGCGCGACGGAGCACTGCGGCTCGGCAATGGGTGACACAAAGCGCGGCGCACTGAGAGGTAGACAATGAAGATTAGCGCAAGATGGGCATCTGAGTTACCGTGAACTCACCGAATGACGCTGAGCTCAAGAGGCTACCGGAGATGGCCCGCGACGAACCAAGCAGCGCATGCATCAAGGGGTCACCGAGGAGGAGCAACCCGAGCAAAAATAGGGAAAAGAGAGACGGAGATAGCTTGAGTGAGTGCATCAGATGTAGCCGGGCGCGAGCAATTGCCCTAGGAACCAACTCACCGGAGATGAGGACGATGATCCAACTTTCGGCCAAAAGAGGGACACCAAAATTCAATGGCCCTCGCGAGTGAAACTCAAAATTAGCCGAGGGGAAATCATGATAGGGATCCGAACACGATGTGACGCAAAAGAAGGGATGATCTTCATCGTTATGCAGGATGACACTACGGAGCGCAAGACGACCAGTGAACTAGAGTTTGAGCATTACTACGATTTGAGCTCGTAAGGATCAATGGTGATAGGAGTTGGCTTAATGGTGTCTAAAGAAGGAAGAGGGAGCTTTGGGTGAGCTAAGCAGGGGCGAGGCGAGGAAAACGAGCGGCGACGCTTTCGCACCGAGGAGCTCAAGAACGGTGCCGAAAGCCGTGAAAGGAATGGTGGTGATTAATGCCGCGCAGGCATGGCCTCACGAAGATGCGCCGAGGTAATGCGCGAAAACCGGAAAGCGGTGACGAACAGCGAGGCGAGGTGGCGACCATGCGCGATGTCGCCGCATCAAAGACTCATGCGAAAGGTAGGTGACGACCGACAAGTGGGGCCCGCCCGCCGGCAATAGCAGCGGCGCGAACCGCAGACCGCACGGGCGATTAGGTGGTTTGACTCGATCAGAACGTGTCGACCGCTGGATCCGAGATGGACGGTCGAGATCTCCGATGCATTCGACCGTCGATTGCATACGCAAGACGCGGATCGCTCGATTTGCATCGGACGGTCACGATCGATTGGACTCGGCGGTGCGATTAGTTGACGCCGACCGAGTCCATTAGTGCGTCGGACTCGAGCCCAAGTGTGGTTCGGCCCGACAAACAATGTTTCCGATTTGAATTAGAAAGACACGTAAGGTTTGGGGAATTTAGAGATAGCTCCAGGCTCCAAAAATTTGAAATTTTTATGGAAGCTTACTGAAAAGAGGGCAACCTTGTGTAATTTTTCCAGGAGTTTTTATGCACTAGATTTCTCCCAATAAAATTCACAAGCTGATGAACGTAAGTTTGACCAGATTTCAAACTAGGTTGACTTGGCCATTTGAAATAGCAAATAAAATCTAAAAATTGTGAGATAATTCAGGAGGTAGATAGGATGATCAAGATGATAGGAAAATAATTTAGAGGATGATCACAAGTTTGAAAGCTAAGAATTTGTTGACAACAATTTCCATTCACAAGAATTTAATTCTAGAAAATGGAAATTGCTAGGGAAAATTTGAAAACTTCCAAATGATTTGATGAGACAACAAAAGTTTTTATTTCTCCCAAAATTTTACATTTGAAATACAAACCCTAAGTTTAGGGTCATACAAATCTCCTCTCACAGAATCTCGCCCAGATTCTCGATCACCGAGAAGAAGGATGGGTAATCCGCCGAGACGATCTTCCCGCCTCCCAAGTGGCTTCATCCTCTGAGTGGTTCGACCATCAACTTTGAGGAACTTGATCACACGGTTCCTCGCTCTACGCTCACTTCTTCGAGGATACGAACGGGACGCCACGATAAGACGATCTTCCCGCACATCGATATTTTCCAATGGCGTTTCTCAACCGAACACTGAGACACTTCTTCAATTGTGACACATGGAAAACATCATGCACCCCTCAAGTGTAGCTGGTAACTCCAATCGGTATGCAACAGCTCCCACTTTCTTGATGACACGATAAGGTCCGACATACCGAGGAGCCGTTTGTTCTTGACATCGAAACGACGATGTCCTTCGTGAGGTGAGACTTTGAGATACACAAAGTCATTGGGCCGGAAACTCACCACGACGACGACGACCGCATAGCTCTTCTCGCTCGACTGAAGCACGCGCAAGTGCTCACGAATCAACCGCACTTGACTCTCGCTCATTGATCGAATCCGCCAAAGAACCGCTCTTCCCCAGCTTCACCAGTTCAATGGGGTTCGTGACGCTTCCCATACAAAGCCTCAAATGGTGCCATACCGAGACTAGCTCGAAGCCGTTGTTGTAGGAGAACTCGCAAGCGGTAGACACTTCTCCCAATTCTTCCCATAGGAAAGAACACAAGCACTGAGCATATCCTCAAGAACTTATTGACTCGCCCGCTCGACCATCCGCTCTGAGGATCATAGGCGAGCTGAAAGAAAGACGGGTCCCCATGGCTTCTCGTAAACCGTGCCATAGCCGAGAAGTGAAAAGAGAGCCACGATCCGACACGATCGCTCGTGGGTACACCATGCAAGCTCACAATGCGGAGATATAGAGATCCGCCAATCGATCGACACCGAGAGTGGTGGCATCGCGTAAATGTGCTACCTTTGTCAATCGGTCAATAACCACCCAATAGCATCCTTCCCCAAGAGGTACGGGCAAACCGTTGATGAAGTCCATACCAACGGAATCCCACTTCCACTCGTATAGGCAAGGGCCGAGGAGACTCGCGGACGCCGATGCTCGCCTTCACGCCGACAACATACGCCGATTCGCAACGAACCCGCAATCTCGCTTCATGCGAGTCCACCGTAACCTCTCGTCGCAGATCTTGGTACATCTTGGTGGCCCCGGATGGATGGACAAAGGCGAACCATGGGCCTCGAGAATCAAATCCGTAATTCCGAACCTTTGGAACCACGAGGCGCTGCCCAAACCACACAACACCATGCTCATCTTCCGAGAAACACCGCTACCCCATCCTTGATATTTCGCTGATCCGTTCACACCACATCCGATCGATTGCGGTCGCGCCTTGACTTGATCCACCAAGGTTGGTTGCACAACCAAGGCAAAGAAGGGAACCATGCTCAACCAACCCAAGTTGAGACGCTAAACTCGCAAGAAGTGCAGTTGTCGCTCTGGATCATCAAAGTATTGCAATACACCTTTCGGCTAAGTGCATCAAGAACCACATTGGCCTTGCCAAGGTGATACCAATTCCATGTCATAATCTTTGATCAATTCTAGCCATCTCTCTCGCTCGAGGTTCAGATCCGCCGAGTGAACAAGTATTTCAAACTCTTGTGTTCGAATACACCTCACGTGCTACCGATCGATAATGCCGCCAAATCTTGAGTGCATGAACCACAGAAGAAGAAGCTCTAGATCATGGGTGGATAGTTGAGCTCATGTGGTCTCAATCGCCGATGCATAGGCAACCGCCTTGCCTTCCCGCATAAGAACACATCCAAGTACCGACGAGAGGCATCGCAATAAATATCGAAACTCTTGTGGATATCAGAAGAGTAAGGACTAGGGTCAAGTCAATCGCCGTTTGAGCTCCCGAAGCTCTCATCACAAGCAGAGGACCACACAAACTTCTTGTCCTTCTTGAGCAATTCAGTCATCGGCTGGCGATCTTGGAGAAGTTCTCGATAAAGCGCAGTAGTAGCCCGCTAAACCAAGAAAACTCGCACATCGCTGATCGACTTGGTGACCCCAAGATAGAACGTCGCCGACCTTGTCGGGATCCACACTATGCTCCACCGAAAGAACATGGCCCAAGAATGCCACTTCCTTTAACCGTAACTCACATTTGTCGAACTTTGCATATAGCCGATGCTCCCGAATTTGCCCAAAACAATCTTCGATGCTCAAAGATGCTCGTGAATTTTGAATAGATAAGAATATCATCAATAAAGACCACCACAAATTTATCCAAATACTCCATGAATACCGAATTCATAAGGTTCATGAACAAAGCCGAGCATTGGTTAAACCGAAGACATGACGGTATACTCGCATGTTCCATAACGAGTAGTGAAAGCCGTCTTCGAATATCCTCCGATCCGATCCTCGACTGATGATACCCCATTCTCAAATCAATCTTTGAGAACACTGGCTCCAAATAACCGATCGAACAGATCATCGATGCGGGCAAAGGATATTTGTTCTTCACCGTCACCTCATTAAGAGGACAAGAATCAACACACATGCGCAAAGTCTTGTCCTTCTTCTTCACAAAGATCACCGGACAACCCCAAGGAGATGAACTGGGACGGATGAAACCCTTTGCTTGGAGCTCACCAAGTCGCTTCTTCAATTCTTCTAGCTCATTGGGAGGCATCCGACACGGCGCCTCGAGATAGGCGAAGACGCAGCAACTCAATGACAAACTCAAGGTCTCGAACCGAGGCATCCCCGCAAGTCTTCAGAAAGACATCCACAAAGTCGATACTATGGGAACATCCCGAATTTGCAAGGTCGGGCTTCGCTTCTAATGCACATAGATGCGCCCCAGTAGTCGCGCGGCGAAAAATCCACCGCCTTTCAAGGGCGGTGAGATAGACAATCTTCCCGCACAATCGATTTGTCCCAAGTGTTGGGACAACCAATCCATGCCAAGAATCACATCCGTGCTCGCGAATCGAGCAGTAATAAGGTTTGCCAAAAACCCCACTCCTTTGACTATGATAGGAACATCCCGACATCGAAATCGCCTCTCATTTCCGAATTCGAGAGTGGATGAGCAAAGGAACTTCCAAAAGAACACATGAAGACCACTAGCAGCAGCAAATGATCTTGAAATAAAAGAATGCGATGCTCGAGAATCAAATAATACCGCAGCAGACGAGAATTAACAAGAAGTGTACCCATCACGACATCCGCGCCTCTGAGCCTCCTCACCAAAGGTGGTTGACTCGGACACGCCGCACTCGGGCTTCGATCATCTTCTCGTCGTGGATGACCACCCCCCCACGCCCTCCATTAGACAAGGGCCGCCGCAACACTCGGAGGCGTGCATTCGCATAATGGCCCTTGTTGTGGCAAATAAAACAAGTAACCTCGGCCGCCGGATTGCGAGGCCGCTCGATACCGATCGCAGCGCACGTGGCTGAAACACGGCTCGCGGTGGATGAGGAGTCGCAGATGGCCTCGCGCGGTGGAGCAAAAGAACGGGCCACCGGTGGCCGCCCACCGAGGACGAGTGAGGCTAGTGTGAGTAGACCGATGCGCCTCCCATTTGCGCCATGGGACTCGCCACGCTTTGCCTTATGCTCAGCAATAATGGCCTTATCTACCAAGGCCGAAAGTCGAGAAGTCTACAACAGATAGCTTGTCCTCGCAGCCTCGCATGCCATCCATAAACTTCTCCTCGCTAGCCTCATCTCGAGGCCACCTCCTGAGCATAACGAGCCAAATGATTGAACTCGCATGTGTACTCTGCGTCACGCACTTGCGCTTGCTTTCAGCGAGGAACTCCTTTCTTCTTCACTTCATCGTGCCATCGTGATGTGGGCCCGACGAAAAGTCGATCGAACTCCTCCCACGCGACCACACATGGCCGCGCCGCATGGCGCAGATAGTTCTCCCACCATGAGAGTGCCGCGCCTCGCCGATGGGACGCGAAGAGTGCCTTATCCTCGCGCTCGCATCGAAGCTATATTGAGCTCGCCAACCATGCGCACCAATCATCCGCATCGAGAGGGTCCTCGAGCGGAGAAAGTCGACGCCGCTGCGACGGAGGAACTCGCAAGTCCCCGCGAGTCCGTGGCCGCCACCATCGCGGCAGTGGAGGTATTCCTAGCAATAACCTCCAAGATGCGCTGTCGTCCATGCGGTTTCGCCGATCGAGCGAGAACCTCACCATGGTCTGAGGAGGGGGAAGCTCTCATCATGACTAGCCTACTGACACGACCACTACGGGTCCCGCCAGCCATCCTGTTTCACTAAGACAAGTTAGCAACAGATCTAAGAGCAAGCAATCCCAAAATTCACTGAAAATAGTCCAAAAAAAACAAACACAAAGCAGGGTAAAGTTCAACCAACAAAATTTAAACACACATTTAACTCAGTTTACACCTTACCCTATTATCCCCACAATTTTTAGTTGGATTAATCTTCCACGGTTCTCCCAAAACTAATTTAACCTGGTAACTAACTATCTTTTGAAAGGAAAGAGAGAAACCAAGTTTTAAAACTCAAATTAGAGTAAGATGAGAGTAGAAGGCTAAGATAGGTAAGGAGTAAAATCTGAGGATCTGCCTAGGTTTTCATAAACCCCTTTTTATACTTTGAAATTAAGCTTTTTCAAAATATCCTAAGGACGACTATGCTTGTTATTACGTCGTAATGGCTCGATACCAACTTTGTGAGGACCCCAATTTATTTGGCTTGTAATGCTTAACCAACCACCGGTCCTAGCATCACAAATCAAATAATCGATCTCGAGATATGTATACTTCCTGCAGCGCAGATACACACCTCGGTACAAAATTAGACATCAACTCCATTCCAAACATAGAGTCCAAACATCATACTACCAAACGGAAGATAAACAAATAGTAGAATTATTACGCATAAAGGCCGATGTGCCACAAGATACACAAATAATGAAAGAAGACAATGAAGCAAAGTGCCATAAGATGGCTATAAACAAAGCCAATCGCGTGCCTCCAACCCATTAAGCATCCGACCGACCGCCAAGTCTAGTCGCCCACTAAACGGCAACACAACCACGTAAGTGAGGCCCTTGGGGCTCACCTTCTTCCTCTGCAACAAAAACATTAGCAAAGCACCGAGTACAAAGATTGTCTTTGTACCCGCAAGACCGACGTGTGAACTAGCGCACTGCTCATAAGCTACATGCAAAGCTTATTTGGTGGAGGCCATATGTTTCATTTGCACAAAGCTAGATTTGTTTGCAATAATGTAATACATTTGAAGGCAAGTTTGCAATTCATTTTTATCGTTGAAATAATCGCAAAATAAAGATAGATACAAGTAACCACCTAGAAGTGACTATCCCAATAGTCACCACAATATAGCACTAATCCCCGCATTCGCACCACCCGCAAGTTTTAATTTTAAAAGGTTGTAGTCTAACTCTTGAAAAGCTTACCCAAGCGTGTCCATCACCTAGGACGAGGCTATTCGAATAGTTTTAACCTCGCAGAGTGTACCAATGTACCCACACTTGCATCGCTTTAAGCCAAAGCACACTTCCAAGGTATGCCGCACAACTAAGTCCTACGAGACTTTTCCAATATTGTGTATTAACTACGAGCCGCAGATGGATAGAAATCCATACGCTTACATGGTAAAGCCGAAAGACAACTACCCACTCAGATAAAGCTTTTGAACAACTACCATGCTCCCACCTCCATCCCTCCCGCGACCTCCTGCGACCGGAGCCAATACACGCCAAAGTACTCGGTCAAGAGAGGTCCCATACCCTCTAGTGTGGTTAGCACTAAATGCCCGGATAAAAATTCACTCACAAGATGTTCGGTCCTTAATTGACCCGGGCACCTTTCCATCACACCCATCGATCACACCAATCTTACCATTGTGCCCGCGTCTAAATCATTTTTGTTTTCAGTTTTAGTTTTGCAATTAACATAGCACGAGTGGAATACAAGAACAAGAATAATTTTATAGATCAAGATCATCGACTAAGTCGACGATCGCCAAATCTACGGAAGCTAAGCATGGCTAAGCAATCGAACTCAGACTCTACTTAGTGACGCGAGTTCATCCAAATAACTCTAATCACAAAGAAATAACCTAGGCTCGTAGTAGAGGACAAATATTTACCTACAGATTATGCATCTAAAGGTTTAACTAACCAATTTAACACAAAATAAGCGATGCATACATACAGTTGAAACAAAATATTAGACTTTAAAATATGGGATAAAATGATCAAACCGCTGTTCGGGCCGCTTTGTTGCTCAATTTGTTGCGAGGGTCGCTCTCGTGGTTGCCGCAAATATCGAATCCTAACGATTGAACAAAACAGCGAATAAGAACGAATAACACCGCAAAACTCAATAATCAAACACAAACACCAATTTATACACAGAGGCTAGACCAACACAAAAGAAGTAACAATTAAGCGCTCACAGGATGCTTCAAAAGACATGCTTTCAAGTGATTGATCTACCCACTCACTTATTTATCAGGTTAACCACAAAATCAATCCTCTTATATGATTTAAACTTTGGACAGACTTTGATGGTGATTGTGTGCACATCTATTATTTAATCATCAAGTTAATATATCAAAACAATAACTATTCTAAAACAACCATTATTAGGTGAGAGCACGTAACCTACAAGGAGCTATCGAACACTAACTAATCAAGTATTCAATCGTGAGATGCTAACAATCTTTTCTATCTAAGATAGGATTTTAAAGATACTCACTATTCATACTCCTAAGCATCACACCAAGATCTTCGCAATGCTAACGATTTTCAGATGCGGCTACTACAAAACCTTACCTCACCGAAAATACACCACAAGCACAGAGGCAAAACCTCAAATTCGACAACGACTTCATAGATCAAAAGCCAACTAGTGATTTGAAACCTATAGAGATTATCTAATTAACTTCTTGCTAAGCACCACTTCTAAGGGAGTCACCAAGCACTAACAGATATGAATAGCATAAGAATGAACCCAATTTCAGCCATCGACAACGTAAAAACGACAACAAAGAAGCATACAGAGAACTAAAATACTTTCAAACTTCCAATACCAATTTTGATCATGCAATGAGAGTGAACTAATGAACAATCATAAGCATGATAAGCGCTAACTACCAAGCCTCGGGGAGGTGGGCCCCATCGTCACCACAACAAAGACACGGGGAGCACAAGGAAGAACAGAGGCTCGACTGGATTCGACGCTGCGAAGGAGTGGCGGCGCGGGTCGTGGCGACGGCCAAATGGGTCGCCAGGTTACCGGCTAAGGGTGGTCGCGGTTCGACGGAGAAGCGCGGCGGGCGGCGGCGATTTTGAGGTCGCGGCGGGGTGACAAAGTGCCGCACACCAGCAGAGGTAGACAATGAAGATTAGCGCGCGCATGGGCATCAGTGAGTTACCAGGAACTCACCGGAATGACGCGGAGCTCAAGAGGCTGCCGGAGATGGCCCGGCGACGAGAACCAGGGGCGGCGATCAAGGGTCACCGAGGAGGGAGCAACCTGAGCAAAAATAGGGAAAAAGAGAGACGGAGATAGCTTGAGTGAGTGCACTAGATGGTAGCCGGGCGCGAGCAATTGCCCTAGGAACCAACTCACGGAGATGAGGACGATGATCCAACTTTCGCCAAGAAGAGGGACACCAAATTCAATGGCCCTCGCGAGTGAAACTCAAAATTAGCCGAGGAAATCATGATAGGATCGGAACACGATGTGACGCGCGCAAAGGGATGATCTTCACCGTTGCGAGGATGACACAGCGGAGCGGCACGGCCGTGAACCGAGTTTGAGCATTACTACGATTTGAGCTCGAAGGATCAATGGTGATAGGAGTTGGCTTAATGGTGTCTAAAGAAGGAAGAGGAGCTTTGGGTGAGCTTAAGTAGGGGCGAGGCGGAGGAAAACGAGCGGCGACGCTTTGCACCGAGGAGCTCAAGAACGGTCTTGATAAGTCGGGTGAAAGGAATGGTGGGTGATTAATGCTGCGCAGGCATGGCCTCTCGGCGGAAGATGCGCCGGTGTAATGCGCGCGAAAAACCGAAAGCGTGACGAACGGCGAGGCGCAGGTGGCGACCATGCGCGCGATGTCGCCGGCACTCAAGACTCATGCGAAGGTAGGTGACGACCGACAAGTGGGGCCCGCCCGTCACGCCGATGACAAAGCCGGGCGGCGCGAACCGAGATCGCACGGTGCGATTAGGTGGTTTGACTCGATCAGAACGTGTCGACCGTTGGATCCGAGATGGACTGCCGAGATCTCTGATGCATTCGGACCGGCCGATTGCATACGCGACGCGGATCGTTCGATTTGCATCGGACGGTCACGATCGATTGACTCGGCGTGCGATTAGTTGACGCGACCGAGTCCATTAGTGCGGTCGGACTCAAGCCCAAGTGTGGTTCGGGCCCGACAAAGCAGTGTTTCCGATTTGAATTAGAAAGACACGAAGGTTTGGGGAATTCTTAGAGATAGCTCCGTGGCTCCAAAATTCTGAAATTTTTATGGAAGCTTACTGGAAAAGAGGGCAACCTTGTGTAATTTTTCCAGGAGTTTTTATGCACTAGATTTCTCCCAATAAAATTCACAAGCTGATGAATGTAAGTTTGACCAGATTTCAAACTAGGTTGACTTGGCCATTTGAAATAGCAAATAAAATCTAAAAATTGTGAGATAATTCAGGAGGTAGATAGGATGATCAAGATGATAGGAAAATAATTTCAGAGGATGATCACAAGTTTGAAAGCTAAGAATTTGCTGACAACAATTTCCATTCACAAGAATTTAATTCTAGAAAATGGAAATTGCTAGGGAAAATTTGGAAAACTTCCAAATGATTTGATGAGACAACAAAAGTTTTTATTTCTCCCCAAAATTTTACATTTGAAATACAAACCCTAAGTTTAGGGCTGTTACAGTTCTGAATTTTTCTGAGAACCAGATCACCTATAGCTAGGCTGCGAGGTTGTACCTTACGACTGTGATACCGACGCATGGCTTGTTGGTAGATTGCTGATCGTATCAAGGCTTGATTTCGTCTTTCTTCAAGGAAATTGATGTCGTCAAGTCGTCGTTCAGTCTAATCACTTTCAGAAAAGTAATCAGTTCGAGCAGAACCAATTTTCAGTTCTGGAGGAAGCATAGCCTCAGCCCCGTAAACTAAAAAGAATGGTGTTTCCCCGGTCGCACGACTAGTTGTGGTACGAACAGCCCATAATACAGAGGGAAGTTCTCGAACCCAAGCTCCTGACCGTTGAAGTAACTGGTCGAATACTCGTCGTTTGATCCCTTGCATTATGATACCATTGGCTCGCTCAACTGCTCCATTGCTCGTGGATGAGCAATGAAGCTTAAATGTATCTTGACACCTAGTTCTTCACAGAATTCCTGAAAATTGCTGCTTGAGAACTGGGCACCGTTATCAGTGATTATACGACTGGGTACACCAAACCGTGTAATCACGCTTTTTGTTAGGAACCTCTTGGCGGCTTCAGTTGTAGTTTTTACAACCGGCTCGGCCGATCCACTTAGTGAACGTGTCAATCATGACGAACAGAACTCAAAGCCTCCGGTGCCTTTGGGAAAGGTCCCGAATGTCCATCCCAAAGTTGCAAAAGGCCAAGAAAGAGGGATTGTTTGCAAAGCTTGAGGCGGTGATGTACTTGTCGGCTATGAGCCCGACATTGTACGCACGCCGTCACGAGCTCTTTTGCATCATGAAGGGCGGTTGGCGAGAGTATCCTTGCCAAAGGCTTTACCACCACCGCTCAGAGGAATGGTGAGCTCCACGAACTCCTTCATGAATTTGGTTAGCAATTTAATGCCATCCGATTGAGATATGCATCTCATCAACACTCCGTGAGATCCTCGCTTATATAAGGTGCGTTCAATGAGAGTGTATGATTTGGCCTTTAGTGCAATACGATCGGCCTCTACATCATCTTACGGAATTATGTCATGTGAAGATAATTGTAGATCGATGTCATCCAATCTCTACCGTGATCGTGATGGCGCCAACCATCATCGACCTGTGGAGCATCCATGTTTGCAGAATCAAGGTGTGCAACCTCCTTGCTAACATCTATGTCCTCGGAAGGCTCGACTACCGAGGGTGAATCGAGTTTCTCGAGAAAACTCAGGCGGGACGGATGTCCGTGTGGAAGCCATCCGCCAAGCTGTCCGATGAAAGTTTTCCTTTCTAGGAATGTGTTGGATCCAAAACAGAAGAAATGCTTTTCAAGTTTCGTACTTCGCGAGATATGATGACATCTTGGTACTAGAGCATTGATACTCTTTCCCTACTTGATTCGCTACTAGTTGAGAATCACCTTTCACTAGCAATCTGCGAATCCCGAGCGAACGAGCTGCTCGAAGTCCTGCCCAGCAAACCTTCGTATTCTGCTGCATTATTTGTAGCAGGAAAGTTTAACTGAATGGCGTATTTATGTTGTTCGCCAGTAGGGGAAATCAAAACGACCCCAGCCCCCGAGCCTTGAAGCATCAAGGAACCATCAAAGTACATTATCCACTGGTCGTGAAACTCGTACTCGGGTTCTTGGGAGGGTTCAGGGTTTGTCCATTCTGCAATGAATTCCGCTATTGCACGAGACTTAATCATTGTTCTAGGGACAAAATGGAGGTCAAACGCCCCAAGCTCAACCGCCATTTCGCTATTCGTCCCGATGACTCCACGTTACCTAGGACTTGACCAGCGGATATCCGGTAGGTACGACCACTTTATGGGCACGAAAATAATGTCTAAGTTTCCTTGAAGTCGTAAGGAGACCATAGAGCAATTTCGTATCTGTGGATATCGTTCTTTTGGTCCATGCAAGACTTCGCCACGTAATATATTGGTCGTTGGATACGGTCACGTTCTATGACCAATACACCGCTAATGCGTGGCGTTGCAAATGACGTAAATTAGCAATGTCTCTTCCAATCTTGAGAGACTAAGACCGAGGATTCGAAAGATACCATTTAAGCTCCTCAAAAGCGTCGTTTGCCTCTTTAGTCCATTCGAAACTTCCATGTTTCCGGAGAAGCTTGAAGAATGGGAGTCCTTTTTCACCTAACCGTGCTATGAAACGACTTAACGCTGCCATACAGCCGGTTAGCTTCTGGACTTCCTTTTTCGTGGTCGGGGAACGCATCTGATCGATAGCGGTTATTTTCACTGGATTCGCTTCAATGCCTCTAGCAGAAACTAGAAACCCGAGCAGTTTTCCAGATGAAATTCCGAACGCACACTTTTCCGGATTTAATTTAAGGTTATGACGTCTTAAATTATTGAAAGTCTCTTGTAGGTCGAAATGTGGTCACCAATGTTGATACTTTTACGACCAAGTCATCAACATAGGCTTCAAGATTCGACCTATCGTGTACTAAAGTTTTGCATCAACCTTTGGAACGTCGCACCAGCATTTTTAAGACCAAATGACATCTTTACATAACAGTAGGTACCAAATGGAGTGATGAAGGAAGTTTTCTTTTCATCTTCTTTACTCATATTAATCTAGTGGTATCCTGAATATGCATCTAAAAAACTTAATAACTCACACCCGGAGGTAGAGTCTACAAGTTGATCAATGCGAGGAAGGGGAAAATCATCCTTTGTACAAGCTTTATTTAAATCTGTAAAGCCGATACACATACGCCATTTTCCATTGGCCTTTTTAACCATTACAGGATTGGCAAGCCATTCGGGGTGGTCGACCTCACGGATGAATCCAGCTTGGAGTAGCTTGTCAATCTCCGACTGGATTGCTATTTTCCGATCAGGTGCAAAACGCCTTAGCTTCTGCTTGATCGGTCTTTTATCAGGCTGCAATGCTAGCCTATGCTCGATCACCTCCCTGGGGACTCCGGGCATGTCGGATGCCTGCCAGGCGAATACATCCTGGTTTGCTCGGAGGAAGGAGACGAGCGACTCTTCCTATTTGGGGTTGAGTCCTTCCCCGACCAGAATCTTGGCACTCTCTGAAGCACTTTCGTCGAGTGGTACCTCTTTCATCTGGTCGGAAGGCTTTGGTGCTATCTTTGGTCTTGAGTGTTTGACCTGCATGGTAGCGGTGTTAGTTCCTCCGGCGTAAGCTCATCGACGATTCTAAACATTTTCGATCACATGCGTGGCGATTTTACGATCACCTCGGACCGTGATGACACCCTTTGGTCGGCATTTTCAAACTCGTAGCAGTAATGCGTAGCTACCAGAATTTTGCTAAGGTTGGGCGACCAGGATTGCATTATATGCTGTTTCAAAATTCACTACATCGAAAGAAACTTTTTCTGTTCGGAAATTGTCGGGTTTTCCGAACGTAACCAATAGGGATAATTGCCCTATTGGCTTGGCGGTAGATCCAGGAACTATACCATGGAAGGCATATTTCACAGGCTTTACCTTAGAATTTGGAATCTGCATATCTTCCAATGCGCTTGCAAAGAGAATATTTAAAGAACTACCCCCATCTATCAAAACCCGATTAACCTTGCAGTTATTAATAGTAGGCTCAACGACAATTGGAAACCTACCTAGTCGAGTTGAAGGAATTGGGCAATCTTCTTTGCTAAAGGAGATTATTGTCTCCGACCACCTTGAAGGTTTGGTGATGATCGGAGTTTCAGCAAGGTTGACTTCTCGCTCCATGGCCTTCAGGTGACGTCTGGATTCGTATGAAGAAGATCCCCCGAAAATTACATCGATAGTATGCTGAGGTTCTTGATACTCCATCTCCTCGTCACCATCCTTGTCCTTTCTGGAGCTTGTTTCCCAAATTTCTTGAATTGAAGGGAGTGGACCTTTACCTGCATAATAATCATTCAATTTCTTCTGCCAAGCGTGACAATTGCGTAAATCGTGTCCTGCTTGTTTATGGAGAGGACACCATTTTTTGTTTTTCTTATACTCATTGGTCGGAGCTTTTGCTTTGCTATGACCAGAGTAATCTTTTCTTCCTTTAGAAAATTTCTCAAGAACAGCCAGAACCTCCTTATCGTTAGTTCTGCCGTGTTTCTTCTTCTTGGGAGCTTTCTTCTGCTTCTTTTCCGACTTATCCGCACGGTGGGGATCTTGTCTTTTCGATCAACGACTTGTTCCACTCGACCGCTTCGCTAGCCGTTGCGTACTTGTCAGCCATGTCGAAGAGCTCGATGGTTGTTCGTGGGGATGAATTGCTAGATCCTCCGTAAACCTTCGATTTCTTAATCCCGCTTTAAAAGCACGGATAACGAAGACTCGCAACCTCCGGAATCGAGTTGCGAACTTGGCTAAATCTCTTGATGTATTGTCGAAGAGTTTCATTAGGTTTTTGCCGTATCTCGTGGAGATCATCCTCCTTTCCAGGGCCATCGTACATACCCTGAAAGTTTGCAATTAGAAGATCGCAAAGTCGCTCCCAAGTATACACAGATCCGATAGGTAAATTTAGCAACCATGATCGGGCTGATCCTTCTAGTACCGTGGGAAGATAATTAGCCATTACATTTTCGTCACCGCCAGCAGCTCTGATGGCAGTGGTATAAATCTGAAGAAATTCTAAAGGATTTTGGGTCCCATTGAATTTATCGAGTTGGCGTGTCGAACTGTTTGGCCAATGCATAGCTTGGAGCCCTGAGAAAGCTCGACAACTGTGATCGCTCTCACGGCGCCTTCTTTGAAAAGGTCTTTGGATTATAATCGATCGGGACCGATTCACGAGACGCATCGCTGATTTTCTCGTATCCGATCCGATCGTGTACATTTCGAGAACGCCTTTGATCGCTTGTTCGTTAAGATGATACCAAGATCATCGAGTCCAAGCGTTTGCTCTTGTTGGCGAGGTGAAGATTCTCGAAACAATCTTCTTCCCTCATGACCGCTGGTGGAGCGTCGAAGTGGTCCTTGTGTTAGTTGACCCTCAACACGACCACGGCTTCGCTCGTGGAAGAATCTTGAGATGAAGTCATGGTGCGACTCGTGGTTGCCTTCGTTCGATATGCTTCCGCGCGCCGCATGGTCTGTTGGATAATCTCCGATACTTGACGTACAAGTCGTGCAAAACCGGAGTTTCGCTAAAAGCAGTCGAAGTATTTAACATATTTCTAACTCGCTGCAGTTCTCAGATTGTTACAGAAGGTCTTACAGGTTTCTACGTAAAGAGGTGTTTGATAGCTCGAATTCTCTGTTTCTCGATCGATCTTGCGATCTCTGCATTGGCTAGAGCAGGATCGGACTAATGCGATGGACGCCCACCGATTCGTGACCTCTCGCATTTGGTGCCCGACCGCTCGTATCATCTCCATCATTATGTGGTGGCGAGGCAATGTGTGGAGGACCGCATACGGCATCTTGATTTGAATCTCCGATCGCATTGACCTCGTGTTTCCAACGATTATCCTCGATGAGCTTCCATCGTAATCAATGGAGAGCCTTTCGAGTTTTCACCAAGAGTTTCCACGATGGAGAATAATCGGTGATCGCACCTCCGAGGTCCTTGTAATGGTCTCACGACGCGCGAATCGCCGATCGTATGCTGAGCCTTATTGTCCCCATCTGGTTTATCACCAGCGGGTGTTTCATCGACACTGTCACCAAGTGTCGGTTGGCTCCTGGAATTGCTAGAAGCCGTCGGTGAGTATCTATCAACCATGATCGCATCGAAAGTATATTGGACTTCGAGTTGATGAGTTGGGTTTTCTTCACCTTTCTTGCGGTCGGCGAGTCCGGGCTTCTTTGAACCGTCGGGAGCGTCTCCTCCGAAACACCACCGATCGCAGGTGTATCCCCATCCATCCGGCCGATTTCGCTTGTTTATGCAACAAGGCGCACCCGATGGAAGAGGAGGATGATGAGGAGGCTCCATTTTCCTCCAGGGCGCGCATGCATGCGCCCATGTCAAGGTTGGCGAGTCCGCCGGTCGAACTAATTCTCTTCGCCCCAACTTCCGACATAACCGCATGAGCGATTACGAGTGGGAAATGAACAAAGAATCGGTGAGCAACACCAGTCTTCCAAGATTCCACGCCGCGCTCCCCACGGACGGCGCCAGCTGTCGACGATCAAGTCGTTGATCTTACAATAAATGGAAAAAAGAGAGAATGACGTGGGAAATCTTGGGATTGTAATGGGACTGCTCTTTATTAGTATGAACTGAGATTTTACAAGGGGTGTATCCTGACAGAATGACGGACTACTTTCTAGAGTACAAGACAATGCTTCTTTCTTTCTATCTTCTGATGATCTGATCTCCTGAAGATCTCATCCTCCCTTGATCCGCCCAGGTTCCATCTTTAAATAGCCCTCGAAGAGGTGGCAGTTACTTCCGGAGAAGGCGCCTGATGCGAAGCGTTGCGTCTGGTCGGAGTCAAGTGATGGTTGATACAGAATCAACCGTTTGGTGGTTATATGTCTATGAAACATATAACCGCACGGAGGTTATTTACTGGTGTGTCTTGGATAAGATACGTCGTATGGAATATGCACGTGTTCCATTCATCATACGGTAGAGAATATACCTTGGAATCAGTTCTTACCTTCTACGAGCAGTTCTCCTGGTCGGAAGCTTGGCTTGGGCCTTCGTCCGACCAGGGTACCCATTATGTAACCTCTGGAATCTCTACGACCAGTGAGGTCGTGCACCTCAAAGGTTACGACCATGAAGACGTATGGTCTTTTATATATTAAAGATATATATAGAGGTTTTAATCCTCGTCAAGACTCACACAGAAGGATGTGAAGTTTAGGTGGGACGAAGATTGTGAGCGTAGCTTCCAAACCCTTAAGGAAAAGTTGGTGACCGCTCCTGTCCTTACTCTTCCTGAGCCTGGGAAGCGATATACGGTGTACTCTGATGCGTCTCGGATTGGGTTGGGGTGTGTCCTTATGCAGGAGGGAAAGGTGATAGCCTATGCATCGAGACAGTTGAAAAAGCATGAGCAAAATTACCCAACTCATGACCTAGAGTTGGCCGCCGTGGTGTTTGCCCTGAAACTCTGGAGACACTATCTTTATGGTGAGGGTTGTGATGTTTATACAGATCACAAGAGTCTTAAGTATATTTTCACACAGAAAGATTTGAATTTAAGGCAGCGTAGGTGGCTAGAGCTGATTAAAGATTATGACCTCTATTCGGCACCATCCGGCAAGGCAAATGTAGTGGTGATGCTCGAGTCGAAGGCGACGCCTGCAACATTGGATTATCTCATTGCTGATTTTGACCGTATGGGTATATCATTTTGCTATGCGGGGACCGCGTGCGTTGAAACACAGTTGATCTTGGAGTCGGCCATTCTAGAGCGGATACTGGAAGCACAGCAGGGTGATCAATTTATGCAGAGGGTCAGGAAACGTCTGGATAAGAGCAAAGTAGGTGATTTCAGTTTGGATGGGTTTGGAGTGTTGCGGTTTAAAGGTCGTCTTTGTGTGCCACAAAAGGCGGAAGTCAAAGGTGATGTTCTAAGGGAGGCTCATCGTACTCCGTATACTGTTCATCCGGGCGAGACAAAGATGTACCGTGACCTGAAGCAGAATTTTTGGTGGAAAAGGATGAAGGTAGACATTGCTAACTACGTAGCCTCCTGCGGAGTTTGTCAGCAAGTGAAGGCGGAACATAAGCGTCCCGCGGGATTGTTGCAGCCTTTGGAGGTCCCTTAGTGGCCTTGGGATGACATTTCCATGGACTTTTTAGTCGCGTTACCCCGGACGTCGCGAGGGAAAGACACAGTTTGGGTGATAGTGGATCGACTTAGCAAATCTGCACACTTTATTCCTGTCCGAACAACTAACTCCGCAAGCGACTTGGCTCCTATTTATGTGCGTGAAATCGTGAGGTTGCATGGGGTACCGAAGACCATCATTTCCGACAGGGATGCCAAATTTGTCTCCAAGTTTTGGGAAAGTTTGCAGAGTGCTCTGGGCACGCCGCTCTGTCTCAGTACAGCATTTCATCCACAGACAGATGGGCAAACGGAGCGCACCATTCAGACCTTGGAGGATATGTTGCGATCATGTGTTTTATCTTGGAAGGGTAGTTGGGAAGATCAGTTGCCCTTAGCAGAATTTGCCTACAACAACAGCTATCATTCTAGCATTAAAGCCGCCCCGTTCGAGGTACTGTATGGACGTAAGTGCAGGTCACCCCTGTGCTGGGAGGCAGTGGGAGAGAGAACAGTGTTGGGTCCAGACTGGGTCCAAAGGACGGTTGAGCGTGTAGCTCTGGTAAGGCGGAACTTGTTAGCAGCCCAGAGCAGGCAGAAAAGTTATGCGGATGTGAGGAGAAGAGAATTGGAATTCGAAGTGGGGGATCAGGTGCTTTTGAGAGTGTCTCCCACTAAGGGTGTGGTGAGGTTTGGTACAAAAGGGAAACTTAGCCTGAGGTACATTGGACCTTTCGCTATTTTAGCACGGATTAGGAAATTGGCGTACCGCTTGGACCTTCCAGAGTCGATGCGGGGGGTGCATAATGTATTTCATGTATCTATGTTGAGGAAGTACCTGAGAGATCCGGAGCACCACATCTCGCTAGAACCTCTTACCATTGAGCATGATTTATCCTTTGAGTCCAAGCCAGTGCGAATTTTGGAAAGATCAGAAAAGTCTTTAAGGAGTAAAACTTTGAAGTACGTTAAGGTGCTGTGGTCGCAGCAAACTGAAAGAGAAGACACCTGGGAATTGGAATCCCGCATGCGCGAGTTGCACCCAGAGCTATTCTCAACAGGTATGAGTTAATAACTTCCAGTTCTTTTTTCGTATTAGGTTTTTCTGGGGAAGTAACTTGTAGAATTCGAGGTCGAATTCAGTTTAAGGGGGGTAGAGTGTAATACCCCGAAGGTGGAATAAGTGATTTTCTTGTTCGGGAAAGAATTAATTGGATTTACGGGAAGGGCCAAGTAGAAAGTGTGCAATTTAATAGTCAGAGAGGAGGGAAAACGCTGTTTCGACACAACTTGGGCTTGGGCCCTTGGCCCATGTGGGTGGCCGGCCAAATGAAGGAGGGGGGGCGCCACCTCCCCTAAACCCTAGCCGCCCCCCACTCCCTCACGCCCCCACCTCTCCCCCTTGTGGCCGCCCCTCCCTTCCCCCTTTCCTCCACCTTGCGCATCCTCCCTCGTTCTCCCTCGCTGCGGTGAAGATCTTCCATCCCCATTGCTGGCTGAGTGGTGAAGAGAGGGAGATCGCACCCGGGGTTGACCGGCCAAGAAAGGAGACAAGGTGAAGGAGGGAGCCCTTCTTCGCGGGGCAAGTTCTTCCCACTGCGATTCTACAAGGGTAACATCGCGCGTTCCTCACTGGTTGTGGTGTTTTAGTCACATTTGAATTCGTTTGGTAGATCGAATCTCGTCACCGGTTAGATCGCGTTCTGTCCAGAGAATTGGACGGCATTTTTCGGGTGTTTAGAGATAGAATCTGGGGATCCATCCTCCTAGAGATAGTTGGCTTATGTTCTTAGATTTCGGTGGCCACCAAGAACACCCAAATCCGATTAACGGTTAGTGAGTTATGAATTTTTTTAAGATTGCTGTTCCGCTGATCTGTTAGCATTTGGGCAGTTTGTAGAAAACCGATTAAACCTGATGGTTAAATTGGAAATCTGAGAACCCCAGTATAACGAAAGTTGTAGATAATTGTGGTAGCTTTCAGGGAAGCACAAGAACGTGAAATGTGGATAAACGAGCTGAATGTTATGATAGTTTTAGTGCTCTGTCCAGAAAGTCTGACATGAAATCGATGTCTTGTTAATCGGCTTAAAAGTGATTTTAGATGGCCGAATCAAGGGAGCTCACCAACTAGGTTTAGTTGGGAAATTTGATAACCATTCAATGAAGTCCAAGATCACCTAATTTAGACCACTGTACAGAAAGATATAAATTTTAGAACTTGACTGTTTACTGAGAGGGCTGTTCAAAGACTTAGGAAAGTGGGGATTCGGGATTGCGTTGCAATCGCTTCTTGTTGTGCTCGTGTTTATAATTCATGTTTTTCATTCATTGTGGTCTTAGTTTATATTCTTAATGTATTAGGTGGGGATTGGTACCGAGGCGCGCGTCTTCACGTCCTCCATTCGCACGCGGTTAAGGCAAGTGCATTATTTGATTCGTGGTTGTGATTGGTTGGTCATGTATGTGTGCTTTTCGATATGTGATAGCATAGTGAGATTGTTGGCATGATGATTGTTTAAGATTGGTGGATGCTCCAATATGTCTATGCTCTATTGTTGTATGATGTTATCGTCTTTTGGTAATTTGATGATGAATAAATGTTGAGCATGTGCATATTGATATCATGTTGAGGCTTGGTCACGTGGTGACCAGCTATATCTTCCTTTGAGATCCCCGTCATGAATGTGACGGGCCCGAGATCCCCACACTCGTGGAGTGTGGGCTTGAGGTCCCCTATACTTGCGGAGTATTGGGCAATTGGTCCCTGTGCGTGCGCGCATAGGCATGGGTATGCGGCGACGGTTGCATACTTTCTATTACCGGTGTAATGCACAAAGAAAGATAAAGAGAAATGATCCTTGAGCATTGCATTTGCATGCGAGACGTGTTATTGTTGATCTCCTAACTATGGATGCTGATGTTACAACTTTTATTCTGTACTTGCTGAGTCTGTGGACTCACCCTTGCTTTATTGTTGTTTTAGTTACCCGAGCCAAGAACGACATGCATGGGGAAGTAGTCCGCTAGTCACACACATGCCACATGAACTAAATAAAGTTGAATGATCTTCAGATCGTAATTGTTTTTAGTAATTGGACGAGTTGCTCAAAGATTTATTATGTTTTGTCTTATGCAATGGATTAAATGTAATAATGATGAGTAGTGGAACTTCATACCTCTCTAGTTATGATAGACACTTAGCATGTCTTGGATTATCTTTTGATGTCTCTGGATGATAGTTTAGTTAATATATGAATTATCTGTATGTTGGAACCTCTGTGTAATTAACTTTACAAGGGAGGTTCTGCCGAAATTTATTAGGATTGTCTTGATTAGAATTAATAGGGTTTGTTTAGTAGCATTCCAGGCTCATGTCGGGCTGGGGTGTTACATCGTGACCGCCAGATCTTGATCTGACGGTCACGACCTCCGTTAGCGCCAGGACCTCCTTTGCGTGCATTTGTGCATGCACCGGTCGTGGTGTTGGATCCAATCTCAACGGCCCGCACCTCCCTAGTGCGGGAGGAGGTCTTTTGTGCGCTGTGCTTCGAGGTCCGTGGCCTTGCGATGCAAGATCATTGGCCCACGACCTCTCCTTTTTCCTTCAATTCATTTGGACCTCCCCGAGAGCTCAAATTTTCTAAGTCTTTTGATGTTCCAAATTTCAAAAGTGCATAACTTTGTCATTTTAACTCCTTTTTGAATGATTCCAGTTGTTGTAGCTCTGTTAGAGTATGAACTTCAATATGAGAATGGAGTTAGGCACTGTTGCGTAGCAGAAAATGATAGAAACTGCATGATCTTGTTTAACATGAAGTGGTTGTTTAGAAATTCATTGAAAATTTGTAAAATGCATAACTTATTCTCTGTAATTCCAAACTGAGCAAACTAAGTTTCGTTAAAACCCCCTAGGAATGTACTGTAATATAGAATAGGTCTTCATTTGATACTTGCCACTGAAATTAATGATTCACTAGTGTTAGAATTTAGAAAAATCATAACTAATTCATTTCAACTCCAATTTGTGCAAACTCAGTTTTGCTGTTGTTAGGATAACCATATCTACCTACCATAAAAATTTCAGGTTCCAGATAATTCTAGAAATTTTTGCCATGAACAGTAGCCATAATTAATTTAATTAGGATTTTTCAGGCTGAGAGAACTTAGTTTAGCCATAACTTTTTCGTGCTTAGTCCAAATGAAGTGTTTCTTATTTCTAAAATTGTCTAAAATCAACCTCTAGCTACTGTATAAATTTCATGGGATTTGGTTGTTCTTTGCTGTTGAGTTCCTTTTGGTGTTCTTCGTTCTTATCGGTTTTTATCGCCTTTTCGCGTTAGGTTCCGAAGAAAACTTTGAACCTGAGCACTCCCCTCTGCAGCAAGACCAATCCCAGCAAGGCAAGCAGTTTGATCATGATAATCCCAGTATTTTAAGTATTTATGTTGTTTACAAATTCTATGTATGCATTGCTATTTGTGTTAAACTACTGTCGTTAGTTGACCTAGTAGATGCATTTCCTTAGGCAAATGTTTATACTCTACTATCGTGAGCCTAGGTTATTGCTGTGATTAGAGTTCGTGGATGAGCTCTTGTCGCTAGTAGTTTCTGAATTAATTGCTTAGCCATGCTTAGTTTCCGGTAGAAATGGGCGGTTATCGACTTGTCGATAACCTTGATCATATAAAACTTATTATGATTTATGATTTCAGCCTTGTGCCATGTCTACTTATGAAAACTAAAACTGAAAACAAAAATGATTTAGACTTAGGCACAATGGTATGATGGTGTGATTTTGGGTGTGACTGGAATGGTGCCCGAGTCAATTAAGGACCGAACATCTTGTGAGTACCTGTTATCCAGGCATTTTGTGCGTGCTAACCACACTAGAGGGTATGGGACCTCTCTTGACTTAGTACTTTGGCGTGTATTGGCTTCGGGTCGCAGGGGTCGCAGGAGGGATGGTGTTGGGAGCATTGTAGTGTCCGAAAGACTTCACCCGTGATGGGATTTGTTGTCTTTCGGCTTGCAATGTAAGCGTATGGGTTTCTATCCATACGAGCAGCTCGTGGTTAATACACAATATTGGAAAGCATCTCGTAGGACTTAGCCGTGCCGGTATACCTTCGGAAGTGTGCTTTGTGGCTTAAAGGTGGTCTGAAGTGTGGGTACATTGGTACACCCCTGCAGGGTTAAAACTATTCGAATAGTCTCTTCCTAGGTTATGGACACGCTTGGGTAAGCTTTCAAGAGTTAGACTACAACCTTTTAATTAAAACTTAATGGGTGGTACGAATCGGGGATTCGTGCTATATTGTGGTGGCTATTGGGATAGTCACTTCCAGGTGGTTACTTGTATGTATCTTTATTTCGCTGTTATTTTGACATTAAAACAGATTTGCACACTTGCTTTTAAGTATATTAC
Organism: Ampelocalamus luodianensis; assembly: GCA_036346255.1. NCBI lineage: Eukaryota > Viridiplantae > Streptophyta > Magnoliopsida > Poales > Poaceae > Ampelocalamus > Ampelocalamus luodianensis. The sequence continues at coordinate 15,047,580 of CM070633.1, forward strand.
ATTATTGTAAATAAAGATGGCTTTGTGCAAAATGAGACATATAACCTCCACCTAAATAAGCTTGCATGTAGTTTATGAATAGGTCTGCTATTCCACACGTCAGTCTTGCGAGTACCTTTGTGTACTCAGTTATCTTGCTTAAATGTATTTGTTGCAGAGGAAGAAGGTGAGCTTGAGGGGCCTCACTTCTGTGAGTTGTGCTGTAGTAGCCTGAGAGGCGTCTAGCTTGGCGGCCCGGTCGGTTGCCTTGTGGGTTGTGTGGCTAACCGATCAACTTTTGTTCTAGCCATCTTATGGCACCTTTTGCTTCCGCTGTCATTCTTGTATATTGTTCTATTTGGCCGGTCGGTTCTTTTGTAATAACTTACTTTATCTATGTCCTTTACTAGACTTGTTAATGTATGTTGTATAGAAATGATGTGTAATTTTGTGATGATGTGCATGTGCTGCAATTCTGGGAAGCATATGTCCATCGAGGTTTAGAATGTTTAATTAGTAATGCTAGAACCATTTGGAGGTTAAGTGTTACTAGTTAAATATTTCAGGTCCTCACACGTCATGTATTGCATGATCTTGATCATAAATCTCAATACATGACAAAGGAGGCAACAAACTCTCATTATGTAATATAATAAGTTCTTTATAAAAAAAATTAAAACCTCTTTGAAACGAGTGTACCTGATAGGAAGTATTCTCACTAGATGGTGTTGGAACTATGTATGAATGTGTCTCATCCGGCTCCCCTTCTTTAGAAAATAGGGTATTGGATTGTGACCTATTCACATGCAAACAACTGTAGGGTAGCACTACATAACTTTCAATGCAAACATGATACACATAAAATCCATTTTCATCATATTCTCCTAGCAAATTGACTTGTATTCGCCATGCTTTCTTTTAAACAATAATTTGAAAGGATCTTCATCAATAATGCTTTGCTAGACAGTAGATAAATTCACAAGTGTAGCAAATATGTCTTAGTAGTTAACTGAATCAAAAGAAATTTTAGAGAAGTCTTCCCTGATATTGATGATCTTAATGAGAGAAGTAAATTCTTTTCTGACGCAAATGGAGTAATGGATGTGTACGGAAGCAGCCCACAACTCTCCCCTTCTTGAGAACTTTCATGTAGCTCACATATAACACTAGATGAACTAGAAATATTAAGATTAGTGTCATTAGTTTCCTCTACATGACAGGTTTCCTTCTCCAAAATTAAACCTTCCAATTCTGAAGTTATGCAAATTCTATGAACCATGTAATTTCCCTGGTCATCATACTTGCTTATCAGGTAAAATTTGTAACGAAACAATGAAAATAAATTGTGAATCTCAAATAACTTCTTCTCTAAACAACTCAGTTCACAAGGATAATCAATCTCAATATAACCTAAAGAGTTCGAAGAAGAAATCTCATTCAGCTCATCTCTAGCATGGATCAATTGCACATTCACATAATCAAAAGCATTTATTTTAGCACACGGACTTGGAATTGAAACAGGAGAATCAAGTTTAATTTCTGGTTGTGTCAAAGATTTATACAAGGAATTAGCACACAACTCATTCTCAACACTCAAATCAATGCAGTCTAAATTCTCTACTTGAAACATGTGCATATCATAATTGTTTTTCACTAATTTTGCTCTAAAATAGCATGAACAGTGCACAATTATAGTTCTTCACAAGCATACTCACCTTAAGTGATGATAGCACCATTATATTTACCTTTTTGGCTCTCCTCAAATGATGTAAGTGTATCCATCTCCTCATATTCTTTCTCAAGCAATAGAGTCGGAGGTTTAATCAGCTCATTCTCCTCTTCCGCATGGTTCTCAACTTCCTAGAAGTTGTTTGTCATAGAAAAAGACACAAATATAGGTTTGTTCTCATGTTTCCTATTATTAAACATTCTCAATTTTTCCTCAACCTAACTTTCAACCTTATAGGCAAGTATAAACAACTGAGAGAGAAAATTATACTCTTTGTGAACAAGAAGGTCCTGAATTTCTTGATTAAACCCACTTAAGAATCTATTCTCTGTAGCTTCAACATGTTCCTCTAAATCACAACACAACAAATGAGTTTTCAATTTATGATAGTATTCTCTTACAATTCTACTACCTCATTTTAAACGTTGCAATCTAGCTAGCAAATAATCAGCATGATATTTAGGAACGAAGTCATCTCTCAAAAGTTTTTTTCAATGCATTCGAAGTTTGAGGCACTCTTCCATATCTACCAAGATACTTCTACCAAAGTATTACATCATCAATAAAAATACTAGTGGCAGCTCTAATCTTTTGCCTATCAGACCAATCATAATATTCAAATTCTTTGTCTAATGCTATTTCCTAATCAACATAGGCATCAGGATCAAAGTTACCATCAAAGGATGGAAATGCATACTTAAATTCACCTCGTTCAGGCACAGGAGATGAGTCAATGGTGTTGTTGATCTCATGAAACTTCCTCCTATGTGATCTTGAATCTATCATGGTTAATAGAAAATAAGAAGATACAAGAGAATTATGTAAGTCCCTATCAACTACTAGGAGGTGGAGTTTATCAAGTCACACACGCTCAAGCTCTTGCAAGTTCTTACCAATGCAAACAGGTGGTGCAACTGGTAGCTGGTTCGTGATAAACTTGACACAAGTAATGAGTACAGCGATTGCAAGGACCAATTCGACGTGATCTACTCAGTTAGTAGAAAGTGGAGCATGGATAGGCTTAACATTAGGTAGCAAGGATAACAATTAGTTAATTTTAGAAATTGTACAGAATTGAATTATAGTTCGTATCTAGCACTTAGCCTATGTTGTTGATCAACAAAGGATGGATGAAGGCTAAAACAAGTGTATAACAATGTACAGGAGTGGAAGACACAGGATAAATCAATAGAATGCAATTTGGAGTGAAAAGCACAAGTATTGACCCAACACTGAAAACTGTGGTTGTCTGTCCACTAGACAGTACGTCGGTATTTCAGCCGTAACTTTTTGTTAGATGCCTCTTTTTCAATGATTCTTTTTTCTCTATTTCCTGACGGCTGTTTCTACAATTGTTCTTTTGGGGTCATTTTCTAAATATCGACTAAAAAATTCTCACAAAAATCATAAGCGCAGATAGTTTTAGGTACAAATATAAAACAGGGTCAACTTTCACCGCATATAACTTTTGACTGCCTTGCTTGATTGAAGTGAAATTTTATAGGCAGATGGACAATGAATTTTTTGATCTAATGGTGTGGTTTCACTCGAAAAGGATCACGGAATCAAAAGTTATGGTGATTTTTGTGGTGGAAGCAGAAAAGGAAGTCTTCTGACCGAAATTGGGAATTAGGGTTTGGGGTGTTCCAGATGGATTTGGGCATGGGAATTTTCTTTTGGAGCTTATTTTTGGTTTTAGGACGTGATGGATGGGCTAGGGTTTCAAGATTTTTTATGGATTTTTATAGGACCAAAGATATGACTAGCAACTAGACAAAGCTAAAATGGACACAAATTCAATTTAGCAAACCAAAACTAACAAATTAAAAGGCACAACGGGTTTGGACAATGGAGATTAATTCTTTTGTAGGAAATTTTTTGGACTATTAGGTATTAAAAACCGAAACAAGTAATTAAAACAATTCCTACCGGTAAACTTTAGCTATGATACCACCTGATGAGGGATGTTGTCCCGATCTTCTGATATGGTGATAACTTCGATTTGGAGAACATCTTTGACGATGCAGGCTTCTAACCGATCACGACCAGAACACTAAGCAATCGCTAAATCACACTCTGAGTTGTTATCAAACATGCCAAGAACGCGGTTGACCTGAACATGAGGTTCAATTCCTGCGAGCAATTGAAGAACAAGCAAGAATAAGATACATAAACAATCTGAAATTGTAAATAGAAAATATGAATTCACACGAGTTGAGACCTACAAATCGCAGTTATTGTTCTAGTCGACACAATAACACACGACGATGTTTTCACAGTGGAAAAACCAATCTAAATAAGCCTAAAAACTGTAAAAGAGGCGTGCACACAGTATATATTGAAGGAGAGGCAGCAGTGGCCACAAGAAGTGAAGTCAAACCCTAACTCTATTTCTTGGCCTGCCGTCTTGTTTCGACGATTCCGACATGCTCCGAATGGATTTTGAGGTGGATCCAGATCCATTGGAAAGGTCTCAGAATTTGCTTTCCAAAAATCCCAAGAACACCCAAATCGGACTCTATTTGTAAAAGTTATCACCTTTTTATTACGGGCATGTTGGGCTGAATTCGCGCCAGATTGTTTTGGCGATTTCGAAGTGCACAAAAGGAATTTTGGGATGGTGCTAGATCCGTTGGAAATAGGACGAGATAAGCTTTTCATCCTATACTCATACACCTCAAACGGAGTCTGTATGCAAATTCTATTCATGTTTGAAGTCGGTGCTATCTCCGGAGGCCGAATTAGACTCCATAACGTATAGAACTTGAACTCTTGATTAACTTGAACAAAAAGTGACATGGTGATCCTGAGAAAAAGTTGGGGAAGGCATCGACTTGGTCTTGGTTTGTTGGTCAGCTTCCCTTTAGGTGGACACCGACCACGAGCCGTAGTGTTGATGCGTTCCTCCTTGTATAGGTGCACAAATATACATTTTCATCATTAGATAGCATCATATTCTCATTTAAAACAAATTGAAGCTGAAGGAACGAATTCACCTTTTGGTCAATCTTGGGAGCTATGGTCGCATGTGTTTGTGGCATGGTCATATCATCAATGTGCATAGGGACAAGAGACTTGATGAGTTATGCCGATTTGATTGAAGAAACTATGTAAGTTTTTATACTCACCACCCCAATCAGTCTGCATGGTAGTAATTCTTCTGCCAAGGAGTTCAACATGTTGGAATTGGACAAAGAGACGTAAGGCATCGGCCTTACTTTTCAAGAGACATATCCAAGTAAATTTACTATAAGTCATCAATAAAACTCAAATAGTATTTAAATCCTCCAACAAAAGGAGGGGCTGGTCCCCATACATTTCAGAAAATAAGATCTAAAGGAGAAGAGGAAATACTAGAAGAATTTGGATAGGGCAATTGATAACTCTTGGCTTGTTAACAAGCATCACAAACCGACACTGTATTGAAAATATCTAAGCAAGGTAACTTATTTGACCTAACAACTTGATGAACGATGGAAAAATAAGGATGTCCTAAATGACCATGCCACTTTTCTTAACACTAACAGCGGAAAGACTTTTTCTAGATGATACCGAAATGGGTTGATGGGGTAAAGGCCTCCTTCACATTTGCCCTGTAGAAGAACTTTCCTCGTCAGCCGATCCTTGATAAGAAAATAGTCAGAGTGGAATTCAAAGAAAAGATTATTGTCAGTGGCAAGACGATGAACAGACAAAAGATTTTTAGATATTTTTGGAACATGCACAATATTGTTAAGGTACAAATCTTTGCTAGGGGTTTTGATTTTTGAGTGACCGACATGGCTAAAACATACCTAAGCCGTTGGCCGTCTATACCTTATCCTTGCCATGGTACTTTTGGCGCAAAGCTAATCTGACGAGGTCACTTGTGATATGATTTGTCGCACCCGTATCAGTGTACCAGTCGGTGTCGACATTGTAGGATGTTGTCACAGCCACTGCGACATGAGTATCATCGGCTTGATATGAATGATCAAATCAATGATAGCACTTGAGGGCAACATGACCATACTTCCCGCAGACTTGACACATGGGTCGATTGGAATTGTTGTTGGAGTTCCTAGGGCCATCACCTGACGATCATGATTGTCACAACCTCCTCTTCCATGTCCTCGACCCTGGCCTCTTCTACCACCACACATGGCGACATTGACCGAAACACTAGGGAGCTGAAAACCTGAACTTTGGATGCCAAGTCTCATCTCCGAGGAAACAAGATGGGCGTAGACATCATTAAGGCTCATTGTATCTACTCTGGTTGTAATCAAGGTGACCAGTGGATTGTAGTCAGAATCCAATCCTGCAAGTAGATAAGAGATTAGTTCTTCATCTTGTAGTGGTTGTCCTACTGATGCCATTGAATTGCAAGAGTCTTCATCTTGGCGAAGTATTCAGCGACAGTCATGTTGTTCTTGCGGGTGTTTGAAAGTAGCATGCAAACCTGCATGATTTGTGCCCTTGATTGGGACAAAAACATACGTTCGAGCGCTGTCCAAACTTCAGCCGACGTAGAGAGGAATAAAACTTGTGCGAGAACTTCTGGAGAAAGAGTAGACAGAAGCGTGCCCAACACAAGTTGGTCCTACTGGATCCAGAGGTGATATGCTGGATTTGGTACTTGGCGCGTCTCGTGACCAGATATCTCAGCAATGATCTGTGCCGGTGCAACAGAGGTGCCGTCGACATAGCCGAGTAATCGATGTCCTCGCAGAAACGGCAGCAGCTGCGCTTTCCAGAGAAGATAGTTCTCCCGGCCGAGTTTCACGTTGACGAGGTGGCTGGACGATGGAGATGAAACCAAACCGGCTGAGGCGAACATCGTTGGCGAGGAAGACATCGCTGTAGCACTGGAGGACAGAGAACCGACGGAGCTAGAACCTAACATGATGAGATGTAGAAAAGGAAGGCTATGATACCATGCGAAAGATGGTACAAAGCTTGATTGATGAATAGCTCGCTCGGCACAAACGCACGCACGGCATTGCTTTATATACATAGACAAAGCTGCCGGTTGCCGGATAGGCTACAGGAATCAGAATCGATATGGAAACCGTGTTGTACAAGGAGACTCGGGGAGGAGATAGAATCGTATACGAGTACGAGATACAAACAGATTCATATCTGTTAACAGTTCTGTCCATCTGTAACCCTCGGGTAATATGAATGGAAGTATTTCTAAAGTAGTATCGTTAAATTAACACTTTGAAAATTCATCTCTAGTTGAAAATTCACACTGTAAAACTTCTGGATGAGGAAGTGGACAGTCGTCCGGCTCTAGCCATCACCGAAAGAGCTAGCAATGTCACACGTCCCCAGCCCAGAGATGAAACTAACGAAGGAAAACTTAAGCAATGTCACACGTGCCCATCCCAGAGATGAAACTAACGAAGGAAAACTTAAGCAATGTCACACGTCCGGCTCTAGCCATCACCGAAAGAAACCTAAGCAGTCTTTCTCCTATGAAGGAAAACTTGATTAATTAGATACAGATGCAAGAGCACTATAATGAAGTTGGCGTTTGGTTGTTACTCGTTACGTACTACTCCCTCCGTTTTGCTATATTTGTTCATGGCATTGGGATTATCCATTACAATATATTTGTTTATTAGGAGAATCTAGAGAGCAGTTATTGTAATTTTTTTACTCTTTGTTCCTACTTAAGTACTTTGGAAGATGTTAAGTGGTTATGACATGTTATTTAACAGGGGTATATATGGTCATTTTTCATTAAATATTTATTGGACTTAGTGCTTCCTTGGTCTATTCTTACGATGAATTGTGGACAAAATATAACGAAACAGAGGGAGTACCATACCTTTTTTTTTGCAGGAAAAGAGAGCTCCATCGATTACTCAGCAACAAAATAACAATCGTGAGCAATCAAATGCTCACACAAACTGGGGACTGCGCCCTCCACAATGCAGAGTATTTTGTGCGCTTAGCTAGTTGTGTAAGCTCATGAGCTACATTATTTTGCTCTCCTCTCTCATGTTTCAAGAACTCAGAGAGTTGACGAGCCATCTCCACCGCTTCCTAGATCACGAAGCTATGTTTTGACCTCTGTTCTTCCGCCGCCTTCAACAGTTGCACCACAGTAGAATAATCAAATTCTACAATAGTTGGCTTCCGGATCCAATCCGCCTCCAACGTGAGGCCCATCACGCCAGCTCTGGCTTGGACCTCCTCTGCTTAAGCTCCATTCAGCAGTACTTGCCATGCCGAAAGTGCTTAGGTTTTTGCCAGAATTCGCAGAAAAAGCTCCGTCAACATTCAATTTAACCCAGCCATTAGGGGGCTTCTCCCAAACTAGCTTAGGTTTTTACGCCTCCAATGTCCGACGACTACTCCCTGTCTGGTACAGAGGCTTCTTTCCCTTCTGATCTGTGTTGTCGCTAGCATGCCGGATGGTGAACAGCTCCTCCCAGTAAGACAACAGGAAATTCGCAGAAGCTGAAACAGAGAACTCGGTTGCACCATGAGTCAGATCCTTTCTCACGTGCCATGTACGCCAAAGTAGCAGGATTAGTCTGGCTCCATCGTCAGACGACAATGCATCCAGAAGCAACAGCAACCAGTCTGCCCCAGAGAAGGTCAGCCGGTGTTCCTGTGGAAGCGCACACTTACATCTGATTGCAGCGCGAAGCGACCGAGCCTGAGGACAACTGATGACCGCATGAAACCCAGCTTCAGCTTCCACTCCACAAATTTCACAAATATTGTTATTATTAATTTTGTGATCCGAATTTCTAATATAGAAGGATTCGGATTAGTTGTCATATTAGCGGATTAGTTTTTTACTTAGACTGCAAGTCCTTTTACCCCTTATATACCTCTTGTAAGCCGCACATGGAGAGTAAACGTTTCATTGTAATTCCCCTGTGTTTTGTAAACACCCCTCATATAGTGATCATCGCCGATTGACACCCGTGGTTTTCTTCTGCAATGGTTTTCCACGTAAAAATTCATGTCTCTCGTCTCAATTAATCCGTGCATTATTTGTAACTAGTGATATCAGAGCACAGAAGATTATTCATGTCTCTCGTCTCAATTAATCCGTGCATTATTTGTAACCAATGGTACGAGAGCACAAAAAATTAGAATTTAAGAGATAAAAAAAATAGCAGATCTATTCGGGCGGCCGTCACACGCAGCTGGCCAGCTGCGCCTTCGTCTCCCGTCGCGCCATCGTCTTTCGTCGCTCGGTCCGAACATCGCCAGCGTCGCGCGTCGTTGCCTCGGTCCAGGCAGCGCCACCAACAGCCGAGCGAAGTCCGATGCCAGCGATTTCCTTCGGCCTCGGTCCGTGCGCACGTGCATCCAACCATAGCACGCCTCGTCTCGCGTGGAGAACTGAAGCCAGTAGACAATCCAAAAGCATAAGGCTGCTCTCAATGGGCAGTATCTTAGTGTAGTTTCTTAGGGTGCGTTTGGTTCGTTGAATCGTTTGGTCCTGAACCATCCGGTACGTGAAATGAGCTCGTTCAGGTGTTTGGTTGGTTGAATGGAACCAAACCATTCGGGATGAGATGGTTTAAGAAATGAGAATATTCCATGTTTATGTTGTATCATCCCGTTCGGGAAAAAATCCCGAACCACGCCGTTCACTCGAATTCCAAGGCACACACAGAAAAAAGCATGATTTACGAGCTTCAAATGATCATATTTTCTAAACCGAGTATCTGATTCGCGGTCCGATTGAACCATTGTGTTCCTTGTCATTTAATCAACAAAACAAGACCACTCTTGACATATTTTAGTGCAAAAAAATATCATGCGGACCCCACGTGTCATAACATCCCAAAGTTTAGTGCAATCCAAATACAACCTCATTCATCAAACCAAATACCATCTTGAACCATCCAGAATCATCCTATCCCACCAATCAAACAAAATCATGTATCATCCTATCCCACCAACCAAACACCATACTTGTATCATCTCATCCAGAACGATCCCATCCTACATGTACCATTCCATCCCATTCATCCTCATTCCACCAACCAAACGCACCCTTAGTGCATGAGGAGTATTAGGATATTATCTTTCCAATGCATGGTTTCTTATAGTGTAGTATCTTAAGTTGTTTCATTTAATTACATGCATGAGGCTGTTTTTGTTGGATTTCAAGCTGAACCAGTATCTAAATTAGATACTAGAGTACCCTCTCTCTTCATTAACTATGATGCCACATCATTATTTTGCCTACATGACAGGCTAAGATACTAGCCAAAGTGGAGCACTGGAAGCAGCCTAAGAGTCAACTTCACAGCAGCAGGAAGATTCCTCTCTTTCTTTATTAAATCACACAGCAAGAACAATCTTTCTTTATTAAATCTATCTTTGCTTCACGTGGAGTTTTCAGGTCTTGGAATTTTCTGCTTCGTTCCACCCAAGCAAGGACGCGTGGACATGCGGCAGCAGACCAAGACCAATCTTCTAGCAGCACAGCGTACCAGGAGTTCCGAAGTTTTTTTATTCCCATAGAAGGTGTACCAAAAATATCGTAATTTTTGCTAAGTTTTTAAGATTTATTCCTCATGACGACTTTAAAGTATGATCTTCCACTCCTGGATTAAAATATAAGATTTTCGCTGTGGCAAGTCAAAATGAGGGCGTGTTGGCACAAATAAATTTGGATGATGCATTGGAAGGATTTGTGAAACAACCTACCATATGAACCGTAGATGAGAAGCGTAAAGACCGTAAAGCTTTATCTCAGATTCACCTTAATCTATCAAATAATATTTTTCAAGAGGTTTTGAAGGAAAATACATCTGCTGCATTATGACTGAAGATGGGACAAATTTGCATGACAAAAGATCTCAACAGTAAGATGTATCTCAAGTAAAAGTTGTACTATCACAAATTGCAAGAAGGAGAATCCATGCTTGATCATATTTCGGTGTTTAAGAAGATCGTTGCCGACCTAGAGTCGATGGAGGTAAAATATGAAGATGAGGATTTAGGTAAAATTCCTTTGTGTTCCCTGCCTAGTTCTTTTTCAAATTTTAGAGATATCATATTATATAATAGAGATACTCTCACTCTTAATGAAGTTTATGAAGCTTTGCATGCTAAGGAGAAGATAAAATAGATAGTACCTTCTGAAAATTCAAGTTCAAAAGGAGAAGACTTGTTTGTTCGTGGCAGGCAAAAGGAGAAGAACTCAAACAATGGATCTCGATGCAAAAGTTTGAACGGCTACAAGAACCGGTCGAAATCTAGAGGCAAGTACAAGTCGTGCAAATAATACAAGAAAAGTGGGCACGACATCTCTGAATGCTGGAAGCTACAAAATAAAGAAAAGAGAACTGGCTATTATAAGCCCAAAGGTAAACCAGATGATGAAGGTAAAGCCTCCCTTACTGCTGATGATAGTTCTGATGGAGAGGTTCTTGTTGCTTTTGCTGGATATGCTAAGACAAATAATGAATAGATTCTTGATTTCGTCTGTACCTTTCATATGTGTCCTAATAAGGATTGGTTTGCCACCTATGAACCTGTTGAAGGTGCTACTGTGTTGATGGGTGATAACTTATCTTGTAAGGTTGGGGAAATTGGTGCAGTTTAGATCAAGATGTTTGATGGCATTGTCAGAACTTTGACAGATGTGAGATACATTCCAGATTTGAAAAGGAATCTCATCTCTTTGAGTACTCTTGATGCTAAAGGGTATAAGTATCCTGGTGAAAGTGGAGTTTTGAAGATATCAAAAAGCTCTCTTGTTGTGATGAAACCTGATATTAAATCTGTCAATCTGTACCATCGGCGAGGTACTACAATATCAGGTAATGTTGCTATAATTTTAAGTTCATTATCTGATTGTGATGCTACTAATTATTGGCATATGCGTCTTGGACATGAGTGAAATTGGTTTGGCATAATTGAGCAAGAGATGACTTCTTGATGAACATAGCATTGGCAAGCTGAAATTTTGTGAGCAATGTGTGTTTGGCAAACACAAGAGGGTGAGGTTCAAAACTTCAGTTCATACTACAGAAGAAATTTTGAATTATGTGCATTCCGATTTATGGGGACCATCTCGTAAGACATAACTAGGAGGTGCTCATTATATGTTAACAATTATTGATGATTACTCTAGAAAAATGTAACCTTATTTCTTGAAACATAAGTCAGAAGCATTTTCAGCATTTAAAGAGTGGAAGACTATGGTTGAAAGGCAAACTGAAAAGAAGGTAAAGAAACTTCGCACTGATAATGGGATGGAATTATGTTCTGATGAATTTGAATCATATTGCAAGACTGAAGGCATTGTTAAGCATTACACCGTTCTCGGTACTCAACAAAATTGTGTAGCTGAGCATATGAACAAGATCATCATTTCCAGGGCCCATTGCAAGTTGTCAAATGCAGGTTTGCATAGGCGTTTTTGGGCTGAAACTGCTTCCACTGCTTGCTATCTTATTAATCAGTCACCCTCTATTGCAATTGAAAAGAAGACTCCAATTGAGGTATGGTATGGTTCCTTAGCAAATTACTCAGAATTGAGAGTTTTTTGTTGTACTGTTTATGCTCATGTTGATAATGGAAAATTAGAGCCTAGAGTTGTTAAGTGCATCTTTCTTGGTTACAATCTGGTGTTAAAGGATATAAGTTGTGAAATCCTGAAACAAAAAGGTTGTGATTAGCAGAAACGTTGTCTTTAATGAATCTGCTATGCTTCATAATAAACTGCCCACTAATGTTTCTGTTGAGAGTGAGCAGAATTCAAATGTTCAGATGGGCCACTTTGTTGGTTCAGATGTCACATCAGATAAGGAAAATATTGTTGTTCATGATGCACCTATTGTTGAGGACTCTCTTATTGTTGAGCAGCCACCACAACGGCCTATTGCAGTTGACAGGCCTAGGAGGGAGATTAATCCACCGAAGAGGTTGATTGGAAAAGTTAATATTGTTGCTTATGCTTTGAGTGTGGCAGAAAAAATTGAAGGTAATACAGAACCTTCATCATACTCTGAGGCTATTAGCTCCACTGATTGTAATAAGTGGATAACTGCTATGCATGATGAGATAGAGTCACTTAAAAAGAATGACACTTAGAAACTAGTGAAATTGCCAAAGGAGAAGAAGCATGTTTATTGCAAGTGGATTTTCAAAAGAAAGGAAGGTATTTCTCCTACTGAACTAGCAAGGTTGGTTGCTAAAGGTTATAATCAGATTCTAGGTATTGATTTTAATGATGTCTTTTCTCTAGTTATGAAGCATAGTTCTATTCGCACTTTACTCAGTATTATTACTATGCATAATTATGAACTTGAGCAATTAGATGTTAAAACTATATTCCTACATAGAGAGTTGGAAGAAGACATTTATATAGACCAACCTGAGGGTTTTGTTATTCCTAGAAAAGAACACCCTGTTTGTAGATTAAATAAACCTCTTTATGGTTTGAAGCAATCTCCTAGACAATGGTACAAGAGATTTGGCTCATTTATGCTCTCTCATGATTTTAAACGATCTGATTATGATAGTTGTGTTTATTTAAAGACTATTAATAGTTTAGCTATTTATTTGCTTCTCTATGTTGATGATATGTTGATTGCTACAAAATATAAGTCATAAATAGCAAAACGAAAAGCATAATTGAGTAATGAATTTGAGATGAAGCACCTAGGTGCAGCAAAGAAAACTCTTGGCATAGAGATTATTAGAGAGAGGCAATCTAGCATGTTATATCTTAGTCAAAAATGTTATATTGTGAAGGTACTTCATCGTTTTAATATGCATAATGCAAAACCAGTTAATACTCCATTAGCTTCGCATTTCAGATTATCTTCAACCTTATGTCCTGAGTCAGATTATGATATTGAGTGCATGTCTAGAGTTCCATATTCAAGTGCAGTTGGTTCTCTTATGCATGTCTTAGTTTGTTCTCGTCCTGATTTATCTCATGCACTGAGTGTTGTCAGTAGATATATGGTTAATCCTGGAAAAGTGCATTGGAAAGCAGTTCAGTGGATTTTCATATATTTGCGTGGCACTTCTAATGCTTGTTTGCAGTTTGGGTATTCTAGAGATGAACTTGTTGGTTATGTTGATTCCGATTATGCTAGTGATTTGGACAAGAGGTCTTTTATAGGTTATGTTTTCACCATTGGTGATTGTACTCTTAGTTGGAAGGCAAGTTTGCAAGCTAGTGTTGCCTTATCTACCACTGAAGCAGAATATATGACTATTTCTGAAACTTGTAAAGAATCTATTTGGTTGAAAGGTTTGTACACTGAGCTTTATGGAGATAATTCTTGCACTATTATATTTTGTGATAGTCAGAGTACTATATGCCTTACAGATCAGATGTTCCATGAGAGAACAAATCACATTAATATGATATATCACTTTATTCCAGGTTGTTATTGCTCAAGGTGATGTCAAGGTGTGCAAGATAAGTACTCATGATAATCCAGCTGATATGATGACAAAACCAGTTCCTGTTACTAAGTTTGAGCTTTACTCAAGGTTAGTTGGTGTTACAGTTTAGTCCTAGAGATTAGTTAGCGCACGGTGATTTTTATCTTATTGTGAAGCTATTTGGTAATTGATGATTCTTTATTTTACTACAAGAGGAAATTCGTCTTAAGGTGGAGATTGTTGATTTTGTGATCCGAATTTCTAATATAGAATGATCCGGATTAGTTGTCATATTAGCGAATTAGTTTCTTACTTGGACTCCAAGTCCTTTTACCCCTTATATACCTCTTGTAAGCCGCACGGGGATAGTAGACGTCTTATTGTAATTTCCCTGCGTTTTGTAAACACTTCTCATATAGTGATTATCGTCGATTGGTGCCCGTGGTTTTTTCCCGCAAGGGTTTTCCATGTAAAAATTCATGTCTCTCGTCTATATTGGTCCGTGCATTATTTGTAACAGTTAGTTTCCAGCGTACGCCTCCATTTATTCGTCTGTGTAGCCAGGCCATCTTTCTGAAGACGCCATGCGTGAAGACACTGACTTTTTGGGGAATCGGTGATTTACATAATTTCCTGCAGAGCGCATGATCATCAGCTATAGAACTTGACGGGGAGCCGCCCTTCTCCTCCTCTAGCACGATATGCACATCGGACAGTGAAAACACCAAACTTTTCACAATGCCAAGCATTGCAACCAGGTTAATCTTCAAGATTTCTTCTACATCATGGCCATGGAAATATCGCCTAACCACCACCTCCTTCCAACAACGTCTGTCATGATCAATGAGTTGTGAGACCCAGGGGCGGACCCTCCATGGGTCAAGGGTCTTCAGCTGAACACCCATTTTTTTAATAAAATATCTAGGGTATAATAGATGTATATGTTATTAGTTACGCCAAAATTATATATTTGTGTCCGCGAATGAATTCTGTCCGCACTCCCCACACCTCTTGCGTGGCCTAGCTAACACATTAGGTCAATTTTCCTTCCTACTCTCTAGTTCACCAAACCCTAACCTCTATTCTCTCTCTCATCTTGTGTCTGTCTGGGGGGGCTCCGGCCCCCCAAGTGGAGAACAAGTAGAGGCACGGGCTACGAAGGCGAGCAGTAGTCGGTGGACATGGCGCGATAATGGGACAGCAAGCAGGCGCGAAGCGGCGTAGGACAAGCGTCGGCAGCACACCTGCACAGGCGAACAGAGATGTGGCGCAAGCAAGCGGGTGGCAGCGTAACAAATAGGGAGGAAGGGAGTGGGCGGCACCAAAGGAGCAATGCGGTGGCCGGGAGGGAGTGTGGTAGTGGGCAGGGAGTAGCATATCCAGCTCATCGTCATCATCATCGTCCTCTCTCCAGATCTATGTGTGTTCCGCGCACTCCACTTCTTCTCCCTAGCTCTACTCTGCTCTAGCTCCTATTCTTTCTAGAGTCTAGCCCCTTCCCAGGGGCGGACCCTATATGGGTCAAGGGTATTCAACTGAGCACACATTTTGTTTGCAAAATATCTAGTATATAATATGTATATTAGATGTATATGTTATTAGTTAGGCCAAAATTATATATTTGTGTCCGCAAATGAATTCAGTTCGCACTCCCCACACCTTGTGCGCGACCCATGTAACACATTAAGTCCATTTTTCTTCCTACTCTCCAGTCCACCAAACCCTAACCTCTATTCTCTCTCTCTCTCATCCTATGTTTGTGTGTGGGGGGGGCTCCGGCCCCCCAAGTGGCGAACAAGCGGAGGCGTGGGCTAAGAATGCGAGCGACGGTTGGTGGACACAGCGCTACGACGCG
This sequence comes from Ampelocalamus luodianensis, assembly GCA_036346255.1. Classification (NCBI taxonomy): domain Eukaryota; kingdom Viridiplantae; phylum Streptophyta; class Magnoliopsida; order Poales; family Poaceae; genus Ampelocalamus; species Ampelocalamus luodianensis. The sequence continues at coordinate 15,063,515 of CM070633.1, forward strand.
ATGGCAAGCAGGCGTGAAGCGGCGCAGGGCGAGCGTGCGGCAGTGCACCTGCACGAGCGAACAGAGATGCAGCGCGAGCAAGTGAGTGGTAGCACAACAAACAGTGAGGAAGGGAGTGGATGACACCAAAGGAGCAACGCGGTGGCTGAGAGGGAGCATGGTGGCGGAAAGGGAGCAACATATCTAGCTCACCATCATCGTCCTCTCTCCATATCTAGGTGTGTTCCATGCACTCCACTTCTTCTCCCTAGCTCTGCTCTGCTCCAGCTCCAATTCTTTCTAGAGTCTAGCCCCTTCCCAGGGGCGGACCCTTCATGTGTCAAGGGTGTTCAGCTGAACACACTTTTTTTGTGCAAAATATCTAGTATATAATAGGTATATTAGATGTATATGTTATTAGTTAGGCCAAAATTATATATTTGTGTCTGAAAATGAATTCAGTCCGCTCTCCCCACACCTTGTGTGTGGCCCATGTAACACATTAGGTCCATTTTTCTTCTTACTCTCCAGTCCACCAAACCCTAACCTCTATTATCTCTCTCATTCTGTGTCTGTTTGTGTGGGGAAGGCGAACGACGATCGGTGGACACAGCGCTATGATGCGATGGCAAGCAGGCGTGAGGCGGCACAGGGCGAGTGTGTGACAGTGCACCTGCACGGGCGATCAGAGATGCGACGCAAGCAAGCGGGTGGTAGCGCAACAAACAGGGAGGAAGGGAGCGGACAATACCAAAGGAGCAATGCGATGGCCGAGAGGGAGCGTGGCAGCGGGAAGAGAGCAGCATATCTAGCTCACCATCATCGTCCTCTCTCCAGATCTAGGTGTATTCTGCACACTCCACTTCTTCTCCCTGGCTCTGCTTTGCTCCAGCTCCGGTTCTTTCTAGAGTCTAGCCCCTTCCTCTGCTTTCTTGATTCTTTCCAATAGATGTTTTACAAAAATACAATATGTGCTTTGAGCAATGAACAGATAGTTGGACCCTTGTTATATATGTTTACATGCTAGTTTTTGCTCTATGGAAGGAACATTCTTAGATGGGGTTCTTGCTAACGGGAAAAGAGCAAAAAGGAGTGGGATCAGCAAGGTATGCAACTGCAAAAAAAATGAAAAAGAAGGCAGAAGCTCTACGGATCACTATTAGAGGAAGAAAATAAGTTTTACCAGTCTAGTTACTACGACCCAGAACAGAAAAAGTGAGAAAACAACAACGACCAAGCACAAGTTTTTTTTTATTTTTTTTAAAAAAGACACGAGCTCTACCAATCACTATTAGAGGAAGAAAATAAGTTTTAACGGTATAGATGCTATAGTCCAAAACAGAAAAAAATAGTGTAAACAAGAATGGCCAAGTACCAAACACAAGTCTTGGCCGCACCATGCAAAAAATATAATTCAGCAAAATATGAAGCTTGGAACTAAAATAGCTCTATTCCTAGTTTTCACCTCCTCAACTGTCGTTGATATCTATAATTTGTTGTTTAATTCATGCCATTATGATTGCCTTATATCATCATCCATTTCTTCATATGAAATCATTAATTTCTAGGAATAAGTCCACTTTACTTCCTCCAACTATCAGAAAAGTCCAATTTTCACCCTCAACTATAAAACCGGTTATTTAACCCCCTAAACTTGCGCAATCCGGGCACTAAACACCTCGGACCGGTTTTAAGGGGTGATTTTGCACACGTGGCAGCGGTTTTGTCCCAATCAGCATATATGTGTCCTAGTCATCTCCTCACCTCTCATTTCTTCTTCTTCGTCTCTCTCTTCTTCTCCACCTCCCTCTGGCGCTGCAAGCCTCTCTGCTGGCACCACCTCCCTCCGGGGTCGTCGGCGTCGCCTCGTCGCCCGCGCCATGGCCGCCTTGCACCCTAGCTCCTCCCCGGCTCGGCCATGCGCCTCCCCTTACAGCCGTGTGTTGGCCTGCCGCCGCCGGTGTTGCGCCTCTGGCTCCCGTGCGTGCCCGTGCTTGCTCCGACCGCACCTCCCCATGGTGCCTTCTTCCTCGAGTGCCACCGGCCTTTCGCACCACGCCATCTTCGCCGCTGGCTCCCTGCCACCGGTTCGGTCGCATCAGGACTCGATTCAACCTCTAGTGCTAAAAATCGGTATAACAAAGAACAAAAGGGGGGAAAAGAAACCATTCGGCCTTCACCCACACGACCAGTGAGCTGAGCCCAAGCCGCATAGGGGAAAGCCGAGGGCGGTGCCAAGTGAGCGGACCGGGTCGGGGCTGAGCTATAGGAGGTACGCACGGCCGGCGGAACCCGAGGAAGAACCGGCGGCAGGGAGCCAGTAGCATGGGGCGAAAGGCTGGTGGCGCAACCCGAGGAAGAAGGCGCCATGGGGAGGTGCAGCCAGAGCAAGCTCGGAGGAGAAGCCATGACCGGGCCGAGGACCAGTGCGCGAGGGAGAACTGGGCGCGTGTAACATCCCAATTCTTGGCTTGTGTTTCAAATGTAAGAAAATATGTAGAAATTAAAACTTTTTCTTACATCTTGTTGTTGTTTGGATGTTCTGAGAATTCTTGTAAAGGAATTATGGAAATTCAAAATCACAAGCCTCTTTTAACCTAAATCTTGACCCTTTGAAAACATTTCTAGTTAATCTAGTGATCATCCTCTGGAAATAATTTTCCTTGCTTCCAGGTATGTTGTGTGACTCCTCTGAAAAATTTCACAATTTTTAGAAATCGTTTGAATATTTTAGGAGGCCAGTCAAACCAGTTTGACTCTTGGTCAAATCCTAGGTTAGTACCTTAAGAAATTTTTGGAGAAAAATTCTATGCACAAAAACCTTTGAAAATTTTATACAAGGTCAATACTGGAGTTGGGAACCTCTTGTAAAAATTTTGGAATTTTTGGAGTTGTATAGATCTATTTACAAATTCCTCAATGTTTTAGCTCAATTCTAAAACCCTAGTCAACGTTGCTGTTGGACTCAGGTCGGACCCGAGCCCAACCTTTTGACTTGGTCGAACCCAATCAACTAACCGCACTCGGGCTCGCTCCAAAGTGGCGCATTCATTTTGGGCCATTAATTTCCTTTTCAACGCTCCAGATCTAAATGAACATTCGGACCTCCCTATCATCCACTTCAATCTGAGCCGTTCATTTCCAATCGGACCGCTAAGATTTCTTTGAACGTGTTGGACCTCCGGACGTTCCTTTCAATCGTGGCTATTCATTTCTAATACAACCATCCAGACCTTTTGTCTTAACCTAACCCTCTCATTCTTTTTCGACCCGAGCCAGCTTAGCCTCTCTCACTGACTGTGGGCCCCCCTTGTTGGTTTTAGTCATCTTCTTCCTTTGGCTCACGCATGCGGTACAGGGCAGGTCGTGGGTGGCGCAGTGCTTTGTCAACTCGCGTGTGTCAGCTTCAACGGCTCTGAACCCGTGGTTTTCCTCACCACTGCGTTTTCGCACTCAAAGTCATCACTCTCACTTGCTCCCATCGCCTCCCTCACCTTTGGCAGAGCTTTAGGGCTTGTCCGCCATTAAAGCCTGTCCTTGTTCAACCGTTGCTCTTTGGCATTAAAGAACCTTAGAGCTCCTCCTTGTGTTCCTTTGCAGCACCACCTTAGCTTCTTTTCGACTTGCTTGAGCTCAAACCCTAAAATCCCCAAATCTGCCATTGTCGGCCGTGAAGCTCTATTTTCCTCGACAGCGCTTTAGTGGTTCCATTCCTTTTCTTTTCGCATCCTTTTACGCCACTTAGGACCTTAAGCTTTACCCCTAACTCAATTTTGGATTGCATTCGCAGGAATCATCTAATTTTGAGTTTGGCACTTTTTCGGCCGAAATCACCCCCTTTCTTCCTTAACCCCGGTAAGTGGCTTCCTTTCTCAATTGTTTGCTCATGGACCATCTATGAGCCTTAGTGAAGCTATACTTAGCACGCAGTCGTGTTCGTTTTGCTCAGGCCATGTTTCCGTCGTCTTCTTCTCTAGCTCTAGCGCGGTTCTTCGTCGCCAAAGCTTCTCCGGCCCTCTTCGAACCTCTCTAGCGCTAAGGTAGCTTCTTGTTAGTCCTTAGATGTTGTGGCACCCGCTTCTTTGGACAATGCAGAGCTTTTGCGTTGTTTTCGTTTTCAGCCGTGTGTAGCACCGCCGCTTATCTCCTGCTCGTCGTCGTTCTAGGCTGGTGTAGATCATGTGAGTTCTATCGTAGGGTGTGCAATGTTATTGCGGACCTATTTTTGTCTTTAGTCGGCGCCGCGGTGATCGGAGTCGCCGGCGGCGAGCTCGTCTTTGCACCCGATTTTTGTCGAACGTGTGTGACGTTGTAGCTTTGTCGTTAGGACATAGATTGTGTTCCTTAATTGCTAATCATTGTTAGTAATTAATGGCTATCCTAAAAGGCTAACGTGCCACTTACATGTAGGCCCGCGCACTTAAACCCCCGCATGTGCGCGTGCGCAGCGTTGAACTCGCTGTGGACCGTCAATTTTAGATCTGCGGCCCAGATCTTTTGAAACGTTTGGACCACCGAACGTTCCAAATCATTGAGGGCCATTCATTTCTTGATCTGTGGCTTAGATCGCGTTAACATTCGGATCTCCGATTGTAACTTTGATCTGAGCCGTCCATCTTTGGATCCACAGCCCAAAATTGATTAAGATGTTCGAAAGTCTGAATGTTCCATCTCTTAGGGACCGTTCGATTTGATCCAACGGCTGAGTTCGAGCGTGCGCTATTCGCGCGCTGAACGTGTCCGTTCGCGTGGCCCATTCGATTTTAGATCAACGGCCCACGTTTTTCCGCTTTGAGTTAGTAATAGAGAAATCCCGAAACCTTTTATTTGCAAACTATTTATTGTGTTAAACTTCAAAATTACAGAACTAATTCATTTTAACTCCTTTTCGGTTGTTTCAAATTTTGTTAAATCTCTGTTTAACTAAACTTTAATCTAAAAATGGTTTGAATCGTATTTCGGTACCAGAAAATTGTGTAGGTTGTATTAACTTGTTTAGCTTTAATTGTTGCTCTAGAAACTCCTTTAAATTTGTAAAATGCATAAGTAATTCTCTATAACTCCAAATTAAGTAAACTCAAATGTGTTAGATTCCTCTGTTAATATGCTTTAGTGTAGAGTAGGTTTTAATTTTGTCTTTGCCCCTGAAAAATGTTATCCTCTAGTTTCATAAGTTATAAAAATCATAATAAATTCACTTTAACTCCAAATATAGTAAACTAATTTTTGCTATTCTTATAATGTCATTCTCTGCCTACCATAAAATTTTCATGTTCACAAACCTTCTGAAAATTTGTGCGATGAACACTAGCAGAAAGCAATTAAATTTGAATTTCCAGCCGATTCAAATTGTTTAGGCTATAACTTTTGCATGCTTAGTCCAAATCAAGTGATTCTTGTTGCTAAATTCATTTAAAATCATGCTCTTCCTGATGTGTAAATTTCATGGATTTTTGTTGACTTTGGATTTTGAGTCTTTTTCGGTGTTCGTCGTTTTTATTGGATTTTCTCGTTCTTGCGATAGGTTCCGAAGAAATTGTTGAGTACGGGAGTGATCCTCCGCAGAAAGACAGTGATCTCCAGCAAGGCAAGCAGATGTAGGATTCATTTGATCATATTGCTCCTATTATTTTCAAAGTCTAATATTTTGTTTGCACAGTCTATGTATGCATGTGCTATTTTGCTGTTAAACTATTGTCGGTTTGTTGATCCTTTAGATGTATAATCTGTAGGCAAATATTCATTCTCTTCTACTGAGCCTAGTATTATGTCCTCTGTGACTTAGGATTCGTTGGATGAGCCTTTATCACTTAGCTTGTAGTCTACGAGTTGTTGTTGCTTAGAAATGCTTAGAACGGTAGAATTGGGCGGTTATCGACTTAGTCGATGACCTTGATGACACAAAATTATTATGACTTTATGTCCAGCACCTTTTGTTTTGTTACTTTGAGAAACTAAAACTAAAAATAAAATATTTTAGACTTGGGGACAATGGTAAGATGGTGTGCTTTTGGGTGTGAATAGTTGGTGCCCGAGTCAACAAGGACCGAACATCTTGTGTCACACTATCCAAGCATATTTGCGTGCTAACCACACTAGAGGGATATGGGACCTCTCTTGACTTAGTACTTTGGTGTGTGTTGGCTCCGAGTCGCAGGAGGATGTGTGTGTGTGTTGTGTTGTGATAAAATGAGGATGGTGTCTATATGTTGGGTGCACAGGAGTGGAATCCTTTCTAGGTTCTCCACACCGAGGGGTATTGTAGTTGTCCAGGTTGCTTTACCCTTATGGGTAGTTGACTCCCGGCTTTACAATGACTCCGATGCAACATATGGGTTTCTATCCATACAGACGACTCGTGGTTAATATACAATATTGGAAAACGTCTCGTAGGACTTAGCCGTGCTGGCATACCTTCGGAAGTGTGCTTAATCATGTGGAAAAAAGGAGGTCTGAAGTGTGGGTATATTGGTACACCCCTGCAGGGTTTGATCTATTCGAATAGCCTCGTCTTAAGTTATGGACACGCTTGGTTAGGTTTTGCAAGAGTTAGACTATAACCTTTTTATTAAAACTTGAACTTGGGTGGTACGAATGGGGAATTCGTGCTATATTATGGTGGCTATTGGGTTAGTCACCTCTAGGTTGTTATTTATGTTACTTATTGTTATCTCGCTGTTATTTCAACAATTAAAAATAGATTTGAAAAATTGCCTTCAATCTATTACATTATTGCCAATGAAAATTGCTTTATGCGTCCAATGAACCATATGATCATCTTCTTTGTTTCAGCTTGCATGTAGCTATGTATAGGTTTGTTACTCGTAAGTTCTGCGAGTATATTTTTTTGTACTCATTTGCATTGCTTAATTGTTGCGGAGAATGTTGATTCCTGTAACATCCCAATTCTCAACTTGTGTTTCAAATGTAGAAAATGTAAGAACTTGTGTTTCACAATTTTTAGAAATTGTTTGAATATTTTTAGAGGGCAGTCAAACCAGTTTGACCCTTGGTCAAACCCTAAAGCAAACCTTGTAGAATTTTTGGAGAAAAATGTTTTGCATAAAAACCTCTGGAAAATTTACACAAGGTTTATCCTGAAGCTAGGAACCTTCAGTCAAAATTTCAGAATTTTTGGCGTTAGTTTGCTGTCTCTAAAAATTCCCCAAAACTTTAGCCCCTTTCTAAAACCCTAAGTCAAAGCTGTTGGACTCGAGTCGGACTCGAGCCCAACCTCCATTTCTTGGTGCGACCCAACCCCTTAGCGCCATCCCGAGCCCTATGGAACGCGCAAGCAATGTCCACCGTTGGATCGCCGTCGTGCGGTCCTCGTTCGCGTGGCCGTTTGGACCTCCGATCTCGCCCCTGTTTGGGCCGTTGGATTCTAATCTGACCGTCGCTTTGCACTCGGTCGCTTTGAACCAAACCGACCCAAGCCTCTTGACTTGATCCAGTCAACTAACTGAACCGGGCTCAAGCCACTTTGAAGCGCGTGGTTTGGACCATTGATTTTCAATCCAACGATCAAGATCATTTCGGCCATTTGGAACGCCCGAGATTCATGTTCAATCTGAGCTGTCCATTTCTAGTCCAGCGGTCAAAAAGACTTGACTCAAGTTAGTGGGCTCGGCTCAACCCATCTGGGAGTTTAGGCCTGAGCCACTTTAATTTGTGTCGCTTACATGTGGGACCCGCGCGTCCTGGTCATCTTCTTTGTCACGCCCGCGCGCGTGCGTGAGAGCCCGTACGCCATGGCAGTGCAAGGTCACCTCTTTGAGCCCTTTAACCGACTCTTTGCTGCAACCATTTAATGCGCCACAGAGCCCTCCTCCAAAGTCATGGTCTTCACCTGCTCCCGTCGCTCAAGTGGTCCATGGCAGCGCTTTAGACCAAGTTCACCGTGAGATGTTGTTTTGCTCCAAAACCCTAGCCCTTCGGCTATATAAGCCAGTGAGCTCCTCCTTAGCTTCCTTTACACATCTCCTTGCAAACTCTAGCCCCGTTATGTGTAATTGAGCTCAAATCACAGAGAAACCCAAAATCGCCATTACTGAACCTTGGAGCTCCTCGGTGGCGACAGTGCTCCAAGGGTCCTTTTTCAATTCTTCTCGCGCCACTTTATGCCTCTTTCCCTATTGAGCAAAACCCCTAACTTACTTTGATTTGACATTCACAGGAATTGTCAAATTTGGGTTTTGTTCAAATTCAGCCGAAATCACCCCTTTTCTTCCTCAGCTCCGGTGACTGCTTTATTTCTCAATTATTTGCTCATGGACCTTCTCTGAGCTATTATGAAGCTAACCCTACCACCCATTTCTGTTATTTTTTTCTCAGGCCGTCATATCCACTTCTTCTTCCTCAACTCCGGCAAGCTATTTGGTCGCCGAAGCTCCTCCAGCTATCTTCTTGCCTTCTCGGTGCTCAGGTAACTTCTTAATAGTCCCTAGAAGCTTGGCACTCGCTTTATTGGACTATTGCAGAGCTTTTGGCTATTTTCACTTTCGGCCACACTTGTCGCCGTCCTTCTTCTCCGGCTCGCCGCCGTTCTTGGCCACCGCTGCCGTTGAGAGTGCCACCCTTGGGTGCGCATGGCTATTACCAACCCATTCCTGTCCTTGGTTCACGCCGCCGCGGCCGGAGTCGCCGACGGTGAGCTCAAGTTCAAATTCGGGATTTTGTCGTGCCTTACTCAGACAGACACAATAGCTTGATGATTAGAGTTTAATTTGTCCTAGTCTAATCATTAGCTTTAATTACAGTTCTTGTCGGTAAAACAGGCGTGTCGTTAAGTTTGGGACCTCTTAGATGAGATCTTAACCGTTAAAGACCTCTCTAGATTTAATCTGGACTGTTAGGATCACCCTTTGAGTTTCCGCAAAAGACCTCCCTCAGTAGACCTCCACCCTTCGGACCTCCTCTAGTGTCGATCTTGAACGTTAAGACCTCCCCCTGGGAGATCTTAGCCGTCAAGACCTCCCTCTCTCGACCTCCCCTTTCGTTTTTGAAAAGACCACCTCATGGCCTTTTTGCAAAAACAACCCCAAGACCTCCCTCGGGGTCCTCTTTGCAAAAGACCACCCATCGGTCTTTTGTAAAGAAAACCTCCAGGACCTCCTCTTGTAAATCGTTACCGTCAAGACCACCCCTTGGAGATCTGAGCCGCTAAGACCTCTCCTGAGTAAATCTTAGCCATCCAAGACCTCCTCACCATTATAGCTTATCGTCCAGGACCTCCCTCGTTGAAATCTAAGCCGTTCAGGACCTCCCCCTCGAGGTCTTGACAGTCTAGGACTTCCTCTTATAGATCTAACCTTTAGGACCTTCCCTCAGCTCTGGGCCGTTAGATCTGGATCAAACGGGCTAGACCTCCTCGGCGCGTTTAGAGTTCTAAACGTTCTGGTCCCGGTGGACCGTCCAATTCTTGATCTACGTCTCAGATCTTGGGTGCATCCGGACTTCCGGTTGTAACGCTGATCTGGGCCGTTTAGTTTTAGATCCATGGCCCAGATTGGTTAGGGCAATCGGGAGGTCCAAATGTCACTTCCGTTGGGAGCCGTTGGATCAAATCCAACCGCTAAGGTCTTAGGGCCGTTCGCGCGGCCATTCTCCAGCGCGCTTGGGCCGTTGGATTCAAAATCAACGGCCCAGGGTTTTTCTCTTTGGTTTAGTAATAAGTTATTCCCAAAACCTTTTTATTTGTAAACTGAAAATTGTATTAAACTTTGAAATTTCATAACTAATTCATTCTAATTCCTTTTTAGATGATTCCAACTGTGTTAAATTTCTATTTAACCAAAGATTAATCTAAAAATGTAAGTAGACACTGTTCTGTACTGAAAAAATTGTTCAAATGGTATTAACTTGGTTTAGCAATTATTGATATTCCAGAAATTCAATTAAAACTTGTAAAATGCATAACTTTTTCTGTATAACCCCAATTTGGGCAAACTCAAGTTTGTAAAATTCCTCTATTAGTATACTTTAATGTGGAATAGGTTTTCACTATGCTTTTGCCCCTGAAAAATGATATACTCTAGTTTAATAACTTAGAAAAATCATAAGTAATTCATTTCAACTCCAAATGAAGTAAACTCAATTTTGCTAACCTTAGGATGCCAGTATCTACCTACGATAAAAATTTCAGGTTCTAGATCTTTCTGGAAAATTGTGCCATGAACAGGACCCGAAATTATTTTAATTTGAATTTTCAGGCTGAAAGAAATTATTTAGGCTATAACTTTTGCATGTTTAGTCCAAATGAAATTATTATTGTTGCTAAATTCATTTAAAATCATAACTTTGTTTCTGTACAAATTTCATGGGATTTGGATGACTTTGGATTTTGAGTTCCTTTCAGTGTTCGTCGTTTTTATTGGATTTTCTCATTCTTAGGATAGGTTTCGAAGAAATTATTGATTGCGTGAGTGTCCCTCTGCAGCAAACCAGTGATCTACAGCAAGGTAAGCAGATGTAGCATCATTTGATCATATTGCTCCTATTACTTTTAAAGTCTAATATCTTGTTTGCAAAAACTAAGTATGCATGCTTATTTGTGTCAAGATTAATTTTGTCGATTAGAGGTAGTTAATCCTATTGCATTGTTGCCCTGAAATTATTCATCCCTGCCACCGCCATAGGTTATTATCCTCACTGGTGAATTAGAGTCCGGTGAATGATTTATGGTCTTTTTATTGTCTTTTACGATATAATGCTTAGCGATGCTTAGTTACCGGTAGAATTGAGCGGTTATTGACTTAGTCCATGACCTTGATCACACAATACTTATTATTGTTTATGTTCAGCATCTTGTGCCTTGTTTATTTGTGAAAACTAAAACTGAAAACAAAATGATTTGGACTTGGGCACAATGGTATGTTGATGTGCTTTTGGGTGTGACTAGAATGGTGCCCGAGTCAACAAGGACCGAATTACTTGCGCCACCGTACTAAGCATTTTGCGTGCTAACCACACTAGAGGGATATGGGACCTCTCTTGACTTAATACTTTGGGGGTGTTAATTAATGAGTCGTGTGGTGGGTTGTATATTTCTATATGCAACAAGGGTCACGTGAAAAGAGGAGAGCACCCGCAACGGCTTGAGCTTGGCCGGTGCATCCTACTCTACGTATGGGTCCTTGTGATCTATTTCGCCGACAGGTCACTAAGGGTTAACCCCCATACATGCGGCAATTGATTAGCTCCATCCATTGGAAAGTGTCTCGTAGGACTTAGCTGTATCGGTATTGTAACAGCCCTAACTTAGGGTTTGTATTTCAAATGTAAAATTTTGAGGAGAAATAAAAACTTTTGTTGTCTCTTCAAATCATTTGAAAGTCTCTACATTTTTCCCTAGCAATTTCCATTTTTTAGAATTAAATTCTTGTGAATGGAAATTGTTGTCAGCACATTCTTAGCCTTCAAACTTGTGATCATCCTCTGAAATTATTTTTCCTATCATCTTGATCATCCTATCTACCTCCCTGAATTATTTCACAATTTTTAGATTTTATTTGCTATTTCAAATGGCCAAGTCAACCTAGTTTGAAATCTGGTCAAACTTCTGTTCAGCAGCTTGTGAATTTTATTGGGAGAAATCTAGTGCATGAAAACTCCTGGAAAAATTTCACAAGGTGGTCCTCTGTTCCAGTTAGCTTCCATAAAAATTTCGAAATTTTTGGAGCCCTGGAGCTACCTCTAAAAATTTCCCAAAACCTCTTTGTCTTTTAAATCGAATTCTGAAAACACTGTTTGTCGGGCCCGAACCACACTTGGGCTCGAGTCCGACCGCACTAATGGACTCGGTCGCGTCAACTAATCGCACCGCCCGAGTCCAATCAATCGTGACCGTCCGATGAAGATCGAACGATCCACGTCGCGTCGCAACCGACTGTCAGAATGCATACACCAATCTCGGCCGTCCATTTCGGATCCAGCGGTCGGTGCGTTTCGATCAAGTCAAACCACCGGTTCGCACCGCCGACGATCGGCGAGGCGGTCCCCTGCAGTTGTTTCCACCACGTCGTTCGCGGCTCGGTATAGCGCTTCGCCGCAGCGCTCTCGCCGGCTCGCGCGCATGCACAGCGCCACCTCGCCTCACCGGTCTTTTCACCGCCACCGCCTCACCTCGCTGCCTCGCTGCTCCTACAAAAGCCCACGAGGTTTTCCTACCTCGTTTTCGTCTCCATTGCCTTTCTTCTCCGAGCTCCGAGAGCCGTGGCGCCGCGGCGCCTCGGCGTTCTCTCGCTGCTCCGGTGATCTCAGCACGGCCGGCCGCGTCACGTGCGTGTTCCACATCCTGAAGTAAACCCCTCAAGGAATTTCGGATTTCATCGTTTGTCGGTGCGCGTGGGCTTTCTTCTCGAGTCGGCCGAAACCGCCTTTTCCGCGCCGTATCTTCTCCGTGAGCTCCAACTCGATTCCTTGCTCGGTGGCGTCACCGACTCCACCTTTCTTCTCCACTCTCTCACTCGTCCTCGTTCACCCAGGCTCCTGTCACCGTTGATCGCCTTGCGCGCCGCTGGGCTCGCCGCCGAGCCACTCCGGTGCCTCTCCGTCGTCGCCAGCACACCGGTGAGTTCTGGTAACTCATCGATGCCCATGCGCGCTAATTTTCATTGTCTACCTCTGCGGTGCAGCCGCACCTTGTCACCCCAACTGCCGGCGCGTGTTCGTCGCCGCGCCACCTGTGCATCTCCGGTGCCCGCGACCACCCTTAGCCCGGCAACCTCTGGCGACCCATTTTGGCCATCGTCGCGACCGCGCCGCCACTCCTTCACCGGCGACGAATCCAGGTCCAGAGCCGCCCAAGACTCTGTTCTTGGCTTGTGTTCCTCTGCATGCATCGGCGGTGGGGCCTCCTTTAAAACCAGTTCTTTAGTCTCTAATCATGATTAAGAATGTTCTTGATTCACTCTCATGCTTGATTAAAAGTTGGGATTGGAAGTTTGGAAGTGTTTTAGTGTGTTCTCTGAATTTGTCACTGTTGTCGTTACGTTGTCGATGGCTAAATTCTAATTTCATGCTTATGCTTTGAATTCTTGTTTAGTGCTAGTTGGCTCCCTTTTGTTGTGGTGGTTGCTTTGAAATCGAGTTAGTTAGTATCTTTAAATTTCAAAGCTCTTGTTGTCATGTTTAATCATAAGGGATGGTTAGTTTGTTCATTTTATTGTCTCTGTACTTTTGATTTATCGGTCTGATAAGATTTGGTGTAATAGCATGCTGAATTGTGTTAACCTTACAAAATGTTGGCATGTTGCTTAGGTGTGTTAGTAGCTGAATTTTATTAAAGCCCAAACTTATTTAGAACTTTGTTTAGCATCTCATAGTTGGATACTTGACTAGTTAGTGTTTTCAATAGCTTCTTTCAGGGTCTGTTCTCTCAACTGTTAATGGTTGTTTTAGAGTAGCTAGCTGTTTTGATGTGTTAACTTGATGATTAAATAATAGATGTGCACACAATCACCACCAAAGTCTGTCCAATGTTTAAATCATATAAGAAGAGTGATTTTGTGGTTAACCTGATAAATAAGTGAGTGGGTCTCTGTAGCAGTTAATTGTCATTCTTTTTGTGATAGTCTAGCCTCTGTGTATACATTGGTGTTTGTATTTGATTGTTGAGTTTTGCCGGTGTTTTTCGTTCTTATTCTTTGTTATTTGTTCTATCGTTAGGATTCGATATTTGCGGCAACCACGAGCGATCCTCGCAACATATTGAGCAACGGCCAATGCAAGCGGTTTGATCATGTTTATCCCAGTATTTTAAAGTCTAATATTTTGTTTCAACTGTATGTATGCATCGCTTAATTTGTGTTAAATTGATTAGTTAAATCAGTAGTTGCATATCTGTAGACAAAATATTGACCTCTACTACCGAGCCTAGGTTATTTGTTGTGATTAGAGGTGTTTGGATGATCTCTTGTCACTTAGTAGATCCGGGTCAAATTGCTTAGACATGCTTAGTATCGGTAGAAATGGGCGGTTATCGACTTAGTCGGTAACCTTGATCACACAAAATTTTCTACAACTTTATATTTCAGCATTTCTGCTATGTCTAATTGCAAAACTAAAAATGAAAACAAAAATGATTTAGACGTGGGCACAATGGTAAGATTGGTGTGATCTATTGGGTGTGACTGGAAAGGTGCCCGGGTCAATTAAGGACCGAACATCTTGTAAGTTTTTGTTATCCAGGCATTTCGGCGTGCTAACCACACTAGAGGGTATGGGACCTCTCTTGACCTAGTACTTTGGCGTGTATTGGCTCCGGTCGCGAGGGTCGCGGGAGGGATGGAGGTGGGAGCATGGTAGTTGTCCGAAAAGCTTTATCTGAGTGGGTAGTTGTCTTTCGGCTTTACCATGTAAGCGTATGGATTTCTATCCATACGAGCGGCTCGTAGTTAATACACAATATTGGAAAAGTCTCGTGAGGACTTAGTTGTGCTGACATACCTTCGGAGTGTGCTTTGGCTTAAAGGCGGTGCGAAGTGTGGGTGCAGATGGTACACCTGCGAGGTTAAAACTATTCGAATAGCCTCGTCTAGGTGATGGACACGCTGGGTAAGCTTATCGAGAGTTAGACTACAACATTTAAATTAAAACTTGATGGGTGGTACGAATCGGGATTCGTGCTATTGTTGTGGTGACTATTGGGATAGTCACTTCTAGGTTGTTTACCTTTATGCTTTTATTATTATTTATCTTTACTGTTATTTCAATCTTAAAAATGAATTGCAAACTTGCCTTTAAAACTGTATTACATTATTGCAAATAAAGTTGGCTTTATGCAAATAAAACATATGGCCTCCACTAAATAAGCTTTGCATGTAGCTTATGAACAGGTCTGTTAGTTCACACGTCAGTCTTGCGGGTACAAAGACAATCTTTGTACTCAGGTGCTTTGCTTAATGTTTTTGTTGCAGAGGAAGAAGGTGAGCCCCAAGGGCCCCACTACGTGAGTGTGTTGCCGTTTCGTGGGCGACTAGACTTGGCGGTCGGTCGGATGCCTTGTGGGTTGGAGGCACGATTGACTTTGTTTATAGCCATCTTATGGCACTTTTGCTTCATTATCGTTCTGTTTATTTTTGTATCTTGGCCTGTCGGCCCTCGTCTGTAATAACTCTACTATTTGTTTATCTTCCGTTTGGTAGTGTGGTGTTTGGACTCTATGTTTGGAATGGAGTTGATGTCTAATTTTGTAACGGGGTGTGTATACTGCTTTCTGGGAAGTATAAATATCTCGAGGATCAATTTATTTGATTTGTGATGCTAGGACCGGGTGGTTGGTTAAGCATTACAAGCCAAATAAATTGGGGTCCTCACAGGTATACCAAAGGAAGTGTGCTTAATAGCTTAGCAAAAATGTGGTCTGAAGTGTGGGTACATTGGTACACCCCTGCAGGGTTAAAACTATTCGAATAGCCTCGTCCTAGGTTATGGACTGTAACACCCTGGCTATTCGGAAGCCAAGATGTCACCTAAAACATCTAACATACATCCATAATGCAGAAGAATTTGAACTAAGTATTTCAACTAAAGATGACATTAAATTAAACAGGACATGGTGAAGGTATCATTCCTTCACCTTCTAAGTTATTTAATCACGATCATCAATAAAGAAGGTTCACACGCAGTAATAAATCAACATCCATGTGGAGAAGGTATCCTTCTTTCACCAATTATAATTTAATTATTACAGTTCATCATTAACGAATGTAAGATAGAACTAAATTTAATCTTGAACATGAATAGGATGATGTGAGCGAGTAGTGCGTGTCTACTCCCTCCCAAGTGAGCCAACATCGGGGTTACCTAAAATAAACAAACAACGCAAGAGTGAGTCCATGACTCGGCAAAATGCTGATGAAAGAAAAGAACACATATACAAACAGGACATCACCATTTAAGAATGCGAACCTTGCATCAGTGAACACTTATGAAAACATGAAATGAATGAATGTAATCAAGGATGGACTGCACACATGCATATCTCGGTATAGTGAGTGACACACTGTCGGTGTTCACTTAAGCCCGCACCTTAACAAAAGTGCGGGGATCCAAGTCCTATATGAAGAACGTTTCATATAGGTGTCCAAAGCTGCCCATCTTTGGAATTGATGGGTCTTACGTGCCCATCTTGGAATTGATGGGTCTTTCAATCCACTCCGTGAGCAGGACATGACAATGTCCAAATTTGCCCACATTGGAATGGTGGGACTTACAATCCACTCCGTGGACATAACATGAATAAAAGGATGCATGATATGAACATGAACAGTGATAATACCATCTCTCAAGATATACTCCACATAATGAAAGAACATAACCAATTCCGCATCTCGGGTAACACAATATGTCACACTATATTCATGAAAACATTCACAATCACAAGCACTCAAAAGCAACAAAGTACTTGCCTTCCGCGTTGCGTGCGTTAGCGAGCAACGATGGCGCTCCCAAACCCGTAGCCTCGTGGCCTAAACAATTAAATAACCGAAATAAGAACAACATAGAATCCAACCCGAATTAATAGTCTACAATACCCCTTGAACTCCCAAGGAATCGCCATAAAACCTAATCGAAAAACAGGCTGCAACCCAAAAGCGTGTCGGGACAGCAGCACGAAAATGACAGTAGTTAATGACGTGGGACTCGAAATGAGATGAGTCCAGATCCTACCTCATCTTAACGAACATATCTATAACATTCAAGTTGATGAGATTTCCCAATTCGGCCAATAAACTTCTCTAATAAAGAAAACAAAACAGCAGCACAGCTTCTGTCTGAACAAACAGGACAGCAATACTAAAACAACCATAACTTTTAATCTACAACTCCGAATTGAGCGTTCTTTAACAATCTGAAAAGGTTATGAAATTACCTACAATAAACTAGTTGGCACGACATTCAAATTTTGCCTTTAACAAAAAGTGGCACACGGGTCAAAACTAAAGATAGAAACTGACATACAATCTGGACAGTCACAAAGAAAAGTGCATAACTTTTGATCTATAAATCCAAATGAGGTGTTCTTTATCAATCCTGAAAGCTAGTGATATCACCTTCAAAATTTGTTATGGGCAAGACCTCTGAATCACCCTCTAACTAGGCCATATATCAACCTAAACAGAGACTGCTAATTCTCGTCAGGATTCTGGACAGCAGATATTAAATCTATCATAACTTTTGACTCGAAAGTCGGAATTAGGTGATCTTGGCGGCCACCGAAAGCTAAGAACAAGACCTACATATCTCTAGGATATGGGAAACTCAGATTCGGCCTCTAACATCACGAAAAAGTCCACGCAACAATCTGGACAGAATCAATTTCTACCGCAGCAAATCGATATAATCAAAATTGAACCAAAACACATCTACCACTAATCAAACGATGAGGATCGGCACTCGTTACCCTTGTAGCAACCAGGACGTAGGTGGGAGAACCTTGGAGAAGATGATCTTCCTCCTCCTTTCTCCTTCTCCCTTCTTCTCCTTCCACCATGGCGCGGCACCTGAGCTTCTTCCTCATCTTGGTAGAGCAGCACGGAGGGGGCTGCTACTGATACCGCGTGCTACTGGTGCGGTGCTGTACTGTAGCAGAGGGTAGGGTTTTGGGAAGAGACCCCCTTCTTGACTCCACTACAAGGCCGGCCCACTTGGCTAGGACACCTTGGGCTAAAAGCGAAGGTCCAATCCTCTCTCAAATCCTGAATTTTCTTTCAATTTTCCTCTAAACTTTAATGCATTCAAATTTGAATAAATTTCTCTTCGAATAATATGTTCTCTCTATTTGATATTCGAGGTATTACATTCTACCCCCTTATGAATTCGACCTCGAATTCTAACCGTCGAAATAAGCGAAAGAATAATTGCCACTAAAAGAAACATCTATTAACATATGCCCGAGCAAACATGTGCGGATAAAACTCGCGCATGCGAGACTCAGTCCCAAATGACCTATCTCTCGGTGACAAGACCACAAGACATTGGCGTAAACTACATCGACCTAACACTCAATCCGACATTGCCAAGTACACTCATCGGAAGAGATTCAAAGGTAAGATCCTACTCGATGGTCAATGGCGTTAACGAATATTCAAACTCTAGTTCTCACGGTACTCACTCGGCACCAAACATGCTAAATGTAGTACACCACATATGGACCGAGGCGGTCCTTGCGATCGCCAACTTCCAATTCCGTAGCTAACGAAAACAACCCAAAGTACCTTGGCTAACCTTCCAATTGATCTTGAACCACACAACATGCACATAGAACACGAACTCTTGTTCCACCTCTCAATTGAACTCTTCACTAAAATAAGGATCACCTCCTTTAACGAAAACACAACAGAGCTCTCTTTAAGCAAACTCTTTTACCGACAAAACCCATCTGAAAAGAAAGATTCACATCGCATCTATGCGTTACCACTCGATACTAAAGAGTCAAACACAGAAATCAGAATTTCATCACGAAAAACCTTTCCACGTTCCAAGTGGCAGTTTGCGAATAAACGTCACGAAATCCAAAGGAGAAATCACTTGAATGCCCAAAAAAATAAATAAAATCATTTATTCCGTGAACTGGAAAGAATCACACATATCAACATAAATGTCGAGCTCAACTTGCGAAAGACATCTGTCAAAACACATAGCTCAAACAAGAATCAAGAAAACGTGTCTCTACTTTAGGAAGCATCAATTTCTCGTTTCTCTTTCAGAATAAAACTTCTCTCAAACTTTGGAATTCCAATTCATCGCATAACACCCTAACTCATCTCTCTTAACTTGGCATTCTCAACGCTATGCTCAAGTCAAAATACATCATCCACACCTCGGTATAGAGGCTCTATCGACTACACTGAAACTTTCTCTCAACAACTCCTCTACCGACAGAATTAATTTGACAGATGACTTCCAATGCATCTCAAAATAGATATCACATGCAATCACATCACCTCAATGTTTTAAGAATAAACAACTCGAAATTCCAGCACACACATTCATATACTTCCTCAAAAGGGTTCTATCAATGACCATCCCATTGTTGAATCCACCCTTATTCTACTTTCTCTACACATAATCATTGGGAGACTCAAGGTCCTAGCAAAAGAATGTGAAGCCCAAAATTAAACTCAAGACTCCTACCATGAACTTCTCATATAGAAGATAGGGAAGCCTCAAATTAAATCCCTAAAATTCTCACAATCCAAACATACTCGCGCATTGACATCAACACAAAAACATTTCTTGATCCAATTATCTTTATCAAGATTCTAATTCTTAGAGAGTTACTTACTACGTCCAAGTCATTCATGGCAATAATCCAACAATCTCGGCTATCTCTTTAATCTCTTTAACGATCGATCACTTTGCTAATATTACTCCCATTACAACACCATCATATTTCATCTACACAACCACGCAAGGTACTCAACGCGACACTCTAATACATTGATCAAGATTTTCATACTTTGGATAATTATATGTTCCATTGAAATGAACAAAGAACTTGGACTACGTCTCGCTATAGACTCTACTAGTTGTAACCATGCAATCAGTTTAACCTCCAAAGGCAACCTTCTAATGAGATAAACTCCTCTTAAATAACTATATTACGAAATTATTTCATCCTCCAATGCTCATCGAATAATTTCCAACCCAAAGTTTCACAACTACAATCATTAAACACCTCAAAAGACTCCGGTGAAACGAATAGATTGATTCTTTCTCAAAAGGAAGAGCGAATGAAATCAATTTTCTTCAACTAGGAAAACATGTGCCACCATGATGAACAAAGGATCAAGAAAAAATAGTCACTTAGGCAAAGTACTGGAAAACATAAGGGAAAATCAATAGTCGAGGGCTCAAGCCCTATTGAAAGCAAATACCAAACCACAAATGAGAAGAAGGTAATGCCCTTTGAAAATTTGATAAACTCTTATGGAACAAATGCATAAGGTTTAAGCACACCCAAATAAGCGCAAGTGGCGAAACGCGACTTAAATCTCAAATACTTTTACTTCACTTCTTCCTTTAACCGGAAAGTTATTTTACGTGATTACTACATCACTTTGCCAACTTAAACAAGATAAGCTCTTAAGACCAAATCATAAGAACCACTTAAGAACCAATAAAATCTTTCAACCCGTCTCTTTGCTCGAAACAGACAAAGTTACCACATAACTCATGAGGTCCAAAGATAACAAACGCAAAACTCGAAACACTTTCACTAAAACATTATCATGCAAATGATTTTTCGTTGAACATTATCATCACAACCACGATCGACAATCACACTAATCAACGAAATAATATGCTATTGGCGAGAATCATCAAATCTCTTAACACTCCATGAACTTTTGAAAAGAATCACAATGAACTACTTCATCATGTCTCTAAAATCTAAATAAGGTTACATATACTTGATCTAGGAAAACCTAGTGCAAAACCTTATAATTGAAACAAACTCTTTCAACAAGATGATAATAGAACATGACAATCTCACCAATGTACACCAACAGAAATCTCGATTAGCTTTCATCCATTTAACTCTTAGTGACACTCGATGCCAAGATAGTACACACTAAATGCTCTCTAGCCACACATGGCACAAACATGATCCTACCTCTGTTTGCAACCTCAACAACGATTAAGAGGATATAATCAGCATTCTAACTTATGATCGACAATTAGAATAAAATGTCCTTAACTTCAATAATATAGGACACATAAGTCAAGGTTTCACAAGGCGATACATCATCGTTCATCTAGTCATTTAAACATGTTTCAATAATTTTTAGCATGGCAAGAATCAAGTAAAGCTATCATTTAAATAAGATCATCAAGATCCAAATAGAAGACAAATTCAAGATTAATATTTATCAAGACAACATTCGAACACATCCTTAACTTAACCATCACTAGCGGTTAGAATAAGCGAAAGAGGACCTAGATTTCAACTTATCTAACAAATTTATCAGATTATCCGATCGTAAAGATCAACCCGATACATCCACATTTTTTCCACAATTCTTAACAACAATAGCTTCTTGAACAAATATGAACAACCTCTTATCTAAAACTCATCCTGTACCAAATACAACGACATTTCACTTTAAGCAATTCACTTCCACGGATACTAGTTAAGAATAGACTGTTTGCACAAAGCTAATAACCCAAATCTGATAACTCATACCATAATAATTAATTCATTTAATTAACACCTCGTACTTAAGCATGTCAAGACATCACTTAAAGATTTTAACCTAATCTTTCAAAAAAAGAGGCATTACATTCCAACATTGGAACTAATCCAAAAGAAATACATAAAGTCAAAGCTTTCACATGTTAAAGAATTTGCAATGAAAACTTTCGATACCAGAATACTCGTGAATAAATGATTCACATTCTCCAATAAGAAGGGCGAACTCCCAAGAAAAGATAAGTTTTTTTTGCCGATATCCAACGATCCAAGAACAACTTTAGACCAGATCGGAGAACAAGTAGTCGACTTATGGAACCAAGAAAGTCCAATGAGAACTCATCGGAAGAAATGTAAAACACTAACTCAAGAAAACTTCATCAAGCGCAACTATTACGAGGCGGCCACATACGGAACCAAGGAAGAGAATAATATTTTCTAAAGAATCTCACCTCAACACTCCACTATGGTATTGGGTAGATACTACTCTATTCGCTACCACAAATCTTGGTGCAATCGACAAAGTCGGGGCCACAACCACGGCCTCCACTTCTTAACCTCCATCATCGACACGTTTAAACAATATAATCAATTATGATTATACATGATCATATCATGACAATCATAGAATAGATTCATAGATTAACAACAAGAAAGATAATACAAAAGCAATTCAACAATTGCTCAACGAATGAAACATAACAATAGAAATACGGAAACAATGGATTTCCCAACCCCACCTACTGTGCACAGTGTGTCAATTTAATATTCAATTACCACGGACCTAAAGCCCGCTCTGATACCAACTGTAACACCCTGGCTATTCGGAAGCCAAGATGTCACCTAAAACATCTAACATACATCCATAATGCAGAAGAATTTGAACTAAGTATTTCAACTAAAGACAGCATTAAATTAAACAGGACATGGTGAAGGTATCATTCCTTCACCTTCTAAGTTATTTATACTGATCATCAATAAAGAAGGTTCACGCATAATAAATCAACATCCATGTGGAGAAGGTATCCTTCCTTCACCAATTATAATTTAATTATTACAGTTCATCATTAACGAATGTAAGATAGAACTAAATTTAATCTTGAACATGAATAGGATGATGTGAGCAGTAGTGCGTGTCTACTCCCTCCCAAGTGAGCCAACATCGGGGTTACCTAAAATAAACAAACAACGCAAGAGTGAGTCCATGACTCGGCAAGTACGATGAAAGAAAAAGAACACATATACAAACAGGACATCACCATTTAAGAATGCGAACCTTGCATCAGTGAACACTTATGAAAACATGAAATGAATGAATGTAATCAAGGATGGACTGCACACATGCATATATCGGTATAGTGAGTGACACACCGTCGGTGTTCACTTAAGCCCGCACCTTAACAAAGTGCGGGATCCAAGTCCTATATGAAGAACGTTTCATATAGGTGTCCAAAGCTGCCCATACCGGAATTGATGGGTCTTACGTGCCCATACTTTGGAATTGATGGGTCTTTCAATCCACTCCGTGGACGGGACATGACAATGTCCAAATTTGCCCACATTGGAATGGTGGGACTTACAATCCACTCCGTGGACATAACATGAATAAAAGGATGCATGATATGAACATGAACGGTGATAATACCATCTCTCGTTATATACTCCACATAATGAAAGAACATAACCAATTCCGCATCTCGGGTAACACAATATGTCACACTATATTCATGAAAACATTCACAATCACGGCACTCAAAAGCAACAAAGTACTTGCCTTCGGCGTTGCGGCGCGTTAGCGAACAACGATGGCGCTCCCAAACCCGTAGCCTCGTGGCCTAAACAATTAAATAACCGAAATAAGAACAACATAGAATCCAACCGAATTAATAGTCTACAATACCCCCTTGAACTCCCAAGGAATCGCCATAAAACCTAATCTGAAAAACAGGCTGCAACCCAAAAACGTGTCGGGACAACAGCATGAAAATGACAGTAGTTAATGACGTGGGACTCGAAATGAGATGAGTCCAGATCCTACCTCATCTTAACGAACATATCTATAACATTCAAGTTGATGAGATTTCCCAATTCGGCCAATAAACTTCTCTAATAAAGAAAACAAAACAGCAGCACAGCTTCTGTCTGAACAAACAGGACAGCAATACTAAAACAACCATAACTTTTAATCTACAACTCCGAATTGAGCGTTCTTTAACAATCTGAAAAGGTTATGAAATTACCTACAATAAACTAGTTGGCACGACATTCAAATTTTGCCTTTAACAAAAAGTGGCACACGGGTCAAAACTAAAGATAGAAACTGACATACAATCTGGACAGACTGATCTACAATCTGGACAGTCACAAAGAAAAGTGCATAACTTTTGATCTATAAATCCAAATGAGGTGTTCTTTATCAATCCTGAAAGCTAGTGATATCACCTTCAAAATTTGTTATGGGCAAGACCTCTGAATCACCCTCTAACTAGGCCATATATCAACCTAAACAGAGACTGCTAATTCTCGTCAGGATTCTGGACAGCAGATATTAAATCTATCATAACTTTTGACTCGAAAGTCAGAATTAGGTGATCTTGGCGGCCACCGAAAGCTAAGAACAAGACCTACATATCTCTAGGATATGGGAAACTCAGATTCGGCCTCTAACATCACGAAAAAGTCCACGCAACAATCTGGACAGAATCGAATTTCTACCCGCAGCAAATCGATATAATCAAAATTGAACCAAAACACATCTACCACTAATCAAACGATGAGGATCGGCACTCGTTACCCTTGTACCAACCAGGACGTAGGTGGGAGAACCTTAGAGAAGATGATCTTCCTCCTCCTTTCTCCTTCTCCCTTCTTCTCCTTCCACCATGGCCGCGGCACCTGAGCTTCTTCCTCATCTTGGTAGAGCAGCACGGAGGGGGCTGCTACGATACAGCGTGCTACAGTGCGTGCGGTACTGTAGCAGAGGGTAGGGTTTTGGGAAGGAGACCCCCTTCTTGACTCCACTACAAGGCCGGCCCACTTGGCTAGGACACCTTGGGCTAAAAGCCGAAGGTCCAATCCTCTCTCAAATCCTGAATTTTCTTTCAATTTTCCTCTAAACTTTAATGCATTCAAATTTGAATAAATTTCTCTTCCGAATAATATGTTCTCTCTATTTGATATTCGAGGTATTACATGGACACGCTCGGATACGCCCCGTAAGAATTAGACTACAACATTTTTAATTAAAACTTGATGGGTGGTACGAATGGGTAATTCGTGCTATTGTTGTGATGGTTATTGGGTTAGTCATCTCTAGGATGTCTTTATGTTATTATTTATTGTCTCACTGTTATTTATGCAAATAAATTTTAGATTGTTAAAACGGCCTTCAACATATTATCTATTGCAAATAAAATCTGCTTTATGCTGAAAATGGATCTTGAGTCTTCTCCTTTGATTAAAGCATGCATGTAGTAGTATCTAGGTTTGTTACTCGTAAGTCTTGCGAGTATATTTTTGTACTCATTTGCTTTGCTTATTTGTTGCAGAGGAGGTTGATCCCTAAGGGATCGACTTTTGTGAGTTTTGTTGCGGTGTGGACGACTAGCTTGGCGGCCCGGTCGGATCGCCTTGTGGGTGTATGGCAAACCGGTTGGCTTTGTTTATAGCCATCTTATGGCATTTTGCTTCCGCTGTTGTTTAGTTCTTTTAGTTCTTGGCCGGTTGGCCTCTCTTTTGCAATAACTTTGCTATATGTCTTTTGCTTGTAAAGTTTAAGCCTTGGTTCTGTGTGTTGTATGGAATTGATGCAATATTTTGTAAAAAGGTGTGTATACTGCAATTCTGGGAAGTATACATTTACCTGAGGCACGGTATATTTTGTTTGTGATGCTAGAGTCAATGGAAGACTAAGCATTACATGCTAAATAAATCGGGGTCTCACAATTCCCAAGGGATTGACTTTTGTGAGTTTTGCTGCGGTATCGACGACTAGCTTGGCGGCCCGGTCGGTTGCCCTGTGAGAAGTTGGCAAACCGGTTGGCTTTTGTTATCGTCATCTTATGGCACTTTTGTTTCCGCTGTTATTTATGTTGTTATTATGATATTTGGCCGGTCGGCTCCCTTTTGTAATAACTCTATTATGTATGTCTTTTTCTTAGACTCGGTTGTGATGTCTTGTATGAAAATGATGCATGATTTTGTAAAGGTGTATGTGTACTGCATTTCTGGGAAGTACATGTCCACCGAGGCTTAGGATATTTGATTGGTAATACTAGAACCATATGGAGGTTAAGTATTACGAGTTAAATACCCTGGGTCCTCACAGCGCGGCAGCAACACTAGCACCGCCGATGGTGGCAGCGCTGGAGGTGGTGACGACGGACCGGCGGTTGGGCAGCGCCATGGGAACATTCGACCGGAGCAAATAACAGGCGCATGAAGAAGGGGCGGCTGGAGGCGCAGGCCGGTGGCGTTGGGGCGCAAGGAGCCGGAGGTGGTGGAGCCGGTGGAGGCAATGGTGAAGGGCCATCTGGCAGCGCCGGGAGCAAGAAGGGGCGGCTGGAGGCGCAGGCTGACGACGTCGAGGCACAAGGAATGGAGTTGGGGAAGGAAGATGAGAAGAAAAAGAAGAACATAAGAGAAGATAAAGAGGGAGACGTGGAGTAAAGAGAGAGGGTGACGTGGATGTCCACGTGATAAAATATGTGCCACATCAGCAAAACCTTTCCCACGTGTGCAAAATCACCCTTCGAAACCGGCCCGAGGTGTTTAATGCCCGGATTGCGCAAGTTTAGGGCGTTAAATAACCGGTTTTGTAGTTCAGGATGAAAACCGGACTTTTTTTTATAGTTGGAGGGAGTAAAGTTGACTTATTCCTTAATTTCTATATTTTTGGTTTTTATTATATATACGCGTATCGTTGTATTAGTGTTTTTGGGAGAAATGATATTTCATGGTATTAGCGTATTGGTATCGGCATATCTAGACAACCTAACTCCGGAGTTCGAACATCTATCCTAAAATTCCTTGGTCCGCCACTGGTGAGACCCATTGGAGATGGCATGATCTTCGTCTACCAGTAACATTCAGCAAGAGGCCCGGAGGATCCAAGAACTACGCCATATCCGAATCTTCTCCCCTATGCTAACTCTCCAAATAACACCCTTTTTCAGCAGCTAGAGACTATGCACCGCTGCCTTCCATGTTGGCGAAGAGCTACTAGGGAAAGCTGTGTCAAGTCAAATCCCCATCCGGGTAACATTTCGCCTTCAACAGCCTCGCGCATAAACTGCCAGGGTATTCAATTAGCCGCCATGCCTGCCGCGCCAACAACGCTCGATTGAACAGCTTCAAATCACGGAAACCAAAGCCACCCTTACTCTTTGATTTTGCAAAGCGGTCCCATGCGAGCCAATGTAAAGTGACTGTCTATTCATAAGGTGACAGAAATTTTATTAAGCATAAGTCACATGTTTTGTCCATTAAATCAATATCCAATTATATGATACATCAATCTCTACACAAATTCAATAGTCACAACAATTAACTTAAACTTGAAAAAATTTCAGACGACCTAGAAATAGCAAATCTGATGTACTTTACACTTCCCAATTTCCGCACCCCATTGATGATTCCGAATACACCGAGCGAGTCTATCATCGGCACCGGAAATTGGAACACACTCATAATGTAAGTCGGGATAGCCTGAGTGACCAACTTGATGGGCACCTCCTTCCCACCAGCGGATAAAGGCTCCATTTGTTTCGGCTTCGGCTTCGGGCTTTCATCCAAAAAAACCGAAAGCCGAACCAAACGGCAGGCTTTTCAAAGCGGTTTTCTCGAAAGCCCAAACGGCAGGCTTTTCAAAGCGGTTTTCTCGAAAGCCGCTTTCTGAGTACATGTTAGAAAGCCAAAAGCCAAAAGTCGCCGCGGCAGCTTCCCCCGCTCGGTCATCTCCCTCCTCCTCCCCCGCACGCCTCCTTCTCCTCCCCACCCGCCCGCATGCCTCCTCCTCCCTCACCGTCCTCCTCCCCGGCGGCCACCTCCTCCTCCCCCTGGCACCCTCCTCCCCGTCGGCCTCACCTGGATCCAGATCCAGATCTGGATCTAGACCTCCCCTGCGCCGCCTCCTACTCGGGCTCCCTCCCCCGACGCCGGCTCCACCTCCCTCCTCCGCGCCGCCTCCTCCTTGGGCTCCCTCCCGCGGCGCCTCCTCCACCTCCCTCCTCCGCGCCCAACTCCTCGGGCTCCCTCCGAGCTGCTGGTGTTCTCCCCCGAGCTACCGACCTCCTCCATCCTCCCCGGCTCTCTCCTCCCTCGAGCCACCCATCTCCCGCCATCGGTGGCGGCGGCCCAAACCCTAGCCTCTGCGCTGCCTCCCTCCCTCCTCCACCTCCCTCCTCTCGCGGTCGCTGACCTCTTCCTCCCTCTACCACACGCTAGTCCGACCGTTGGGCTCCTCCCTCTCTCTCTCGGCACCCAATTCCTCTCCCAGCGCCGGCTCCCTCCTCTCCCGGTGCCCAACTCCTCTCCCGGCACCGGCTCCCTCCTCTCCTGGCGCCCAACTCTAGGTGTTCTTGCTTTGATTTTCGGTTTTAGGATTTAGTCTTAACAATTTTCTCTGTTAACTAAATTGAACATATTTTCTTGTGTTTGATTGATTCTGGAAATGGCTATCTAATGATGCTACCTAATTGCAGATTCTTTGCTACCATGACAGATGGGTTGGAACCTGAAAATGCCTATGTAATGATGCTTTCATCTTTTTTGTTTGTTTGATTGATTCCCCCTAGTGAATGCTTATGAGGTATTATATGGTGAATACTAAACCCCCCTGCACATGTTCCTGGATTGCAATTTTTGCAATCTATGTGGTGAAAGTAGTTATGCATCAATTATCTAATTGAATTTGTGATGAATATATGCATCAATTTTTTGTATAAGTTTGAGCTGTTTGCAATCGACCATTAGGAGTTAAACTGAACATGATTCTGTGAATTGTTGTTGTATTAGTTTTATTACATTGGATATATCTTTCACCTGATCATAGGTGTAGTGAAGCCATGTAGAGTATTCAGATATATGTTTCACCTGAAAATATATGCTTTTGTTTGATGTAATTAAGAATTGACATGATGTTTTAAGATAGATCCTAGTCTGTTCCTGTAGTACATGGTCATATAGTATAACTGATATCATGGCATTGACCTATAAGATATAGTTTAACTGACACAAGGTGATATGGTTTAACTGAAATATTTTTGTAAATTGATATATGTCACTGCCATTGATACTTATCCAGAAAGATTACATTAAGTATACAAGTTGTTGACATTAATAATGCATGGAGATACAAGATGACTAGTGTGTAATTCTATATGATATTGGGTTAGTTTTAGATCAAGTGGTAATTGTATGCTTACGTAGAATTGCTCTTCATAATTAAGGGCCTAACTTTCACAGTGAAATCGTCTAAATTCCTTATTGGCCTAACTCTCACTCTAGTAAGACCATACTGCTAGTACAGATCTGCAACGTATAAATGTATAATGGAAGATTTCTTCTTTAGTTAGTACTCCATTATACATCTTAGATCTTCCAAATAGTTATGATCTTTTCTTTACAGAACATGGTTTCATTTCTTGTTAAATCTTACTTGCAGATGTTAAGTGTTGAGTGTTGGCACTTTGAACCATTGTTCATTTAGCTAATCAGATAGTTGTACTTTCATTATCACTACAATTTTCATTACTACATGCAGATGACTAGCCATATGATCAAAATACTTTGCTTTGACTAGCCATTAATTTTGGAAACTGAATGATTATTTTGAGGTCAGTAGTGAACTGTGATCTCTACCATGGAGGGTAATTCAATGTACATGAGCAATGTACGTGTGAGGGTGGGGGTGCCTAACACTGCCGATGTCGGTCCCAAGTTCGGAAAAAAGTGGAGGGGCATGAATTGTCACTTTGTTGTACTGAACTGACTAATTTGGATGCCTCAACATCTATAAAAATTTGTTCAATTATCCTCAATGTGTGTGTCTATAAAAATTGTCCATAATTGCCTTTAGATGAATTTCAGAATAATGACTACAGTGGTTAAAATTTTTAGTGGTCATGCTGTTAAAATTGCTTCTACTCAAGTTAAAATTTAAATTCTATTGGCATGGATTTGTTTTTAATAATTATTTATTGTAATAATTGTTTTAGTTGTATTCATTATTCAATGTAATAATTATGTGTAATACTTACTTATTGTAATAATTATTTATGTAATAATTGTTGGTAATAATTATTTGTTGTAATAAATGTTTATTGTAATAATTATCGTTAGATACGTTAATTGAGGTTTATTGCATTGTTTACGGTATATTGTCGATAATCTCGGTTAATATCGGTAGTTCTCATCAATTATGGTAGTTCTCATCAATTGCGTTAGTCGTCGTTAATAGTCGTCAACTGTCGTTAAAAGTCGTCAAATGTTGTTAAATATTGTTAAATGTTATCAATTATTATTAAATATCGTTAAATATTGTTAAATATTGTTAATTGCGTTAAACGGCATCAAATAAGCAGTTACTGTCATCAGGGGTATTTCAGACATTTCACATCTCAGGAGCTACAGCTAGCCTACCTAAAAACCAGACAGCCAAACACCAAATCAGAAAAACCAGTAGTTGACCTCAAACCGAGAAAGCCCTACAAAGACTGACTAAGTCGATTTTGAAAAGCACAGCCAAAACAAACAGGCCCAAAAACTTCTCGCTCCAGTCAGCACATCTGTCAAGTACCCCCGGTAAAGTCAAACCGGCAAAGAAAAAAAATCCGATTTGCTTGAATGTTGACAATATAAGAGAAATACATAACCATATCTAAATATATGTGTGTGTGCTTCTTGGTGGGAACATCGCTAGCCTTGCGGACTGTAGGTAATATGTTCAAGCCCTCAAAATTGCACTTTTTTCTTTCTTTTTTCATTTTAACTTTAAAAAAATTAAATTTTAATTTGAAAATTTTGGCCGAATTTGACTGAATTTTCTTGATAATCGGTACAATCGGGTCTATCGATAACCCCAGTAAAAAATAAAAACCGGTATTAAAAACCACCAGGTCTTTTAGGGACTGAAAATGTTCCGCCTTTATTCGCCTTTCCTTTTTTTTTTTTTTTGATGAATGACAGTAGGGAAGGCTCCTATTGTGTATATATATAGAGAGTAAAAAAAGTTACGTAAAAGGTAAAAAGGGAAAGAAG
The DNA here is from genome assembly GCA_036346255.1 of Ampelocalamus luodianensis. Taxonomy (NCBI): domain Eukaryota; kingdom Viridiplantae; phylum Streptophyta; class Magnoliopsida; order Poales; family Poaceae; genus Ampelocalamus; species Ampelocalamus luodianensis. The sequence goes on from CM070633.1 coordinate 15,093,948, forward strand.
TTACAACCCTCTAGAGGCAAAAATCATCAAGGTATTATTTCTAGCCAAGCAAAGATTATCTGTCCATATTCTTCTTTTACTAGTGCACATGCAACTAGAGTTCAAAAGACCCAAGCATGAAGAAAGCACATCCCCCATCGCTGGTTTCATTAAACAAGAGAGAGCATTTGGAGGGGTTTACAAGTTGGCCCGTTGGCTGCGCGTACTGATCCAGCATTAGCCCGGAAGCATAGCAGGCTATCATGGGCACATAGACACGTGCCACTCCCACTTTGTCTATAGTGTTAGGCTGTGTCAAGTCTGTCCCAGGCATATAGTCACGTGCCATGGGCCAGCTCTATAGGTACAGTTTATTTTCACATCTCTAATAGTAATATTCTTCCACGGTGAGCTAAATATTTTTTTTCCTTTTTTTAAAGATTACGGTGAACATGTGCACCATCAAGGTGGAAGATCACTTGATCTTTGCCAATGAGGGACGCATAGGAAGGACAACACGTCTTTAGATTATGGTGGGAGAGGAGGATGAACTTGTGACCTCAATCACCATACTTAAGTGCTTTACAACCATAGTAAACGGTTACCCGGTTGCTTTTTAGTTATGGGGGATTTAAGGATTTATCATTATGAATAGGTACATTTGAAGATTTACTCATCGTTATCTTATTGAATAGGTCGTGGGACCACATGTCAATGAGACATAAGGAGTAAGTACTCAAATACACATATTCATAGTGGTAAATGCCCAGTAATTCCTTTTAGTTATAGAATTTAAGTGGCTAGGCGAAGACCGAATCATGTTGTAGCATGGTCATCAGTCTGTTATGTAATCTTGTCTTATAATGCATCATGCCAGCTACATGCGAACCAAAACATCTTTGTTATTGTGGTTAAATGAAAAAAAAAAAAAAAAAACGTTCTTCTGCTTGGTACAAACAATTGAAAGAGAGCTTCGATATGGTACATCATGTCATAGAGGAGAGTGAAGAAACAAAAGCTCCCCAAATCACTCTGTATCTCTGCTGCACGTCGACTCTTTGCACACAGAAAGACAAATTCAGACAACCATGAATTCTATCCCAGTATGCTCAGCTTTGATCCATCAAATACCAGATCACAACGAAAAGCAAAGATGACAAGCAAAATATGGACTCTACGGCACTCCTCTCGCAGTAGATAAACACACAATAACAAACACACATGTAATGTACAAATGCTTCTTATTTCTCCCTTTTTCTTCAAATAGACACTACTTCTTCCAAAAAAAAAAGTACTAACGAAGTACTACTACTGCTGCTGCAGTTTGCACCTTGGATCATCATCTTGTACATAGCTTTTGCAACTCTTCTTCATTTATTCCTTCCTTCCAAGAACCACCACCTTTGCTGATCAAACCTGTACATACTGCTCACCTAGCCAGCATCTCTGGGATCATCTTGGCTTGATCAATTCAGGCCACCTTGGCCTGAACTCAAGTCTTAATTTCCAGATTTTTGCCAACTTTTAACGTTCATGATCTCTTTCAAACTTTTACATTATACTGCAACCAGGATCCTGTTCTTGCTGCTGATAAGCAGGGTAGGAGTAGACAGGGTACGGCGGCACAGCGTTGTACTGCTGGTAGGCAGGGTAGGAAAATGGCGCCACTGCATGCTGATGGTAGCCACCGTCCTTGCCATCCTTGCCGCCGTCCTTGCCAACCTTGCCGCCGAAGCCCATGCCGCCACCGCCACCTCCGGCGCCACCATAGCCGTAGCCGTCCTTCTTCTTGTCATCGCCGGACGACACAGTGAGCAGCTCGGCGTAGCCCAGGCTGCGCCGGAGCACCGTCGTCAGCGCGATCGGGTCGACGCCGTCGCCCACCACGATGATCTTGTCACCCTCCAGTGTCGCAGATGTCACTCCTGCAGAATTCAGCGTCACTTCTCATAATGAATGACTTCAAGCAGAAGATAGCATGATGGATTAAGAAAAGTACGTAGTTTAATAACCTTGAGATAAACTGAGCTGATAATTATGATTAATGATAATTTTTTTACCTGTCATGCCAACTGCAGACTTGAAGGCCTTCCTCCTCTTCCTCTCATCATCCAGTGGCAACTTGAGAACAATCTTTTGCTGCAACAAGAAACCAAACAAACAAGAAGTACATTCAGATACACAAATTAAGCAAGGCCAAACACTATTTCTAGAACAAGGAAAGCTAAATTAAGCTTCTTGATTAGCAACCAACCTTAACCATCTTGCTTGCACGTAATCTCTCACAGCCTCTTGGCTTTCTTGCCTTGACAGTACAGTACTGTGCAGTACTTGGAGAGTTGCCTTGTGCAATTGATAATGCAAGATGATCTACCGGCTACCTCTTATGAGCAAGGAGATATTATGGCCTTATTTATAGGCAGGCGCGCACACAGAGAGAGAGAGAGAGCGAGCGAGTAAGCAGCAAAGAAGGCTCTAGAGAGAGAAAGATAGCCAAGTGGAACAAACAAACAATCATCAAACGGTGTATGGCTACTAAAAATTGTGTGAATAATTCACGCGTCTGGCATTGTGCCAAACGCCCAACTCAGCTAATGTTTCTGGACGCTCAACATCGAGCGAGTGGCTGGTAGGGTCCGGTCGGTGCTAGTGTGGCAGAAGTTTCCACACATTTGATTAGTCTGAGCACTAACACAGGTCAAGTCACTGACGCACGCAGCTATCTCTCTCTCTTTCTCTCGCTCGCTCTCTAAGCTGATGATAACTACATACAAGCTTAGAGAGAAACAGAAAAGACCTCAGCTCTGTTGGCGCTTTCGTTTTGGTGGGTTGAGCTTATCGAAATTGGATCCTAGTTATTAGCTCACCATAGACTTTTTATTAGTTAGCATCGTTGTTATAATTATTTGATTCCTGAAAAATGATTAGGAAAGTCATTTGTCGATAGAGACTCATGAAATTTTGCTCTCTTGGCTGCTCAAAAAGGCTTTTGATAGTGCATAGAGAGTAGAGACAAACATGTGGGGCGGTTGAGTGACAGGCTTTCTTTAATTGTTCATAATTTGGCTGTTGTGTGCTGTTTGTCAGTGATAGATTCGTACCATTCGTCGTCCCATTAGAGCGAGTGAAAGAGATGTGCATGAGAGAACCAATGTTGCCCATGAAGGCTGTGAGAAATTGAAGCACCTGGAGCTTCACTTTCGGCGCAATCGTGACCATACACCATATTTCCAATCAAATTTACAAGATTCACAAGACAAGAGTTTTGCTGTCAAAGCTGAAGGTAGATGACCAAAAACCATTAATTTGAGCATCCACATAACCAACCCAAAGAAAAATGACATACTCCCACTAATATGGTCTTTTCTTTGAATTTTAAAATTCCGCTTGTCAATGCTAAATTCAGACTATGTAGAAACTATAAATTTTATTAAAAAAATATCGTCACCTGGGTACAAAGTCACAAATAAATTTGAGAAACACAGAGAAGATGCCTACAAAAGCAAATATGGTTATTTCTTTAGTGTATGGTGCACGATGTGTTGAAGCTTGGGGAGTCCCCAGTGTTTAGGTTTGGTCCTCAGTGCGGAAGAGATGGCAAACATCCTTACTTAGAGAATTACATGCACCATCCAGTCACGTAAGAAAGTCATTTTAGGTTACGTGCATTCAAACATTCTAAACTATGGTTGTTAGTCTCTTTGTGAATATTTAGATTTCACATATGAAAATAGTACATGTAGATTTATCTTGAAATTACTTTCATAATATTATAAATTATTAAATTTTATTAAAATATTAAATAAAAATAGTGATTAAAGTTGTATTTTAGTCTTGTGCGATATCCAAAACGATTTCTAGAGTCTAAGTCAAAACTTGTGGTATACCAATTCGGAAAAGAACGCAAAAAAAAACAAAGACAAATTTAACAAAATAGTAATATAGACGATCGCTTCCATAACAAATTTAGGAGTGCTTCACTATCGAATTATTCTTAATTATTCACTAATCATTTTTTTTGGACAATTATTGTAGGGGCCCCAAAAGAGATATTTGTGGGGACTCCAAGTCATTACCAAGTACGAATAGGTCGAAGAACTTACGTACGAAGTAAGCTCCCACAGTGTGCTAAAAAAACAGCAGTAATATATGTAACACATATCTTCTAGCATCATATATACTAGTCGAAACTCCAACTTGATCGACCTGCAGTAGTGATAGCAACTGTACGGGTAGACTTGGTTTTGTACTGATTAGTTAATCTTGCTGGACAAAAAAACCTGATAGAAAAGAAGGTTCAGAAATTGGTCGCTATCAGAAGGTTGCTTTCTAAGATGATGTTTACTTAGCATCTAATAGATTAGTCGCTGATATTACTAGATTAGCAATAAATAAGCTCGCTTTATAACGTTGCTCAGTGTGTAGACGAATCGGAAAAAAATAATAGCGCAATTAATGTCCCCTGTGATTAATGTGCTCGATAGTTTGGTCCAGCTGTCACATATTATTAACATGACTTATTTTCAGTTATTATTGACCAAAGATTAAAAAAAATTACAGCACATTTTTCACTGCCCAATGAAGAGAGAATTTGTGATTTTATTCACCAAAAGAAGCAGCCAGCAGCGGTTATTTCTTTTATGCCTTAGGCTCAAGTATTCAATTACTTTAATACTTAATGAGTATTGAGTAAAGGCATGGAAATTGCTTACACATAGTATCAAGTACATTAATAATTAATGATTCAAGGCATGGAAATTGTTTAATGAGTAAAAGCACATAGTTATCAAGTATCCCTTAGCAGCGAGGAAAGATGACAACTGCGCAACATAAGTAATTTAGAAAAAAAAAATAGAGCCTGTTTGGAACAAACATAGGAGTTCTATACGGAAATTTCGCGGAAAGGTAAATATTGAGAACTAATGGCTATTTTGCTTCCTTGAAAATCATTTGAATCTCCTACATTCAAAAAATGAATTCTCTCCAGCATTTTTCTCTCTTCACGTTTGCTAGATCCATACTTCTATGTATTTCCAGCGAGAAAGCTCTTTTAATTTGTAATGACAAACTTGTTATTCTACATACGAAATTTCCTGCCAATTTAACAAGGAATGGAAGTGCCATTTTGCTACCCCGATTTATTGCTTGCGGTTGAAGTGTTTTTTGCCGTCAAGTTAGCATCAAAATCAGGCAGTATTTGTCCACGCCATGATTTGCCTCTTGTCCTTTCCAGCCGGCCTAGGCCTAGCTTGCCGCTACCATGCTAGCCCTGATATTTGGTTCGGCCACATTTGACCCATCAGAAAGATGAGAAGACCACAAACGCCATTTTGGTCTCACATTTCCTATCAGCCCCACTGGAACGGGCGACAGCCGATGGCCAACAACGTGTAGCTGATTTTGGCACGAGAGCTAGCCTGACAAAAATTAATACAAGGGTATATACATTGTTCTAGATGTTGATCACCTAATGGTTTGTTCTAAACTTCTAATGCAATATCACTCTAGGCAGGGATAGGTGGGCTATAGCGCAAGATCTAAGACTAAAAATCCATGTAAACCCCCTTAATAAGTAGCCAAAAATTCAGAGTAATAGAAGGTTCAGACTGGCCCGGTCCGGGGCATGACCCCTCGTTAGCTCCGCCCCTGACTTTAGGTTTTTAGTGTTCATTTTAGTTCAGTAGACACGTAAACATACTTAATTGTAGACCTAGGTGGCACAAATACACCATTGTGACATGATTAAAGTCCGTTTGAGAAGCAGGATGCAAACATGAGTTCCCTAGGAAACCCTACGTCCACTGAAAACGGGTGTTTCCTTTTCCTACAAATTTTTATGTTTGTTCCAAGCTTGAATTTTAAAACCTAAATAGCATAATTGACCAAGTTTGCTTAGACACAGAAAATTTAAGAGGAGAACATGATGACTTTGTGTGGAGCTCGATCGGTGGCTTACGTCGCGTCCAAAGAGTTGTTTTCTTAATTGACTGGCAAGGTTGTTGGATGGTGTATTGACAATGTGCGCAAAGACGTTTGGGTTTTCTGGTGGGATTTTTGCTTACGATTGCTGATTCTAGAGAGCACGTCCTTGAGAATATGTAGTTCTGTCATGTGTATTATCACTAGGTGCTCCTTAATTTTGTATCCTCTCGAAGAAGGTCACTTTCTCTTGCAAAGCTGCATGACATGCAATTTCTCACAAGAGGCATACAACTTTCACCTTGGCATAGATTTGGTTTACTTTGCCTTTTTTTTTTCCTGTGCCGTGAAATTTTGTTTTCTACCTTTTTTGTGTCGTGCTATCTTAGTCGAGCATTTGAGCATGTCGCCCGTGGGTCTTCCTGCCCGTCCGATCGAGCCTGGGCAGCCTGGATCGTGGCCAGACCTGTGTCTCGGACTTGCGCGCGTTGGTTCCATGTGACTGATGGGTGGCCCTTCGGGTGTTTGGGCCCGTGTGCATCAAGTTAGATAAACTCCGTATCTCTTCCCAGATCCTTCCACCGCTGGTGGCCTCCATTTAAACGGGTGCAATCGGAGCGGACATAAACAGATATCATTTATTTTGTATTATATTCTGTATTTTTTTCAGAGTTGGATACGGATAGTATCAGATACCTATTTTTTCACCCCATATTCGCTCTGTGAGCCTTCAGTCGATACGTCAGATAGAAATTATCCGCTTCATTTGCACCCCTACATAAGACATTAGACAGTACGAGTGCAATCAGAGCGATCACAGAGAGACTAATCGATGAGATGTCGAAGAAAAAAACACTCAGTATCATTTGCCTATATAGATGCAACAACACACCTATCTGTTATCTTGTTTCTAAGTGAAGTCATAATAGATTTTCCTCATACCACATGACATATGGACACATACGGACAAATATAGGTCATTTTGTATCTTATTCTATATTTTTTTATCTGGGTCGGACACGGATATTGTCATGTACTCATTTCTCCATCCCGTATTCGCTCCATAAGCCTTCGGTCGGTCGGCCGGTCAGAAATTATCCGCTCCATTTGCACCCAATTCATTCATCAGGAGGACAAGCTTACTTACCTTCATCGTGTGGCTATAAAAACCGGCGTTGCTCTCACTCTCGTTGATGAGGACATCAACCCTGAGGATGTAACCACTGCTTCTGTAACACCCCAACTCAGCACGAGCCTGGAATGCAACTACCCTAAGCTGAAATACTAAATTTCGGCAGAACCTCCTTTGTATACGAGGATACTGGAGGTTCCACACAACAAAAACACACAAGTAATCATAAACTAGTCATGAAATCCAATTCTAAGATCTAAACATGAATCAACGATAATGAGCTAAGATAACGAATAACCATATGACTTAAAGTTCTCATCTATGTTCTCATTGATCATAAAGGTACCATCCATGACTAAATTTATTTATTACAAACCAAAAGATGACAAAAGAGAATCATTATTTATTATAGTAATGAGTCTAATGTGAAGTGCATTATTCGAGTAGTGCTCATCTACTCCTCCCAAGTGAACTTCATCAACGATCACCTAGAAATAAACAAACAAAGCAAGAGTGAGTCCATGACTCGCAAGTACAATGATTAAGAAAACATTCATTCAATGAAGATCACACATAACATCAATGAGTTCGATCATAACACTTTGGATTACTTATGGATACATGATATGAATGCTCAAATCAAGGAATGGACTTTTTGCGCAGATATCGGTATAGCGGTGAACACCCATCGGTGATCACTCAAGCCCGCATCTTAACAAAAATGCGGGATCCACTTCCGTATGAAGAACGTTTCATACGGGTGTCCAACATTGCCCATATTGGAATTAATGGGTCTTATCCAACCATCTTGGAATTGATGGTGGTTCTCTTCCACTCCCGTGGACGTCAAATGACAATGAATGCATGCAACAATTAAATGAAATATACCATAACATCACTTCTATTCATGAACTCAATGTATTGAACAAGGCATGAATGATTCATTTCACATGTCTCACAAGTTACCAAAACAACTCATGCTAAAACCACAATGCACAAACATCCAAATAAACATGGTACTTGCCTTCCGCGTTGCGAAGCGTTATCTGGCAACGAAGGCGCTCTTATACCCGAAGTTCCGCCGCCTAAACCAACGAAATAACTTAATAAGTATACATGATACCCAGCTCAACTAGTCGGTGTTCTATTTTACTTCTATTAGGAGTCAATTAAATCCTATATCGCATAGACTGAAAAACAGCGGAGTCTGTCCAATAAGAAAAATCCTGGACAGCAACACGGGGACTAACATAACTCACAGCCTGGAAGTCGAAAAATAGCAAACCCAATTTCTGTAGATTCTTAACTGGTCTAACTACAAAACTCTAGTTGACGCGACAAACCAATTTGGTCAAATTAATAGGCTAATAATTGTTTGAACATTCAGCACAGATTCAGCCTACCAAAAATCAGCAGAAATATTCAGTTGATCATAACTTCTGTGTTACAACTCCGAATTGAGCGTTCTTTACCAATCTGAAAAGGTTATCGAATTACCTACAATAAACTAGTTGGGTGAACTTTCAGATTCTTCCAACTTCTCTATCATAATATAGAAAATATACAGACAGATTAATCACGTCAGGTTTCTGGCAGCGACTGTTAAAACAGACATATCTTTTGACCCATAACTCGGAATCAAGTAAACTCAGTGGCCATCTAAACCTGACAGGGATACTTCAATTTTCTAGGAGACACCAAGTTCAAAATCTGTGAATAACAATTTCTTATACAATTTACAAATTGACTGCAGAATCTCGTCAGGATTCTGGACAGTCAAGACTAATTCTATCATAACTTTTGACTCGGACCTCGGATTTGAGTGAACTCGGCGGCCACTGAAACGTAAGAACAAGACCTAGATATCTCTAGGAGACCAAACCTTCAGATTCTGCCTAAAAAAACCCGAAACACCCTCTACAACGTACTGGACAGAATCAGTTTCTAAATTTCAGCAAGTCTGCCTAAACAAAAACGTATCCAAATCTCTTCTACCAACTATCAAACCACGAGGATCGGCATCGTTACCCTTGCTACAACCAGGGAGTAGGTAGAAGGATCCTTGGCGAAGAAGCTCTTCCTCCTTTTCACCTCTTTTGCCCCAAGCGAGCTGCTGTCCTCCTCCACTCCTTGCGCAACCGGTAGCGGGAGAAGGTCCGAAGGAAGATTCGGGAGGCAAACCAGCAGGGAGCAGCACCAATGGAGGTTGGGGGCGACTCCTAGGGGCAGGGCATGAGGGAAGAGAGGAGGAAGGGAGGGTGGCGGCCAAAGGGGAGGGGGTTCGGCCAAGGGGAAGAAAAGGGGGCTGGTTAGGGTTTAGAGGGGAGGCGCATGGGCCTAGGCCCATGGCCGGCCAAGGGGTGGGAAGGCTTCCCGAGGCCCACGACCCTAAAAACTCCAAACCGAAAGTTTTAAGCTTTCGGAGTTCCCGATTAAAATTTTTCTTTCCGACTAAAAGCAGGTATGACATTCTACCCCCATATGAATTCGACCCCGAATTCTACTCATAACGGACACAAGAGCGAAGTCTAAGGAATTGAAAACAAGATTTAACACATACCAGCTACAAATAGGTGCGGATATTGCTCGCGCATGCGAGACTCGATTCCCAAGTGGCTTCTCTCTCCGTTTGATGAGACCAAAGGATCTTTACATACTTCAAAGTTTTATTCCTCAAAACCGCTCGATTCTTCGAATTTTCACTGGTCGGGACTCAAAAGTAAGGTCATGTTCAATGCTCAACGGCTCCATTGGAATTGCATGCTCAGGGTCAAATAAGAACTTCCTCAACATGGACACATGAAACACATTATGAATCCCTCTCATAGACTCGGAAGATCCAAGCGGTAAGCCAAATTTCCAACTCTTGCCTGGCCGAAACGGTCCGATGTACCTTGGGCTAAGCTTCCCTTTAGTACCGAAACGTACTACGCCTTTGGTAGGCGATACTCTCAGAAGGACCTCGTCACCCACATTGAACTCCAATTCTCGCCTCCTGACATCTGCGTAGCTTTTTCGCCGACTCGAGCAACTAACAAGTTCCTTCTAACTGGCCACTCTAGCTACAGTTCTTGAACCCATTCGGACCCAAAGCTGTCCTCTCTCCCACTGCATCCCAACACAACGGAGATATGCATTTCCGCCATAAAGGACTTCAAATGGTGCAGCTCGAATCTGGAGTGATAACTATTATTATAGGCGAACTCGCCAAAGCCGGTGATCTTCCCAACCACCCTTCCAGGATAAAACACAACACCGAGCATATCTTCTAAGGTTTGAATTATGCGCTCGATGACCATCATGCGAGGGTGGAATGCGATACTAAGACGGAGTTGCGTGCCCAAAGCACTCGCAAACTCTCCCAAAACTTGGAAACAAATTTGGCATCTCGGTCGGAAACAATAGTCTTTGGCACCCGTGCAACCGTACTATCTCGCACATAAAGTGGAGCCAAATCGCTCGCATGAATTGGTGGTTCGAATAGGAATGAAATGTGCGGACTTCATTGAACCGATCCACTATCACCCATCTAGCATCCTTCCTCGCCGAGTGCGAGGTAAACCAACTCACAAAATCCATGGAGATGTCATCCCATGGCCACACGGAACCTCTAAAGGTTGCAACAATCCTGCCGGCCGCTTATGTTCACCTTAACCATTGGCGGATCCCACACGAGGCCACATCTTGCGCAATATCGACTTTCATTCTCTTCCACCGAAATTCTTCTTCAAATCTTTGTACATTTTGGTCTCACACGGATGTACAGATATCTGGTACAGTGGGCTTCCTTTAGAATCTCATCTTTAATCTGTGCCTCTGTGGCACACAAAGCGACCTTTAAATCGCAAAGTACCGAATCATCTATACCAAAATGGTCTTGCTTGCCTTCATCTAGCGCTTCCTCACATCTTTGGAGCATTTGATCATCTTTGTTGTGCTTCCGTACTCGTTCGGAATGGTGACTCAAGAAGCAACCGGGTCTCGGTCTCGCGGTACCGCAAAGCAAAAGATATATCCATACGCTCAAAATCAGCGATGAGACAAGCGAGGGTAGGAGGTGTCGCCTTGCGACTCGGGGCATCGGCTACAACATTTGCCTTGCCGGATGATCTTGAATGGTGAGATCATAGTCCTTTATCAACTCCAACCATCTCCTCGCCTCGAGTTTAAATCTTTCGGTAAAGATGTATTTGGACTCTTGTGATCGTGAAAATGTCACAAGATTCGCCATACAAATAATGGCGCCGGATCTTTAAAGCCGTTACTCTCGCTGCAAGCTCTAGATCATGAGTAGGATAGTTCTGTTCATGTTTCTTCACCGCCGAGAGCGCATAGGCAATCACCTTACCATCCGCATAAGTACACAACCCACCCAACTCTAGACGCATCTGAATAAATAGTGAACCGCTTCCTCAGTTCGGAAGGGTGAGAATTGGGCGGTCACCAATCTATCCTTCAAAGTACTGAAGCTTCGTTCACACGCATCCGTCCGCGAAACTTGACACCTTTCGTGTCAATCGAGACATTGGTCTAGCAATGGTAGAAAACCCTCCACGAAAGCGGTAGTAACCAGCCAAACCCAGAAAACTCCTCACTTCTTTTACATTGGTTGGTCTCTTCCATTCCACCACTGTTGAAATCTTACTTGGATCGACAGAAATGCCCTCTTGATTGATTACATGGCCCAGAAACCCAACTTCAGAAATCCAGAATTCACATTTCTTCAACTTGGCATAGAATTGGTTCACTCTCAAGGTCTCCAGTACCAACCTCAAATGCTGAGCATGTTCCTCTTCCGTTTTGGAATAAATCAAGATGTCATCAATGAATACTACGACGAAATCATCAAGGAAAGGGTGCAACATACTATTCATGGCTTCCATGAAAGCTGAGAGCATTAGTTAGTCCAAATGACATAACCTTATACTCATAATGACCATACCTTGTAGAGAAAGTGTCTTCTCAATATCTTGCTCATGAACTCGAATCGATTATAACTCGATGAAGGTCAATTTTGGAAAATATTTTAGCTCCCTTCAAGCGATCAAAGAGATCTTCAATACGGGCAACGGATATTTATTCTTCTGATTGCTTGATTAAGAGCCCGGTAGTCCACACACATACGCCAACTACCGTCCTTCTTCTTAGTGAAGCAGCAGAGCTCCCCACGGCGATACACACGGCGAATCATACCTTTGGATAGCAAATCATCCGGTTGCTTTTTCAACTCCTCTGGAATGGTCGTGCCAAAGCGGTATGGAGACATCGAAATAGGTCGGGTTCCGGAACAAGATCTATCCGAATTCCACTTCACGTTCGAGGCATACCAGAAGCTCCACGAGAAACACGTCGAAATTCATTCACCACGAATATCTTCAATACGAAGTGGAGATTGAACTTCTCGCTAAGAGACCAAAGCAACCCAATGTTCGAGGCTCGACGACTAGGAAACAGACAGCCAACACACACAGGAATCAAGCGGTGTGAGGACTGATTTATTTGGTTTGTAATGCTAACCAACCACGGTCCTAGCATCACAAATCAAATAAATGATCCTCGAGATATGTATACTTCGAGAAAGTATACACACCCGGTACAAAATTAGACATCAACTCCATTCCACATAGAGTCCAAACACCACACTTCCAAACGGAAGATAAACAAATAGTAACAATATTACGGACAATGGCCGATCGCCACAAGATACACAAATAACAACAGAAAGACAATGAAGCAAAAGCGCCATAAGATGGCTATAAACAAAGCCAATCGCGTGCCTTCAACCCACAAGGCATCGGCCGGACCGCCAAGACTAGTCGTCACCCACGAGCGGCAAAGACACCACGTAAGTGAGGCCCCGAGGCTCACCTTCTTCCTCTGCAACAAAACATTAAGCAAAGCACACGAGTACAAAGATTGTCTTTGTACCCGCAAGATCGACGTGTGAACTAGCGGCACTGTTCATATGCTACATGCGAGCTTGTTTAGTGGAGGCCATATGTTTTATTTGCATAAAGCCAATTTTCATTTGCAATAAGGTAATACAGTTTGAAGGCAAGTTTGCAATTCATTTTTAAGATTGGAATAACGATAAGGATATTAATAACAATAGCGAAAGATAAACAACCTAGAAGTGACTATCCCAATAGTCACCCCAACAATAGCACGAATCGATTCGTACCACCCATCAAGTTTTAATTTAAATGTTGTAGTCTAGTTCTTACGGGCGTATCCGGCGTGTCCATAACCTAGGGCGAGGCTATTCGAATAGTTTTAACCCTGCAGGTGTACCAATGTACCCACACTTGGACCGCCTTTAAGCCAAAGCACACTTCGAAGGTATGCGGCCTGACTAAGTCCTACGAGACTGTTTCCAATATTGTGTATCAACCCGAGCCGCTCGTATGGGTAGAAACACCATACGCTTACATGGTAAAGCCGAAAGACAACTACCCACTCGGGATAAAGCTTTTGGACAACTACCATGCTCCCACCTCCATCCCTCTGCGACCTCCTGCGACCCGGAGCCAATACACGCCAAAGTACTAGGTCAAGAGAGGTCTCATATACTCTAGTGTGGTTAGCACGCAAAATGCTCGATGCGGTGGCGCAAGTAACTCGGTCCTTAATTGACTCGGGCACCTTTCGGTCACACCCAACAGATCACACAGTCTTACCATGGTGCCCAAGTCTAAACCATTTTTGTTTTCATTTTTAGTTTTGCAGATAAACATAGCAGAAATGCTAAAACATAAAGTTATAGTAAATTTTGTGTGATCAAGGTTACCGACTAAAGTCGATAACCGCGATTCTACCGATAGCTAAGCATGTCTAAGCAAGTTGACCCGAATCTACTAAGTGATAAGAGATCATCCAGCGATCTCTAATCACAGCAAATAACTTAGGCTCAGGTAGTAGAGATCCATATTTTGTCTACAGGATATGCAGCTACGGATTTAACTAACCATTTTAACACAAATTAAGCGATGCATACATACAAATTGAAACAAAATATTAGACTTTAAAATCTGGGATAAACATGATCAAGCGCTTGCACGGATCTTTGTTGCTCAATATCTTTGCGGAGGATCGTCCTCGAGTCGTCGCAAATATCGAATCCTAACGATTTGAACATAACGACAAATAAGAACGAATAACACCGACAAAACTCAAACATACAACAACAACAAACAAGCCAAAACTCACACAGACAGCCTAAGCATGAAATAACAGAATTTTAGAAGCAGAGAACAAATTATTTTAAGTTATTAATAATTTTCTATGAATTTTCTAAGCTAAAACACAACATGCCACTAGTTAGTTACTTAACAACTTTTCATAAACGAAACAGTGTATAAAACCTATCCTAACAGTTAGTATACTGAAAATGAAATTTTACAAAGCGGGTTCATTGAATTTGGACAATTATTGGAAAAGATATGCATTTTCTAATTTAGAAGATACATAAGACATCATTTTATTAGATAACAGATTTTTGCTACAGAGACATGGATGAAACTAATTTTAGTAAATAATACATTTAAAATGAAAAATAACAAGCACTGGTTTCATGCAATTTGGATAGAAATTGAATTAGTTATGCATTTTACAAGTTTAAATGATTTAAAAGGCAAATGAAAAGCATTTCGAAATACTAAAGCACTAAATACTTTTTCTACCGCGATCGAAGCCCGACCAGCGACAGCGGGCCCGCGAACGCCCGACAGAGACAGCGCACCGCCTAAAGTGACGTCGAAGGCGTATTCAAAGAATACGTCTTGACTCACTAAAGTGCAAACCTACATACTCTCACAAAGAAATACGTTTCCCAACAGAGAAAACATATTACGAGCTACACAACCCTAAGCGACAAAGATGGACCCACATGGCGTTGACTTAGAGAATAAATAACGGGCTGGATTAAAGGATTTCTAAATGCGATTACGAGAGAGGCCCACAAATCGAGACTCAAAGAAGACATGATTAGAGTTAAACTAATCTTCACGGCGGTTCCATCGGCGAAGACCGCTGCGGTGCGGCGCGCAGTGATCTAGCAAACCAGTGAGTTTCAAGACGAGTGAGTGGTACCCGGGTTCGCAAGGACCTCGCGAACTTCGATAGCGGTGGCGAGTCACGGAATGCGGCGGCGGCGAAGCGAGGCGGAGAAGAAGATGCGGTGCTCGCGGAGAAGACGCCACGGGCGAGAAGACTCGAAGGTGCGCCACAGCTCGCCTTGATCCGGGAACAATAAGCACAAGATGATGGCGGCGAAGGAGGTTCGAGGCGGCCGAATCACCACGGCGCGGCTGCGAGCTCGGAGAAGAATCGGTCGCCACGGCTTCCACGATGCACCAAAGCGAAAGCGAACCCACCGTGAGCATCGGTGGAGCATTGCGATCAAGTGGAACCAAGCGCCGAGGCTTGAGACTCACGAGCGCTAGCAAGCTCGCGGGGCCGAGATCGCCGGAGGCGAGGGCAGCGATACCGCCTGGTGATCCACGGGCGCCAAGGACCGGAATAGGCAAAATGGAGGCGGCGGCGAGAGGAACACTGACGTGCGATCGGCCGCTCAAGGCGGCTCGAAGCGCGGCGCTACGCTCGAGTTCTTCTCGGCGAGAGGAAAATTTGGGCGGAGAAGGTGAGAGAGCGAAGAAACGATGGCGAATGAGTGCGGTGAGGTTATGAAGCTCAGCGATGCTCCACGGGCGAACCACGAGGGCAAATAGGTGGCGGCGGCGAGGTGCGTGCAAGCATGCGCGCCGCGACGCGAACTCCGGTGGTGCGGAGAAAGCGAGGTGGACTGACGGTAGGGTCCACCGCCGACGACGACGAAGCGGTGCGAACGGAGGTTTGGCTCGGTTCGAAACGCCGGACCGTTGGATCTGAAATGGGCGGTGAGATTGATGTATGCATTCGGACAGTCGGTTGCAGCGCAGCGCGTGGATCGTTCGATTTGCATCGGACGGTCACGATCAATTGGACTCGCGCGGTGCGAGATAGTTGACGCGACCGAGTCAAGTGGCGTGGGTCGGACTCGAGCCTGAGTTGGGTTGGGCCCGAGAGCAGATTTTAGATTTTGATTTAAAAGACGAGAGAAGGTTTGGGGAATTTTAGAGGTAGCTCCTGAGCTCCAAAAATTTCAGAAATTTTTATGGTAGCTACTAGAGACAGAGAACAACCTTGTATAATTTTTCCAGAACTTTTATGCACTGCATTGTTCTAGAGAAAATTCACAAGCTGCTGTCAGGAGTTTGACCAGATTTCAAACAGAGTTGACTTGGCCATTTGAAATAGCAAACAAAATCTAAAATTGTGAAATAATTCAGGGAGGTAGATAGGATGATCAAGATGACAGGAAAAATATTCCTAGGGATGATCACAAGTTTGAAGGCTAAGAATGTGCTGACAACAATTTCCATTCACAAGAATTTAATTCTAGAAAATGGAAATTGCTAGGGAAAAATGTAGAAACTTTCAAATGATTTTGAAGAGGCAACAAAAGTTTTTATTTCTCCTCAAAATTCTACATTTGAAATACAAACCCTAAGTTAGGGCTGTTACAACGGCGCACTGCCCTGAAACACTAGTTCCTCTCCCGACGGAGCCTGCAAAGTCACCGTCTTCCAAAAACAACAAATCTTGGCACGGTAAAAGAATAGCCAATCCATACCCAAGATAACATCAAAAGGTGATAACTGAATCACCATGAGATTGGCAATGAAATTTTCATCTTCTATAGTGATAGTACAGCCAGGACAAACTGTAGAGCTAGAAATAAGACCTCCGAGGCCACCACCAGATTCGAAATAGATTGCAAACTCAAACCCGCCCTTTTAACAAAATCTAAGGACACAAAAGAATAAGTAGCCACGAATCAAGCAGAGCACGAAAGCCTCATGTGAATCAACTAATAAAGTACTGTCACCACATCGGCGGCCACGGTGTCGGGGTGGGCATGGCGTGACTCCCAAAGGTGCCGGGCGAGAGGGCGCACCTGCGCTACGAGAGGAGGCGAGGCTGCAGCGGTGAGCGAGGGCGAGCGAGATGGAGCGAGGTTCGGAAGAACCGGTCGGGCGCAGAGCAAAGCGCGGTGAAACCCATCTCGGTGAGCGTGGCACAAAGGTGCAACCAGTGCGAACCGAGCTCGAGGAGTACTAGAGGACGACGCTGCTGGGCGCTTCCCACTTGATGATACTTGCGGATTCGCACAAGCGAGAAAGCTTGTGGCCCTCTCGACCACTGCGACGACAAGTCCTCTCGAAAGAACATTCGACGCACGATGCCCCTCTCACACTTAAAACATTTCATACCTTGACACAGGCTGGGCGCATCGAGGTGTGGAAGAAGAAAACGTGGCGCCAAGAAAAAGCGCGCCTGTTGGCCGGACGAGATGGGCGGCTCCTCAAACCTCTTGGAAGTAGGCCGAGAGGACCCACCTCCACCACCAAAACTCCTCTTCGGCCACCACCAAAACCACACAGTAGTAGTGCCCCCATTGCTTGCTTCTCGCGAAGGAGAATTCCTATCTGCTCTATCCTCTAGCTGCTCAACCACGATCTTTGAAATCACGCAAACCGAGGCTCCCAAGATCGACGATACTCTGAAGGAGACCCCGCGAAACCTCTTGGCCTTCTCCAAGTCATCACCGCCACGGTGGTACAAAGCGTGCAGTTGTTGAACTCCATCTCGTGCTCGAATCTTGACCTATTGCCTTGAGTCAACACTAGCAATGTTGCTCCATCTTCTCAATAAAAGAATCCGGATAGTATTTGGCTCTGAGCGTGCCACAAAACTTCCCAAATGGCGGTCCACTGCTGGGGTCTAGCGCAGAACCCTTCCCACGGATATCGGCTTGACCTTCGGTTGAAAGGCCACAAAACGAACCCTGCGCCGAGTTCATCTCCAATGCCTCGAATCGGCGCTCCATGTACGGAGCCAATCTGCTTTGCTCGAACGGGGTACCGCCCCATCAAGCGTGTCGGTAGGCGTCATCCACTCACGAAGACTCATCCTAGTCTCGGTGGAACTGCGGCAACAACCGGACTGCCATGGCGGCAAAGAAGGCATCCACGGCGATCGCGGAGCAACGGAGTAGCGGGATAAGCCGCACGCACTGGCGGCGGAGCTGCTCGTTCTCCCTTTGAAGATTTCGAATAATCGCCGACACCGCTTTGAGCATCGTCGGCGCGCGGCTTGAGCTTCCACGGTGGTTGGCGGTGAGGCAACCTCCTCATTAACCCCACGGCCTCTTCTGCGGACGTTGCGAAAACAACCGGACCACGCCCACGACGCGACCACGGTGGCGGGCGTACGGCCTCTACTCTCGCCATCTAAGGACAACACAACGGAACAGACCAAATGAACAACGGTTGCACAACAAATAAATCATAGCAACAAGAAAATTGCGGAAACAACGGTGCCCAACCCAACCTCACGTACACGGTGTGTCAATTTAAAAATTTTATTTTAACCACGGACCTAAAGCCCGCTCTGATACCAACTGTAACACCCCAACTCAGCACGAGCCTGGAATGCAACTACCCTAAGCTGAAATACTAAATTTCGGCAGAACCTCCTTTGTATACGAGGATACTGGAGGTTCCACACAACAAAAACACACAAGTAATCATAAACTAGTCATGAAATCCAATTCTAAGATCTAAACATGAATCAACGATAATGAGCTAAGATAACGAATAACCATATGACTTAAAGTTCTCATCTATGTTCTCATTGATCATAAAGGTACCATCCATGACTAAATTTATTTATTACAAACCAAAAGATGACAAAAGAGAATCATTATTTATTATAGTAATGAGTCTAATGTGAAGTGCATTATTCGAGTAGTGCTCATCTACTCCCTCCCAAGTGAACTTCATCAACGATCACCTAGAAATAAACAAACAAAGCAAGAGTGAGTCCATGACTCAGCAAGTACAATGATTAAGAAAAACATTCATTCAATGAAGATCACACATAACATCAATGAGTTCGATCATAACACACTGGATTACTTATGAATACATGATATGAATGCTCAAATCAAGGAATGGATGCACACACGCAGATATCGCGGTATAGCCGGTGAACACCGTCGGTGATCACTCAAGCCCGCATCTTAACAAAAATGCGGGATCCACTTCCGTATGAAGAACGTTTCATACGGTGTCCAACATTGCCCATATTGGAATTAATGGGTCTTATCAACCATCTTGGAATTGATGGTGGTTCTCTTCCACTCCGTGGGCGTCAAATGACAATGAATGCATGCAACAATTAAATGAAATATACCATAACATCACTTCTATTCATGAACTCAATGTATTGAACAAGGCATGAATGATTCATTTCACATGTCTCACAAGTTACCAAAACAACTCATGCTAAAACCACAATGCACAAACATCCAAATAAACATGGTACTTGCCTTCAGCGTTGCGGCGTTATCCGCAACGAAGGCGCTCTTATACCAAGTTCCGCGCCTAAACCAACGAAATAACTTAATAAGTATACATGATACCCAGCTCAACTAGTCGGTGTTCTATTTTACTTCTATTAGAGTCAATTAAATCCTATATCGCATAGACGAAAAACAGCGGAGTCTGTCCAATAAGAAAAATCCTGGACAGCAACACGGGACTAACATAACTCACAGCCTGGAAGTCGAAAAATAGCAAACCCAATTTCTGTAGATTCTTAACTGGTCTAACTACAAAACTCTAGTTGACGCGACAAACCAATTTGGTCAAATTAATAGGCTAATAATTGTTTGAACATTCAGCACAGATTCAGCCTACCAAAAATCAGCAGAAATATTCAGTTGATCATAACTTCTGTGTTACAACTCCGAATTGAGCGTTCTTTACCAATCTGAAAAGGTTATCGAATTACCTACAATAAACTAGTTGGGTGAACTTTCAGATTCTTCCAACTTCTCTATCATAATATAGAAAATATACAGACAGATTAATCACGTCAGGTTTCTGGCAGCGACTGTTAAAACAGACATATCTTTTGACCCATAACTCGGAATCAAGTAAACTCAGTGGCCATCTAAACCTGACAGGGGATACTTCAATTTTCTAGGAGACACCAAGTTCAAAATCTGTGAATAACAATTTCTTATACAATTTACAAATTGACTGCAGAATCTCGTCAGGATTCTGGACAGTCAAGACTAATTCTATCATAACTTTTGACTCGGACCTCGGATTTGAGTGAACTCGGCGGCCACTGAAACGTAAGAACAAGACCTAGATATCTCTAGGAGACCAAACCTTCAGATTCTGCCTAAAAAAACCCGAAACACCCTCTACAACGTACTGGACAGAATCAGTTTCTAAATTTCAGCAAGTCTGCCTAAACAAAAACGTATCCAAATCTCTTCTACCAACTATCAAACCACGAGGATCGGCATCGTTACCCTTGCTACAACCAGGGAGTAGGTAGAAGGATCCTTGGCGAAGAAGCTCTTCCTCCTTTTCACCTCTTTTGCCCCAAGCGAGCTGCTGTCCTCCTCCACTCCTTGCGCAACCGGTAGCGGGAGAAGGTCCGAAGGAAGATTCGGGAGGCAAACCAGCAGGGAGCAGCACCAATGGAGGTTGGGGCGACTCTAGGGGCAGGGCATGAGGGGAAGAGAGGAGGAAGGGAGGGTGGCGGCCAAAGGGGAGGGGGTTGGCCAAGGGGAAGAAAAGGGGCTGGTTAGGGTTTAGAGGGGAGGCGCATGGGCCTAGGCCCATGGCCGCCAAGGGTGGGAAGGCTTCCCAGAGGCCCACGACCCTAAAAACTCCGAAAACTGAAAGTTTTAAGCTTTCCGGAGTTCCCCGATTAAAATCTTTCTTTCCCGACTAAAAACAGGGTATGACAGCTTCGACCCGCTGTACTGCATCCTCTACTTCAACCACATCTTCTTTAATAGGACTTTCAGCTACTGCAATGTCATATTCTCCAATTGGACCGAGCTATTTCTACTCCTACGAGCCGAGCTACGTCTACATGTCATCATACTACGTCTATATATCATCATACTATGTCTACATGCCCCGACGCCTCGTCACTTCTTGTTAGCCCATAGGCTATGTCATGAATGGGCTGACTTGGTCTCTATAGCCCATATGCTGGCCGGCCAACCCAGGGAGCCCGTAACAGTACCACCTCTGTGTGAACAGTACCCTACCCTAGGGTTTCCACCTCCTGGCCGCTCTCCTCATATAGGAGCCATCGCCTTTTAGTAGAATTCGGGTTTTGTTGATTGAAGTTTAGTTTTGTTACTTTATACTTTGTCCTCTTGTTCGGCGAGATCAACAGCGACATTGTCTTAGAAACCCTACTTATCAATACAATCTTAATTCCTATTCATAATTTCATATTGCTATTTATCTCGTTCTTTCGTGCTTCTTCGGTGTATGCAGGAATTGATCTTCGTGATCAGGTCATCTGGGTATTCGTGCACGATTGATAACGACTTGTCAAGCAGTTCAGCGATTGTGTGGTTTCGAGCCTTGTGAGTTCGTAGCCAGAATCGTGAGAGTTGAGCGACTTATACCAAATTTATTGTGAGATCCCTCTCGGAATACACCGGATTTTTTTTAGCGGCGGTACTACCGCACGGAGGAGCGGTAGTACCGCTCGGTACATCCCGAGAGAGGTCCACCAGGACCTCCCAGGAGATCCCAATACCTCTTGGAGGTCTTGGCCTCTGCGCACCCCGAGCTAGTCTCAGGATCAGATTGGCTAGCTCGCACAGACTTCATATTAGTGTAATCAAATCCATACAACCGATACAAAAGGAAACAGACCACAATAACACATATAATAACAAAGGACCTTAAGGTGAAAGGTTAGTACAGGAGTGCCCCTCAAGGCAAACAGCAAAAGAGAACTACAACACTGCGGAAACAAGATCCATTCGGCCATTCGGCTAGCCCACAAAGTTACCAAGTGGAGGGCGTCCTAGCGCAAGGTTTTCAAAGAGCTCCCCTCCTGAGAGCACCTGATCACCTAGATCTCCCTACTTTGCTGGTTAAAACAGAGGCACAAGCCTATGAGTACTTTTGAATGTACTCAGCAAGCCGTGGGTAATGAGAATGCAATTAATATGTATGCATGGCTTGACAATGGAGAGTTGTAAGGTTAATTTTTGCAGAAAGCAATAATTGATAGAAAATAACATAAATAGATTGCAAAGCTCAAGTTAGAAAACATAAAACATAAATACATTTGATTTTCAAGGAGACAGTGAGCACCCACTCACTCCCAAGGCACCCACCAAGACATCTCTGGAGCACCCACTCCAGAGCTCCACAAGACCAGTCCCTAGACCACTTCGCGAGCCAGCCATGACTCCTCTGAAGTCGGCCAAGGTCTCTTCGAGGTAAAAGCCATGACCTCGCGGGCGCCAGGAAAGCAATTTTTAGAAAAAGAATTCTACCCCTCATTTGAAATCTCCGGGCGTGTCCATAACTGAGGATGCGATTATTCGAATAGATTTACACTCTGCAGAGGTGTACAACTTTAACCACAAGAGGTAATCTCTTGATATTACACACGTTACTTTAGACATGTCAATCAAGTAGATACTATCACCGGGTTTTACAAGGTCCTGCTCTGACTTAGTCACAAAACGCTAAGGTTTCGCCATCTCAGTGTGCGTATAGCACCCGATGGCCCCCTCTTGTGCCGTGGTGCACCAACACCTCCTCTGCCATGGAACCGAATCAGAGCATGACCAATTATTACACCTGGTCCACCCCATTAATGGACATGTGGTTGCACGGTATGGCCCAGATCAATGGCTTCCAAGGTTTAGTCCTTAATTAGCTGCTCAGGCAAGGCTAACCTCAACCCAATGTGACCCCAAGCATCAACTCTGGGGCACCCAGGTGACCCAGAGAACCAACTCATGGAGCCCCCCTCCCCCCCCCCGAGTGACTCCATAGCAACAACTCATGGAGCACCCACTACTCACATCATACCAACTTGCCCGAGCATAAAACAGTTTTTGAGGGTTTTACCTGACCAAAGACCACCCTGGTCCCGGCACTACAAATTTTAACAAAGTGGTCTCGTACCACAAACAACACAACTATAGCTTCAACCCTAGTTGCTTATCAGTGGCAACAACCAAAGTTCAATAATTCACATAGTCAAGTTTAGGAATAATGATTGGTTGAAGAGACCAGCGTCTACTAGAGCATGGCTAAGCAAAAACGACACCCATTGATACGGGGGATGCCCGATCTTCACGACGTAGGATCGATGATAACTTTGGATCCGTGCAACCTGACGAACCGATGGCGCCAACCACTGTCAAAACAGTAACCTGCGACAAAAGAATTCGCCCAATCACACGCTTGTGATCCCGTCTACCTGACCACACAAAGTAGACGTGTCGCCGCTCCTGCAAAACACAAGGATTCACAAGAACAACGAGGTTGAGAACGCCCAATTCCTCTCTAGGTTGCACTGTATGTCAAACCCTAGGAAGAACAAGCGTATAGCTCTCTTTCTGAAAATAATAGATTCATATTCGTGGTCCCTCATTACATAGGGTACACCCTTTGGCTTTATAGCCAACCAAAACTCACGTATACATGGCCTAGGGCCGGCTCATATTTTGGAAACCGAACTGGACTCATACATGGCCTGACTCAAACACCAAAAAAAGGAAACTAAAATTACATGCCAAGTTTCACATGTACTCGGCTAAAGAAATAGGCATGCAACCCGTGATCCACTCGTGTAAATTTCCAGATTACTTATCTTGAGAACTTGCACAAACTATTCGGCTGGGCCCACGCGTAGGAACGACAATTATCTAATTCTAGTTCGTGTCATCGCAACCAAATTGCTATGGGACCCACCACTTGGATTACTCACATGCTTGCAATGCAAGCCTGTATTGAACAACCGAACCACCAAACCTCCATGTCAGTAGCTAATAAAAGTCAATCAAACTTCCATGCTGCATGCTAATAAAAATCATGTTCAATGCTTCTTGCTCCATTGTTCTCGGTCTCGCATGCTTTTATATGTGTATAACTGCAAAAACAAAACATTGAACTATTAGGCAGTATCATATTCTCATTAGTAAGATTAAAATCATTTAAGAACGAGTTCACCTGTTGGTTAATTAATTTAGCTCTAGTTCTTGTCATTGGACACTTATGCAGATCATGATTAACATCTTGTACACTTGAAGATATGGACGATGCACTAGTGTTGGGGATGTCCTCATCATCCTCCCCTTCTTCAAGAAAAGCCGTCCTCGGCTTTTGATAGCCTGAAATTGTACTGACCAAAGAATACAACGTATATGCATGGTATATATATTTGTCATCCACACTTCTTCCATTTAGCACATTATGATTATGATTTCCTGAAAGTATTCTAAACAAAGAAAATAATGTACATGCGTGATATATGTATGCATCAATTTTTTTGTCATGCTCGTTATTTCGCACAAACCAATTTACAAAGAGCTATAGGATGTATTTGGTATATAAATTTTAGTACTCCATTTATTCACATCATTCTCCCTCTCATAAGAAAAAATCGTCCTCGACTTTTCTAAGTACATGGATAAGATATTAAAGGGACAAACTAGATCAAGTTGTTCAAATATGGGGAGAAATTTTTTTAGAGCCTTCCATGCTTTAACTGCGTTACTCTGATTACTTATACATGATTGTACAACAAATGATGAACAAGCGGACTTAAGAAATCTTTCTAAACAGCAAGCACTATTATTCAAACTTATCTCATTGTGATCATGACATGGCACAAAAGATTCTTTATCCAAAACATGCAATTTCAATTCATCAAGCTTACAACATGTAATGCATATTCGATAAACATAGAACTTGCGATCTACACCATAATCTCCAATCAAATTAAACGTATATGTGTAGGCATAAGTACTAACTAGTGATTTTAAACATGAAATTTCAGCAACATTCTCAACCACACTAGATAGCTCTCTAGGATCATCAAACATGATATAGTACAAAGAATCACTAGGAGATACTCTAGTAAGAACTTCCTTATGAGTAATCAATTCCATATTATGTAAATTAAGCATATTAAATTCAGAATGTGGAATTTTCATTTGATTCAAAGAGTTCTCACAATTACTAACCTTTTCTTGATGAATTAACAAATCAGCACCAATGTTGTTACCTTTAACGTCCTCCTCAGATGATATAGGTGCTATAGGTATCAATTCATCATAATCGACCATGGGGCGACAAGCACTCCTCCACTCTTGGTGATCCTCATCTTTGCTTCCAATGGTGCGGTTGTTGAATATTCAACTCCTCTTCTTTAATGTTAACCTGCACAATGTGAGAAACAACACTAGAAGTAGAAATTAATTTGTTAATTTCAGCAATAACCTCACTTTTACTATCTTCTACTTCGCTCATTTCTTTTGGTGTATCCCTCACACTCTCAAATTGGATGCTCTCAACCTCACATATGGTGGAATCACACACTCATAATTTTCAACACTCTCACTCAATTTGGCTATGTGGCTCTCATCCTCACATGGGTTTTGAAGCATCTTATCTTCCATTAATCGTGGGCGACAATGGCACAATTGCCATCAACCACGATCTCGTCATGTACTACGGTTGTGACGGGGCACTACTCGTCTCCTTGGCGAAGAAGAATTCCACGCTTGACCATCTTCTCAAGTGATACACGCTGGATGAATGAGAACTAAAGAGTGGTGCAGATTCAAGCGATGTGCGTGCGATCTTTAAGTCTCTTTTCCACCTTCATAGCATATTTCACAAGATCTTGCGGACTACGAAAATATTTATCTTGAAGTGCAGCAACAATTTGAAAATTCAAGCCTGCTTTGAAGTATTTCTTTTCTTGATGTGCACTAGTGATATTGGCACGACGCATTGCATGATTCAGCTCAACATAGTAATCTTGGACTACTCTACATCCTTGTGCAATGCTCTCCACATGGCGTAGTAGCTCCCACTCATAATAGGATGGAACAAATTCTCGTCTCATGGCCCCTTTTAATTTGACCCAAGATGTAATGAGTCGTTTCCCACTTAGTTGTCGCCACCAACTAGAGGCATAGTCCTCAAAAAACAAAGTGGCCACTCTCACTTCCTTGGCTTCTGATTCGAACTTCTGGGATGCAAGCTCGAACTCCATGTCTTGTACCCACTCAAGATACTCCTTTGGATCATTACTACCATAGAAAGGAATATATGTATACTCACGATCTGCCATGGTTAGTAGCAAAGCAAAGAAAAACTATATATGTGGAAACAGAAGTTTTTATTTGTGGAAATCACTCAACATCACCTTCTCTTACCGACCGAAGTTCTTATGCATCCTTGGTGGAATTGAAGAGCTGCACGCACTTTGGTGTCGGTAGACAACACAAGGTGATAGATTAAGCGAATTCAATTGCACAAGCACTGTTAAACAATGGCTTATTTGTGGAGCTTGGAGGGAAAAGTATTTACCTATGCAATCTGAAATTTCTAGATATTGTAAAGCTAGGTAACAATCCAAACTAGAATTCAATGCCTAGTTGCTGATCCAAAAGATATAAGCGAAGAACGAAGCAACTCACACGCAAAGATGATGGAACTTAGTGCAATAAAAGGAATGAGCTAATATATTAAAAATATAGGTGATGAATAACTAGCTCGTACTGCACAAGTTATGGGGAGACGCTAGCTAATTGCTCAATGATATAAAATAGGGCACAAGATTGTTCAAAACAACTAAATAGCACAATCCGAAATTTTGACAATGTTAGGGTGTGCTCACAATAGGTGATCGGCCAAGTTTTTTTTTCTCTTCTTTTTTTTTGTTCTTTTTTTGTCCTCTCTTCTTTTTTTTTTTTACCTGACCAATCAAATTGTCACGGGGACAACACTTAAAACCCCACTTTTGGCTATAGCAATTCAGAGGTGTGCAAAGTGTAAATGAACAGCCCTAAAGCAATATCAATAGCTAGTCTCAATAGGAGCAAAGTATTCGCAAAGGATTGAATTGGCTCACAAAAGATATATACGAAGATTTTTTTTCGCGTGCTAATACTGTAACTACACGTGCAGAATTTTTATTTTTATTTTTTCCTCGGCATTGCCCCGCGACAGGCGACGTGTACGGCACAAGATATTTTTCAGCGCAAAGGGTGCGTAGCTCGTGCTCAGAGCAATCGCGGTCCTCAGAGATTGTGGATCAGAGCGTATAGCGTCTTTGCAGAGAGCGCTGCGCGGCGTTTTTTCCTCGCGGAAGAACGTCTACCGCAGACGACAGAACACAACACGCACTAGCAAAAGATTGCGCCGCTGCGGCAAACCCGACGATATTCGGTGCGCATCAGAGTACGATTTCATCAGTAGCGATCTATTTTTTCTTGCGAGATTGGCGGCGGCGGCTTGAGCACTATTCGTGCGTGTCTCGCCGCTGCGCTACGGACATTTTTTTAACCGGCTAATAGATTGGAAACCAGAAATTAAAGCAACGCAAAGAAACAAAGATCAGCGACTAAACACAATTTCTAATGGATTAAAACCTAACAAAACTCACAAGAATTAACAGATTAGACTACGGGCTAAAGGATTTTTTTTGTGGCTTTTTGTATATAGGATAGAAAATAAATCTAACTACGTACGGGTAAATTGATCCTACCGTGGCAACCGATGCTCTGATACCAAGATGATACGGGGGATGCCCGATCTTCACGACGTAGGATCGATGATAACTTTGGATCCGTGCAACCTGACGAACCGATGGCGCCAACCACTGTCAAAACAGTAACCTGCGACAAAAGAATTCGCCCAACCACACGCTTGTGATCCCGTCTACCTGACCACACAAAGTAGACGTGTCGCCGCTCCTGCAAAATACAAGGATTCATAAGAACAACGAGGTTGAGAACGCCCAATTCCTCTCTAGGTTGCACTGTATGTCAAACCCTAGGAAGAACAAGCGTATAGCTCTCTTTCTGAAAATAATAGATTCATATTCGTGGTCCTCATTACATAGGGTACACCCTTTGGCTTTATAGCCAACCAAAACTCACGTATACATGGCCTAGGGCGGTTCATATTTTGGAAACCGAACTGGACTCATACATGGCCCGACTCAAACACCAAAAAAGGAAACTAAAATTACATGCCAAGTTTCACATGTACTCGGCTAAAGAAATAGGCATACAACCCGTGATCCACTCGTGTAAATTTCAGTTACTTATCTTGAGAACTTGCACAAACTATTCGGTGGGCCCACGCGTGAGGAACGGCAATTATCTAATTCTAGTTCGTGTCATCGACAACCAAATTGCTATGGGACCCACCACTTGGATTACTCACATGCTTGCAATGCAAGCCTTGTATTGAACAACCAAACCACCAAACCTCCATGTTGTAGCTAATAAAAGTCAATCAAACTTCCATCTTTGCATGCTAATAAAAATCATGTTCAATGCTTCTTGCTCCATTGTTCTCGGTCTCGCATGCTTTTATATGTGTATAACTGCAAAAACAAAACATTGAACTATTAGGCAGTATCATATTCTCATTAGTAAGATTAAAATCATTTAAGAACGAGTTCACCTGTTGGTTAATTAATTTAGCTCTAGTTCTTGTCATTGGACACTTATGCAGATCATGATTAACATCTTGTACACTTGAAGAGATGGACGATGCACTAGTGTTGGGGATGTCCTCATCACCCATGTTGGCAATAACAATAAGAAACCAACTAACAATACCCATCCTGAGGTGTTCAAGGGAAACATGTCAACATGTGAGTTGCCAAAGAAGCAAGGAGGCATAAAACAGATAGGTATTTAACTAGAGCTCAAACCATTTTATAAAAGAAATAGCCAATCAGGTTTACAATAAAATAAGGTACTTTGTAAAGATAGGCTCAAAATTATCAAGGACCATGACTTGCCTTCGGTAGCGAGCTGCTGAACTCCTGAGAAGGCTGCTGGATCTTCGAGCTCCTCGGCACCAACGGAATCTACACGTTGCAAAGAAAAACAAATAAGCAAATAAACTTCAAGAAATCGAAAGAACTTACTTAAAGCAAAAGAGAGGGGATCCACAGAGAGGAGGAGATCCGAGAAGGAGGCCCAACGAGTGAAGGGTTCGGACTTAAGGAGGTCCGAACCAGAGGAGCTGGAGAGCTCACCAGAACCGAAAGAGTTAGGAGTAGAGGTTAAAATGAAGAACAAGGAGGCGGTGGTGCCCCCGATGCTCTATTTAAAAGAAGAGGGAATAGAAGCACCACAAAGAGGGTGACCAAATTCAATGTATTGGTACAAAGGCACACTTGCACGAGGGTACTAGAAAGGATTAGAATAGGTAACGGAGGGGACAAGAGAAAGGTGACAATACTAAAAGGGCACAGACTTTTGCAATATAAATGATGTGACAAGAGATAGAAAAGGTACTAACTGGGTGACATGGGGATGGGTCGGGACTAACAAAGAGGCCGATCAAACTAGGGTGAATAGGCGGTCAAAGGGTGATCTCAACCCACCAAGGTGGTCTTTGCGAAAAGACCAAAGACCATGACCTCAAGGGATGTCGACGCAAGGGTGGTCTTTGCAAAAGACCACGGGAGGTCCCGAGGACAGGAGGTCCAAAAGACACGAGGAGATCCCGAGGACAAGAGGTCCAAGGAGGAGATCTGCGAGGAGGTCCACAGAGAGGAGGTCACGGGAACAAGCAGGAGGTTTTGAAGGCAAAAGGCCCTAAGGTCAATGGGGAGGTCTTAAGGACAGGAGGTCCTGAAGTCAAGGGGAGGTCTTAGACCTGAGGTCTAAACACAAAATGGGGTCCTCAAAGGAAGTTTAAGCCTCTGTGAAGGCCTAAACCGCAAGGAGATCTAACAGTGGGATAAGCGAGGAGGTCTGGGCGGTTAGATCAACCACGGGAAAACACCAGGGAGGTCTGAACCTAAAGGAGGTCCAAACACACAAGAGGGAGGTCTAGTCCACAAGAGTCTAAACACAGAGAAAGGAGGTCTAGACCACAAAGGTCTAAACACACAAAAGGAGGAGGTCTAGACCACAAAGGTTTAAACACACACGAAGGGGAGGTCGTGGCCTAAAAAGGGAGGTCCTAATTATAAGAGATGATATGGACCAGGATGGTGGTCTTTGCAAAAAGACCAGCAAGGATCAAGGTAGGTGGTTCTTGCAAAACAGCCAGGAAGAGGTCCTGGGAACAAAGGAAAAACGCGTAGCAAGGCAGGGCCGTCTGATAAGGATCGGACGATCTACATACCTAAGATCGTTCGGACCAGCCGAACCTTTCATCTCGATCGGGCCATCCAAAAGGGATCGGACGGCCCACGAGTGAGAAAGGCGCGGGGTTGGTTCGGGCTGCGCGAGAGGCAAGGGAGGTTCGAAACCAGAAAGGAGATCCAATGGAGGAAAACCGAAGAGGATGTCCTAACGGTTAGATCTCCAAAAGGGGAGGTCTGACAGTTAAGATCAGAGGGCAAGGGGAGGTCTAATTGGTTAAGATCTCTAAAGGGGAGGTCCTAACAGATAGATCAAACAAGAGGGAGGTATGAGCAATTAAGATCTCCAAAGGGGAGGTCCTAAGGGCCAGATCTAGCAAGGGGAGGTCTGAGCGGTTAAGATCTCCAAAGGGGAGGTCCTAATGGCTAGATCTAACAAGGGGGAGGTCTTGTCGAACCCGAGGAAGTTCAAAAGAGCACAAAGAAATCCAAATAAACCCAAGGGGTTCGAATGGACTGAAAGAGGTCTAACTGAACTCCCAAGTGAACTCAGGGAGTTCAAAAGGATGTCGAGAGGTCCACAGGGAGGTCCTGAATAGGGAAAGAGGTCTAGATCAAAAGAGATCTAGGCAAGGATGAAAGTTTGGACCAAAGAGGAGGTCTAAACACAAAGAGATTCAAACCAACAAAGAAGAGGTCTAGAGTAAAGGAAGTCCAAACCAACGATACAGGAAAGGTCCAGAGAACAAAAGGAAGAAGAGGAAGAGATCCAAGAACAGAGGAGGTCAGGGAAGGACAAGGCAAAACCAAGCGGAAAACACTAGGGGAGGTCCAGAGGGCAAGGGAGGACCTAACACCGAAAGAAAGCAGGTGAGACAAAGCACTGAGCAACCAAAGAGAAAGGGAGAACTCCAACCAAACACCAAAAGGAAACGAGTGATTTAGTTGATGTTTGACTTAGTCATTTAAAGCTTTCTTTGAAAACCCAAGTTAAGCTTTGAACTCTCAACAAAACCAAATGGTTCTTTTTATTTTAAAAACTTCAAGAACTCTAGACAAGCGGACGTTACATTTATCTTCTCATCGAAAGATCGAGGCCAAATCAGGATCTCGTAGTTTATCTCTCATTCTCGAACCTATTCTCATTCTCGCTCGGTGTAGAGACAAAGAGAATTGAGCGAGCAAGCGAGTTCGATTTCTGATCGATTAAAGAGTGTTTAAAGTAGTTGTAATACCCTGTTTAATTCTACAGAAGAAAACGTTCAAAAAGAGAATTAAACAAAAGAAAAAGGAGGTTTCTGCAGTTCTTCCGCAACCTAGCCTCGGGCCTTAGCCCTAGAGGCCCATGAGGAGGCCGACCACCAATAAAGCAGGGGAAACCTAGCACGCACTATAGCTGATGAGAGCCGTCGCTACAGTATGTGCTATAGTAGGCCCTCCCCCATTCTTTCCTGGTTGCCCCTTCGCATCCTAACCAGCCCCTCCATGGCGCCCCTTCCTCCTCCCTGCTGCCGGTCTTCGCGAGGGAAGGAGAAAGAAAGGCAGAACAAGGGAGAGGGAGGAAGATCTTCTTCGTAGGGGATTGATCAGTGATGTTCTGTGGTTCTTCAAGGGTAACGTTGGATTCCCCTCACTGTTTAAGTTGTATTAGATGCGAATTCGATTACGTTTAGTAGATCAGTTTCCTGCTGCAATTAGATCAATTCTGTCCAGTAACTTACGCGGCGATTTTCATATGTTTAGGTTACAAATTTGAAGATCCCATCTCCTAGAGTTATGTAGGGTTCGTTCTTAGCTTTTAGTGGGGGCAAAGATCACTCTCAATTCCGAGTTACGGTTTAAAAGTTATGATGAATTCTTTGTCTTTGTCCGAAAGTCCGACGAGAATTAACAATCACAATATTTATTAAAATATGACAAAGTTAGAAGCTAAATCAGAAGTGTTGCCCAAAACGATTTTTGTAGATAATCTCATTAGCTTTCAGGATTGATAAAGAACACTCCAATTGGATTTGTAGAATAAAAGTTATGATCATTTCTTTACTGCTGTCTTTTTCCGCTAGGCAGAGTCTATAATAGACTTTCATCAAATTGTTAGCCTTATTTTGTGGCCGAATTAAAGAATTCACCCAACTAGTTTATTGTGTATATTTTTGTTATCTTTACATAGGATCTGAGCTCACTCCGTTTCGAGACTCAGATCAAAAGTTATGCTTTGTTTAGTCTTCTTTGTCTAGTTTGTCGTCTGTTAGTGCAGCCGGGTTAATTGGGTAGAACGACTATGTGAACCTTGGGTTGAGGTTGATGCGATTAAGCATTTCGAGTAGCGTCCTATTCACGTTGTTTCTTATTCAAGTAATTAATTTGTGTAGAAGGAGGGAATTCGAGATTAGTGGCTTCGTCCTGACCTCCTAACGCGTCGCAGTTCGAAAGACAAGTACAATTGAATTATCTTGTTTGTTGCTTGTTCCACTTGATTGATGATTAAGCAATGGGTAATTTCGGTATTTCTTATTTTCATTTATAAATGATATACCTTGATTCTTCGATAATATGTTTACATTCAAAATATACATTCGTTCCTTCTTTCATGTTCACCACGAGTGAGTAGTGAAGTCCTATCATTCCAACATGAGCAAGTACCTTGTGATTATTATTGTTGGCGAATCTTTGAGCGATTGTTGGTCATCTCGTTATTTCTATGATCCATGAGTAGTTTCAATGCTTCATGTTCTTTTCACGTTCGTTAATCCATGTTTAATTAGATGGTGACTTTCTTTATTTATAATTCATTCCATTCATTCATTGTTCATGTTTCATCCACGGAGTGGAATGAAAAGACCCATCAATTCGGTAAAGATGGCGTAAGACCCACCATTCCAATGTGGGCAGATTTGGATCCCGTATGAAACGTTCTTCATACGGGCCTTGGATCTCGTATTTTGTTAAATGCGGGCCTAAGTGAACACCGGCAGTGTGTCACCGCTATCTTGGTATAAGCGTATGGAGTTCATGCATTTCACCCATTCATATGATTTCATCCATTCTACCTTCGCATTCTATTTCGTGATGTTATGTTCTTATTCATCCATTCTACATTCGCATTCTATTACGTGATTGATATATTCATGTTCGACATGGTTCGCTCTATTCCGTGATTGGTATTAATTCAAATTAAATTGTACATTTGTTCCATTAGAGGTTGATCTTTATTCGAGATTAATTGTCTATTGTTTGAAATGATTCCGCACTGTTGTTGTATGTTAATCCTTTAGGTAACATCTTGGCTTCCGAATAGCCAGGGTGTTACAGTTAGTATCAGAGCGGGCTTTATGTCCATGATAATTGAAAATTAAATTGACACACTGTGCACAGTAGGTGGGGTTTGGGTAATCCATTGCATCTGCATTTCTAATGGTATGTTTCATCATGTTAAACTGTTCTTGAATTGCTTCTATACTATCGTTTTTGTTGTTAATCTATGATCTGCTATGATCTTCTATATATATGACTTTATTCTATGATTACTATGAGATGACCTTATATTCGTAATTGATTATATTGGTTATGCGTATTGGTAACGGATGTTGAGAAGTTGAGATCGTGGTTGTTGTCCTAGGTTTTGCCAGGCTACACTACTATTCGTGGTATGAAAATAGAGAAGTACTTACCCCCGTTCCATAGTTATGTGTTGAGCATGAGTTCTTTGATGAAGTTGTTGTCCTTCTCGAGCTTGTATCTGGTTTTCTGGTTGTAGTTTCTTGCAGTTGATGAATGTCTTTTGAATGGGGGTTATAATGAAGTGGGCAAGCTCCAATGGGTCTCTAATCGTTCTTTGAAACAAATATTGTTCTTCCGACTATTGTGATAATTCTGCTCCATGTGAGCGTAGTTATATTGCAAGATTTATCTTTTCATGGAAGTTCTGTTTTACCCCTGTTGGAAAATATAACTCATTGGTTCGCTTGGTATTTGGGTAGTGGAAGATTTCTTTTAGAAGTTCTTTATTGTGTGGGACGTTGATCTTGCGTATTCCTTTTAGATTAATTTGAGAGTTGAAGTTTAATGCCCTCTTTAAAAAAAAGGATGTTGAAACCCTTTTAGGGTTGTGTTGTCACACTCAACTAAGAGGTTAATATCTTGGTTTCTTAACTAATGTCTCCAAAAGTGAAGTTAGTTAATTTCAAGTTGTCCTATAGTAGTTCTTGAAAAATTTTGAATAAGATTTTGTCTATACATGTTTAGAACTCATGGAGTTATTAGGGAGTGTGAAGCAATAATGAATTTGTTTGATCATTTTAATTGGTTAAATTGCTAAATTTGTTGAATAAATTGGATTATTTGGTCTTATGTTGTAATCTAACCATTCGAGATAATTAATTATGGACTCGTTGGCTATTGCCTTAGCATATATTAATCTTGACTCAGTCTTCTATTTGGATACCTAATGAATTTGTTCAAAGGCTAAATTATTGATATATGTATGAAGAAATAGATGAAGGTTGTTGTATAGACTTACAAAACCTTGTCCTAAAAATATTCCATTGTTGAAGTTTAAAGATGTTCCATTCTAATTTCTGAACAAAGGTAGTACTATGAATGCTTCCATGATTAGATAATCATCGGTTATTAGAAGTGAGCCTAGGAATACTTGTTGTGATTTTGGGTTCGTTGGATGAGCCCTTGTCACTTAGTAGTTTTCGAGTATGTTGCTTAGCTATGCTTAGCTACCGGTAGAAATAGGCGGTTATCGACTCGTCGATAACCTTGATCACACAAACTTATTATGATCTTTATGTTTCAGATTTGTGCAATGTTTAATTGCAAAAACTAAAAATGAAAACAAAAATGATTGGGACTTGGGCACAATGGTAAGATGGTGTGCTTTTGGGTGTGAATGGTTGGTGCCCGAGTCAACAAGGACCGAATACTTGCGCCATTGATCCAAGCAATTTGTGCGTGCTAACCACACTAGAGGGTATGGGACCTCTCTTGACCTAGTACTTTGGCGTGTGTTGACTCCGAGTCGTAGGGGGTCGCAGGAGGGATGGTGTTTAGGAGCATGGTAGTTGTTCGAAAGCTTTACCCCAGGTGGGTAGTTGTCTTTCGGCTTTACCATGTAGGCGTATGGGTTTCTAGCCATACGAGTGGCTCGTAGTTGATACACAATATTGGAAACGTCTCGTAGGACTTAGCCATGCCGGCATACCTTTGGAAGTGTGCTTATTGTGGCTTAAAGACGATCTGAAGTGTGAGTACATTGGTACACCCGTACAAGGTTAAATCTATTCGAATAGCCTCGTCTTAGGTTATGGACACGCTTGGTTATTTCCCGCAAGCATTAGACTACAACTTTTAATTAAAACTTGATGGGTGGTACTAATCGGGATTCGTGTTATGTTGTGGTGGCTATTGGGTTAGTCACCTCTAGGTGGTTACTTGTTATTTATGGCTATTCGCTGTTATTTCAATGCTTACAAACAGATTTTACAAATTGCCTTCAATCTATTACATTATTGCAAATAAAAATTGCTTTATGCGTCCAATTAACCATATAACCATTTCCTTTGATTTCAGCTCACATGTAGCTATGTATAGGCTTGTTACTCGTAAGTCTTGCGAGTACATTGATGTACTCACCTGCATTGCTTGTTGTGTGCAGAGGAAGAGGGTGAGCCCCAAGGGCCTTACTTTTGTGAGATGTGCGGCTT
This sequence comes from Ampelocalamus luodianensis, assembly GCA_036346255.1. Lineage (NCBI taxonomy): Eukaryota > Viridiplantae > Streptophyta > Magnoliopsida > Poales > Poaceae > Ampelocalamus > Ampelocalamus luodianensis. Next base: position 15,129,930 of record CM070633.1, read on the forward strand.
TTGGGACGACTAGCTTGGCGGCCCGGTCGGTTGCCTTGTGGGTTATGGCTAACCGGTCGTCTTTTGTTTATAGCCATCTTATGGCACTTTTGCTTCTGTTGTTACTGTTACTTTGATGTTATTTGGCCGGTCGACTCTTTTGTAATAAATCTATATTATGTATGTATTTTGCTAGACTTGTTATATTGTGATGTATGGAATTGATGCATGATTTTGTAAAGATGTATATGTGCTGCAATTCTGGGAAGCACATGTACATCGAGACATGGTGTATTTGGTTTGTGATGCTAGAGCCAATGGAAGTCTAAGTATTACAAGCTAAATAAACCGGGGTCTCACAAAGTTAGTATCAGAGCCATACTGACCGTAGAAACCCCTAGCTTGGTCGCCCTTAGGATATTTTGAGAAACTTAGCTTCTAAACTATTAAATGATTTATGAAAGCCTAAGTAGAGTCTTAGATTTTACTCCTTATCTGTCTTAGCTTGCTTATCTTACCTTGTCCTGTTAAATTTTGAAATGTTGGTTTTTCTCCTCTCATCTTCTTTCAAAGGATAGTGGTTATCGGTTAAATTGGTTTTGGGAGAAACATGAGAGTTTAAGTTGTAGTGTTGGCTATTTTGGGGTAACGATTAGGAGCTCCTGGAGTTGGAGATTTCGGCCAGGAGCTTGGGGGGAAATCTGGATAGCAAGCAAGGAAATCTGGACAGCTAGCTAGTAGTTAGTGTGTAGAACTGAAAATGAGAGATTAATCCAACTAAAAATTGTGGGAATGAAAGGGTAAGATGTGATATGAGTTAGCTAAGTGTCTAACCCTTCTTTAGGTGGTTTTGCCTTGCTTTTAGCTGTGTTGAACCAAGGGCTGAGTTCTGAAATTTTACCCTCATGAACGATGGCTCGTTCTTTCAATACAGGTTGGTCGTTCCGGGAAGTTAATTTTGTGACTTAAGATTTTGTGCTCGTTTGGTGGTTGCTTTTGAGCCATTTTAAGTGAGTTATTGACTTCTTTCTCTCGGGCCTGTTACTAACTTATCTTAGTGAAACAGGATGGCCGGAAGAACTCGTGGCAGTCAGCCGGCTGGTCCAGATGAGGAGCTTCCACCTCCTCCGACCATGGCTGAGGTTCTTGGTCAGATCGAGCGGACCGTATGGATCAGACGCGGATCCTGGAGGTTATCACGAGGAATACCTCCACTCCATCTAGTGCCTCGGGATCTGGAGGTGGTGGACATCGGTCTCGTGGGGGACTTTCAGAGTTCCTCCGTACGCAGCCACCCACCTTCTCCTCGTCCGAGGACCCTCTCGACGCGGATGATTGGTTGCGTCTGGTTGAGCGAAAGCTCAACATCACTCAGTTCCAGGAGCAAGAGAAGACACTTTTCGCATCCCACCAGCTTGAGGGTGCAGCACTCTCATGGTGGGAGAACTTCCTCGTCATGCAGCCCGCTGGCCATGTGGTCACTTGGGAGGAGTTCCACACTACTTTCCATCGGGCCCATGTCCCCGCCAGCCTTATGAAGCTGAGGAAGAAGGAGTTCCTTGCGCTCAAACAGGGGCACAAATCTGTGACTGAGTACCTCCATGAGTTCAACCATTTGGCGAGGTATGCTCCTGCTGAGGTGGCCACTTATGAGGCCAAGCAGGAGAAGTTTATGGAGGGCTTGTCTGAGGAGCTGCAGGACAAGCTCTCTATTGTTGACTTCGTTGACTTCCAGACCTTGGTGGACAAGGCCATCGTCGACGAGCACAAGGCGAGAGCGGCGAGTCCATAGCGCAAGTGGGAGGTTTAGAAGTCGCCGCACAGCGGCCTCTCCCGTCCCGTGTTGGGCTTGCACCAGGGGCCCGTTCTATGGATTCACCACCGTCGAGGCCGTCGGTGCCAGCTCCCCGTCCCCCGCAGGCCGTGATTCGATCCACGCACTGCGCCCGCCAGCCAGGTGGCCTCCGCAATCCGGCTGCCGAGGTCACATGCTTCTCCTGCAACCAGAAGGGCCACTATGCGAATAGTTGCCCTCAGAGGACTGGAGCGGCCCCTCATCCTAATGGAGGACGCGGGCAAGGGAGTGGTCACCCACCTGACCAGAAGGTAGTCCAGAAGACCCAGGGCGTGGGAAGTGGCTGAGTCAACCACATCTCGGCTGAGGAGGCACAGGAGGCACCGACGTTGTGTTGGGTACGCTTCTTGTCAATTCTCGCCCTGCTGCAGTATTATTTGATTCAGGAGCTTCGTATTCTTTTATTTCGAGATCTTTTGCTGCTACTAGTGATCTTCACTTTGCTCCTTTGGTGGTACCTTTGCTTATTCGTTCTCCGGGTTCGGAAATGAGAGCTGATCAAGAATGCCGAGATGTTCCTATTGAAGTCGAAGGAGTGGGATTCTTGGCGAACCTCATTCTACTCAACTCAGCGAGTCTGGATGTGATTCTTGGCATGGATTGGTTGTCCCAACACTTGGGGCAAATTGATTGTGCCAGGAAGATTGTCTACCTCACCACCCTCAAAGCGGCAGTTGGATTTTCACGCTTGTTGCAAGGGCCACATCTTTGTGCACTTGAAGCGAAGCCAGCTTTGGAGATTCAGGATGTTCCCACAATATGTGACTTTGTGGATGTTTTTCCTGAAGATTTTCCTGGGATGCCTCCAGTTCGAGACCTGGAGTTCGACATTGAGTTGCTGCCCGGTACCGCTCCAATTTCAAAGGTGCTGTATCGGATGCCTCCTAATGAGTTGGAGGAGCTGAAGAAGCAACTAGGTGAGCTTCAAGCGAAGGGTTTTATCCGTCCTAGCTCATCTCCTTGGGGTTGTCCTGTGATCTTTGTGAACAAATAAGGACAAGACCTTGCGTATGTGTGTTGATTACCGTCCGCTTAATGAGGTGACGGTAAAGAACAAGTATCCTTTACCTCGCATTGATGATCTCTTTGACCAGTTGACCAGAGCCCGTGTATTCTCCAAGATTGACTTGAGATTGGGGTATCATCAAATCAGAATCAGGGCGGAGGATATTCCGAAGACGGCTTTCACTACTCGTTATGGTCTTTACGAGTACACCATCATGTCTTTTGGCTTAACCAATGCTCCCGCTTTATTCACGAATCTTATGAACTCGGTATTCATGGAGTATTTGGATAAGTTTGTGGTGGTATTTATTGATGATATTCTTATCTACTCCAAGAGTGAAGAAGATCATGCTGAGCATCTGAAGATTGTTTTGGGAAAGGCTGTGAGCACCAATTTGTATGCGGTTCGGCAAGTATGAGTTCTGGTTAAAGGAAGTGGCATTCTTAGGCCATGTTCTTTCAGCAGGAGGTGTGGCTGTGGATCCCAGCAAGGTCAGTGATGTGCTATCTTGGGGTCAGCCCAAGTCAGTCACCGATGTGCGGAGTTTTCTTGGTTTAGCGGGTTACTACCGTCGCTTTATCGAGAACTTCTCTAAGATCATGAAGCCGATGACTGAGTTGCTTAAGAAGAACAAGAAATTTGTGTGGTCCTCTGCTTGTAATGAGAGTTTTCAAGAACTCAAGAAGCGACTAACTTCAGCCCCAGTGCTTGTTCTTCTCGATGTCTACAAGAGCTTTGATATCTTTTGTGATGCGTCACGTCAGGGGCTTGGTTGTGTTCTTATGCAGGAAGGCAAGGTAGTGGCCTATGCATCAAGGCAGTTGAGGCCTCATGAACTCAACTATCCTACCCATGATTTGGAGTTAGTGTTGTGGTTCATGCACTCAAGATTTGGTGGCATTACGATCGTAGAAGCGTGAGGTGTATTCGATCACAAGAGCTTGAAGTATTTGTTCACCCAGCCAGATCTGAACCTCAGGCAAATAAGATGGTTGTAATTGATCAAAGATTATGACATGGGCATTCAGTATCATCCGGACAAGGCCAATGTTGTTGCGGATGCACTTAGTCGGAAGGTGTATTGCAATACTTTGATGCTCCAAGAGCAGCAGCCTGCCCTTCTTAAAGAATTTCAGCGACTCAATTTGGGTTTGGTTGAGCACGGTTCTTTTGCTACTTTGGTTGTGCAACCAACCTTGGTGGATCAAATCAAGGCTGCGTAACAATCAGATGTTGGTGTGAGTCAGATCAAGCAGAACATCAAAAATGGGACAGCCAAGTGCTTCTCAGAAGATGAGCATGGTGTTGTGTGGTTTGGACAGCGCCTTGTGGTTCCAAAGGTCATGGAATTGTGGGATTTGATTCTCCGCGAAGCCCATGATTCCCCCTTGTCTATTCATCCTGTGGCCACAAAGATGTACCAAGATCTTCGCCAGAGATTCTGGTGGACCCGTATGAAGCGCGAGATTGCCAAGTTCGTTGCCGAGTGCGATGTGTGCTGTCGGGTAAAGGCCGAGCATCAGCATCCAGCAGGCCTTCTTCAGCTTTTGCCAGTGCCAGAGTGGAAGTGGGATTCCGTCGGCATGGATTTCATCACCGGTTTGCCCCGTTCGGCCAAGGAAAATGATGCCATTTGGGTTGTCATCGATCGGTTGACTAAAGTGACACACTTTCTTCCGGTCAAAACCAAAATTCGTACTGGTCACCTGGCCGAGCTCTATGTCTCCCGGATTGTGAGTTTGCATGGTGTGCCTAAGATGATCGTTTCAGACCATGGCTCTATTTTCACCTCTCAGTTTTGGCATAGCTTGCAAGAAGCTATGGGGACTCGACTAACCTTCAGCACATCTTTTCATCCCCAGACTGATGGCCAGACGGAGAGAGTTAACCAAGTTTTGGAAGACATGCTTCGTGCTTGTGTTATTTCCTGTGAAAAGAATTGGAAGAAGTGTCTACCGCTTGCCGAATTCTCCTACAACAACAGCTTTCAGGCTAGTCTCGGCATGGCACCATTTGAGGCCTTGTATGGGAGGAGGTGCAGAACCCCATTGAACTGGTCAAAAACTGGTGAGAGGCAGTTTTTCGGCCCAGACTCAATCAATGAGGCCGAAAGCCAGGTTCAGTTGATTCGCGAGCATTTGCGCGTGGCCCAGTCCAGGCAAAAGAGCTATGTGGATCGTCATCGCCGTGAGTTGAGCTTTCAGCCCAATGACTTTGTTTATCTCAAAGTCTCACCTTTGAAGGGCCATCAGCGTTTCGGCATCAAGGACAAGTTGGCTCCTCGATATGTTGGGCCTTATCGCATCATCGAGAGAGTGGGAGCTGTTGCATACAGGTTGGAGTTGCCCGCTACACTTGAGGGGGTGCATGATGTGTTCCATGTGTCCCATTTGAAGAAGTGCCTCCGTGTTCCGACCGAGGAAACTCCGTTGGAAAGTCTCGATGTGCAGGAAGATTTAACCTACCGCGAGCACCCTGTTCGTATTCTTGAAGAATCTGAATGAAGAACAAGGAACCGGGTCATCAAGTTTCTTAAGGTTCAGTGGTCGAATCACTCCGAGGATGAGGTAACTTGGGAGTGGGAAGATCGTCTGCGTGCGGACTACCCGTCTTTCTTCTCCGAGTGACGGAATCTCGCGACGAGATTCTTGTAAGGGGGGAGATTTGTAACATCCCAAGTTTAGACTTGTGTTTCAAATGTAAGAAAATGTATAGAAATTAAAAACTTATCTTACATCTTGTATTTTCTGTATGTTCTGAACAATTCTTGTAAAGGGAATATGGAAATACAAAGTCACAAGTCTTTTGATCCAAATCTTGACCCTTCAAAAACATTCTTGTCAAATCTTGTGATCATTCCTTGGAAATATTTTTCCTAAGTTCTAGGTTTAGGGTGTGACACCTCTGAAAAATTTCACAATTTTTAGAAATTGTTTGAATATTGTTAGAGGGCAGTCAAACCTGTTTGACTTTTAGTCAAACCCTAGCTCAGCACCTTGCAAACATTTTGAAGGAAAATGTACTACATGAAAACCTCTAAAAATTTTATACAAGGTCAATGTCAAAGTTAGCAAGCTCCTGTAAAAATTTCAGAAATTTTGAGTTAGTTTGCTACCTTTAAAAATTCCTCAAAGTTTAGTTGTTAAATTAAAACCCTAAGTCAAACCGGTTGGGTGCGAGTCAGACTCGGGCTCGAGCCACTTGACTTGGCTCAGTCAGCTAACTGCACCTCGGGCTCACTTGTAGACTCGCATCAATCTGAGCCGTTGGATTTAAATCGGACGGCCCTCGTTCGCGAGAACTTTCGGACCCCCGAAAGCCCCCTTTAATCGTGGTCGTCCAAATCTAATTCAACCGTCCAGATCTTTTAACTCTCTTAACCTAACCCTTTCATTATTTTTCACCCGGGCCACTTTGACCCTCTCACTGACGTGTGGGCCCTACGTGCCCTGGTCATCATCTTCTTCCTCTGGCATGCGCGTGTGCGACAGGACATGGCGTGGGAGAGCTTTTGCAATGCGTTATCACCTCTGTGAGACCTGCAACGACTCTTTGCGGTGATCATTTAATGCGCGCCAAGTTATCACCCCCAAGGTCTTGATTTCTAGTTGCTCCCGTCAATTTCATGGTCCATGGCCGCACCATGAACTGAGCTCACCTTTGGGCCTTCGTCCTTGTCCAAACTCTAGTTCTCTAGCTATATAAGGCCCCCCAAAACCCCTCCTGGTGTCCCTTTGCAACACCCCTAACTCCTTCTCTGTTCCTGGAGCTCAGAACCATAGAAATCCCCAAATCGCCACTGTTAGCCGGAAGTTCTGTTGGTGGCTTTGGTGCTCCAGTGGTTCTTCTTCAAATCTTTTTGTACCCTTTTGAGCCCCTTAACCCTACATTCATTTCTCCTAACTTAATTTTGGGTTTCATTCACAGGAATCACTCAATTTTAAGTTTGAACATTTTCGGCCGAAATCGTCCCTTTTTCTCCAACTCCGGTAAGTGGTTTCATTTGGCAATTAATTGCTCATGGACCTTCTGTGGGCCTTAATGCAGCTATTTTGACCACCCAGTGGTGTTCATTTTTGCTCAGGCCATTATTTTCACTTCATCTTCTTTAACTCCGGTGAGCTTCCCCGTGGTCAAAGCTTTTCCGGCCATCTTTTAAGCTCCTCTTGGCTAAGGTAGCTCCTTATTAGTCCCTAGAAGCCTGGGCACCTGCTTTTGTGGACCTTTGCGGAGCTTTTAACCATTTTTTCTTTTTGGCCGTTTTGGTCACCGTTGTTATTTCCGGCTCATCGGCATTCTAGGCGGCCGCCGTCGTCGAGACTACCTCCGGTGGGTGCGCAATGTTATTGCGAACCCATTTTGGCCTTTAGGTTGCGCCGCCGTGGCCAGAACCGCCAGCGATGAGCCTTCTCTCGCGCTCGGGTTTTTGTCGGACACACGCTGCCCTGTTGTGTGTCATTAGGGCAAAGATCCTCTCATTAATGAGCTAAGCATTGTTAATCATTGGTTATTAATTAATGTGTCCTTAGTTGGCCTAATGTGCCACTGTCAGGTGGGCCTCGCCCACTTAAACCCTCTCGGTGCGATACCCTTCGGACACCATTAATGCTAATCATTGTTAATCATTAGGTTTAGCATTTAATCGCTGTCCTAAGTAGTCCCTCATATCACTTGCATGTGGGCTCGCACCATTAAAACCCTCTCTGTGCACTTAAAACTCACATGCGTGAGTGCGCAGCACCTTGTTGATCGTGGGCCATCGATCTTGTGATCAACGATCCAGATCTGGGAAACGTTCGGACCACCCGACCTCCCAAACCGCTGCGGGCCGTCTATCTCGCGATTTGCGGCTGAGATTGTTGTGCCGTTTGGGTCGCCCGAACCGCACTTTGATCTGAGCCCTCCATCTCTAGATCTTCGGTCATGGATGATTGGAGCATTCGGGTCACCCGAACGTCCCATTCATTTTGACCGTTGGATCTAATCCAACGGTGGCCTCGCATGAGTGCGCGTGCGTGACTGTGTTTCAATGCGTGTGGGTCGTTGGATCCTGAATCAAAGGCCCACGTTTTGCCACGTCGTTCCACGTTGAATTGGTTTGATTTTATTTCGGTAAGCCTTTATTTGTCAACTAAAAATTGTATTAAAACTTTAAAAACTCATAACTAATTCATTTTAATTCCTTTTTAGATGATTCCAACTGTGTTAAATTCCTGTTTAACTAAAGGTTAATCTAAAAAAATACTTTTAGACATTTTTCTGTGCCAAAAAATTTCATAAACAATATTAACTTGTTTTCAGCCATTATTTAATATTCCAGAAATTAAATTGAAACTTGTAAAATGCATAACTTTTTCTGTATAACTCCAATCTGAGCAAACTCAAGCTTCTAAAATTCCTCTGTTAGCATACTTTAATATGAAATAGGTTTTGATCATGGTTATATTTCTGAAAAATGATATGTGCTAGTTTTACAACTTAGAAAAATCATAAGTAATTCATTTTAACTCCAAATTTTGTAAACTCAACTTTGCTATCCTTAGAATACCATTTTCTACCTACCATAAAAATTTCAGGTTCCAGGTCATTCTAGAAATTTTTGCTATGAACAGTACCAGTAATTAATTTAGTTTGAATTTTCAGGCTGAGAGAATTTGTTTTAGCTATAACTTTTGCATGCTTAGTCCAAATTGAATAATTCTTGTTCCTAAATTTGTCCAAAATCATACCCTTGCTGTTGTGTGAATTTCATGAGATTTGGATGACTTTTGTTGTATAATAGTTCAAATCTTTTGTTTACTCATACTTTTTGACTCTATATGCCATTTTGATCTCCTTGTGATATTCTTATCATTACAAGTAGTATTCTTTCAAGTGGTAGCTCTTTTTGATCATCTTTGATCTCGGCATGAGAATCATATGTGTTTGATTCAAGTGGTATCCTTGTTTTTACAAGTGGTACTCTTCAAGTGATATCATCTTGTCCTTACAAGTGGTATTCTCAATTGATATCATCGTACTCCTTCACGTTGTATCTTTTAAGTGGTATCTCTTGTTCTCATTCACAAGTGGTATCTAACTCCTTCTATGCCGATCAATTCTTTACTTACCAAGCTCTCCCCAATACCTAATCACTTCTTATCCATGTGGTCTCTCCGATACCTCAAATTTCTTGATGTTGTTTTTCAAGAGGTATCTTATCCAAGTGGTTTCTCTGATACCCGATATCCTTTCAAGTCCTATCTCTTCAAGAGATATATCTAAATTGTATCAAGTGGTATCATCTTCTCTCAAGTGGTTTTTCTCTCTATCTCTTCCCTCTATGCTTTCATTGAAGATCTTAAAAAGAGAAGTTCAAGCACCTTGAGAATGCAAGACCTATCGACACATGTTTTCCACAAGTGGTATCAACATATGGATTTACAAGTATTATCTATAAGTGAAATTTACAAGTGGCATCGTCGACTCGTAGTATCCACAAGTAAAGTTTAAATAATATCTTTCAACAAGTGGTATCTACAAGAAATCTCTACAAGTGGTATCTACTAGAATTGTTCAAGGATTACCTTACAAGTGGATACACATAAAGAAAATAGGGAGAATACTTTTGTGTGTCAAAAGCAAAGACAATTGGACAACGAATGCTTTTGTGTGTCAAAAGCAAAGAAACTAAGTGGACGAATAAATCCTTTGTGTGTCAAAGGAGTGGAACCTTTGTGTAAGGGGGAGTTTTCCTAAAATCTTTTGAAAAAGCTTTATTGAAAACCGTTTTAATTTCAAAATGGGTAATCTATTATATGGGAAAACTAGTTTGTAGAAACTCCTTTTTGGCCTCGTTTTGATTCTTCGGTGTTTATGCCAAAAGAGGAGAAAGTTTATTTGATCAATTATTTGGATTCTCTCTTGTGAGTTCACCCTATCTTATGTTTAGTCCAAAAGTGAGAGAATGCTTTTGGAGAACATAAAAGGGAAAATGTTTAGGGAGAATGTTCTCACCTTATCTTTTGCATAGATCATAAAAGGGGAGAATATTTCGATGATCAAAATCATATGAATTCTATTGCCTAGCTCTATGGTTTTTACAGAGACTCCCTTTTAGCTTAAGATTTGTTTTGGATTTTTGGTGTTTAATGCCAAAAGGGGGAGAATTTGTATGAGCTACATTTGGATGTTCTTATTTGATATCTCTTGTGATGCCAAAAGGGGGAGAATTCTTATTTCTTGTTTAGTGCAAAAAGGGAAGAATTCTCTAAGCTTTGTGCATACATATAGTCAAATAAGCTTTCTTTCTTATCATATGTTGACCTATATCCAAATGTTGCTATTAATGATGAATTTATCATCAATCACCAAAAAGGGGGAGATTGAAGGATCTAGACCCGCCATTATGTGTTAATGAAGTATTTAGGTGATTAATGACAAATGCACTTATGAGACTAACACTCTTATTGTTATATCATGTTTAGTCTCAGCTTGGATATAAAAGCAAAAATCCAAACAGGTATGTATTCATTAATGACAAATCTATTTGTAAGACTAACAATTCTATTGATTATCTATTGCTTAGTCTCGTTTGGATATAAAGATGAAAAATACAAGAGGTATGCATTCTACTTCTTCTTATTATATCTTGTTGCATTCATCGGATCCAAAATATAGGTTAAACTCCACCAAAAAGGTTAACTTGGATATGTGCATATGTTTCCATTATACATTTGTGTATGCACACATTTAGGGGGGGGTCCATTCTATATTTTGTGGTTTCATTAATATTGATCTATATTCTCTTTCCACATATATTAAGGATCTTTACTTTGTAACATATCCTTGAATATATTTAACTTGTGTAGTTAATATATTCATATGAGTATATGAGAGCATTTGACGGTGATTCCAGTATCGCACCCTTTCTCTTTGGTCTTCCGCATGTACCAGACATGCAAAGACTGGCAACCTAATCCAGCGCAGGCTAATACTGTGTCGGGGGCCAACGAATTTTCGAGGGAGTATGTCCCGGGCTTGGGAGGCGTCTTTGTAATACTCCAGAGTGGAAAACGGGAGAAAACCAGTTATTCAAAGGAAAAAGGGTTAATTAGAAATTGATCCAGAAGAAGGATCTAATAGAAAATAGTTAATTAGTCAGTTAAAAAAAGGGGTTAGCAGCAGTTTTTGGGCAGCGTGGGTGAGGCCTCAGCCCATGAGCTTTCGGCCCTTAGGTGGAGGAGGAGTCCGGCTTTAAAGGGGCCAAACCTAGGCCGCCCTCTCCTCCCCTATGGCCGCCACCCCACTCCCCCTTGCGCCTCCCTCATGGCTGCCTCCACCCTTCCCTCCCCTCTCCAAGCTGCCCCATCTTCCATTGGTGCCTCCTCCTTGCTACCGGTGTTCCCTGCTACCAACCAAGCGAAGAAAGGACCGTAGGACTGCATCCTTTTGAGAGGAAGGAAGGGAAAGAGGGAGATGATCTTCTTCATAGGGGTGGTTCATCATCTTCCTACGATTCTTCAAGGGTAACGACGAGTGTTCTTCGCTGTTTGATTAGTATATTATGCGTTTACGGTTTCGTTTAGTAGATCGATTACTTTTGCTGCTAGATCGCGTTCTGTCCAGATTAGTGCGTGGAAGTTTTGGCATCCTTAGAAGCGGAATCTGGGAATCTTGTCTCCTAGAGATAGTTGGGTTTTGTTCTTAGCTTTAATTGTCCGCTGAGAACACCCAATTCCGATTTACGGTTTAGAAGTTACGTTGATTTAATTGCTGCTGTCCCAAAATCCTGACGAGAATCTGCAGTCGTTTTGATTAATAATTAAGAAGCTGTTAGAGACCGAATTGGAGGTCTCCATCACCTAGAGAGTTGTAGTTTATCTCGTTATCTTTCATTTCCAACAAGAATCACGTCATTTGGACCTCTGTAGCAAAAGTTATGATTTTTCTTAGGGAGTCGGTGCTGTGGAATGATGGCTGGTCTGACAGGTTTTAGTGTTTCGACTTAAGCGTATACTTAGAGGAAAAATCAGAGGGGCTCACCATAACTAAAAATGTAGATAATCCTTCCAGATTTCAGGAAAACTAAAGATCATGAAATTCGGACGAACGTAGAGAAAGTTATGATAGTTTCTTTGTTGCTGTCCAGAGACCCGACGCGAGAATTGATACTCTGTTGTATGGCTTGGTAGGGCTAGTAAAGGGACGAATCAGAGAACCTCACCAACTAGGTTTAGAAGGGGAATTCAATAACCTTTTCAGAATGTCCAAGATCTCTTTATTTGGATTTCTTTACAATTAGTTATGTTTTTTTGAAGGTGACTGTCCACTGGTAGGACAGACTGGTAGTTGGTAATAGAATTGGGGACCGCGTTTTAGTGGCCGTTATGCTCGATTGTATCTATAGTTTTGCTTTTGAATCTATATGGTAGCCTTAGTGTGTCTCATATGTTATCCAGTGTGGGTTTGATTCGGAGCAGCACCGTATCCCCAACCTCCTCGTTTGCACGGTTGAGGCAAGTGCATTGTTGTTAAATGGGTGTGATTGATTGGCTATGTTTGTGTGCTATTTGATATATGGTTGCATAGCAAGATGACTTACTTGATGAATGTTTAAGTATGGTGATGGCTCAAATTATGCTTATGCTCTCGTGGTTCAATGTTGTTGTCTTTTGGTAAGATTGATGATGAATGAGAGATGAGCATTTGCATATTGAGAGCATATTGAGGCTTGGTCACGCGGTGACCAAGCATGTTTCCCTTTGAGATCCCCGTCATGAATGTGATGGGCCCGAGATCCTCACTCGTGGAGCGTGGGCTTGAGGTCCCGTTACTTGCGGAGTAACGGGCAATTGATCCTGTGCGCGCTGCGCGCAGCATGGGTATCTTGGCGGCGGTTGCATACTCTGCACACGGTGTAATGCACACGAAAGTTAAAGATAAAGGTTCCTTGAGCATTGCATTTGCATATGAGATGTTTTATTGTTGATCTCCTTTACATGTATGTTGATGTTATAGTTTTTATGTACTTGCTGAGTCTGTGGACTCACTCTTGCTTTATTGTTGTTTTAGGTACCGAGCCAAGAACGACATGTATGGGGAAGTAGTCCGCTAGTCACACACATGCCACATGAACTAAATAAAGTTGAATGATCTTGGATCGTAATTGTTTTTAGTAATTGGGCAAGATACTCAAAGGTTCATTATGTCTTGTCTCTTGCAGGGGTTTAAGTATAATAATGATGAGTAGTGGAACTTTATACTTCATTGGATTGCTAGATACTTAGCATGTCTTTGATTATCTTTTGATGTGTCTGGATGATAGTTTAGTTAATTTATAAATTATCTGTATGTTGGAACCTCCGTGTAATTAATTTTACAAGGGAGGTTCTGCCGAAATTTACTAAAGTTGCCTTGATTAGAATTATTAGGGTTTTGTTTAGTAGCATTCCAGGCTCATGTCGGGCTGGGGTGTTACAGTCTTAGTGTTCTACGATTTCGATTTGGCCTTAACGACTTGCCGCTACGCATCTTCCTGTGAGACGACTCGGGAACCGATAAGGCGACACACTTTTCTTGTTCCTTCGGTGTCTTCTCTACGGGAACCGATGAGGTGGCCTTCTGAAGCGAATGTTGAGGTGGAGTCATCGAGGGTCCTGTTGGAGAGGCATGGTCATGTCGAGATCACGATACTATAGGGTCTAGGTCGATGTCCTTCTTGAGCACTGGATAAAAGTGTGCTAGGTATCCCCTAGTGTTCTGATGTTTTCATTCGGGTGAATCTCCAGCGGGACAGCCATAAAATTGTCATGTACCATGTCCACCTAGACCCTAGTGTAACCCTGCGCCACCTGGGCACCGTGCTGCACTGTCCTTTCTTGGCATGGATACATCATCCCCCGCGCAGCCTCAATAGAAATAGACCCAGCCATCCTCACTTGGAGCTTGCAGGGCGTCGCCTCCTACAAAACGAAACACAATTAGCTAAGGCATCCTATAGGTTTATTTTTGGAGCATTCTAGAGATGTACATTACCTTGATGTCGTCGATAGGTAATTGGATGTCGTGATGTTCAGAATTTTGCATGGACGCAACGCTACTCTGATGTTGAGGAGGACTGTCTCCCAAAATAATAGGGGCAGCTTGCGACTGGTTGAGGAGTACTTGATTCAATTGATCCTGTAATCTTGCTATCTGTCCTTGAAATTTTGCAGTAAGCACTTGTTCCAACCGGTTGTCGTACTTGGCCTTGGATCTCTTCCTACTCCTATATATGCAGTAGTCGTTTGCGAATCCATCCCTTTAAGGTACGTAAACCCCAACGCCTCGCATACGACCTGGGTGCTTCTTGTTTCCCAGGGCCTCTGATAGTACATCCTTCTCCCTGTTTGCTTCGAAAGAGCCTTGGAAAGATGTGGAAGTCAATACATACTACAAGATGTCATCATATTATTATAGACAGTATGAAGTTATGGACTTATTAACCACTAGGTAGTTTGACATATTTACCAGACGTTGGGGCACTTTCTCGTCTGCCTTGTTTGTGAAAGAGATGCCACCCGAAGGTGTGGATGATGCCCTCGCTCTTAACCAGGTTCGAGCGCGCTCGTTTGTGATCTCAGCAAATGGCGGGGTTGCATTCTCGTCCTCCGCCACCCATTGCGTGGTTTTACCTACATACCTAGCGGTGTTGAGTTTGTGGGTTGGGTGTTTTGTGCCTGGAGAGCCTTGTGCGCCACACTTTGCTCCTGAAATTCGGCCGTCGTCTTCATCTGCACAAAGGCGCCCCATATATCCTGCGATAAGATTTTATACTTTGTGAAGGGCGTCGACCCGTGTTCACGTACTTCGTGACAAGCGTGCTCTTAAAGGTCCTCCACGCATGTCCCATCGCGAGCAATGTCTGTCGTTCCACACGTGCCTGGTCTGCTTCTGGTCTCTATTTGCTTAGCCCTGCTTCTATAATTGGACCCACAATGTTAGTAGCACTCTTATTAGATTTAGATATATTGTCGGTGCTAGAGATGTCCTCATTAGCTTACCATCCATAGACAGACGGACAGATAGAGAGATGAATCAAATTCTTGAAGATATGTTAAGAGCTTATGCTCTAACCAATAGGACAAATTGGGATCAAAGTTTACGTATGCAGAATTTTCTTATGACAACCGCTATCATGCCAGCTTGCAAATGAATTTCAGTTAGAAAATTTTTAGTTAGAAAAATTTAAGTAAATATGCGCTTAATTAAACATAACTAATTAGTTGATCAAAATTGAAATGAATTTCTAAAGATGCAAATTTGGCCTTTTTTTCTCAGTGTGTTGTTCACCTACTTAGGATGAACTTGAGGCTTGTCGCACAATGATTTATATGAATTTTGTCTGAAATAATTCAATTCCTACTCAAATACAAAAGAAAGTTTCTGTATTCCAAATGGATCATAATCTTATGGCAAAATTGGCTACGAGACATCACAATTTCGTGTTATCAGCTGTAGGACACCCAAATTTCTTGTCTTTGTCGAAAGACACTACAAAAATATGTCTATCTACTGTGGGATACTAAGGTCAATATAATATCATTTATAGGCTGAAGAGGAGAGAGAAGTCTAGTGAAAAGTCCATTTCCCCCTTTCGGTCGGGCCCATTTGTAGTTTGCTCGGTCGGATCATGGCAGCTAGTAGAGAGTCATAGTTGGCTTGGTCGGACCATGGTAGCTAGCAGAGAGAGAATAGAGGAAGCATAGGCCATGGTGCAGGGCTCTAGACGACATCGGCTTTGACGAGCGGTGGCTCGAGAGGCATAGGCAATGCCCAAACTAGGTTGGCGAACTTCAGGAGGAGATGGTTGGCTGCGTTGCAGTGGTTGCATGCGGCGATGGTGCTCACGACGAGCAGGATCAGCAGCCGAGGCAGTGGCTAACGACAGCGATAACATTTTGGTGAGGTTCTGGTGAAGGCGAGGTGAGCATGGGGTAGAACGCGACATGGGCAAGACGGTGGTGAGGTTGATGATGACAAGAGCTCACCGGCAGCGATGAAATCGACAACGACGGTGGTTCGGGCGACAATAAGGAAGATGGCTCGATTTCGACCAATGGCTGCAAGAAAATGCAATTAACTGGGGTTGATGATTGGTAGGAAGGTGGAACACATTGTGACATAGTTGGGTTTGACATAAGGTCACCGGAGGTGCAGATCGAGTGGCGACCGGAGGTCGAGAAGATGGTGGTGGCACGTGAGTTTCGACGAAACGGTGATACAGGAGGGGTTGTATAGGGGAATGCAAAGAGGAGAGAGGGAAGAGAACGGTGCTATCCCAACCTTTGATTCGAGCTCCTTTTTTACCCAGGTTGTTGCCATTGTCGAGGCGCTCTCGCGCGCCGTGGGTCACTATCGCTAGCTCGCCTCAGAGCTTCTCCACCCCAACCGACTATTCCAGTGAGATCCTACCTTCTCTCTGTTACTTGTGACACGCTCAGTTGTCAGCTTTATTCGCCGTATAGCCATCGTCGTCGTTGCAGTGGGCAACTGCTACCATTATGGGTAGTTGTGCACCTTATCTGGCCGCTGCATGTCTCACCGTCGCCACCAATGCGGACGCCAAGGCTGACGGATCCCATTTTGCAATCCACCGACCACCTTCGTTAAACTCCCTGTCGGCGTCTAGCTTGGCCAAAGAGGATTCGGTCGGGCTACGGCCCGACACGCGTGAAGCGTTGGTTCGACAGCACCGGGACTGGTTATGGGCACTCGGAGTCTTTTTCAAAAATTGTTTCTCCTCTCCGGCCGAAAATGGTATAATAATAGCTGCAGTGTCCCATAACAAAGAAACATATTTTTGTAGTGTCTTTTGACAAAGACACGGAATTTGGTGCCTATCGGGCGGAAGCGCATATAATCACCTGGTGTCACAGAACACCGGGTTCAAAAAAAAATTTAGCGAGGATCAACTTATATATACCACATGTGCACCCCCCGGCCTAAAAACTGTGCACCCCGGAGTCGTCCCACGCGGCGACGCGGGTAAGCGGCCTAGGTTCATCGCTAATGATGTTGTGGTTCATCGTTGATGATGATGTGATTCATCGCTTCATTAACTTGAAAGAAGGTAAGTACTAAAAGGTAATTTATTTACTTAACTACTTATTTTTTTTTTATCATTCTACTATTTTTTACTTGAGAATTCTAAGATATTTTGTTCTCTTCTTTTTTATACCATTAAGGTTGGATAATGTATTTTGCCAATATGATCATTTTTTGTTCGTGGTTTCGTCCTTAGTTCCTTTATTTTGATAAGTGTTGACACGATCTATGCGCATACAATGATTACCACAAGCACACGAGTCGGTTGTAGTTTTTCACATGAGTATCCAAGGTTATCGATATCAAAGACCCGGTCGGCCGGCGGCACAAGGGCCTAGCAGGCGGGGCTCCAACAACTTCCGGCCTTCATAACTTTTGTGTCTGACCTCCGATTTGAGCAAATATTATATGCATTTGGATCGGCTCAACTAGGCGGATGTCATGGTAACCTCCAATTTTATCATTTGATAAAGTTTATTTTTGCACATTTTCCAAAGGAAGCTTTTTATCAACTCTTTTTAGCCAATGTCCTGCGAAAAAAGTGAAATACAACATATCTCCGGATTTCGTTAGGGTTAGTTGCCAAATGGCACAATTTAGCACAAATACCGCTGTAAATGATAATAATATGGGGTGAGTAAAGCATAAAAAATGAGCACCAATAGTAAGCATATTGATCACTACTTCTTTATTATTGTATATTATCATCGGTTATGTTGAATAATTGATGTTAAAAATAGACGTAAGTGTTACTATTTAGTATAATATTACTTGAAAAATTCATATATTATTGCATACGTGATGAAATATTGAACCGCGATTAAATTTATTTTAGTTCCACCCTTGATGCCTATAATCGATGACATAAAATTGTGATGTCGTCTACCAAATTTTACATAATCCTATTTCTCATAGCTAACACATAGGACGCTGCTACAGGACGGTATCATGTCAGATACACCCATCGACGGATAGGAACCAGCCGTCAAATCAGGCGTCATCGAACGAATGAAGCACCGCATCTCCCTTGCATTCACGCTCGCCAACCTCCACGAATCGCGAGGCGCCTCGGTGGCCTGATCCCGCGCAGTCGTCCCTGCCTCCTACGCGTGGCTCCAGGCCCCAGCGGCGAACCGGCGTGGCTCCGAACGAACCCGGCTCTCTAAAACATTATCGTCAAATGTCTCATCATATCCATATCGATTGCAATCCTTCAACAATCTTGTACGGCATTTTTCTTTTTCGTTTTCTTTTGAAACCAACCATCTACGGCAACTTTGTGGGAAATGCAATGCAATCCGTAAGTGATGCTCGGTTCCACTGAAGCCTTGACCAGAGTCCTCGATTCTCCAAGCCAACGGCTATAGGCATTGCAGTCGTGCAGCTGCCGCAGTTACATTTGTCAGTGTGTCACGGTGGGTATACCTGGAAACCTTTTTTCGAATTTGCCATTATCCTCTCTTTTTTTTGAAGGTGCCCTTTTCCTTTTGGGAAGCTTCAAGCTCACAGTAGCCACTGGCCAGTGTCATCACTCTCCTCTTCGTCGTCTTCTCACCAACCAACTCCCAAATCCCACCCAAAGATCCCGTTTTGATCCAAGAAACCCCTCGCAGCCAGCAAAAGATCGCGGCTTTCGGCTCTCAATGATCGCCTGCGCCGCGTTCCTGGCCCTCCTCCTGGCCCTGTCATGCGCGCAGGAGCGGCGGTTCTTGGCGGCCGATGGGGCGGTCGGTGTGAACTGGGGCACCGTGTCGTCGCACCGCGTTCCGCCGCCGGTGGTGGTGGACCTGATGCGGGCGAACCGGATCGGGAAGGTGAAGCTCTTCGACGCCGACCCGGGCGTGCTGCGCGCGCTCGCCGGCAGCGGCATCCAGGCCATGGTCGGCGTCACCAACGGCGAGCTCGCCGCCATCGCGGGGTCGCCGGCTGCCGCCGACGCGTGGGTCGCGCAGAACGTGTCGCGGTACGTCGGCCGCGGCGGAGTCGACATCCGGTGAGTGTCCCGGGGTTGGGTCTATTGTAGTGAGGCATTTTAGTATAAATAGTAATTCTTGGTTGAGGTTTCTTGTTGTTTGAGTGGACAATGCAGGATTTATTTAGCTAATTTGTGTGTAATATAGTTGGATTAGATATTTAAGGTTATTTCTATTTGAAATGTAGTTGTTGCATTTCTTTAGCTTTAGTGTAATATGTTAGCCTGGTATTCACTACCACCCAGTTATAGGCACGAAGATGACTGCCTCTTTTACAATATTGTGCTTTGATTTCTTTAGTTATAGTTGAGCATGTTTCCTTAGTTGAGCCTATTGATTGCTCTGTGCTAAAGATGAGATTTTTTTATGTCATCTGTTAGATTTGATGTTATGCTTTTCGAATAGTGGCCTGCGATCTCACTACTATCTAGTGGTAGACATGAAGATGGGTTATTGGGTTGGCCCTGGTTTTTTATTTATGTTCTTGGATTGTACTTTCAATTTTTGGAAACTGGTGCCTCCTTTATTAAATTCAGTTGCATTTGCCCATGAGCTGTTTAGTTTAATGTCAATGCTGAGATACTGTTGTTGTAGCTGCGGTTGTTGTTTCAATTTGCAATGAGATGCCTGGTTTGATTTATTTGAGCATTTACTACATGTTGGTCTTGTGCCTTAGATTTGTATGACCTCTTGATATGCTTGACTGGTATGTATGTTTTATCATTGCCCAATTTATTGATTGATATGAGACATTTCTTTTCAAATTATGCATTCTTTCCATTTAGAAATGTAGTGGTGCTGCTGCTTCTTGTTTTTTCTCTTCTTTTTTTAAAAAGGCGATTACTTTATGCTATAGAGTACACTGATGCCAAAATCTGTTTTTGTTTGTTGATTAATTATAATGTACTTTTCGACTTTATGTCCTTACTAAGGTTATATCGAAAGCTTACTTGCACAAACAGGGACTGTTAATATTAGCGATGTGTATTTCCATACATAGATTGTTGGTAGTTGCTATTTGTTCCATATATACATTGTATAGATTATGGTAGTTAAGATTAGTTTTGATCTTGTAAATCTCCTAGAATTATTTGTTACTACTATTGCCGATCCGACACGGCAATATAAGTTCAGCGCCGGCATAGCCTATTGGCTTACAACCTTTCTTCCTATTCAGATTTTTCTCGATCCCGGTCCTACATGACGTCGGTCAACCGGTGTCCGATCGGCTCCAACGTCGCTTCCATCATCTCCTTGAAGACACCATTTCCCACCGTTGTTCCGGTACGATCCATGTTGCTCCTTGAGGAGCTTTGCTTCGGTAATGCCGCCATGATCACCGCAGCCACGACTCTCTTCTCTGGCACCACTGCCTAGTTCCCCACCTGTGGGGACTCCTGTCGGGGTGACCGCGGCGATCACAACTCTGGTGGCAAATCCAACCACAAGAACAAAAGAAAGAAAGGTGGCAGCGGCGGCAACAAGCAGTACATCGGTGGGCCCTCCAACTCCCGCGGTCCACCGGCACCCATCGGACCATGGGTGTGCTTCTCCCTGTGGTCCGGCCAAGCCCAACCATGGGGCGGTGCCTGGCGCGCCCCTTCCACCGCCAGCCACCTCGATTAGCGTCTGCCATCGACACCGGCGCAAGCCTACGACACCATGGCAGCGCCCTCGTACCCGTCCAACAGCACTCCAAGCTGGGATAGCTCTAGCCTCGTCTCCGCCATCGACAACATGTCCCTTCATGGCGGCAACGGCAGATGGATAATGGATTCCGGTGCAACCTCGCACATGGCCTCCGATGACTCCACTCCATCTCCTTTTTACCTCCTTCCTCTAGTGTCACAGTCGGGAACGGCACCTCCATGCCTATTCTCCGCTTGGGTCACACATCTATTCCTACCCTTTCAGGTGTCTTCTTTCATCTTCACAACATTCTTGTCGTCCCATCTATTGTCCACATACTCCTTTCCGTTTGACAGTTTACCTGTGACAATTCTTGCCCTATTGAGTTTGACTCTTTCGGTTTTTCTGTCAAGAACCTTCAAACCAAGAGCGTGATTCTTTGCTGCAATAGTGATGGGGATATCTACACACTCTTCCCACCGCACCTCCACCAACGTCCACCCACCATGCTCTCTTGTTCGCTGCCCCAGCCTCCTTGTGGCATCGACGATTGGGTCATCCAGGCTGTGACGCCATGGTCTCTTTGCAGCAGTCGTCTTTAATTTCTTGTAATAAAGTAGATCGTTCAACGTGGCATGCTTGTCAATTGGGCAAACACGTTCGACTGCCTTTTCCAAATTCTACTTCCAATACTAGTTCTCCGTTCCCGTTAATTCATTGTGATTTATGGACGTCTCCTGTACCTAGCACTTCCAGTTTCAAGTATTATCTCGTTATCATTGATGATTTCTCACTCTTTTATTGGTCTTTCCCTCTTCGCCAAAAATCGTGTGTCCACGAAACCCTCGCCTCCTTCATCGCATACGTCCGTACACAATTTTAGCTTCCCCTTGTCTATACAAGCAGACAATGGGATGGAATTTGTGAATTCCACGTCATTGGACCTTTTTCGCATGCACGACATCCATCTCCGTCTTTCTTGCCCCTATACTTCTCAAAATGGGAAAGCCGAACGTGCAATTCGAACCCTCAACGACAATATGCACGCTCTCCTTTTCTGAGCCCATATGCCATCATCCTTTTGTCTGAGGCACTCGCAACGACCACATACCTTCTGAACCGTCGCCCCTTCAAAGCCATTCAGTCCCTCCCACCTTATGAGCACCTGCATTGCCGACCTCCTTCCCTCCACCTCCGTGTATTCGGGTGCTTGTGCTACCCCAACCTCTCATCGATAGCCCGTCACAAGCTCAGCCCACGGTTGGCAACATGCGTCTTTCTTGGATACTCTTCATCTCACAAAGGCTACCAGTGTTATGATGTTTCCACCAGATGCATCATCCTCTCATGTCATGTGTTCTTTGATGAAGCGGTGTTTGCTTTCTTTGTCCACAATTCCTCGACTGCACCTAAATCATATGATTTTCTCCTTAATTTTGTCTCTACACAACACCGTTACTTGTGATCCATCCGACTAGTGGCTCCAGTTGCACCATTGCCCCTACCTCAGCTGTCACACACCCTGCCACAGGCTCTGTTGTGTCTACCGCAAGCACTGCCACGTCTACCCCTCTCCTACCACGTCAGCTGCTGCGGCAAACCTCCCTACCACAATCACTGTTGCCTCGCCTGCCGCGGCAGCGACTCCTCTTGCATGTGTCGTCTTCCCTCCAGTTTGGCGACATCATGACAAAGGGGCTTCCCATTCAGCTATTTCAGGATTTCTGGTCCAGTCTCTGCATTTGGAAGCCGCACGATTCGACTGCGGGGGGATGTTAGCGATGTGTATTCCATAGATAGATTGTATATCTTATGGTAGTTGCTATTTGTTCCATATATACATTGTATAGATTATGGTAGTTAAGATTAGTTTTGATCTTGTAAATCTCATGTAATTGTTTGTCAATTGTCATTACTATTGCTGATCCGGCACGACAATATAAGTTCAGTGCCGACAAAGCCTATTGGCTTGTGGCCTTTCTTCCTATTCCCTTTTACAGTTAAGCTGCTGATGCTTCGAAGGCACTGAATCACCTTTACTTAGTATTACATATTCGATAAGAAACATGAAGCGTAATAATTGAGTCAGTATAATGTAAGTCATATTCTAGTCGGAATTACCATTAAAATAGGATAATGAGAACTATATGCTCAGTTTCTAGATCGATGTTGAATTGTGTAGATCAAGGTGGATTGTCTATATCACTACAAAGCAGAATACATCAGGGCTTTTTTTTAATGTATCAGTAGTGTTTGGTGTTCGATCAGAGGCTTTTAGATTCAATCTAATGGCCATGGTAGCTACTTCTCATTATCCTGTTTGAAGACCGGTTCGCATTTGAAATTTCCCTTAAAAGACTAATTCAGCATTTCATTGAGTGCCATATCTCTTTAAATTCAGTTTTACATAGCGGAATTCTGGAAACAACTGTTCTCAGCTTTCTCATAGTAATCTGTTTCTGCCGCTACAGTGTCAGGAATGTACCAGAAATAATTTTTTTAATCTTTTTTCCTCTTAGTAATTTGGATTCTACAATCTGTGTCCTTACTCACTATTCACTATTCACTTCACTGAGCATGGATTTAGATTTAGAAGATGAGTAGCATTGCAGAATGTACCCCTCAGTTAAATTGATATTTCCTAGTTCGGGTTAATAATGCTTGCAGTGAACTGATGATGATTGCGTAGTAGTCTCAATTTCTTTTTCACCAAATTTCATGTGCAATAATGAATGACGTCTACTCTAGATTGAGCTTGTTTTTCCTTTTAACCTTTTAAAGTGATATAGTTATTTGGTAATTGACTATATCTGACTTATTGATTGTGTTAATGAGTAATAACTATACGAATTTTATACAGATATATTGCTGTGGGAAATGAGCCTTTCCTGACAAGCTACCAGGGTCAATTCCAGTCATATGTTCTTCCAGCGATGACAAACATTCAGCAATCACTGGTGAAAGCTAATCTTGCTAGCAATGTGAAGCCAGTAGTCCCATGCAATGCTGACGCTTATCAGAGTGCTTCTGTCCCATCACAAGGAGTATTCAGGACTGAGCTGACTCAGATAATGACCCAGCTCGCGGCTTTTCTCAGTTCCAGTGGAGCTCCGTTCATTGTCAATATCTACCCATTCCTTAGTCTTTACCAAAGCTCCGACTTTCCACAAGATTATGCCTTCTTTGAGGGATCTACTCACCCAGTTGTAGATGGCCCAAACGTGTACTACAATGCTTTTGATGGCAATTTTGACACATTAGTTTCTGCTTTGAGTAAACTTGGCTACGGGCAACTACCAATTGCAATTGGTGAGGTGGGTTGGCCAACTGAGGGAGCACCAAGTGCAAACTTGACTGCAGCAAGGGCATTCAACCAAGGGCTTATCAATCGTATTGTGAGCAACAAAGGAACTCCACTTCGTCCTGGTGTACCTCCGGTTGATGTCTATCTTTTCAGCCTTCTTGATGAAGAGCAGAAGAGCATACTACCTGGAAACTTTGAGCGACACTGGGGGATCTTCTCGTTTGATGGACAAGCCAAGTACCCATTGAATCTTGGGTTAGGTAGGCCAGTACTGAAGAATGCTAAAGAGGTGCCATATCTTCCATCACGATGGTGCATCGCAAACCCTGCTCAGAATCTTGACAGCGTTGCAAATCACATAAAGCTTGCTTGCACTATGGCTGATTGCACCACTCTCTACTATGGAGGGTCGTGCAATGGCATTGGGGAGAAGGGCAACGTTTCTTATGCTTTCAACAGCTACTATCAGCTGCAGAAGCAGGACGCAAAGAGTTGTGACTTCGATGGGCTTGGGATGATAGCGTACCTTGATCCATCCATGGGCGATTGCCGCTTTCTTGTTGGTATTGATGATAGTAGAAGCTCTGCAGCCACCTCTTGCGGCGGCTGTTTTGGGGTTTGTTGTAGGGTGTGGGTTTTAGCTTTCTGGGTGTTCGTGTACCTAAGAATGATGGGTTCTGCCTGATGTCGAAACTTATTCATCTGGCCACGATGTGCGTGCCCTGGTGAAATAGTTTGTATTGTTGGCTTATAGGGTTAGGAAGGGGGGGGGGGGTGTATTCTTGCGATATATGAAAATTATATTATTGTGAGATTAGGAAATTAGACATTCTACTCATATACATGAAAATTAATTTGTTGGGGAAATTTCTCCTTTGTGATTCTCAGTTTCCCTCCTGTTAAAGAACCAAGAGATGTTTTATTGGCGAGTAGCAGTATTCCAGTACACATTACATGCTCAGAGAAGAGCAGTGGAGTACAACATTATTCCAGCACAATTTATTCTATATTTTTCACATTACTGCTCAACAAGCCTGAGCATGTTCTTTCAGAGTGCTGATGGCGGTGGAGTAGGCGGGCAGCAGTTGTCGCCACAGCATGCGTGGCCACAGGTTACCTTTGGATGCTGCACCAGCCAGCAGCACTGGCATGCTGAAATGAAACGAATCCAAGATGAAGTTCACCAAAAAGCCATGAGACTGATGTTAACATGCCAACAGCAGAGAAACATGATTGACAGACTAACTGCCTGCAAGGCTGCAATTCTACTTAAAAAGAAACAAGCTTTCTAAGAAAAAGAACGACTAAATTAATATCGTGGTGACAGTCAATGTTGATGTTTCAGAAACGCTAAGAAAAAGAAAAACTAAACAGAGTGAGAAAAAATAGACAGTTTCCTGGTTTATGACTTACGCAGTGAAGCAGTGGTGGTTGTGATGAAGAGAGCAAGCAGCATGAGCCAGGACACAAGGGCTAGAATAGTGTTCTTCCTCATGTCTCTTGTTTCTTCTCTATCTTCTCTTGATGCTTTAGAGTTGAGAGCTTTCAGGAGATCTACATGCAAATATGGAAATGTGCTATGTGTATATATACTAATTGAGAGAGTTCAAGCAAGTGGCCGACTGAGCATATCCCATATGCCCTAGCTGGAATTTGTGATAAGATGCAGCCGCTTGGCTGGACCTGGAATGATCTGTCGGTGTAGATGTTGGACTGTTGATAACTTGAGATCACATCAGACTCTGTCAGTGTTGACTCTTGGAATGGTATTTTTCACAATTTCTTCGTCGCTTACGCGCAGTGCATTTGATTTCAGTATTGTTTCTTCTGACCCAATAAATGTCGAGCGGTGATGCTATGTATCCAACATCTGAGGAATTTTAGGATTTATATAAGATGTAGAATTCTGAGGACAGTAAAATGGTGATAAGGTAATGTAGTACGAGCTCGAAAGAAGCAGTTACCTGTGGAAAAAAAGAGAATCATGTCATACCTCGTTTCAAAATACAAGGCCCTGTTTCTTTTCCCTACAAAGTCTTTTGAGGCTAAACTTCGACGCTCACTTGTGTCATAACATATTAACAACGAGTATAAAGTTCTAATCCTATGAACGTACATTTGAAGGCGAATCTAGTGGTACTATATTTACATGATCGAATTAATGTATGATTAAGCAATTGTTCGCCAAAATTTACAAAGTTTGACTATTGTTCCAAGTTACTACATTTTGCTGTCCTTAGATTTAATATTCAGATGGGTCAGGGGCTTAGTTAATCTTTACTTCTTAAGGATGTCCCACAATTAGTAATTGCAAACTGTCCCAAACATCTAAAGACATTTCCAATAATCTTGTCTCTAACATATGCTACATCATCTTTAGAGACAACATTTCTAATAGATAGTATCTAGCATCTCCAATAGATAGTCTCTAGCACTTTCTAACATTTATATTTTATAATTTTCCTTTGAAACGACCTTACATATTAACTAAAGCAGATTAATGTATCATATATTGTTTCGCGTGCATAACAATCTCTTCGGAAAGAGACGATCTGTGCTCTCTCTCTCCTCCTCCTCTCTCTTCTACGTAGGATTTTGTTGACATGACATAGTTAAGAGACAACAATAAATACTATTAGAGATGCCCTAGGAGAAATCACACATAATTGTAGTACTATCATTAACTAATTAACTTGTCTTGCGAACAAAACCCTCTGATACTTCGAGAAAGTCAACTTATCATTAACAATGAATAGTTGAGGGCCCAATTAGTCAAAGCTGCTGAGACAGCAGCTCAATATCACAATGTGAACCTTTTCTTCTATATTCAGTAGCTAAATACATCGAGTGAAATTTGTAAGAATACGCTCCAAACAATTCATCATAGTTACAAAAAATTACGCAAACTCAAAATCAGCTGCAGCTGCAGCCTATATATTCATGTGGCAACTGGCAATCCGATAAAAAAAAAGCCCCAACATCTATCACTTATCGTCAGGAATGGAGGTCTATGTTCAAGCTGCAACAATCATTTCGCTGAAACTGGTCACAAATATTTTCCGTGAGGCCTGAGACCTCAAGTAACCCGTATGAGTAGAAGTACCATGACAAACATACAGGTCATTACGAAAAGCATAAGCCATTGGAAGCATGTTGTCTTAGAGGTCAACGAATACACCCCCACTGCTCGGGCATTTGCACGGCCGGTGCCTGCCAAGCTATGTTCCACAGCCCTCTCAGTTGAATCAAGTATCTGCAACAACAGTAAGTGAACATTCTTGATAGACATCCAGCAAAAGGAGAAATTTTCACATTCAGGAGGTCATCAAAGCTCTATCCTTAGATGAATCATATATTTGTAGTGGAGTGATCCTGTTACAGAACAATACTGCATTATTAACAGTTTGTCTGCTCATGCCTGTTACGCCTGAAGCCCATCAATTTTACATCTTACCTATACACAGCTATACAATAACATGTACCAGTGATCCAAATACCTTTCATCCAGATAGAAAGAACTAGTATAAACTGGTAGACCGGTTTGCCTACTGAATATTAGAGAGGACAGCGAAGAGGATGGGAATGGGAGAAAAGAGAGGTCGGCTGGGAGGAATGGTACAGAATTGAGTCCCTGACATATAGGTGGTACATGTAATTTCACTGACGGAATGGTAATTTGGACAGAGGGGGCAGATTGCAAGGAAAAGAGTAAATTTTCTCTAAACCATTGCAATCGTACCATTCCAAAGTTGACCGAAAATACCATCGCAAAGGCCAATTTTTTTGCAAAATACCATCAACGTCACGATTTCCATCCTAGTGGTGCAAAATGACCATTATGCCCTAGTGGTGCACGCCAGCCAGAGTAGCTGCGTGGTGGCGTCTAGGTTGTTCGGCGCAGTCAGCTCCTCCGCTAGCCCCACCGGCCACCGGGCTCTGCCTCAGGCCGCGCTGCCGATTCGGGTCCACCCCATCCCGGGGGACTCCAGCGGCAACTGCCGTCGGAGCTCCCCGCTCTGCTTCAATGACCCCGCCGAGACCTGCCGGTGCAGCACCACCCTCATGCCGACACTTGCTGGTGCAACACCACCCTCATGCAGCACCACAGCTAATTTGGTTGGGAGTTGGGACTCTCCCAAGGTGGTGAATCGACACGCAGAGCTGGTTGCCGAGCTTGGGACCGACGATAATGGCGGGCAACAAGAAGCAGGTGGGCTTGAGGGGCAAATGAGCCATTTAAGAAATTCTCTCTCCTAGATGGACGTTAACGGGACAAACTAATGGAAAACGTGACGGCGATCAGTGTTACCGGGACACGCGTGTACAAAAAAAAAAAAAAAAATTGGCACGTCGACACGCATCCGACATGGTGCGACACGCGGCTGACACCTTTTGCCGTGTCCAAAGCATAAAACATGCCTTCCAAGCCCGCGACGCAAGCAAATTTTCCCGCGCCTGATTCTTCACACCTCCTATACCGATTTTCATCCATTTTTGTGCTTGCAGGCGTCTAACAGAACAACAGCCATGGCTAGGTCGGAACCTTGGAGGAAGCATGAGAGGAATTAAGATTTAAGAAGGGTAGAAGACCAGGGGGAAGAAGAAATTTCGGATTCCTGACTGATTTTGCATCATGCATCCAGGAGAAGGCAGCCATGGCTAGATTGTAAGCATTGAGGTTGAGGAGGGCAGGAAGGAAGAAGCATCAGACTGAGAGAGAGAACTCGGAAGAAAGAAGAGTAATGGAAGAGGAGAGCAGAACTCGGAGAAGACGATGGGGGAAGAGGCAAGGCCATATGAGTCTGTCAGGCAGGTGGCACACTAGTCAAAGGCTGTACAGCGCCACAGTGATTCATTGCAAAATATAAAATAAATTGTTTTGAATTGTCTTGTCTCCAGTTTTTCAAGAAATCTAATTATACTGACCCATATGTAGACCATCACTTAAATCTCTCAGACATGTGGGCCCTAATATATGATGGATAAGTCTCTGTGTGAACTTTTTGTGTGTGAGCTTTTTTCTTTTTTTGCTTTAAAGCATCTTAGACTAACTTTTGCTTTTCTTTAGCATCTTAGACTAGCTTTTGACTAGCATCTAGGACAAGATCTTTGCTTTAGCATCTTAGAGGACATAGAGGGATGAGCATCAGGGCCAGAGCATCCTAGACTAGCATATGCTTGGCATATGCTTGGCATATCTTGGTGTTTAGCCCTATAAATATGTATCCTCAACCCCTCGAGTTGGTATGACATTGTGAAGAGAAATATACAAGAAAAATTGCCCCATCTCCAAGTGTCATCCTCTCCATGAGAGTAAGGATCTTGCTATCACCAATAGTAAGAGTCCGGTGACTAACAAGTGGTATCGAGCTTGTGTATCCTGTAGCTGAGCATCTCCGCTCATCTCCTTCTCGGCCTCGCAGCGGCCCGGCCGTGAGTGCAGCAGACTCCGCCGCCCACGCTCACTCCTCTCCGAGGAGGCGGCGGCTCGTCGAGCGCCTCTCTCCACGCAACACCCCGATGCGCGCCATGTCCGCGAGCGATCCAGCGTTCGGTCGCCTCGAGCACGCGGCGTCGTGACGGCCGAAAGCTCGCCGCGGCAAAGCGTAGCGCAGCGGCGGCAGAACGCACGCGCGCAGCGGCGCAAAAGCGTCGGTATGGCGCGGTATGGCGGCGGCGAGGCGGAGGCGGAAGCGGCAGCGGCAGATGCGCGCGTGCGGCGCGGCAGAGGTCAAGGTCTCGCGCGGCAGCAGCTCCATCTCTGCGATGAGGCGCACGCGGACCTTGAGCGGCGAGAGAGGAAGCGAGCGGCGAAGCGGCGCGATGGGTAGCGCGACGCCCACGAGCTTAGCGGCGATCGAGACAGCGCGCGCGCGCGATGGCGCTCTCGAGGAGGCGCGCTGGCGGTGGCGCTCGAGGAGGCGCGCGACGGCGGTGGCGCTCACGAGGAGGCGCTTCGGCGGTGGCGCTCTCGGAGGAGCGCGCACGACAACGGCGGCGAGACGGTCGATAGAGAGCGGCCTTCACAGCGGCGTGGCTCTCTCCCGGACCGCACCGTGGTTACCACGGGTTCCGGTGTTGTCGGGGCCGCCGCCCGGCGGTGGTGGCCTACCTCACCAAGGCCAACTACGTCGAGTGGGCGCGGTGATGAAGGTGAGCTCGAGTACGACACATGTGGGAGGCGTCCGTGCGGCGGCGTCGACCACGACCGAGATCGACGGCGCTGGATGCCCTCATCGCTGCGATCCGCCGAGATGCGATTCGCTCTCCAACAAGCGATCGCCAAGGAGGCTTGGGGCGCCATCGCCGCGCGCGCATCGGCGGCGACCGCGCCCGCAAGTCCACACCGCAGCGCCGCGCGGAGTGGGAGACCACGGCTTTCAAGCGGTGAGGCGTTGATGACTTTGCTCTCGTCTCAACACTCTGCTGCGAAGTTGGTACGATTCGGCGACACACCTACGGCGAGAGAGAGCGCCGAGAAGCTCTTTCGCTGCGTCCCGAGAAGTACAAGCGGATGGCTCGGTCGATCCGGTCTCTGCTGGACCTCTCCACGATGTCGATCGAGGAGGCGATAGGTCGCCTCAAGGTCGTCAGCGATGATGAGCCACGGTCTCTCGGGACCCGTCACCATTGGCGGAAGCTCCTCCTCACTCGGGAGGAGTGGGGTGCCGGCCAAGGTGACGAGGAAGAAGGAGCCTTCTTCCACGACAGCGGCGCATGCGTGATAAGCGCGGCAAGCGCGCAAAGACGCCGAGCATGGGCACGAGGACGCGCCGGGGTGATGACCGTGGAGGCGCCAGGCGGCGCGGCCCGGCAAGCAAGAGCCGACGCGAGGCGACTCTTGCTACAACTGCGGCAAGCTTGGTCATTGGGCGAGAGTTGTCGGCGACCACGACGCGGCGGCCCACGTCGCCTGAGCGGAGGAGGAGGAGCACGGCTCGTTCATTGCTCAGCGAGCATTGAACTACCTCGGCACTTGCACGCGCGGCGGCTCTCCTCCACCTTGACGAGCCAAAAGCACACGTCCTCCGCGGCGATTCGCAGCGACATGACCGGTTGGCGGGAGTTCTTCGCCGAGCTTGACTCTAGCGTCCGAGGCTCCGTCAAGTTTGGGGCGCCCGCGTGGAAATCAAGGCGTCGGCTCGTCATCTTCGCGCCAGATCGGGATGGCTCAGATTCTCACAAGGAGACACACAAGACTTAGGGAGATTGATGGATAAGTCTCTGTGTCGGCTTTTTGTGTGTCGGCTTCTTTTGCTTTTGCTTTTGCTTTAGCATCTTAGACTAGCTTTTGCTTTGCTTTAGCATCTTAGACTAGCTTTTGACTAGCATCTAGGACAGCATCTTTGCTTTAGCATCTTAGAGGACATAGAGGACAGAGCATCTAGGACAGAGCATCCTAGACTAGCATATGCTCGGCATATGCTTGGCTGTTTAGCCCTATAAATATGTATCCCCAACCCCTCAGGTTGGTATGGCATTGTGAAGAGAAATATACAAGAAAAATTGCCCCATCTCCAAGTGTCATCCTCTCCATGAGAGTAAGGATCTTGCTATCACCAATAGTAAGAGTCCAGCGACTAACAATATATAAGGGTAGGAGTACACTGGTATGAATATTTGGAGATGATGATCAGTGGTTTGTCTGAACTAAAATGCTAGTCAGAACTCACAACTCAAATGCCTAGTCTTGAATCTTGAATGCATTCTCATAATCTTACCTATAAATTTTTATTCCTTATTATTTTTATGATAAAATATATTTATATTACGTGAATCCCATAATCCTATTTTTTAGAGTTCGCCAAATCGGACACCCGAATCTGTGTTGGAATCTGACACCTGTGCCCGAGTCCTGGTAACACTGACGGGGATAGCATTTTGAAGAATGTTGAGTCTTTCTGATGGTATTTTGAAGTGCGGTCTAATTGCGATGATATTTTACAACTCGGCAACGATTGCGATGGTATACAACAAATTTATTCTAAGGAAAATGTAGGAATTTCAATTACCAGTGTTTCCTTCCAAGAGAGAGTAGCGGATTAGTCGCAAAGTCCATTTTATTGATGAAAAGCACCTACACTGTTGCTCCAAACTGATCGAACATTACAGTAGATAGGGCGCCACTGGTGAAAGGATTTCTATTTCGTTTTGTTTATAGATGGTATAACACTAATCGGTTCTAGTAAACTGCATTATGGACTTGTCATCCAGGAAGAATTCTAGCAGTGGCAAATGATTTGCATGTTTGCCAAGTTTTATCCATTGACAAAAATAAGTCGATTGTGAGTATCAAGAAAAAAAAGCGTACCTTCTGTGTCTCTTGAACAGATTGGTTCATTAAAAGACTACTCTCCTTCAGTTGACGTGCTAATTCAACCATTTCATCGGTCAAACCTTCTTGCAGCATCCTGCAGATGAAACCAACAAAAGTATAGTCAGTATATTCATCTGTTCATGATATGCAAGCCTAGATTCTTCATGGAGAGTACTCGTAAAGGAAAGACAAAAAGAAAACAGTATTAAACAAGTAACAATTGAACCAAATACAGCTACTGTAACATCAACATTTGGGAGACCAGTAAAA
Source organism: Ampelocalamus luodianensis (assembly GCA_036346255.1). Taxonomy (NCBI): domain Eukaryota; kingdom Viridiplantae; phylum Streptophyta; class Magnoliopsida; order Poales; family Poaceae; genus Ampelocalamus; species Ampelocalamus luodianensis. The sequence goes on from CM070633.1 coordinate 15,162,330, forward strand.
AGGACTAAAAGTGGTTATGGGTACCATTACCATACAAGAAACTCAAGCAATTTTGAATATACCTATGTTTCTCAATGCGAGCCTGAGCTGATGCATCCAATCTAATAGGTGCTCCAACATCAATTTCTTTCTCATGGATAGTTTGTCCAGCCTCTACCTGAGCTCTGCTTAATCACAACAATTAGCTGGAACTATTGTAGGAAGAAAAAGACTCAAAACCAATTCTGCACATGCAAGGGAATAGAGGTTAACTTACGTCAATCTCCTCCTCAATCCTGAGGATAAGTCTATTGGCCTTGTTATTTGTTCCTCTTCAGGAGAGCTTTCTTCTTCTCTGATGTAATCCACTGCCTTAGCGTCATCTGGCTGAATCACACAAAGATGGTTATAGAAATTGCCTATATCCGTGCTAATGTGATTACAAATAGCATTTTGCACTTAAATAACTGAGCACCTAATACTGGATAAATTAAATCCTCGAGGGAAAACCACATCTAATGATTGGTGATTGCCATAAAATATACAGCAACAGTTAATAACTACAAATAAGGCAAATATTACTGCATAATCTTTACTCAGATATGGGGAATGTTAGCTAGATAATAAATCAGAATCTATTCCAAACATTTAGTAAGCAGGTACACATTCCTTGGACAATATAATTAGCTATTGTAATAACCGATATTGATAAAAGTATTTCATATTAATTCGTTATCTTTATTAACATTACATGGAGATATAACATAAAATTAATCAGTATTCAAATATATCATTCATACCACAAGTTGATAGTTCATATTTAAAAAGAAATGATCATTTTAACTAATCTTAATGGAAACATGATGTAACACCCCAGCAATTAGTAAACTACCTTTCAAATTGCAACTTTAACATTACATTCCAGCAAGTAGTAAATTATTAACATAGGTAATTAATAGCCAAAAAGAGTTTAAACAATTATATAATCAATTTAGCAAATAAAGGAGAATATTAAAAGCAACAGAAAAACTTAAAAGTGACAAAGGAATCACATTGAACTAAAATTCAAGCAACTAATAATGAGGAAAAAACCACAAAAATTCAGGGCTAACAATAAGAAGTAAGATTCCATCACCACTTCTTATGAAGCTGCTAATGATAAAACTTCCAAATTGCTGATTTTTTGAATGATAGTGAAAATGAAATTGCTAAATTTATTGAACAATTCTGAAATAATGAACTAAATGCAGGTATTAAGTTAATTGCACTCCATCTAGAATCCTTCCTACAACGGATGGCACGAAAATCACCCAATCAACCTGGAAATGTATAAATGGAGTGCGATATACATCTCACGAAGCAACAGCCATAACTAGGGGTGGCAATGGGGCCATTCCCCGTCGGGGAGTGGTGGAACATCCCCATCTCCGAGAGACGAAAAATTCCCCGTCCCCATCCCCATCCCCGTCCTCGGGTGCTATTCTCCCCCAGTCCTCGTCCCCATTGGGTTATCGGGGCCCCACGGGGACCCATACCCGCAAGTTGGATCCCGAAAGAAGAGAAAATAAGATTCATAATGTTATAAAATGAGTATGAACATTCACATGCAATACTAAAATGACAATATTTTTTGATTAATTAGCATCTAAAAAGTAAAGAATGCAAATAAGATTATCTGGCTATCGCCTTATCGGGTTGTGCGGTACTGGACTAGTGGCCTACATGTCTTATCGGGGCCCCAAGCGGGTAACGGGGATGGGGAGTAGGGGAATATCTTCATCCCCGTTTCACCCGATGGGGAATTGTATTTGCATATTAGCATCCCCGTGGGGGAAGAAATAGCCCCATCCCCGTCCCCTAATAGATGAATTCCCCGTCGGGGAATAGGGCCCATTGCCATCCCTAGCCATAACACAAACAGTTCTCACGTGAAACAGTTTTATACTTTTATTGAACTCACTAGTAAGCCATCAAAATTTACTTTATAACTTCAATTCTGATAACTTCGATTTAATTTAAAAGGATGGTTAACCCCCCCCCCCCCCTATCATGCCCGTCGTTGTTAACCCTTGCCATCTGTTTTTAATTATACCAAAGTTACTGGAATTGATGTTGTGAAGTAAATTTTGATGGTTTGTGAATTGAATAAAAGCTATGAAACTGTTTCATTAACATCTCTTGCTGAGATGTATATCTCGCTCCATTCTATCTTTCCAGGTTCATTAGGAGATTTATGCAGCATTGTCATGTGGGGCCTCACGTATGGGAGGCGAAAGTCGAAGATATTATCTGCAACACCTTCTACATCCGGCGCAGTTCAGACTGACGATTTTCAGTTCAACTCGGTTCCAACAGAACACGTCCAACCTGTGTCGGATTAGGTACAGTCGTACCGTTTGTCTTTCTGATTCGTATTCTTCAATAGGAAATACTTGTTAGTTTACTTTTCGCATTACAAATCGTTTATTCTCCAGCTGTTAGGATCTCTTTAAAAGGGAGATACACTTTATGTTTATGCTTAAGAAAATATCTGAAAACTCCCAACTCTGTCTCTTCTCTGTTTCGGTATTCGTTCAACGTTTCCTCTGTTCGACGTTGAGCTCTTCCTCGGCCGCACGGCTGTGTCATCACGGCACCTCAACTGCGCCACTGCGGACCTGGGCGACGTCCGAGCTCCACTCACGGTTACTACCTGCGATCAAACACTTCTTCATCAACCCAGAACCTGACAGACATCCATTGTGGGAGGGATTCTAGATGAATCACATGCACCTGCATTCAGTTCATTATTTTAGTTTCATCCAATAAATTTAATTTTTTTAAAGTTTTATTCTTTGGTGAATTGTTATTTCAGTCAGAAGTTTCAGAAGCGGTGATGGAACATTTTCTCCTATTGTTAAAATTGTATTCTGGAGTTATTTCCCAATTATTTGGTACTGGAATTTTAGTTCAATGTGATTCCTTTGTCTCTTTAAAGTTTTTCTGTTGTTTAATGTCCCCTTTTATTTGCTAAATTGATTATACAAGTTTTTAGGCTCTTTTAGGCTGTTAATCACCTGTTTTAATAATGTAGCCCATCAGCGAGTCAGTAATAATCCATGTACACAATTTTTGGGGACCTCGAAAAGATATAGGTACATATTTTATAAAGTAGTGGAAAGTGTAAATAGTGGTTTGAAGAATAAACTCAAAACAAAGAACTGACTAAATTCTAGCTGGTACCACCACAGGAGTTAAACAGAACAACATTGAGACCAACAGGATAAAGATAAATGCATACCACTTGGGGACGAAGCCTTGCAGCAAGGTCTTCAATCTTGTCTGAATACTCATTCAATTTTCCTTTTGAAAGACTGAATCAAGAGGAAATTGTTCATCAATGAACGTGTACTAGTCACAGAAATAACACAAGTAATGATTGACATAACAGAAGTAAATGCCACTACACAGGAAGTCACATCACTGAACATGTTTTTAGATTATTCTGGAAAATAGTGATAAAAGTGCTAGAAATTTTTTTATCAGCACAAAGCATGCTATCAATTGAAAGGAAGAGATTAAAACACACAGTTCTAGACGTTGATATACGGAGCTTATCTTTGCAGAAAGAGTATGAATATTCCAGTAACATAAAAGTACCATGAAACATCTTATCTGGTTTATATATGAAAGATAACAAGTCTTTATATCTACTAATTTGGAATGTAACATGAACATGAAGGATAATTTAACAAGAGGCAATCGCCTAAAAAAAAAACAAGAGGCAAGAGAGGGCACACACTAGAAAAATATTTTTTTCATATGCATGTGAGATAGTTATTGATTTGGTATTCAACATTAAACCTGATTCCTATCATCCAATTGGGTCCTTACAAAAATGATTGGTATGAGGAACCATTGGCTAGATTATGCTACCTCATTCATCAGTGCTTGAAAGTTGATTATTTTGAAATACAACATCAATCAAAGTAAGAAGCCAGAATTGCTCAATTATTAACAACAGAAAGTCCCAGAGTACTTTCTTCAATTCATGCTGGAATATATAAATCAAAATAGTCGGTCAGAGACTGATGCATTGGGCTAACTAGGAATGGATTCAACAGACAGGGGTAGTAACGCATCAGACTACAAACTCTGCGGTGCAAAAGCTTTGTCATCGTACATCATGTAATAACAAGCAATTGAGGGCACACACAAACATGAATTCCAAAACAATTTACAGGAGAAATGAAGTTTTCCTATTTTTTGGAGAAAGTCTGCAGCTAAATGTAAAAGTTTGAATCAACCAACAATTTGTAACAAGAATCACATTTCTATCTTTTCTACCAATAACTTGAATATACCACGATCCTTTAGCACTACCCTTTGTATTCAAGAAAAATTACAGTCAATCCTTCAAACATGCATTACTCTACATAACCAGTCCTATCCACTTCTGTTGTTATGGGTGATGTACATTTCTCAAGACTCGTAAATATCCAAAGTACTGATGGCTAAATCTGTATAAATGGCCAATGGTCAGCAATGATAACATTCTGGATCCACAACTAATACAAGCCTGGTGACAAATCATAGGCTATACCATATTCTATTTGTTGTCTTAAAATGTGTATAGTGCCACATTATCGTGAATGCAAATTCATAGATACCTTGATATCCCTTCTGATGTAGTTTCTGCTGCTAGATGCTCCAACAGTTCCCGCGATGTGGTGACATACTGCAATTTAAGGCTACATATGCTAAGAGAACCAATTCATATAGGCCATACAAAATTGAACTAGATCAAAGGATAGAATAAATCTACTTGGAAGATAAACCTGGCAAGAATTTAAGGAACACCTATGCTTACATGAATGATCTTAGCTTGGTTCTGCTGCCGCGGAGCCGACTCAAGCAGCCTTAGCAGATTGACTTCAGTCCTGCTGATCCCCATTACAAGATGCCTGGCTAAACATAGTCAACAAACATAAGGACTAACAGATTGTGAAACCGCAATTACTTACGATCAGGGGCGGACCTAACGTGGGGCATGGGGGTTCAGTTCAACCCCCAAAAAATTTGGAAAATAAACTGCTATTAGTACTCCACCACGCAACAAACTGCATGGATTGGAGTATCCATCCCAGAAAAAAAAAATGATTTTGATGAGATTGCTCACAGCAAAGAAAATATCCCCCACGAGGATGTTGACGGGGGATCTCCGGCGGCCGGTGCGGCTGGAACTCACTCCCGTGGCCGCCGGCGATCGAATCGCGACGATGAGAGCTCAAACCAGAAAAAAAAAATTCTCATGACCTACCAGTGAAGAAATCACGGTGATGTGAGAGCAATTGGCGAAATCAAGTAAGATAGAATGGAATTAGCGGTAGGCACCAAGAACAAAGGGGAAGAACAGAGAACAAGTGGGAAAGTTTGGATTCATTTATTTGAAAAGAACATAGAAGAACAGGGGGCGCCTCTTACCAGCGAGGCAGCGAGGTCGAGCGTGCGGTGATCTGGGACGAGAAGGCACAAGAAATCATCCAACCGGTTAAATGGAGGGAGGTTTGGGGTGAAAGCAGACGGCCACGTCGGTCTTTTTTTTTTTTGTCCGTGCGATGCTGGATCGAGCTGCTTTTGCGCCATCCGTCACTCGGCCGGTTTGCTCCAACGCCCGCGGCCCGCTGCCTCTTCGGTCATCCGCAGAGAGAAACTCCAGGACGCGTCTCGCCTTCTTCAACCCCGCTGCCCAACCCTGCGTGAAAGTATCCAGACCTTCAGATTTAATTTTGGTAATTAATATCAATGTTGTGTTAAAGGCTAACATGTGTGCTAAGGTGTATTAAAGGTTAAGTCCTAATGATTGAATGATGGCAAGGCTATTGGCAATACAAATATGATGAAAGATCAATTTAGTTCAAGACATAGGTATTGTATAAACCTAAGAACTCTTTTATAGTTTTATTAGTCTCGGTGTTTTGTAGAAAAGACTGGGTTTATAGGATAAACACCGTACTATAAAGAGAGATCATGGTTAGTAGCTTGAGAGACTATTTTTATGCTATAATGATCAATTAGAGTTCATGCCGTAATATCCCGTTTAATTATTTAAGTACTCAACAAATTAGAGGAAGTTGTTAATTCAGATATTAGAGGAGGGGGATAGAGGTGGGCCTTTGGCCTATGGCCCAAGAGAGGGGCAGCTGCCCCTAGAACCCTAGCTACCAACTCCTTGCTCCTGATCCTCCCGTAGCCGCCAGCCCTCTGCCCTCCCCTGCGTAGGCCCCTGCCCCCGTGCCAATTCCTTGCACACGCCCTTGTGCTTGCATGCCTCCTGCATGGCCTGCCGTACATCTGCATGCAGTGGCGGACCTAGGATTCTTAGGATGAGTGTTCGGATTTCGGAGCTAGATTGTCCAGATATGCCGATACCAATATGTTGATACCGTGAGATGTCATTTTCTCCCAAAACACTGATATGATGATACACGTATATATAATAAAATACAAAAAAACTTGTGCTTGGTCTTGGTAGAGGTCATGTCTTCTTTTTCAAAAAAAAATTGTGCTTGGTCTTGGCCGTTGTTGTTTTCTCACTTTTTATTCCAGCTTGTCGTCGCGTCGTAGCATCGTGTCCACTAATCGTTGCTCACCTTCGTAGCCCGCACCTCTGCTCATTCGCCACTCGGAGGCCGGAACACCCCCCCCCACACCTCCACACACACAAACAGCCACAAAATGAGAGAGAATAAAGATTAGGGTTTACTGGGCTGAAGTAAGAAGGAAAATAAGCCTAATGTATTACATAGGTCACGCGCAAGGTGTGGGGAGTGTGAACTAAATTCATTTGCGGACACAAATATATAATTTTAGTCTAACTAATAATAATATATATATATATATATATATATATATATAATACCTATTATATACCAGATATTTTTTTTTAAAAAATAGATGTTCGGCTGAACACCCATAACCTCAAGAGGTCCGCCCATGGCTGCATGCCCTCTGCCTTCTGCCGATTCCTACCAACTGCATGCATTTGCTTGCTACGCTGCACAGCTGCATGATTCCCCTAGTGCCTGCACTCCTATGCTGCCCTGTCCCCTAGCTCCTTACTGCATGCAAAGGCTACATGCCTCTGCCGAATGGAGTTTTGGACACTATTAGCCTCCTAGACCACCGTAATTCCAAATCTAGCCCTTTTACCTTCGAAATTCCAAAACTAGCCCCCCGGACCCGCGTGCTGCGCTCCCGGACCGCAGGAACGCGACTGGTGCGCCGCCGTACCGCAGCATGTCGGACACTGTAGCACTGTAGCAATTTTTCCCCCAAAAATCCATTTAGATATATTTTTGCAGGAATTTCTAAATATAGAATATGAGCTCAAAAAATGATGAAATTTTTTGTGGAGACTCCTGGTACAGTGTACTTAATAGTGTAATTTTTTCCGAATTTTATCAGTTATGATTTGTTCTTTAAAATTCCTACAAACAATATAATTAAATGAATTTTAGAGAACAAATCATAACTGATAAAATTCTGAAAAAATTACACAATCAAGAACACTGTGCTAGGAGGCTTAACAAAAAATTTCATCATTTTTTGAGCTCATATTCTATATTTAGAAATTCCTGCAAAAATATATCTAAATGGATTTTGGGGAAAATGCTACTGATGCTACGATCTCCGACATCTGCGATGCTGCAAGCATCATCTTGCTGCTGATGCGGCGGCGCAGCAGGCGCGTTCCTACGATCCGGGGGTGCAGCACGCGGGTCCGAGGGGCTAGATTTGGAATTTCGGAGGTAAAGAGGCTAAATTTGGAATTACGGTGGTCTAGAAGGCTAATAGTGTCCACAGTTCTGCCGAATGCAAACAATGGAGAGAGAGAAGGGGAAAGGATGGTGCTGTTGTTGCGTGTGGTGGTGTTGATCCTACGTGCTAAGGGCAAGTGTGTGTTGTTATGCTACCAAGGAAGGAAGATAGGAAGAAAAGATTAGGAGGGAGAAGAGAAGTGAAAGCGAGGATTAGATCGGAGTTTTGGCGTCCGTCACTTGGTAATGATCTGGTTATTTCCACTCTGTTTTCTAATTATGTTAGTAGAGATTAGAGTCCGGATTAGAGAGGGCATTAATAATTTCTAGTTGGGAGAAATTCATTTAGTAGATTGGTTTAGTCTGGTGTTCTGTTGTACCTTTTTTACAGGTAGTATAGATGCATAATTTGAGAATTTTATCTACTATAGAGTTGTAGATAATTTCGATAGCTTTCGGTAGAATTTTTATTCATGTTAATCCGATGCATAGATTGTGAGATATGAATTTTTTAGTTCTGCTGTCTAGTAGAGTTTGTCGTGTGTTGACGGTCTGTAGTAATTAGTAGATTAAAAATAGTAGGTGAGTTAATCTAGAAATTTGGTCAACATGAATGTTGTAGGTAAGTTCTTAAGGTTTCCAGAAAGTCTAAGAAAATATTTTTTAGATTAGTAGATTAAAAGATATGAATTTTGGAAGTATGCTGTCCAGAAGATGACAGATATGTCTTCGGGTAAAGAAACGAGGTAGAAAACGGTAGAAGCAGAGTTTCATCATAACTAGAAAAATGTAGGTTGTTTCGTGAGGATTCCAGAAAGTCCTGGTTGGTTGAATTTGGAGTTCGGATGAATTAGTTAGAGATATTTTACTATTAGGATAGTTAGGTTAATTCGGTCAGTTTGGCGTAAGCATGTGAGATCGATTAGTGTGATGGGTTGGTGCTGTGATGATATGATTTTGATGATATTTTTGAGTGCGTGTTATTACTTGCTTGTTTAGGGACTATGGCCTCATGCGTCGTGCCACAATTTCGTCATCCGGCTTCGAATGGCTAATAAGCAAATACATCATAGAGTGGTGAACAACGGGTTGTTCGCCACTGTCATTGATATTACTTATCATGTTATTTATTATACTTTCGTTAAGCTTATTCTTATGCATGATATTGATGACATTGAGTGAATGAGATTACGATATGGAGTTAATGAGAATGATATATTGAGTTAATGAGATGAATTATGTTGATAAATAATTAAAGATGTTACATCATTTACATTTATCATGACAGGAGTTACACGAGCCAGGTCGGTAAGAAAGTCATGTAACTATTGTGGTGAGGTCGGTAAGAAAGATACATGACTAGTCCGGAGTGCTCTAGATAAAATCCTACTTCGGTAGGGACTTCATGGGAGTGAAGGATAGAGTGTGTCATTGACAGGTGAACACTTCGCTATATCGGTATCAGCTGATGAGGTGCATACGAGCATGAGCATGATGGTGCATTCGTATATATGAGTAAATTATTAAATTGTGCAACATTACTTATATAGAATATGATTTGTTTATTTGAGTATGAGAATGACATTAAATAGATAGATGATGATGATAATCTTGATTATGGTTGATAAACTGTTATTTATGACTTTATTATGTATTTACCGAGTCTTAGACTCATTCTTGCTCTATTGTGTTTTTTAAGTGATCGTTGATGATATTTTACTCGGGAAGGACTAGCACACTTGGAATCACAACCTACACCTAATTATTTGATTCATTGGACATAAGAAATTTCTGAAATTTTTTTACTATAGCATGGTGATTTATATTTAGGACATGATGGTGTTGAATAACCTTAGATGATAGGTTCGAGTTGAATATTCATTCAATAGATTTTATTCGATTGGTTTTGCGTTGTTCTTGAATTATTATCTTGCTATGCTTCCTAGAGATTAATTATCTATGATTGTTATTTCATTATACGTGTTTTCATGTGACCCATGGATGGGTTTTATCGTTGAGATGCTTGCTATAATTTATTATAAAATAATGTTAAATTTGATAGTTAGTGTAGTTAGTAGCATTATGGGCTCCGTGTTGAGCCAGGGTGTTACACATGCAGTGATTTGTTTTGAGCTTCTGGAAAAATATTTTGAAAATCGGTATAACCGTAAGTGAGAAGCCAAATTGCATAGGCTTTGGATTAAATATGAGATATTTACAATGTTGCCTCATAAAAACATCATCGAGATATATTATAGAATCAACAACATTGTGAATAAACTCAAAGGTTTTGGCACTAACCTTCTTGATATTGATATTATGCGCAAGATGCTTAGGGCTCTACCGAAGAAATACAAGACTTTAGTGGCTCTATTTCTTAATTCATCTGAATTACCACCAACCGGTCTCTTGGGGAACCTCATTACCAATGAGCTATACAAAAAGGATAAGGAGGAGCTCTTGAAGACTTCTTCCTCAAAGAAGAAGATTACCGCTTTCAAGGTAAAAGCTGAATCAAGTAAAGAATCATAAAATGGAGAAGAGGACTCCGAAGAAGAATTTGCTCTCTTTGTGAGGAGAATGAAGAAATTCATGAGAAGACGCCCATATCGAAACTTTAACTTTGACAAGAGCAAAAAGGGGCAATTCTCAAATGACAACAAACACTATAGCAATATCCGTTGCTATGAGTGCGATGAGAAGGGGCTTATTGCCACTCATTGTCCTAACAAGAATGATGATAAGGGAAAGTCATCAAATAAGAAGGAATACAACGGCAAAAAGAAGCTTTTCAAGAAGCTTCATAAAGATGGCAAAAATAAAACTCACATTGGAGAATGGGGCTCTGATGAAGAATATTCGGATTCTGACTCCAACAATGAAGAATCCTCTAAGAAAAGAGGACTTGTCGGCATTGCCATTAAGGAGGCACCATCGCTATTCTTCACTCCCACTTGCCTCATGGCAAAAGGAGATAAGGTAAAATCCATGAATGATAATGAACCTTTATATGATGAATTAATAGATATGCTTGATGAATTAAATGAATATCTTAGAAAAGAGAAATGAAAACTTAAAGTCTTTAAGAAAGAGTACGTCTATCTAAAAGACTCTTATGAGGAGCTAAAGGAAGCTCATGACTCTCTTCTCTTAAAAGATATTGAAAAATTTCATTCAAATACTGGAATTACTTGTAATTTAATGAATGAGATGCCTAGAGTAGAAGTTACTTCAAATGTCATATCCATGTCTAGTACTTCTACATCATGTGATGATTTGTTATCCATGCCATGTTGCTCTAAAATTAATTCAATTGCTAATATGGCTAATACATGTGATCATTTGCTCATTGTTGAAAATCATGAATTAAAAGAGCAAGTCTCTAAGTTAAGTAAGAGCTTGAAAAGATATTTTAAGGGTAAAGTAACCCTTGACAAGCTATTGAGTGAGAAAATGTGCTCATTCCACAAGGAAGGACTTGGGTTCATTTTCAAGTAAGGTAAAAAGCCAATTTACAAGCCCGAAAGGTTTGTAAAAGAGAATGGCAAATATTGCAATAAATGCAATAATGTATGACATTTGTCAAATGCATGCTCAATTGCTAATACTAAGTCTCATGGCATTTATGATTCTTACTACATGTTTAGAAAGTCTAAAGATGGCAAAGTGGTAGCAAAATTTATTGGCACTTCAATTTTAGGCGTAAAAAAGAATACTGTTTGAGTGCCCAAAACCTTGGTCACTAACCTCCAAAAACCCAAACAAATTTGGGTTCCTAAAAGAACTTAATTCTTATTTTATAGGTGAACTGCAAGACTTGTGAAAAACATTGGGTGCTTGACAGTGGATGCACTCAACATATGACCGGTGATAGAAAAATGTTCACTACATTCAAGAATGAAAAAGGAGTTGACAAGATCATATTTGGTGATAATAGCAAAGGAGAGGTAATAGGATTGGGTAAAATTGCTAGCTCAAATGGCATTTTCATTTCTAATGTATCCTTAGTTGAATCACTAAATTTTAATTTACTATCCGTTGCTCAAATATGTGATCTTGGTTTAATTTGCTCTTTCTCTAATGAAGTATTTCAATTTCAAATTAAAGGCATTACCCTTTAGTTTTCAAAGGATTTAGATTTAGAAATCTCTACTTGGTTGATTTTTCATCAAATGATTCATACTTGAAAACTTTTTTAATTGCAAAAACCTCTTTGGGATGTCTTTGGCATAGAAGGCTAGGTCATGTTGGTATGATTCAACTTAAAAAACTTTTCAAACATGATTTAGTCGTTGGCTTGAAGGATGTGAAGTTTGAGAAAAATAGACTTGTAGTGCTTGTCAAACCGGTAAACAAGTCGCTAATTCTCATCCTTCCAAAAGTGTCATGTCAACTTCTAGACCATTAGAACTCTTATATATAGATTTATTTGGGCCAACAACCTATAAGAGTATTAGGGAAAATAGCCATTATTTAGTTATCGTGGATGACTGTAACATCACAAATTTAGACTTATATTTCAAATGTAAGAAAGTGAGTAAGAATTAAAAACTTTTTTTACATCTTGTATTTCATGTATGTTCTGAGAAATTCTTGTAACAGAATTATGGAAATACAAATCACAAGTCTCATTTGACCTAAACTTTGACCCTTTAAAAACTTTCTTGTGAAATCTTGTGATCATCCCTTGGAAATATTTTTCCTAAGTTCTAGGGTTAATGTGTGACCCCTCTGAAAAATTTTGTAATTTTTAGAAATTGTTTGAATATTTTTAGAGGCTGGTCAAACCAGTTTGACCCTGAGTCAAACCCTAGCTCAGCACCTTGCAAAATTTTTGGAGGACAATGCACAGCATCAAAACCTCTGAAAATTTTATATAGGGTCCAACTTTAAGTTAACAAGCCCCTGTAAAAATTTCAGAATTTTTGGAGTTGTTTTACTACCTTAAACAATTCCCCAAAGATCAGCTCAATTCAAAACCCTAATTTCAAACCTTTGGGCTGAGTCAGACTCGGGCTCGAGTCAGAACCAAGCCCAATGACTTAGCTCGGTTGAGCCAGGTCAGTTGGCGCACTCGGGCTCGGTCTTGAGCGCACGTGTGTGAGCCGTTGGATCTCCATCCAATGCCTCGGACCTCCCCTGGACCTCGCGAGATCTTGAGCGATCTGAGCCATCTATCTTTAATCCAACAATCACGACCTTCTGTTCTTCTTCTTCCTTGCGCCGTGCGCCATGGCAGCGGGTAGCTGTGCCTTGTCACCTCAAGCTCGTCCTCGTTAATGTCTCTCTATTCTTGGCATTAAATGCGCGCCAGTGCTTTTGGCCCAAAGTCGTGCTCCAAGCTGCTCCCATCATTTCAACTCGTCCATGGCATAGCCATGAACCGAGCTCATCCTTGGAGCATGCCCTAGCTCAAACCGTGGCCCTCCGGCTATAAAAAGCCCCCAAAGCCCCTCCTGGTGATCCTTTCCAACACCCCTCGCTCGTGCCTTGTTCCTAGGGCTCAGAGCCTCAAACCCCAAAACCGCCATTTTTGGCCGTGAAGCTCGATGGTGGCATTGGTGCTTCAGTGGTCCTCTTGCCCAGCAATCCATTTCCTCTTGGACCTCTGCTGGTCACAAAGCTTTCCCCTAACTCTGTTCTGGGTCACCTTCGCAGGTTTTGCCCAAATTGGAGTTGGCGCGGTTGCGGCCGTAGAAGGTCCTCTTCGTCCTCCGCTCCGGTAATCACCTCCTCTGGTCAATTCCTCGCTCCTGGACCACCTCTGGGTCATCGCAAAACGATCCTTACCATTATTTATCCCTCTTTTTGCTCAGGAGCTCTTGTCCGCATCATCTTCCCCAGCTCTGGCGTCGGTCTCCGCCACTAGGACTCCTCCGACCTCCTTCGGACCTCCTCTGGGCCCAGGTGTGTTCGCAAACACCCCTAGTGCTCGAGCGCCCGTTGGATTAGATCGTAGCGGAGTTTTTTGTGTTTTCGTATTTTGTCGTAGTGGCTCCTCTGCCCCTCTCCGTCTCGCCGGCGTTCTAGGCCAGCTCCGCCGTTGAAAGTACCCTCATTCGGTTTGCATTAGTATTGTGCACGTTTTGGCACGTTTGGTTCACGCCATCGTGGTTCGTGGTTGTCGGCGGTGAGCTGGCGGGCAAAGTGCGGTGCCCTGTACTATTGTCGTGATTTCGACAAGTCCCCGGACCTCCTGAGTAAATCTTAGCCGTCGATGATCTCGTAAGGTTAGCTCTTAGCTGTAGGATCCTTGTTTGTAAAACCTTAGTGCCAGGACCTCCCCCTAGCTTAGATCCTAGCCATTAAGGACCTCCCTGGCCTTAATCTCAGCCGTTAGGATCACCCCATGCGAAAAGACCACCCCGTGGTCATTTTTATAAAAACCACCCTCGGGGTCCTCTTTGCAAAAGACCACCCCTTGGTCTTTTGCGAAGAAAACCTCAGGACCTCCCCCTCCGCAGATCTTAACCTTTAGGACCACCCCGGGCAGATCTTGACCGTTCAGGACCTCCTAGTGGAGATCTGAGCCGTTAAGACCTCCCTCTGTTAAGACCTTGTCTTGTGCGGACCTCTCCCGTGGAGATCTTGGCCGTTAAGACCTCCCCCTGTGAGATCTTAGCCATCGGGACCTCCCTCCGTTTGGACATCTACCGCTAGGACCTCCCTCGCGTAGATCTTGACCGTTAAGACCTCCTCTGGTAGATCTTGGTCGTCAGGGACCTCCCCTCCTTTAGATCTTATCGCCTAGGACCTCCTCCATGTAAATCTGGACCGTCCAGGATATCCCCTTGGAGATCTAGACCGTTCAAGGTCTCCTCCTATAGATCTTTAATCTTAGGATCTCCCCGGTAGTGTTGGACCGTTAGATCTAGATCTAACGGGCTGGACCTCCTCGGCGCGTTTAGGGTTCTAAGTGTTCCGATCCTTTTGTGCTGTTCATCCCTTGATCCGCGGCTCTGGTGGCGCGAGCAATCGGACCTCCGATGGGAGCTCTCGCTATGAGCCGCTCATCTTTAGATCTGCGGCCCACATTTGTTGGATCGTTCGGTCCGTCGAACACCTCCTTTGCTGTGGGTCGTTGGATCTAAATCCGACGTTAGGTACCTTGTTAGGGCGCGTGCGTGCACTATGTTGCGGAGCGCGTGGGCCGTTGGATTCCAGATCTGCGGACCACGTCGGTCCACGTCATTTCGTTTTTGATCAGTTTGTTTTAATTCCGATAAGCTTTTATTTGTCAACTGAAAATAGTTTTAAAACTTCAAAAGTGCATAACTAATTCGTTTTAGCTCCTTTTAGGGTGATTCCAATTGTGTTAAATTCATGTTTAACCAAACTTTAATCTAAAAATATATTTAGTTGATGTTCTATAGCAGAAAATGAAATAGGTTGTGTTAACTTGTGTAGGTATTAAATATCATCTAGAAATTCATTTAAAACTTGTAAAATGCATAAGTATTTCTCTGTAGTTCCAAAGTGAGCAAACTAAAACTTGTTAAATTCCTCTGATAATGTATTTTAACATAGAATAGGTTTTATTCATGTATTTGCCTCTTAAAAATGATATGATCTAGTTTCACAACTTAGAAAAATCATAAGTAATTCAATTTAACTCCAAATGAAGTGAACTCAACTTTGCTATCCTTAGAATGTCATTATATACCTACCATAAAAATTTCAGGTTCTAGATCTTCTAGAAAATTATGCCATGAATAGTAACCAAAATTAATTTAATTTGAATTTTCAGGCTGAGAGAAATTGTTTAGGCCATAACTTTTGCATGTTTAGTCCAAATGATATGATTCTTGTTGCTAAATTCATTTAAAATCATGCCCTTGCTGCTGTGTAAATTTCATGGAATTTGGATGACTTTAGCTTTTGAGTTTCTTTCGGTGTTCTTCGTTCTTATTAGATTTTCGCGTTTTTGCGTTAGGTTCTGAAGAATTTATTGAACCTGAGAGTGACCTTCTGCAGCAAAAGCACTTCCAACAAGGCAAACAGATGTAGCATCATTTGATCATGTTGCTCCTATTATTTTCAAAGTCTAATATGTTGTTTGCAAATTCTACGTATGCATTGCTATCTTGTTTTAAACTATTGTCGATTAGTTGACCCATTAGATGCATTATCGGTAGGCAAATGTTTATCCTCTACTACTGAGCCTAGGGCTATCTTACTGTGATTTAGGGTTCGTTGGATGAGCCCTTGTCACTTAGTAGTTTACGAGTTAATATGCTTAGCCATGCTTAGCTACCGGTAGAAATGGGCAGTTATCGACTTAGTCGATAACCTTGATCACACAAACTTATTATGACTTTATGATTCAGCCTTTGTGCTATGTTTAATTGCGAAAACTAAAAATGAAAACAAAAATGATTTGGACTTGGGCACAATGGTATGTTGGTGTGCTTTTGGGTGTGACTGGAATGGTGTCCGAGTCAACAAGAACCGAATTACTTGCGCCATTGATCCAAGCACTTTTTGTGTGTTAACCACACTAGAGGGTATGTGACCTCTCTTGACTTAGTACTTTGGCGTGTATTTGCTCCGAGTCGTAGGAGGTTGTAGGAGGGAAGATGTTGGGAGCATTGTAGTTGTCCGAAAGCTTTACCCCGGGTGGGTAGATGTCTTTCTGCTTTACAATGTAAGCGTATGGGTTTCTATCCATACGAGCGGCTAGTAGTTGATACACAATATTGGAAACGTCTCGTAGGACTTAGCCGTGCCGGTATACCTTTGGAAGTGTGCTAATCTTGTGGCTTAAAGGCAGTCTGAAGTGTGGGTACATTGGTACACCCCTGCAGGGTTAGATCTATTCGAATAGCCTCATCCTAGGTTATGGACACGCTTGGTTATTTCCCGTAAGAATTAGACTACAACCTTTTAATTAAGACTTGATGGGTTGTATGAATCGGAGATTCGTGCTATGTTGTGGTGGCTATTGGGTTAATCACTTTTAGGTGGTTACTTTTGTTGCTTATTGTATCTCACTATTGTTTCAATGCTTAAAAACAGATTTGATAAATTGCTTTCGATATATTACATTATTGCAAATGAAAATTGCTTTATGCGTCCAATTAACCATACAACCATCTCCTTTGTTACAGCTTTCATGTAGCTATGTATAGGCTTGTTACTCGTAAGTCTTGCGAGTACATTATTGTACTCACCTGCATTGCTTGTTGTGTGCAGAGGAGGAAGTGGATCCCCAAGGGATCAACTTCTGTGAGTTTTGCTGCGGTGAGTGGGACTAGCTTGGCGGCCCGGTCGGTTGCCTTGTGGGTTATGATGGCTAACCGGTCGTCTTTTGTTTAGAGCCATCTTATGGTGCTTTTGCTTCCGCTGTCACTTGTCACTTTGATATCATTTGGCTGGTCGGCACTTTCGTAATAACTATTTATATATTGTATGTCTTTTGCTAGACTTGGTATTATGTGTGTATGGAAATGATGCATGATTTTGTAAAGATGTATGTGTGCTGCAATTCTGGGAGGCACACGTCCATCGAGGCACGATATATTTTGTTTGTGATGCTAGAGTCAAGGCAAGACTAAGCATTACAAGCTAAATACGTCGGGGCTTACAAAGTTGGTATCAGAGCCATATTGACCGTAGAAACCCCTAGCTTAGTCGCCTTTAGGATATTTTGAAAAACTTAGTTTCAAAACTATCAAGTGATTTGTGAAAACTTAAGTAAGTTCTCAGATTTTTCTCCTCACCTATTTTAGCTTGCTCACCTTACTTTGTCTTGTCAAGTTTGGAAATGTTGATTTCCTCTCATCTTCTTTCCAAAGATAGTTGCTTATCGGTTAAAATTGGTTTTGGGAGAACCATGATAGTTATAAATTGAAGTGTTGGCTGTCTTTTGGTGGAGATTAGAAGCGTCTGGAGTTGAAAATTTTGGCTAGGAGCTTGGAAGGAAAATCTGGACAGTAAGCTATTAGTTAGTGTGTAGAACTGAAAATGAGAGGTTAATCCAACTAAAACTTGTGGGAAAATAAGGGTAAGAAGTGATATGAGTTAGCTAAGTATCCAACACCCCATTAGGTGGTTTTAACTTGCTCTTTAGCTGTGTTAAGGCCTAGAATTGAGTTCTAAAATTTACCTTCCTATACCGATTGCTCGTTCTTTCCATATGAGTTAGTCGTATGGGAAGTTGGTCTTGTGACCTAAGGTCGTGTGCTGATTTTGTGCTTGTTTTAAGCTTTTGGAGTTCATTTCTTAGATGTGTTAATAGTTTTCCTTGCCTTTCCATTGCGAGCTTGTTGCTGACTTATCTTAGTGGAGCAGGATAGCTGGAAGAACTCGCAGCGGGCAGAGTCAGCCAGCTGGTCCGGATGAGGAGCTTCTGCCTCCTCTGACCATGGCTGAGGTTCTCGCTCAGATCGACCAGAACCGTATGGATTAGACGCGGATTCTGGAGGTTATCACGAGGAACACCTCCACTCCCTCGGGTGCCTCCGGATCTGGAGGTGGTGGACATCAGTCGCGGGGGGGGGGGACTCTCGGAGTTCCTTCGCACTCAACCACCTACTTTCTCCCGGTCTGAGGACCCTCTTGACGCAACGACTGGTTGCGCCTGGTTGAGCGAAAGCTCAACATTGCTCAGTGCTAGGATCAGGAGAAGGCACTCTTCGCATCCCTTCAGCTTGAGGGTGCAGCACTCTCATGGTGGGAGAACTTCCTCGCCATGCAGCCCGCTGGCCACGTGGTCACTTGGGAGGAGTTTCACACTGCTTTCCGTCGGGCTCATGTTCCTGCCGGCCCGATGAAGCTCAAGAAGAAGGAGTTCCTTGCGCTCAAACAGGGGCGCAAATCTGTGACCGAGTACCTGCATGAGTTCAACCACCTGGCGAGATATGCTCCTGCTGAGGTGGCCACTGATGAGGCCAAGCAGGAGAAGTTCATGGAGGGCTTGTCTGAGGAGCTGCAGGACAAGCTCTCTATTGTTGAATTCCCTGACTTCCAGACCTTGGTGGGCAAGGCCATTATCGCTGAGCATAAGGCGAAAGCGCTAGGCGAGTCCCGCAAGCATAAGTGGGAGGCCCAGAAGGCGGCGAGGGCCAGCCTCTCTCGTCCCCGTGTTGGGCCAGCACCAGGGCCCATTCTCAGGCTTCACTCGATGATCCGGATTGGGTGAATGCTATGCATGAAGAACTCAATAACTTCTCTCGGAATGATGTTTGGACATTGGTGGAGAGAGCAAGGAACACAACGTAATTAGTACAAAATGGGTCTTTAGAAACAAGCAAGATGAAAGCGGAATGGTTATGAGAAACAAAGCAAGATTGGTCGCTCAAGGTTTTTCTCAAATTGAAGGTTTGAATTTTAGTGAAACTTTTGTTCTCGTTGCTATACTTGAATCAATAAAGATATTACTTGCTTTTTATCATGCTTTGATATTAAATTATTTCAAATGGATGTTAAAAGTGCTTTTCTAAATGGAAAAATATTCGAACTTGTATTTGTTGAACAACCATTCAATTTTGAAGATCCTAAGAATCCTAATCATGTCTATAAGCTCTCCAAGGCACTTCATGGTCTTAAACAAGCTCCTAGAGCATGGTATGAACGCGTTAGAGATTTTCTAGTTTCAAAAGGATTCAAAATTAGGAAGATTGATTTGACTCTGTTTACTAAAGTTTTAGATGATGACTTCTTTGTATGTCAAATTTATATTGATGATATTATCTTCAGGTCTACTAATCAAGATTTTTGCAAAAAGTTTGGCGATATGATGTCTAGGGAATTCGAATTGTCCATGATCGGAGAACTTAACTATTTCCTTGAACTTCAAATCAAGCAACTCAAGGATGGAACCTTTGTGAGCCAAACCAGGTATGCAAAAGATTTGATCAAGAAGTTTAGCATGAAAAATGCAAAACCCATCAAGACTCCCATGGCAACCAACGGTCATCTCGACCTTAATGATAGGGGTAAACCAGTAGATTTAAAACTTTATAGATCCATGATTGGTAGTTTACTTTATATTACATCATCCAGGCCCGATATTATGTTTAGTGTTTGCATATGTGCACGATTTCAAGCATCATCAAAAGAATGCCATTTGGTGGCCGTGAAAAGAATTCTTAGATATTTAAAACATTCCTCTAGCATTGGCTTATGGTATCCCAAAGGTGCAAAATTTGATTTAATTGGATATTCGGATTCCAATTATGCGGGTTGCAAAGTGGATAAAAAAATCACCTCGGGTAGTTGTCAATTCTTAGAAAAATCTTTAGTATCATGATCATCCAAGAAACAAAATTCTGTAGCTCTATCCACCGCCAAAGCTGAATATGTTTCCGCGGGAAGTTGTTGTACTCAATTGCTATGGATGAGGCAAATATTGATGGATTATGGAATAAAATTTGAAAATATGCCTCTTTTGTGTGACAATAATAGTGTAGTGAAGATTACAAATAACCCGGTACAACACTCAAGAACCAAGCATATAGATATCCGCCACCATTTCTTGAGAGATCATATGAGCAAAGGAGATATCAAAATTAGCCACATAAGGATCGATGATCAATTAGTCGATATCTTCATCAAACCTTTAGATGAAAGCCGCTTTTGCAAATTGAGGAATGAGTTAAATACCATAGATCATTCTAATTTGCTCTCTTTTGGATTTCATTGAGATATTTATGAAACTATTTCAAAATCCCATCAAAATTTCTATTTTTTGTAATAAATTATGTTAATTAGAGTTATTATTATTACATGTCTCTTGCATAATGATCTTGAAGATTTTTTGTTGAAGCAATTGTTATAAAGGACCATTTGCATTTAAGTTCAACTCTTGCTTTCAGGCAAAAAGGTAATACCGCGTTTTAATGCCGGTACTACCGCTGCACGGTAATACCGCATTCTAATGATGGTACTACCACATTTGACTGGCGGTTTCGCAGCGATTACGGTGAAGCTTTTTATCGCTCCTCCTCTCTCCTGCGGTATAACCGCATCTTTTTCTCCAAAACCACCGACCCTTCTAATGAGGACATCCTTTCCACTGATACAACCATCCCTACTGTTGCTGAGGTGCTAGGACCAATTACTCGAGCACGTGCTCGCTATCTAAATTATCAGGTAACTTCGTTTCTAGGAGTGCATCCATATTGTAAGAACTCTATGATGCTGCCGAATGGAGATGTTTTGCTTGTGCTTCGGAATCTAGGAATACGACCAGCACTATAGGATTTCTTCCAGGACCAATCCCCATAAAGGAGGTCCTCTACAACCACTTCCCACGCAAAGGAGGTCCTCCACGACCACTCCCAGGAGATCCGCGGCGTCCAAGACCACTCCCAGGCGATCCGCGACGTCCAAGACCACTTTCAGGAGATTCGTGCCGTCCATGACCCCTTCCAGGAGATCTGCGTCGTCCACGGCCACTCCCAGGAGATCCACGACGTCCACGACCACCCCCAAGAAATCCACGCCATCCATGACCACCCTAGGAAATCCACCATGTCCACAACCACTCCCAGGAGATCTGCGCCGTCCACGACCACTCCCAGGAGATCCACGACGTCCACGACCACCCCCAAGAAATCCACGCCATCCATGACCACCCCAGGAAATCCACAATGTCCACAACCACTCCCAGGAGATCCACGACATCCACAATCTCTCCTGGAATAGTACTCCAGGACCTCTCCAAGAATAGTACTCCAGGACCTCTCCAAAAACAGTACTCCAGGACCTCCTCGAGGATCTCTTAGGACCTCCTCCAGGACCTCTTCCAGTGTGAGGACCCCAGTTTATTTGGCTTGTAATGCTTAACCAACCACCTGGCCCTAGTATCACAAATCAAATAAACCAAGCCTCGAGATATGTATACTTCCCAGAACTGCAGTATACACACCTCTTCACAAAATTATGCATCAATTCCATACGAGAGGTTACAATATCAAAACTTCATAATATACAAATGATTGAACTTACAAGATAAATAACAAACTACACAATGAAGCAAAAGCCATAAGATGGCGATAAATAAAAGAGCCAATTAGTGTGCCTTTACCCACAAGGCAACCAACCGGGCCGCCAAGCTAGTCGTCAAACCCGCAACACATCTCACAAAAGGGAAGCCCTTGGAGCTCACCTTCTTCCTCTGCAACAAAATCATTAAGCAAAGCATCTGAGTACAAAAATTATTTTTGTACTCGCAAGACTGACGTGTAAGGGTAACAGAACTATAATTAACTACATGCAAGCTTTATTTAAGTGGAGGGGGCTCTGGACTTACTTTTAGCATAAAGCCAGTTTTCTTTTGCAATAAGGTAATAGTTTGAAGGCGGTTTGACAATTCAAATTTTATTTGCGAAATAACGTGATCTGATGAAGTAGTAACAAAAGACATCACGGAGATGACCATCCCATGGCCATCACGACAATAGTATGAACACCGTTCATACCAACCCATCAAGTTTTAATTAAAGGTTGTAGTCTAATTCTTGAAAAGCTTACCCAAGCGTGTCCATAACCTAGGGCGAGGCTATTCGAATAGTTTTAACCTGCAGGGGTGTACCATCGTACCCACACTTGATCGCCTTTAAGCCAAAGCACACTTAGAAGGTATCTTTGCACACTAAGTCCTACGAGACACTTTCCAATATTGTGTATTAACTACGAGCCGCTCGTATGGATAAAAATCCATACGCTTACATGGTAAAACCGAAAAGACAACTACCCACTCAGGATAAAGCTTTTCGGACAACTACCATGCTCCCAACACCATCCCTCCTGCGACCTCCTGCGACCCGGAGCCAATACACGCCAAAGTACTAAGTCAAGAGAGGTCTCATATACTCTAGTGTGGTTAGCACGCAAAAATGCCTGGATAACAGGTACTCACAAGATGTTCGGTCCTTAATTGACTCGAGCACCATTCCAGTCACACCCAAAAGCACACCAACCTACCATTATGCCCAAGTCGAAATCATTTTGTTTTTAGTTTTTAGTTTTCACAAGTAACATAGCAAAAATGCTGAAACATAAAGTTATAATAATTTTGTGTGATCAAAGTTATCGACGATGTCGATAACCGCCCAATTCTACCGGTATCTAAGCATTGCTAAGCATCATATCGCAAAGACAAATAAAAGGCCCTAAATCATTCACCGGGCTCTAATTCACCAGTGAGAATAATATTCCTAAGGTAGTGGCAGGGGTGAACAATTTCAGGGCAACAATGCAATGAGATTAACTACCTCTAATCGAGAAAATTA
This sequence comes from Ampelocalamus luodianensis, assembly GCA_036346255.1. Taxonomy (NCBI): domain Eukaryota; kingdom Viridiplantae; phylum Streptophyta; class Magnoliopsida; order Poales; family Poaceae; genus Ampelocalamus; species Ampelocalamus luodianensis. The sequence goes on from CM070633.1 coordinate 15,185,344, forward strand.
ATCATTGACACAAAAGCATGCATACGTACGAGTAAAACAAAGTATTAGATTTTAAAAGTAATGGGATTGAGTGGATATGATCAGACTGCTTGCCTTTGCCTTACTAGAGATATTCGACTTGCTGCAGAGGATCACTCTTGTACTCAACGTCATCTAACGATAAAAACTGCCAAAGCGAAAAACAGCAAATAAACACCAGAATGCCAAAAGAATCCAAAAACAATAACACCGAAGATAGATTATGAAATTAGGAACAACAAATTAGTTGGTTAGGAGTTTATTTAAATTAGTTTTGTAATTGTGAAGTTTAACCAATTTCATGATGTAAACAATCTATCCTAGATTTTCAAATGGAAGCATAATCTTAAGACTTTAAGCTAAAGACCATACCAAAGGTTGCTAATCTTAATGCTTTAACACTAGGTACTATATATCATAAAGACCTATTGCTACTGTTGGTTAAGTGCTCAAGGGCTAAAAGAACACAAGTAATACTAACTACTAGACTTAGCAAAAATTAGTCTACTGCCATAAGACCATACACTGAGATCCAACACAGAGAGGGGGCTACTGCAGGTTGAGGTACACACAACTATCTGACCTCACTAACCATTTCCAAAGGCCCACAACTTACTAAGCTAATCTATGCTAATGACTAGGTCTATTGCTATACATACTGGGGAAGGGAGCCCCCAACAGATACTTTCTAGATGATAACATCCTACTCAAGGTTGCTCCAGTTAGATCCTAATCCAATCACCTAATAAGCTGAAAGCTCACAGCCAAGGGCTCACTGACAATAGCTATACAAAGGATTCAATTGCATTACACCTAGTACACAAGATTTTTAGTTTACTGACAACACAGCTTGCCAAATACTCAGTGAAATAGTCACCGATTCTCCTAACTGAAAAACCACTGAGTGTCTCAACTATTCAAGGAGTAAGGTCCACTGACATACATTTTCTAACTGACTAAATGAATTCAAACAAACTCTAACTATTAGAGTTGGGCATGTTTTCAATCTTACTGACAAAACAGCTTGTCATAAAATACCCTCTCTCATATCAGTTCATTGCCAAAACAGTGAAATTAGTTTCAGAGATTAAACTCATCTCAAAACTCAACTTCCAAATTTGCTAATACATTTGGAGTGACCTAATTACCTTCACATAACTGATTAGCAGCAAATGTTTTGGCTTAAGGGAGTGGGCCCCACTTTTCAGTGAGACAGAGGGAGACATGAGCTGAAGAACAGAGAGGGGGCTCGGGCTGGATTTGGAGCGGCAAATCGCCGGTGGTTGGAGCTGCGGGGAGACCATGGCGATGGCCAAAATGGGTCGTCGAGGTGACATGGAAGCCATGGGTGGTCGCGGGGTGGCCGGAGAGGCACGGTGGCGGCGCGGCGATGGCGAGCGGCGGCCGGCCGTGGAGGTGGAAAGGGGGCGACGGCGTCGGGTGAAGTTGGGGAGGAATTAGCGTGAGCATGAGCAGCCATGGAGTGTGGGGAGCTTACCGGTGTGGTCGCCGAGGACGGGTAGTGGCCGGAGTGGTCCGGCGACGGGAGCCTGCGGCGGCGCGGGGTGGTCACCGTCGGCAGGGACCTGAGGTGAAGGAGAGAGCGGGTGAGTGATAGGGGATGTTAAGGGAAGGTATAAGCTTACTCAAGAAGAGAGGAATTGGGCCGGGGATCGCCGGAGTTGAAGTGGCGGCGGAAAAAGCGGTTTCGGCCGGAGCCGAGGAAGAAGGGGTGTGCGCAGCTTCTTGGTGGCCGAATCTAGAAATTTCTTGGGGGGTTAGGTTCCTGGGGAGGCGGGACGCGCCGTGATGCGATCGGCCGAGGTCGGAGACCGCCGGAGCAGCCGGCGTGCTTGGAGGCGGCGCGGCGCTGCTCCCGGGCTCCAAAAGCTTGGTGAAGAAAAATGGGCAGAGGGGAGGGAAAGAGAAAGCCAGGTAGGTGGGGCTTCTCGGCTGGCTTTGTAGGAGAGGGCGGAGGCAGCGAAGTGGAGGCGGCGAGGTGACCGGTGAGCCGCGCTGGCAGCATGCATGCGGGCGGCGAAGCTGGCGAGAGGTGCGCGGGCGAGCGGTGCGCGGGCGAGAACGCCGCGTGGAAGAAGGGTCCTGCCGGTGGGGTCGGGCTGTCAGCGAGGGAGGGAGAGCGGCTCGGGCGAGGTGGTTCGGTCGGACCCAGAGGCGAAGGAGTCCGGTCGGTGTTTGGCTCGGGTCTGGTTGGACCAGAGGAACAGTGCACGAGCCGGATTTAGAATTTGTGTTTTAGTGTTGACCGAAACAAATACAAGTTTGACCTAGCCGTTTGAATTAGAAATAAAATTTTAAAAATCCTGAAAATTTTTGTGGACACTCTGAGATTCACAAGGGACTTAGGAAAAATAATTTCAAACACTTTATATAAGAAAATTTGTTAGAATTAAATTATATTCAAATCTGCATTTGGGATTTCATTTGAATTTTAGTGAAGTCAAAAACACTTCTAAAAATTTGGTAAGAATAATTACAATTCAATATAAATAATCTAGTATTTGAATAAATTATTTTTAGAAACTTTCATTCACATATTTTTCTGGAATTCAAATAGAAATGGAATTTAAGTTTAAAAGTTTTGAAATTTCCAACACAAGTTTTAATACAAAACATCAAAAGTTTAAAATTGCACACAAGTTTTGGGAAACCAAGAGCATGACCAAAAGATATAACAAAAGTTTATAAACTTTCATACTTTTATACATTTGAAATACAAACCCTAATTTTTGGGGTTGTTACATCTAGGACCTTCTCAAGGACCCCCCAGGACCTTCTCCGGTGTTTCCAAAGCACTACGATCAGGACTACGACCAGGTCCACATCTGGATAAGCCGAACTAAATCATGTAAAGGATTCTTTGAGTCGGTTGTGATATTTCCTTAACTATTTTAGGAAAGAATCTTTGTATGATATGCGTGAGTTAGAGATAGAGACGACATTAGGACATGTGTGTGTTGGCCACCAACCCTCTCTTCCTTCTTTATATAGTGGCTGCCACCCTTAGGGTTTGGTGGGTTTTGTTAGATTGATTTTAGCTTAGGCTAGAAACACCATCGTTAGCTTGTGCGGTTAGTACAACTCGGCTTTGTCGACAGAACCCCAACTTATCGAATACATCCATCTTTGTTCTTCAATTCCTATTCAGCAAGTTCGTTGCTTCATCTATTTTTCTTGCTTGATTCTTGATTGCATGCAGGAAAAAAACCCTTCATGGTCAGGTCGATCTCGCCACTGGTAAGGTCGACAACAAATCGCGAAGTTGGTTCAGCAATTGTGGGTGCAACGGTCATCGCACGGTTGTAGCCTAGATCGTGAGAGTCAGCTTCCACCAATTAAGTTGTATTACCCTCATCGAAAGATCGGGACATCAGATATTCATCATTTGGTATCAGAGCTCAAGGTTGCTCGGTGAGAATTTCTAGTTTAACATAGATTAGATTGCTTTACTACAGCACACAAAAACTAAAATAAAATTTTTAGTAATAGATCTCTTGTCCAAAACTGTCTGAGCTTCGTAATTTTTCTTTTCAATGCATTGTATTTTTGAATTTTTGGTTGCATCGTCGTGTCCTTTGCTGGTCTTAATGTCTAGTTTCTTTAGAGTTTCGAGTTCTGCGTACGTTGGTCTCACCATTGCGGTTGGGATCAATCTGCCACAGCAAGGGAATAACAGGAGATGTGCACCGACTCCAGCAAGGGCCACGACTAGTTTCTGGAAGAATACGACCAGATCGCCGAGGTCTATGACCAATTGAGCACAGTCTACAACAAGTCCACAAGGATTAAAAAAAAGAAGTGGTCACAAGAGGTTTACGACTACCTGACAAAAAAAGTAAAAGAAGTAGATTTCGTGAGAGGTTACGACTACCTGATCGGAGAACTCCGACCACCTGGTTGTAGGTGGTACGAACACCCGATACCCAAAAGGCCATACCGAAATTCTCCTCCCATGGTGCCACGCCGTGCTTTCGTTTGTGTTCTAGGCTCGCGTCTCTTGTATGGTCTAGCCTAGGGCCAGCACTAACCATCGTTGAATGTTTTTAGCTTGCATTCTCTGATCTGATTATTGCTACTCCTTGCTACCATACCTAAGCCTGCCAAGCTCCACAACATTACTACACCGTGCTGGTTACCTTCATTTGCAATCGCTCCTTTCAATCTTCGACGACTAGTTTGACACCGACACCGGAATGCTGATCACCACCTGCTACTTGGTAAGAATTGGGTAAGAGCTTTAGTGAAGTTTGAGTGACCGAGTGATTTTTTAGCCCCACATATTAGTAGTATTAGGGACTTGTTTCTTTCACCTTTGTTTCTGTTTGCTATTGCCATGTCAGGTGTACAAGCAATCGAAGAAGAGGGGATCCTTACCCCACGTACAAGAGGGTTGCGACAACACTTTGCAAGGGTGGTCAATGAGCACTGTGAGCAATTGGAGAACGCTCACGGTGAGACCATTACGAGACTCGATGGAGTGGAAGCTAGCCAAATTGACCTGAACGTGAAGCTCGACGCCATCTTGGCACATTTGGAGGGGCTAGGCAAAGCCCCTCTACCCCCGCCTGCGTCACCCCTTCGTGCTACTCCCGCTACTACTGGCGCTTTCGGCCATTGCCACCAATCTCCCATAGCAAACAACATTTCTTCATCGGTTGTGGATGAAGAAGAAGAAGACGAGCACAATTTTGCTGATACCAAGGACGGAGACCTCAACTTCAACAATGATCATGATCACCGTCAACGTCATTTCAATAGACAAGGTATGGGACGTGATCCACCACCACCACCACGGAGGTACGTGATTGTGATGATGCTTTTTCTAAGATTAAATTTACTATGCCTCCGTTTGCTGGTAAATATGATCCTACTGTTTATCTCACTTGGTAGCTAGAAGTACAGCAAAAATTTAATTGCCATGATTTCCCTGAGAATAGGAGGGTTAGAGCTTCTACTAGTGAGTTTACAGATTTGCTTGTGTATGGTGGAGTGAATACTTGATCAGGACATCACTTCGACTGATATGAACACTCCTCTTGCTACTACCATGAATGATGTCCAAGGTCCAATTACTCGGGCACGTGCTCGTCAACTAAATTATCAGGTAAATTCGTTTCTAGGGCTGAGTGTATTACTTAAGAACTCTATGATGCTGCCTAATAGAGATGATTTGCTTATGCTTAGGAATCTTGGACGGGACAACAAGGAGTTGATTATATGCATCAAGGAAGGAGAAGGCAATAACAATGACCAAAGGAGATGAAGAATTTGTGGCCTCCAACTCAAAGAGCTTCGGCCACCCTTTACTTGGTGCTGCGTCACCTTTTCTTTAGCCTACAAGGCTTGTATCCGAGTTCTATGGGCTGACTTGGCCCATATGGCCCATATGTGGAACAGCCACCCCCGGGGCTTGTTACTATTCATGTGAACAGTAACATGCCACATGAATAGTACCCCACCTAGGGTTTCCACCTCCTAGTCGCCCTCCTCATATAGGAGCCGCCGTCCTTTAGTCCAATTTGGGTTTTTCTTAGATTATTCTGCCACTTTGCAGTTTTGCCGTTTGTTCGGTTTGAGGAACCCCACTCTGTGAACTTCATTATTATTCGCAATACAATTTCAGATTGCATCTTCTACTCTTTTGCTTGTGTTCTCAATTCGCTTGCAAGAGATAGCCTTCTTGGCGAGGTCAATCGTGTTCGGCACGGTTGATAACCAACGGAGCGGTGGTGTAGTGATTGCGAGGGGTTCGATCCGTTCTGGTCGGAGCCTTTGGATCATCAACGTCGTGTTCTCCACAATCGACATATCAGTACCTTTCGGAAGATCGGGCCACACTCTCATCATGTGGTATCAGAGCAAAGGTTGCCCGCTAGGTAATTCGTCCCTTTTAGATTAGTTTATGTTCATCGTCCTAAAAATCCAGAAAATTAGCCCCACAAAAATAATTTGTTCGTCGTGTCTTCCGCTGTCCCATCACCCCTTGTGCCTTGCAATTTTCTTTTGCTAGTCTAGTCTAGTTATTTTGCTTGTTGAATTATTGTTGCATCGTTTCAAATGTAATAAAATGAGGGTAAATTAAAACTTTTCCTTCATCCTTTTACTCTTGAAACTTTTCGAAATTCTTGTAAAGGTTGCTAGTCTAGTCTAGTTAGAGTCTAGTTCTTGGTTGTTGTCTAGTTTGCATCATGTTTCATAATTTTGGAAATTAATTGAAATATTTTGCGTAGCTTCATCTTTGTGTTAAGTCTTGAGTCAGGAAGCTCGTTAAAATCAAAACCTAAGCTGGTTTGCTTTGTTCCTCGGGTGCGAGTCGGGCTCGCTCGAGTCACTTGACTCGGCCAAGCCAACCGCCACCCGCGCGGTCAGCGCGCATGCGTCATGCCGTTAGATCTCCATCGGACGGCTCTCATTCGTAAGCACCGGACAACTCGGTTGCGCTCCCGTTGGATTCGATCAGCCTCGCTTGCTGGTTCACGATCTTTCCAATTAGCATCGCATCGTGGCCGTTCAAATCTTATCCGCGGCGGCATCTATTGAGGTTGGGCTCAACCCACTCGCGCTTTGGGCTCACGCCCCTGGTGGCCCTTCGCGCGACCGCGCGCATGCCCTTTGCGCGCCATCGAGAGAGGAGGTGACTTGTCACCTCCTTGAGCCCCGACTAAATCCGCCATGCATTAAATGCACACAGCTCCTCCTCCCCAAAGTCGTCTCCTACACGCTCCGTCCTCACGATGCCCATGGCGAGGCATGAACCAGTCCACCAGAGCTTGGGCTTAACCTAGCTTGAGCTCCTTGAGCTATAAGTAGCTCCTGGCTCTCCTCTAGCCTTGCCAAGCATCCTTGGTGCTTTGTGAGCTCAAAACACCAAAAGCACCTAAAACCGCCATTGTTGGTGGGAGCTCCTCGGCGCAACAGTGCTCGATGGCGTTTCTTCCTCTCTTTCGTTTGGTGTGTGCCTCTCACGAACAAAACCCTAACAATTGTAGTTGCTTTTGGCCAAATTGTTCTTTTCGGCGTGAGCACCCCTTCTTCCTCATCAGGTGAAGTGGGGCTTCTTTGAGCTTGGTTGGAGCTAACCCGATGATGCGGTCGTGTTATCTTTGAGGCGCCTTCTCCGAAGTTGTCTTCCAAGTCCAGCAACCTTCTTCGTCGCCGGAGAGTCCATCCTGGACCTCCCTACCCTCGGTAAAAGAAGTTTGCATTTGAAATGGTTGTTGCGGAGCTTTGGTCATTATGCATTTCGGCGTTTTGGTCGCGCCGCTCAAACGGGACACCACCGCGGTGTGGATGGTCCCGGTGTGTGCGTTATGCTATTGCGGTTCCATTTTGGCATTTAGCTCCCGCCGTGCCTTGGGTCGCGGCGACAAGCGAGAACACCTCGGGTTCGTTGTCGGACAGCGGCGATGCCGTAATATCGTCGGACACGAACGACGTTCATTAATGCTAATCATTGTTAATCATGGGTTAGTAATCATTAGCTGTCCTAAACCCACCTCCTCGATCACTTGCATGTGGGCCGCACTTTTAATCCTCCGTGCGCTAACCTTGCGTGTCGTGGCCACTGGTCAGCGACACGTGGGCCGCCATCTTCAAACCCGGTCGCGCGTGTGTTTAAACCCGACATGTGACTTAGCGTCAGCGACGGTGGGCCTTAGCCGGTAGTCCCTGTTCAAATCGTAGCGGCCCAATCAACCTCGGTAGTTCGATCTTGGATCGTGGCGGGATCGTGGGAGCAATTGGGTGTCAGAAGGCTCCCTCAATCCCGCCCTTCATCGCTTGATCGGCGGCCCGGGATGGCGGGCATCCGCTTCGGTCCGATTGCCATCTCGATCGGGATCGTTGGATCTTGATCCAACGGTGAGCCTCCGTGGGTCTTTGTGCGGATGTCTTTGCGCTGCGCGTGCGTGGGCCGTTCGATCCGAGATCGGCGGTCCATAATCAACCACGTCTTTTCTTTCGGTTAAGGGATATAATTTCCTCGGTAGCTTTATCTTTCCACGAAAATGTTGTTAAAACTTTAGAAATTCATATCTTTTCATTCTGAGATCCTTTTGGGTGATTTGATAGTGTTAATTTTCTTTTAGGCTAGAGGTTAATCTAAAAATGTTTCCAGGCCCTGTTAAGAACCAGAAATGTTGTGAATCGATTTTAGCCTTTTCAGCCTCTATTAAATATTCCAAAAATGCTATAAAAACTTAGAAAAACCATAACTAATTCGTTGTAACTTCAAATGACCTGAAAATTTATATGGATTATCACTATACCAGTAGGTAGCTACCATAAAAGTTTCAGCTTCAAAATCTTTCTAGAAAATATTTTTGCTACATTGCTAATTATGGTAGAAAATAGGTTTTTAGAGAATATCTTTTGCACCACAAATCCAAATTAGGTTTTCCAGTTTCTATGTCTAGGTATATTCGTATTTTACCTTGTGTATAAATTTCGTCGCATTTGGATAATTTTTGCTTGCTCTTTCGTTTTAATGTTGCTCGTCTTATTGGTTGTTTTCGCTCTTTCGCTTAGGATTCGACATTTGCGGTAACCAGAGAACGACCCTCCGCAACAAATTGAGCAACGACAAGAAGGCAAGCGGTTTGATCATTTCCCATTGATCCCATTACTTTTAAAGTCTAATATTTTGTTTAACTTCTATGTATGCATTGCTATTTTGTGGTTAAATTGATTAGTTAATCCTCTAGTTGCATAATCTGTAGGTAAATGATTATCCTCTACTACGAGCCTAGGTTATTTCTGTGATTAGAGTTCGTTGGATGAGCTCTTGTCACTTAGTAGATTCGAATAAATATTGCTTAGCCATGCCTAGTATCGGTAGTATTGGGCGATCATCGACTTAGTCGATGATCTTGATCACACAACTACTTATACTACTCCATTATGTCCAACCCTTGTGTTTTATTGATTTACAAATCAAAAGCTGAAAACAAAACTATATCTTGACTTGGGCACAATGGTATGTTGATGTGATCTGTGGGTGTGTGGAATGGTGCCTAAGTCCCCAAGGACCGAGTTACTTGTGTCACTAAGCCAGCGCTTATTGCGTGCTAACCACGAGGGGATATGGAACCTCTCTTGACTAAGTACTTTGGGAGGTGTTAATTATGAGCTGGTTGGTGGGTGTGTTCTTGTGTGTGTGTGTTTGTGGTGTTGGAGGAGCATTAGCGGCAGGTTAGAACATCTAATGTGTCTTTCTCCGTGGGTTGCGGCTCTTAATTAGCATCGTCCATTGGAAAGCGTCTTGTTAGACTTAGCCATGCCTGCATACCAAAGGAAGTGTGCTAACCGTGGCTGGTGGAAAGGCGGTCTATCGTGTGGGTACATTGGTACACCCCTGCAGGGTTAAAACTATTTGAATAGCCTCGTCCTAGGTTATGGACATGCTTGGTAAGGTCGTGCAAGAACTAGACTACAACCTTTTAAAAATTTAAACTTGACATGGGTGGTATGAAGGGGTACTTCATGCTATTGTTGTGGTGACTATGGGTTAGTCACTTCTAGGTTGGTGTTGTCATCTATCTATTGTTATAATTGTCTCTCTTTTATTTGAACAATAAAAGTTAATTGCAAACTTGCTTTGAATCTATTACCTTATTGCAAATGAAAACTTGCTTCATGCTGAAAATAAGTCCAGAGCCTTATCCACTTAAATAAAGCTTGCATGTAGTTAATTATAGTTCTGTTATCTCACACGTCAGTCTTGCGAGTACAAAAACAAGTTTTGTACTCATCTGCTTTGCTTAATATTAATTGTTGCAGAGGAAGAAGGTGAGCCCCAAGGGCCTCACTTTTGTGGTGTGTTCTTGCGCTGTTTGGGACGATTAGCTTGGCGGTCCGGTTGGTTGCCTTGTGGGTAAAGGCACACCGATTGGCTTTTGTTTATTGCCATCTTATGGCCCTTTTGCTTCCGCTGTTTAAATTAGTTACTTATGTGTTATTTGGCCGGTCGGCCTCTCTTTTGTAATAACTCTCTTTATATTATCTATGTCTTTAAGTTGTTGCTTTTGCTTGGCTCTATGTGAATGAATGGAATTGATGCATGATTTTGTAGCAGGTGTGTATCTTTGCAGTGCAGGAAGTATACATATCTCGAGGCTTAGTTTATTTGATTTGTCTTTGTTAGGACCAAGTGGATGGTTAAACAGTACAAGCCGAATAAACCGGGGTCCTCACATAAGTCTTCCGCGCCAACTGCCATCGACTGCCGCCGCCGCCGCCACCACGAATCCCTGCCGCGGCCCACAAAACCCTACCGCGCCCCCACATCACTCCTTGCCACGGCCACCCCATCCGCAGCCACCCCTTGCCGCAACACCCCACTCGCGGCCACCCCTTGTCTGCCGCTGCTACTTTGCACCGCCACGATTTGGCCAAAGAGATTAGGGTTTCGGGCTACAGAGAGAGAGAAAAAAAGAGAAGTTTGATTTCGATGATTTAAAAAAAAGAAAAAAAAGAAAGAAAAAAAAGGGAGAGAAAAAAAAACAGAAACAGAAAAAATATAGAAAAGGCCCCTCTCTGTTCGAAATTTGAAATCCCATCAAAACTTTGCCAAATCAATTGAAAATTGGTGGAGCCCATCATCAGATAGCCACAAGATACCACAAACAAATTGGGCACGTTTGGCCCACGGGATCAAAAGATATAGCAGTTTGAATTTGAGGCGAGTACGTTTCCGACACACCTTTAGTAAAACAGGCATAACTTTTGCATACGGAGTCGGATTTCGATGTTCTTGTGCTCATTTCAAAGCTATCGACGACGCGCATCTAAAAGTACAACACGCGAAGCACTTGTCACCCTCCAAGACCTCCAAAATCGGCCTTCTTTAGCCCCGAAATCATGTCACAAGTTTTCAGTTTTCAGTTTTTGCCTTTCTTTCGGTCTTCCCTTCGGAATTTGGGGTCCATCTAGTTGAAAAAGTTGTAGATCTCGTCGAAACCTTTCAAACGAGTATATATAAGCCATATAAAACTTTGCCTTTTCATCGTTTGAGACTAGCTATTTTATCTGCTCAATCTAGAGGGATGTTCGCGTTTTACCGATATCGCTATTTTGTGCTCTACATCGCGCGAATAATCTTGTGCCCTTAGAACGAAGTTTGAGTAGTGGGTTAGTGTCTCTCCTAGCACTTGTTGTGAGGTTCTCCTTTGCTTACATCAAGTCACATTGATCGTTGCGTGTGCGTACATACACTTCTTTGCATAGGATTTTGATTAGCTAGCTGTGATTAGGCTAGGATCGGCAACTTTTGACGAGTACTTTGAACAATCTTTCAACTTGCATTTACTGATCTGATTATTGCTGATTCTTTTGCTACCATATTGTGCCTTCCGAGCTCCACCTACTCTTGATCAGAACAGGTCCCCTCTTGCGATCGTACCCACGCTCGACACGGTATCACGAACCGACCACCGGTGTACCACCTACTACTTGCTTTGGTAAGAACACTTGTAAGAGTGTGGTAAGGCGCTTGAGTGTGTGATTCCACCTTCCATCACCTAGTAGTCGATAGGGATAATACATTTGTGTTGTCCTTTGTTTCCCTCTCGACCATGGCGATGAGATGTCGATGAGAAAGAGTGTGTGTTAAAGGGAACTCATGGCGCTTTTGGATGAATAACTCACTACCATTAATGAGGACATTTGAGAAAGCTACAGGCTACTACAACGCATTCAGCGCTTAATCAACGATAGTATTGCAGCGCTCACCACATGCCTTGAAAGAATAGTGAATCAGCCACCAAACAATGGACGCGAGTATGAACATGATGCAGCCCAAGATCTTGATGTGGGAGATGATAATGAGAGGCGAAACCGTGACGCTCAAGATGCACGTCTACAACACCGCCTACAACACAACCGTCACGGTATGAGAGGTAATAATCTTCAGCACCACAATGTTCGTGTTAATGATGACCCATTTGCTAAAGTTAAATTTACCATACCATCTTTTGCGGGTGTTTATGATGATGAAATTTATCTAGTTTGGGAGATGATAGTTGAACAAAAATTTAATGCCCATCTAGTTCCTGAAGTGCATAAAGTTAGGCAAGTTACTAGTGAATTTAAAGATTTTGCTATCATTTGGTGGAATCAAGTAGTTAATTCTGGCTTAACACCTGATACATGGGATAGATTGAAGGTAGCTATGCGTGCTAGATTTGTTCCTCCTGCTTTTAAACGTGGTATGCGTAAGAAATTGCAGCGCTTAGACCAAGGTAATAGATCTGTCGATGAATATTACCAAGAATTACAAATAGGCATGCTGCGTTGTAATGTTGTTGAGGATGAGGAGGATAAGATGGCTCGTTTTTATAGGGCTTAAGGCGTGAAATTCAGGACATAATTGATTACAAGGAGTATAATGATATCAATAGGTTGTTCCAGCTTGCTTATTTGGCAGAAAAAGAATTGCAGGGAAGACAACAAAGGACTAGGAGCAACTTTGGAAGTACGTCTGCATCGAGATCGACGTCGGGGCAAGCCAAGACAGCCCCACCTTCTGCTTTCCGGTCTGCTGCCCCCTCCGTGAGTAGGGCACGTTCAGCAGCACCACCACCACCACCGTCACGCGCACCCGAGACGAGCAAATCCACTAGTGTACAGCAGCACCGTATGAGCTCTTCATCGATTGCTTCCACGGGTGCATACAGCGGGATTATATGCCACAGTTGCAAAGGGATAGGACACGTTATGAAAGATTGCCCCAGTCAGCGAGCGTACATTGCGACAAAAGACAGTGGTTACGTAAGTACTAGTGATGTTGAGAATGAATATGATCTTGCAGCTAACCTTGCAGGTGATGATGATGATCAAGAGGAGGAACATAGCGATGGAGAATTATAGGACCATAATTGTGCAACGAGTGTTGAGCACTCAAAGGGAGCAAACGGAGAAGATACAACGCCATAATTTGTTTCAGATGTTCCTCATCGCCAAGGATTGTCGTGTTCGTGTCATAATTGATGGTGGGAGTTGTAATAACTTGGTAAGTTTTGATTTGGTCAAGAAGCTTGGCTTGACCACACGTGCACATCCTCATCCATACCACATTCAGTGGTTCAACAACAGCGGTAAGGTGAAGGTAACACAATCTGCGAGAGTGTATTTTTCCATTGGTTTCTATCATGATGCTGCTGATTTCGATGTAGTGCCTATGCAAGCTTGCTCACTTTTATTAGGTCGTCCATGGGAATTTGATACTGATGCAACTCATCATGGTAGAAGTAATAAGTACACTCTTATGCACAAAGGAAAGAAAATAATTTTGCTACTTTTGACACCTACTGAAATTGTACAATGTGAAAAAGAGATAGCTACAAATGAGAGGAAAGAACATGAACATGAACATGAATCTGAAAATTAGCAAGTAGTGAAGAACATTTTCCCACCTAAGAAAGAGAAGTTGGCACCTAGTTCTAGAATTGAGGGAATTAAATTAAAGGGTTGTGTCATGCTTGCAACCAAATCTGATCTTGTTGAAATTGTCGATAATGATATGCCATGTTATGCTTTGATATGCAAAGACGCTTTATTTTCACTTGATAATATATCTATAACATATCAACTATGCTACTAAAATTAAATTAAACTAAGCTAAACTAAGACCAATTACAAAATCTAACCTCCTTTGTATTGCGAGGTTCCAACAATTGATCAAGGCATTTATCAATATACTCATATGAGAATAACATCATAAACATAACCAAAACTTTCTATTCTCATTATTACGATTAACACAAACTCAAACTATCCATAGGTAAAAATAACATTTAACAATAGTTTCATAATCCAATTCACTCATGCATAAGAGATAATCATATGAATGTAATCAAATTAACACTATTCTCACAACCATAATCGAATCAGATCTATTTATTCTTATATGAAGCTAAATGACAATTGCTTTAATGTTGTGAGGTAGTGCGTGCTTTCAATTCATCTACTCCTCCCATGCATGTCGGTCTTGCGGTTGTACCTAAAACACATCAAAGCAAGAGTGAGCCCAAAGACTCAAACAAGTACCAACAAGGCTAAGCAAGGCATCAATAATCCAAGATAAACAATGCACGAGTAAAGCCTTCATGCTCATGTGAATGCCACCTATTAGAGGATTGAACACCAAATTGACTTGGAGCATTCACCAATCTCTTAATCAAAAACATGCATGTTGACCAAGTCTCAACACGATTGGAACATGCAATTGCTCCATGCCACGTCTTTCATATACACGAATTTAACATGTACATAACAACATGTAAGATTTAGCAGCGCTCAAGGAAACATTAACCATAGCTTGCATTCATCAAGATAAAAGGAAAACTCATTACGCTAACATTCGTGCAAGGCTACAACAAGCAATCACCACAATCATATCATACAACCGAAAATACGCTATAACCGAATACGACGTGCGAAACGCGGATTGAAGTGGGTGCTGCCCTTGGGATCTCGCTGCCACCTGGACAAGAAGATAACCCCAAACTAAGACTAGCATTGACCAAAATCATACATAACATCACAATCGAAATCGCTAACCTCTTATGAATTTTAACTTTTCTAATTTCTAGCGATCGGTCACTGCAGACAGCGGACTTCAAAATTCATAACTCTCTGCTCAGGAGTCCAAATAGGATGATCTTGGACAATCTGAAAAGGTAATTGAAATGTCTAAATAAACTTAGTTGGGGAGACCCTCTGATTCGGCCATCTACCAGCGCAAATATTTCATAGAACCAATTCAGTGATCTTTAGTTTTCCTGAAAGCTAAGAGACTATGGTGAGCCCTCTGGAAACCCATCTAAATAAATTCAACAACAAGTCCAAGACCTTTTGGACCTAGGGTATAGCTACAACTTTATAGGAGACACCCAGACCCAAATCTGCCTCTAACTTAATCAAAAGAAAACCTTAGCCCGAAAATTTTAAAACAAAGAACCACGGGTTACCCTTGCCGAACGAAGAGAGCACACAGCGGGATCTGCGGTTCTTTTGGTTCCTAAGAGAAGAGCGCAAAGGAGGGTGGAAGGAGGTGGAGAGGTGGGGAGATGGGGAGATGGGGAGAGGGGCGGAGTTGGAGTGGGAGGGAAAGGGGAGGGAAGGGCGTATGTGTGTTGATTGTAGAGCCATTAATAATATCCCCGATTAATCGATCTCTCCCGAAATAAAATTAATCTTCCTCGATTCAAACCTTAACTCATCGTCATCCTATTCTTAGGTTGGACGACATGCTAGATGAGTTGAGTGGTTCTATTATTTTCACAAAGATTGAATTGGACGACATGCTAGATGAGTTGAGTGGTACCACCACCAGATTAGAATGAAATTGGGAGATGAATGGAAAACAACCTTTAAAACTAAGTTCGGGCTATATGAGTGGTTAGTGTTGCCTTTTGGTTTAACTAATGCACCTAGCACTTTCATGCGTTTGATGAACGAAGTTTTGCGTGCTTTCATTGGAAAATTTGTGGTGGTTTATTTTGATGATATTATGATATATAGCAAGTCATATGAAGAACATCTGAATCATTTACGTGCTGTTTTTAATGCTTTGCGAGATGCACGTTTGTTTGGTAACCTTGAGAAGTGCACCTTTTGCACCGATCGAGTATCGTTTCTTGACTATGTTGTTACTCCATAGGGCATTGAAGTTGATCAGGCCAAGATCGTCGCTATCCAGAGTTGGCTGTCTCCTAAAACGGTCACACAAGTGCGGAGTTTTCTCGGGCTCGCTGGCTTCTATCGGCGTTTTGATTGGGATTTCAGCACCATCACTGCACGCTGAATGAGCTTACAAAGAAGGGTGTTCCTTTTACTTGGGACACCATACAACAACAAGCTTTCGACGCTCTCAAAGATAAGTTGACACACGCCCCTTTGCTTCAACTACCTGATTTTTGCAAGACTTTCGAATTAGAATGTGATGCTAGTGGCATAGGTCTTGGTGGTGTGTTAATTCAAGAAGGAAAATCTGTTGCTTACTTTAGTGAAAAATTAAGTAGGCCTAGTTTGAACTATTCTACCTATGATAAAGAATTATATGCTCTAGTTCGAACTTTGGAAACATGGCAACATTATTTATGACCCAAAGAGTTCGTAATACATTCTGATCATCATATTCGAAGTCAAACCAATCTGAACCGTAGACATGCTAAGTGGGTTGAGTTTATTGAGTCTTTCCCTTATATCATTAAACATAAAAAGGGCAAAGAAAATGTAATAGCTGATGCATTGTCTTGAAGATATATCATGCTTTTACAACTTGACTTCAAAATATTTGGATTAGAGACAATAAAGGAGCAATATGTGCATGATGCTGATTTTAAAGATGTGTTGCTTAATTGTCAAGAGGGAAAGGGTTAGAATAAATTTGTGGTGCATGATGGGTTCTTGTACCATGCTAATAAGCTATGCATTCCAGCTAGCTCCGTTCGTCTTTTGTTGTTACAGGAGGCGCATGGAGGAGGATTAATGGGTCACTTCGGCGTGAAGAAGACCGAGGACATTCTAACCCACCACTTTTATTGGTCAAAGATGAGGTGAGACATCGAACGCTTCATTGCCCACTGCACCACGTGCCAAAAAGCTAAGTCACAACTTAATCCTCATGGTTTATACATGCCTCTTCCTGTTCCAAGCACACATTGGGAAGATATTTCTATGGACTTTGTTTTAGGTCTGCCTAGAACAAAGAAGGGGAGAGATAGCATTTTTATTGTCGTGGATAGATTCTCTAAGATGACTCATTTTATACCATGTCATAAAAGCGATGATGCTACACATGTTGCTGATTTGTTCTTTAAGGAAATTGTTCGCTTGCATGGTATTCCGAATACGATAGTTTCCGATCGTGATGCTAAATTTCTTAGCCATTTTTGGAGAACTTTGTGCGCTAAATTGGGGACTAAGCTGTTATTTTCCAAAACTTGTCATCCCCAAATCGATGGACAAACTGAGGTAGTCAATAGAACTTTGTCTACTATGCTTAGGGCTGTGCTTAAAAAGAATTTAAAAATGTGGGAAGAATGTTTACCTCATGTGGAATTTGCTTATAATCGCTCACTGCATTCTACCACAAAGAAGTGCCCTTTTGAGATTGTTTATGGTTTCATCCCACGTGCAACTATCGACTTGTTGCCTCTTCCAGCTTCGGAGAAGGTAAATCTTGATGCTCAACAACGTGCTGATTTGATACTTAAGATGCATGAGACAACTAAAGATAACATTGAGCTTATGAATGCTAAATATAAAGTTGCTGGTAGTCAGGGACGCAAGCATATTACTTTTGAACCTGATGATCTTGTGTGGTTACATTTACGTAAAGAGTGATTCCCTGAATTGAGAAAGTCTAAACTCATGCCTCGTGCAGATGGTCCTTTTAAAGTGCTTGAACGTATTAATGATAATGCATATAAGTTAGATTTGCCTGCGGATTTTGGGGTTAGCCCCACCTTTAACATTGCAGATCTACGACCTTTCTTTGGAGCGGAGGATGAGCTTGAGTCGAGGACGACTCCAATTCAAGAAGGGGAGGATGATGAGGACATCACTTCGACTGATATAAACACTCCTCTTGCTACTACCATGAATGATGTCCAAGATCCAATTACTCGGGCACGTGCTCATCAACTAAATTATCAGGCAAATTCGTTTCTAGGGCTAAGTGTATCACTTAAGAACTCTATGTTGTTGCCTAATGGAGATGATTTGCTTGTGCTTAGGAATCTTGGATGGGACATCAAGGAGTTGATGATATGCATCAAGGAAGGAGAAGGTAATAACAATGACCAAAGGAGATGAAGAATTTGTGGCCTCCAACTCAAAGAGCTTCGACCACCCTTTACTTGGTGCTGCATCACCTTTTCTTTAGCCTATAAGGCTTGTATCCGAGTTCTATGGGCTGATTTGGCCCATATAGCCCATATGTGGAATAGCCACCCCTGTGGCTTGTTACTATTCACATGAACAGTAACATGCCACATGAACAGTACCCCACCTAGGGTTTCCACCTCCTAGTCTCCCTCCTCATATAGTAGCCGTCGTCCTTTTGTCCAATTTGGTTTTTTCTTAGATTATTCTACCACTTTGCAGTTTTGCCGTTTGCTCGGTTTGAGGAACCCCACTCTGTGAACTTCATTATTATTCACAATACAATTTCAGATTGCATCTTCTACTCTCTTGCTTGTGTTCTCGATTCGCTTGCAGGAGATAGCCTTCTTGGCGAGGTCAACCGCGTTCGGCACGATTGATAACCAACGGAGCGGTGGTGTAGTGATTGCGAGGGGTTCGATCCGTTCTGGTCGGAGCCTTTGGATCATCAACACCGTGTTCTCCACAATCGACATATGAGTACCTTTCAGAAGATCGGGCCACACTCTCATCACTCGGGACCATGTCCCATGATGCCTTCTTCTCAGCAGCCTTTCCCTTTGTTGAAAGGCTGTGATGGTAACCTGAGTCCGCACTCACAATAACCTTGGAAGATGGCAATCTTGCCATCTTCGTTCGATGGCCACCACTTGCCCTCCGCTCTCTTCCACATCACCAAACATCTTGGAAAATTCTTCTCGACGACGACCAAGGTGATCATCTTCTCCATGTCCATCTCCGATTCCCCCCACTTAGATCCAGCTATTTCTTCTAAGGAATTTGCTTGGATTCAAAAGATTTGGGAGGAAGGATTTCAAGATTGAGTGGCAATGGAGAAGGCAAGAGTTCAAGGGAAACAAAACGATTAGGGAGAGTAGTTTTCCTAATTTTACCCCACTAGTAATTATTTATATCCGTCGGATTGTATTGGAAATCGAAGGGAAACCCAGTGATTGGAATTCTCTCGAGAACTGCTCCCAACAGACAAAATCATGGGTGAGCATTTACATCCCTTTTTCATTCACATGGTAATAAAGGTGTTATTTTGTTAACTCAAGTAAAAATATTCCTTGAACAAGTCAATTTCTGGTCAAGAGAAATAGTACTCGAAAAGTCTCCTTTCAACTACTGTTCTCCGACATCTTCTCAAGTAAGTCATTTTCACTTGAAGTTGGGGGGGGGGGGGCTAGATGACGAGGATTGAATGATCCTCGATTAATGAAGCTATTTATCCATAACATTCATTATAGATAATGGAATTCTAATAGTCCTCCAGTATACCCTAGTCGGAGTACTTGCCACGACCAGTTCAGGTTACGACCACTCTCTGGTCGGAAAGTCTGTTACGACTAGGTCAGACCACGACCATCCTCTGGTCGATAAATCTCACAGATAGATATGTGAGCCATATTTTATCAACTAGGGAGCCTGTACGTCATGTCCAACTATACATGGTAAAAAATACAACACATGCACCTTTGTCTATGACATAATCGCACGCACCACTCTCCATCTCTGACAATAACCAACTGACGAACATGCAAGGAGGATGTCTCACTGACAACAACCGTCGTCCACGTAAGGATTCTAGCAACTGTCAAGGCGCCTCTTGCTGCACAACAATTGTCACCTCTTCAAAGCTTTATAAGGGGCAGTGCCAGCAGAGATAAGGAGGGAGGGAGAATTAAGAACACATTGGAAACATTCATAGTTTCGGTGGCACATTGTGTATTGTAATCTCATTCAATACAAGAATACATGAATATGGTTGATATTCTCCCGGAGAAGGCCTGAACCTATCTAAAAAACATCATGTCTCTTCCCGCGTGATCTCGAGAGCTATGTCCCAATATTTACTTCTGTAAGATCGATAATAATTCATTGACATTAGCTTAAGCTCAAGGCCATAGCTCTTTAGCTCTGCTAAGCAGTCGATTTGCAAGGAAGAAATGGCAACAGAGATGGTTAGAGACAAGAGGCATCAAAGATTCAAATGGTTATAGAAGATGGAAAGCTACCTATCTGAACTCCATGCATCATATATAACACGTACTTACCCTTTTTTGTATCTTGTGCGAGAACACCGTACATTATATGGGCGGCATATCCTGTGCACATGTCCCATTTGGTGAACATGTGCACATAGTCCATTTGAACCGTTGCTTGCGAAACCCATGGCCGAGATTTCCCCCACCTCCCACTACACGCTTCTTTGCGACCCCCCCACACACGAATCCTTCTTTTTTCGTCCGGCCCCACACCAGCCCGAGCTCCCCTCATTCCCCAATCCCCACCCACGAGCTAGGTTCCTCCAGTTCCTCCTCTACCAACGCCTCTCCACTCCGCTCGCTCGCGCTCGCCGGCTGCAACCGGGAGCGCGTTGCCGCCGTGCTCTGCTGGGCCGCTGCGCCGGCCCCCGACGTCCCCATCCTTGTTGCCAACCCCTCCGACCAGGCCTCCCTTGACGGGGTTGCGGCGCGGGCACGCGTCGTGCTGTCCTGCGTGGGCCCTTCCGCCTCCTGATTAGCCACCTTTCATTTGTAATTAACAGAACCAAGATGAGACGATTCGCATTATGTGGTAGAAATAAGAGGTTTCCCTTTCCAATCTCCAACACTATGTTCTTCACCTACCCTGGTCAGAACAAGGACCATAGAATGCTCTTAGCATGAAAAGTTGAATCTTGTTTTCCTTTCTAGGTGACGTCCACGCCACTTAAAACATCTAAGCATCCATTTGGCATGATACTCTCTTAGTTTATTTTTTGAGTTGCAGAGGATTGCATCATCAGTAAGACATTTTTTCTGTCGCTTTCATTTGTGGGGAAGTGACAATTTTGTAACCTGTTTTTATGGGGAACAATTATACACAATTGTCTGATTGATTTGGTAAGAGTTGAAGATTTTTCTTAAGTTACGCAAGAGATGCACAAAAAGGCAGTCATGCTGTAAACTTTTTAGCTGATATATTGATGGGTTATTGACCGTTTTTAGGTTGTGGACCTAGTTAGAAGGGCTATGCCGCTTGCACTCGCACCAGAGAATGACCCGAGAATAGAAGAGTTTAGGCAACTACAGGGAAAGAAGGAAGAGATGGTCAAGCTGGCACACAAGCAAGTCAGGCGAATCCTGTGGTCTGGCTTAGCGCCAAGTTGGTCTCTTATTCCGTCTGACATTCTGGGAGTTCTCATGGGATGTGATGGAGCCGATCGCCTTCTTCACGACCACATCTGGCCTGCTTGTCGGCTATGCCTATTTCCTCATTACGACATTACCTCAAGGGATCCGACATATCAAGACTTCATGGAGAGGCTGTTTTTGTCAAGGAGAAAGCTTTGCGCCAAGCATAGTTTTAATATGGAGAGGTACCTGGAGTTGCACAAACATTGTAAGTGTCCTCTGGAAGGTCATTATCCTCATGGTCCCAAGCTTCATGACTTGGAACACCAGAACTGAAAAGTTGTCAGTTGTTACTTGATGCTGACAGTGTCCTCTAGCTATGTAGAATAGGCTAATAGCTACCCTTTACCTTTTTTTTCACAAAAAAGTTATATTACCAGCTACCGAAGTGATCTTTTACAGAAAGCAGCAATCACCTAACAGATTAAGCTTAGAGCCTTGTAGACATGACCTTAGGGATAACCTCTAACTTAGACATGAAATCCTAGCTCAATCTCATGAACACCTACATAAACATTAAATAAGCGTTAGGGCTTACAGAACGAGAAGAGGCCACGAGGAGATGTAGTCGGTGTAGATGCGCGGGGTTTGATGAAGATGCGTAGGTGGACGTTCGGGGTGCGGTTCCACCTTTAGCGCGGAAGATCGGGTACGGGGTTTAGATCGAGAGAGATTGCGAAACCCTACCGCTACGGGACCCAAACCAAAAACACGTTGGCGCGTCTCCGATCATGGCGCGAGTGGAGATGGTCTCCTTTTTGGCTGAAGATAAATGTGTATGAGCGTGCGGACGTTGTGCTTATGCCACTGTCATTTCGACGTCATGTTTTGGCATGTTTGGACGTTGAAGCTGGTTTAGCCGTATGTTTTCTTATCTATATCAAATTGATGATGTACGAACTGTGATTTCAACCACAAAAATAAACCCTTCTGAGGTACAACCATCTGGGTTCTTCCGTTCCTTTTACAGAAACAAATTGGAGTTTGCACAACATAAAGATCTCATCTTAAAACATCATGTGGACGCGACAGCGCAAACAAACATCCATTTATCATGCCATCAATGGCGATCATCCCACAATAACAACAGTTCGCCTTGCGGCAAAGAATTGCAAGCCAATACTTGCTGGTTGAGGCATTTGTTCTGTACACACCGTGCTGCAGTCAACACAAGTCCCTCGGTGCAGCTCTTATACAATGAGCAAAAGAATAGCATGAAAGAATTTATAGCAAAAAAGGAATTGCTAAATGGTACTCGAGTGTTTTTATTTGTGAGTACTCAAGTTTTTATTCATGTTTAGTGTTTTTATTTGTGAGTACTCAAGTTTTTATTCATGTTATGCTTGATGATTTCTCTCCATAATATACATGAATATGTATGTTTTTGTAGTTTTGTTGTGTTTTTATAGTTTATTTTGTTCCTCTTTTACATAAATCACACTATTTTTACATAATTTAATTTATGTAAAACTAGTATATAACTTATGTAAAAATTCGGTGTCTAAAAATAGAGTACTCTCGGATAAAATAGTACTCGGATGAGGAACTGCACATTGAATCTAGATCCGAGTTGCAATTCAAAAAAAAATCAGCAAGGAACTGCACTTTTGCAATTCCAAGCCGAAAATGAAAAGTCTCATCTGACTGTATAACAAACAGGTGATGAATCAAGATATATCTCAGTAAATCTGCAATATGCTTCGAACGTTTCGTGCTGATGTCCTGTTGACTTCCTAGCCGCCGCCACCTGCCTGCCGTGGATGCAGAAGGGCCCCGCGCAGACAGCGCGACGCGCGCCCGCGCTGCGACCGCGTCAAGGGAGGCCTGGTCGGAGGAGTCGGCAACGAGGATGGGGATGTCGGGGGCCAGGGCCGGCGCAGCGGCCCAGCGAAGCGCGGCGGAGACGCGCTCCCGGCTGCGGTCGGCGAGCGTGAGAGCGGAGTGGGGAGGCGTTGGCAGAGGAGGAACCTAAGCTCGTGGGTGGGGAATGGGGACTGAGGGGACCTCGGGCTGGTGCGGGCCGGACGAACAAAGAAGGATTCGCGCCGTGGTTTTTCGTAAAGAAGCGTGAAGTGGGAGGTGGAGGAAATCTCAGTCGTGGATTTCGCAAGCAACGGTTCAGATGGGCTATGTGCACATGTCTATCAAATAGGACATGTGTACATGATATGCCGCCCATTATATGATCTTGCTAGCTTAGCTTACAACCAAACTACCACTAACACCTAGCTAGTATGATTAAGGAAGCATGTTTGCAGTTATTTCTACCATGTTATAGTTCCACCTCGCAACAAACCCCCTATGATCTATGCACAATTGGTTTAGTGTCCTATTTCAAATGCTGCGTTTTTGCTAAATTGATTTTGGCTCACCAAGGTAGTACATATTGTGTTCATCTCTAGTATTCTTGGATCATTATGAAAAAAATTGTTCTAAAGAATGCTGGGTTTTCTAGACTAGTACATGGCTGCCTAATCAAGCTTGACTCCTTTGTGCATTTCCACCAAACCGAAAGCACCCAGCCGACATAGCTTTGCTGGCTATGGACATTCACTACCATGCCTAGTCCCCAGAGAGTCAAAGATTATCATTTTATCATTGTCTCGTATGTCACATGGACAGAAATTCCAACATTACGATCGACTGTCCTCGTGCGCATCATCATCATCCACCCCTCTCCACTATACCTGACCAGCTTTAGCATGTGATGCAATGGATTGGAATATTTTGTGATTCTACATAAAGGGGTATAGGACGGCGAATCATACTCCACAAGTCTTCTCGATCACTTTGGAAGTGGAACAAAGTTGAGTGACTGGGGAGATAAGATGAGGAGGAACACCCTTGCTGCCCTCTTAATCTGGGCCATGGCTGCCGTGATCCTTGCCGCGGCCGTGCCGGGCGGCGAGGATGGAGGTCCATCCTCAAGGTTAATTAATTACGCTATTTCTCACCTTATTACTAGCGTTCCATTCATGTTTTATTGGAGTTTTCTAGTTCTGCAATTATGCAAAGACATGGCTATGTATATTTATGAACACAGTTCGTAACTGTCACTGACATGCAAGTAAGCCCCATGTTCCGGTATTAATTAGTTCATGAGACACGGATAATGCCACTTGTTTGTCAGTCGTGCAATATGCAAATTACATGACCAATTGACCCCTCATGTGAAGTTTTTACATTGACCTTTTTTACAACTAAGCATGCTTCTTCTACGATGGATCACAGGGTGCAGGTGCTGCTATTTCAAGCTGAGGCCGATGATCCAGTGTGCCAAGGCCTGCTGTGGCTCCGACGACGAGAACTGCTGCCTCAGGAGCCACTAGCTAGCTCAGTCCAAGCTGCTAAATTCGCCTCAATTCCCTCTTGTTTGAGTCATCTTGTTGCAGTGTCGTCCATGCATGTGAAATAAAATACAGCAACTGTGAAGTCTTTTTCTTTCCGGTTCGTAGTTTGCATGCAAATGTGTACTGTAATTTCGATTAATTTTCTTTCAAGATGTATGTGTTTGGTTCTAAAAACTCCATAGCGTTGTGACAGCCTTGAATACTAGCCAAGCGCCCGTGCTTTGCAACACAAACTAAAGTTTTGCACCAAATTTTTTCATGCTATGTGCATATCCTGTGAAGAGCCTGTGGTAACAAAGCGCTAACATCAGTTTTGCTAGGTATCTAATGCACTTGTGACGTGGATCGAATCTTGTGTTGAGATCGATCGCCCTAGGGGCCTAATCTTTCACGGTAGATGAACAACTACAATCTTGATAACCAATTCAATTGCGTAACTTGAGAAGATGCACAACTGAACAAAGATAACCAGTGCGGTACTACAATTTGTCTGGCAGATGCAAAACCACATAAAAAAACTTGAATTTCTTTTAAATGATACATTTTTTAATTAGAATTTCAAAAATAAATGCATATTTAAGAAAATTACAAAAATAGGCCTCTAACATTATTCCAACCGGTGAAATGGCCCTTTCGCTATTTGGATTAGGGACAGAAGCCCTGTTGCCAACCAACCCACAGTAAAGACCTCTGTTGTCATTCGAAATGACGATTAGCATCCAAATCGCCATTTGGAATGGAGACAAGGACCCCGTAGCCCTCTATCGCTATTCTAAATGATGATAGAGGCTAGGCTATAAAAAAGGCAAAAAAAAAAGCTATAATTCAGTTTTAATCCAGAAAAAGAAAAAGTGGAGAGGAGGGGGAGGAGAAGTGGTAGCAAAGCCTTGTCCATCCGTAGCGGAGGAGTGGAGAGAGGTAGCAAATATGATCACCCACATTGCAGTTTTTTTTTGCAACTTTACATTTAAATTTAAAACTCTAGTAGGTTAGGAACTAAACTAGTAGGACTGTAATTTAATGGATTAGATAATTATAGTTTAGTTATGAAAATATGGTTAGTAGTAGAGATTTTATTTCTGGCTTAATGAGTGGTTCAGATAGATATTACTCCCCGTAAGGGCGGAGGAATTCGCCGCTTCCCTGCGTTCGGCGGGCATTATCTTCCAGTCATATCTGTCGCCGCGTGTAGGTCGCTTCGTGCTGCGCGTTGGTCCTTGCTCGCGTCGCAGCCGTTCGATGCCTGCGTGCTGCTTACCAGTCGGGCGATGCGTTCCTGCTGCGTGCGTCGTTCAGAAAAACAGTGCTGAACTGTGTGGTTGCCGCTTGCTTTCGCGATGGTCTCGGGCAGACGAGACGGCGTTTAGTGCTGCCGTACGCAAATGGCTTTGGCGTTATTCCTGATCACAGAGACGCTGCCACCCAGCGTGACTCATTGTACCCATTTACTGCTGCCAGGCATAGGTGGCTTTCGCGCTGTTCTCGGAGAGACTATCTGCTTCCTTCCGGTGTATCTAGTCCTGCTGCTGCTGCTTGTACGCGTTAACGCGTGCCTCCGGAAGGAAGTTTTCCATGGGAGGGTCTATGTAATATCTCAATTTTGAATTTGTGTTTTAAATATACGGAAATAAGTAAAAATTAAATTTTTTTTTACATCATGTATTTTCTGTAT
This sequence comes from Ampelocalamus luodianensis, assembly GCA_036346255.1. Taxonomy (NCBI): domain Eukaryota; kingdom Viridiplantae; phylum Streptophyta; class Magnoliopsida; order Poales; family Poaceae; genus Ampelocalamus; species Ampelocalamus luodianensis. The sequence continues at coordinate 15,211,470 of CM070633.1, forward strand.
GTTCTAAACAATTCTTGTACAAGATTTATAAAAATACAAAGGCACAAGTCTTTCTGATCCAAAATCTTGTCTTCCAAAAACAATCTTGTTAAATCTTTTGATCATCTCCTGGAAATTTTTTTTTCAAGTTCTAGGGATGTTATCTGACCTCTGAAAAATTTCACATTTTTTAGAAATTATTTGAATATTTTTAGAGGGCAGTCAAACCTATTTGACTTTTAGTCAAACCCTAAACCAGAAGTTTGCAGAATTTTTGGAGAAAAATGCACTACATAAAAACCTCTAAAATTTTTACACAACGTTACTATCTAAGTTAGTAAGCTCCTGTAAAAATTCCATAATTTTTAGGGTTCATTTGCTATCCCTAAAAATTCCTCTAAGTCCCAGCTCAAATTAAAAACCCAAAATCTGGTTTCACCATTCTTTGGGTTCGAGTCAGACTCGGGCTCAAGCCAATGGACTCGATCGAACTAACTAAACGCACCCCCGCGCCGGTTTGAGCGCGCGCCTCTTTTCAGCCGTTAGATTTCAATCGCAAGACACACGTTCGCGAGAACATTCGGACCTCCCCATCTTCCACTTAAATATGAGCCGTTCATTCTCCATCAGACCGCCCACGTCTCTTGATACAATCGGACCTCCGATTGTTTCGTTCGATCTGAGTCGTTGGGTTAAAATCCAACGCTCACGATCTCCTCTATTGTTTTAAAACCTCAGGAGTCGGGGCCATGAGAGCCGTTCATTCTCAATCCAACGGCTCACGATCACCCCATTGTTTTCTGGTCTTCTTCTTCCTCGCGCCGTGCGTGAATAGAGAAGAGAGGCATGGCCGTGTCCTTTCGTGCTCCCTCGTCAACGCCTCCTTGTCGGGGTAGTACTGTGCGGGGGTGCTTTCGACTCAAAGCCGTGCCTCGCGCTGCTCCCCCTCGTTTTCAGTTTTGTCGCGGTTGGAGCTCTACCATAGCTCACCGTGGGGGCCTCTCCCTTTGTGCCAAGCTCATTAGCTTCAAAAAGCCTCCGAGCTCCTCTTTTGGACCTCCTCCACTTCCCCAACTCACCCTCTGTGTGTTGAGCACAAAAACCCCTGAAAACCCCAAATCGCCATTGTTGACCCGTGGAGCTCCATTGTGAATCATGATGCTCTAGTGGTTCTTCTTCAATTCTTCTTGTGCCCTTTTGAACTTCTTAACCACCTATGCATTTCCCCTCACTCAATTTTGGGTTTCATTCACAAGATTTGACAAATTTGGGGTTTGTTCAAATTCGGCCGAATTCACCCCTTTTCTTCCTCAGCTCCGGTGAGTGCTTCATTTCGCAATTATTTGCTCATAAAACTTCTATGAGATATAATGAAGCTATTTTGATGACCCGGTCTCACTATTTTTTCTCAGACCGTCGTTTTCACTTCATCTTCTTCAACTCCGACGGGCTTCTCTGCTATTCAAGCTTCTCCGGCCATCTTTGAAGCCCTTCTTGGTTAAGGTAGCTTTTAATTAGTCCCTAGAAGTTGTGGCACCCGCTTTTGTGGACCTTTGCGGAGCTTTTCGCTATTTTTATTTTCGGCTGTGCATGTCCCCACCATTCTTTTCCGGCTCGCCGACGTTCTAGGCCGTCGTCGCTGGCGAGGTCATCACCATTGGGTCCGCAAGGATATTGCGAACCCATTTTAGTCTTTAGGTTGTGCCGCCGACGACGAGCCCATCTTTGCCTTCGGGTTTTGCCGGATGAAATCATCACTAGGAGTTGTCGTTAAGACATCATTAATTGCTAATCATTGGTTAATTAATGTTAATCATGGTGGTAATTAATATGTCTTAAACCGGCCCACTGTGTCGCTGACAGGTGGGCCCAATCACTCAAAACCCCCGCTGGCCATGAGCAAATCCCGTTCGGACATCATTAACGTTAATCATTGATGATTATCATTAATCACTACGTTAGCAATAAAATGGTTGTCCGAAAATACCTTTTTGAGTCACTGTCATGTGGGCCCGTAGGCCTAAACCGCAGTGACAGGGTCATTAGGACAAAAATTTGGGTTCATTAATTGCTAATCATTGTTAGCAATTAATGAATGTCCTAATTGGCTTGATGTGCCACTGCTAGGTGGGCCATCAGCCACGTAAGTCCTCTTTGTGCAAAACCATTAGGACACCATTAATGCTAATCATTGGTTTTAGTATTTAATTTTGTCCTAATTAGTCCCTTGTACCACTTACATGTGGGCCCGCACATTTTAAACTCCCAGCGCACTTAAAAACCCACATGTGTTATATGCGCGTATCATGGACCGTCGATTTTAAGATCTGCGACCTAGATCTTCGGGGGCTTTCGCGCCTCCGAAAACTCCACGTCACCAGGGACCGTCGATCTTGTGATCAACGGTTCAGATCTTTGGGAACATTCGGACCCCTTGGACGGCTCAAGCTCTGTGGGCCGTCCATCTCACGATCTGTGGCTGAGATCGTGAGCACATTCGGACCCCCCCCGATTGCGCTTGCGCTCTGAGCCCTCCATCCTTTGATATGCGGTCGAGATTGAGTGGGCCGTTCGGGACTCCGAACACCCCAATCCTCGTGGACCGTTGGATCTAGATCCAACGATGAGTCTCTGTAGGGTTTGCGCGCGTGCGCCGCATCAAGGGCCCACGTTCGTCCACGTCGTTTTATTTCTGATAAGTTTGATTATAATTCGGGAAGTCTTTATTTATCAACTAAAAATTGTATTAAAACTTTAAAAACTCATAACTAATTTATTTTAAACCCTTTTTAGTTGTTTCCAGTGGGATTAAATTCATGCTTAACTAAAGTTCTATATAAAAATGCTTTTAGACTTTGCTTTGTGCCAGAAAATTTTGTAAAAAATATTAACTTGATTTCAGCCATTTTAGAATATTCCAGAAATTGAATAAAACCTTGTAAAATGCATATCTTTTTTATGTATAACTCCAAAATGTGAAAACTCAATTTTGTTAAATTTCTCTGTTAGCAAACTTTAATATGAAATAGGTTTTGATCTTGATTTTATTTCTCTAAAGTATCATGTGCTAGGTTTACAACTTAGAAAAATCATAAGTAAATCATTATAACTCCAAATTTGGTAAACTCAACTTTGCTGTTCTTAGGATGTCATAACCTGCCTACTATAAAAATTTCAGACTTTAGATCATTCCAGAAATTTATGCCATGAACAGTACCACTAATTAATTTAGTTGAATTAATAGGCTGAGGGAAATTGTTTTAGCTATAACTTTTTCATACTTAATTCAAATGACTTGATTCTTGTTTATAAATTCTTTAAAATCATAATCTTGCTGCTGTATGATTTTCATGAATTTTCGATGACTTTTGCTGTTGAGTTTTATTTGGTGTTCTTCGTTCTTATTGGTTTTATCGCCTTTTCGCGTTAGGTTCCGAAGAAATTATTGATTTCGTGAGTGATCCTCTGCAGAGAGAAAGTGATCTCCATCAAGGCAAGCAGTGTAACATCATTTGATCATATTGCTCCCATTACTTTTAAATTATAATATCTTGTTTGCAAAACATAAGTATGCATGTTTCTTGTGTCAAAGTTAATTTTGTCGATTAGAGGTAGCTAAGCCTATTGCATTGTTGCCTTAAAATTATTCACCCCTACCACTGCCGTAGGTTATTATCCTCACTGGTGGATTAGAGCCCGGTGAATGATTTATAGCGTTTTATTGTCTTTACGATATGATGCTTAGCAATGCTTAGTTACCGGTAGAATTAAGCGGTTATCGACTTAGTCGATAACCTTGATCACACAAACTTATTATGACTCTATGTTTCAACTTTTGTGCTATATTTAATTGTGAAAACTAAAAATGAAAACAAGATGATTTGGACTTGGGCACAATGGTAAGATGGTGTGCTTTTGGGTGTGACTGGTTGGTGCCCGAGTCAACAAAGACCGAGTTACTTGGCCATTGATCCAAGCATTTGTGCGTGCTAACCACACTAGGCGGAAATGAGACCTCTCTTGACTAAGTACTTTGGGGGGAGTTAATTAATGAGTCGCGCGGTGGGTTGCATATGGGGTATATGCAACATGGACATGTTTGTGAGGAGGGGAGCATCCGCCAAGGCCGGTGTCTCCTACTCCACGTATGGGCCCTTGTGATCCATATTTCGTCGGCAGATCACTAAGGGTTAACCCACGTACGTGCGGCTCTTGATTAGCATTTGCCATTGGAAATGTCTCGTAAGACTTAGTCGTGCCGGCATACCAAAGGAAGTGTGCTTAATAGCTTGGCAGAAAGGCAGTCTGAAGTGTGGGTACATTGGTACACCCCTGCAGGGTTAAATCTATTCGAATAGCCTTGTCCTAGGTTATGGACACGCTTGATTATTTCCCGCAAGAACTAGACTACAACTTTTTAATTAAAACTTGACATGAGTGGTACGAATGAGTAATTCGTGCTATTGTTGTGATGGCCATTGGGTTGGTCATCTCCAGGATATCTTTATGTTATTACTTATTGTATCGCTGTTATTTATGCAAATAAAATTCAGATTGTTAAAAACTGCCTTCAAACTTATTATCTATTGCAAATAAAACTTGCTTTATGCTGAAAATAACCTTTGAGCCTTCTCCTTTGATTACAGCCTGCATGTAGTAGTAACTAGGTTTGTTACCCGTAAGTCTTGTGAATACATTTTTGTACTCATTTGCTTTGCTTATTTGTTGCAGAGGAAGAAGGTTGATCCCCAAGGGATCAACTTTAGTGTGTTTTGCTACGGTGTGGACGACTAGCTTGGCGACCCGGTCGGTTGCCTTGTGGGTTATGGCTAACCGGTCGTATTGTTGTTAAAGCCATCTTATGACACCTTTTGCTTCCGCTGTTATTGATATTTTGTTGTCTTTTGGCCAGTCGGCTCTTTTGTAATAACTTTATATTACGTATGTCTTATGCTAGACTTGTTATATTGTGATGTATGGAATTGATGCATGATTTTGTAACGGGGTGTGTATATTGTATTTCTGGAAAGTATACATATCTTGAGGCTTGGTTTATTTGATTTGTTGTGCTAGGGTCAATGGAAGGCTAAGCATTACAAGTCGAATAAATCGGGATCCCACAAAGTTGGTATCAGAGCCATACTGACTGTAGAAACCCCTAGCTTGGTCGTCGTTAGGATATTTTGAAAACTTAGTTTCCAAATATCAAATGATTCCTTAAAATCTTAAGTAGAGTCTCAGATTTTATTCCTTACCTATCCTAGCTTGCTCATCTCACCTTATTCCTGTTTGACTTTAGAAAATTGTTTTCCCTCTCATCTTCTTTCAAAAGATAGCTGCTTTATCGGTTCAATTGGTTTTGGGTAAACCATGAGAGTTATAAATTGAAGTGTTGGCTGTCTTTTGGAGAAGATTAGGAGCTTCTGGAAGTGAGGATTTTGGCCAAAAGAGTGAAGGCAAAATCTGGACAGCAAGCATGATGTTTTGGACAGCTAGCTATTAATAATATATAGAATTGAAAATGAGAGGTTAATTCAAATAAAACTTGTGGGAATAAAAGGGTAAGATGTGATACTAGTTAGTTAAGTATCTACGCCTATTTTGTTAGTTTTTCCTTGCTTTTTAGGTACATTAGGCATTAAGTTGTGTCCTGATTTTGGTTCTTCCCGACACGACTAACCCGTATTGAGTTTTACCCGGCAGTCGGGAGGTTGGCTTCTAATCTTGTGTTTTCCTTGCTATTTCTTGAGCCTCTTTGTAAGCTTTTGGAGTGTTTCCTTACCTTCAGTCTTCGGGTTTGGCCCTTATCCATCTTAGTATCTGCTTCCACCCAACTTTCGGTTGGATGCCCTAGCTAATCTCTCACCTACCTTGTTCTTGTATGCGATAAATTGGCAGCTAGTATTTGGTCAAGGAGACGCGTGCGGAGTACATGGACGGGTATCCCGCACTGTTGCGAGATATGTTGTGGCGCGCCAATTTCACCTACCAACCAGAGTATGCCATCTACCGCCGGGACCGAGGACCTGGAATGGAAGAGTATAGTTGTGTGGTCAACGTCATCGCAAGACAAGTGACCGACAGTATTCCGTACAGTTTTCGGGTTCACGCCACCTCCGAAGCCATGGCTATTCAGGAAGCCACCAGCAAGGTTATGAGTCAACTTCGTCATGACTTGACGAAATTGTCTCAACCACCCTACGACCACTTTCCACAAAGAGGTTTTGAAGCGGACATAAACACGTTCGCTGAGATTCAGTTCGGAGAAGACCCTCAAGTGCGCCAGTTTGTGAGGTTGGTCCACATTATGGATTAAGTTCATCGTTGCAATCTGTTTGAGCTGACAGAAACTCGGCGTCGTCTCAGGGAGGCCCAGGAGTATCTCAAGATCGGGGTTAGCATGAACCACGTTCCTCGCAGTGTGCTTTATGGTGCCAATGAGACCTGCCCAGCTGCTGCGGCACCACTCGGGTTTCGACTTCCGGATGTGACAGGGCCAGTGCCTGTCTATGGACCGCGCCGCCAAGTCCGCATGACAACCGGATTTTCTAGCAATCAGAGGCCCGATCCTCCGGAAGGTCATGTTTCTTTATTAGGATCCCCGAGGCGTCTCTTCAACCCTTTGTCTCCACTGGACACCGGATCACCTGGAGCTCATCTTCTGGTCGATTTCCCTGTGAACTTCAACAGGGATGACCACATCTAGGTGTGTGGGAACTACCGTGGAAATTGTATCCAGCTTATAGCTATCCTTTGGAAAATGTAATAGGATAGCACCTTTTCAGTTATGTGTGTTGTGTAAGACTCTGTTGTGGGGCAGTAGCCTCTTCCACCCTCGAACAACCAAGAAGGATGTTATAGTATCCAAAGCTATTGGGTGCTTTATAATTTGTGTACCATTCAAATTGTCTTTGATAGGCTAACTTGAGTGGCACATTTCTTTCCCTATACATCTAAGGGCATCACATACCTGTTATTGCCACAAACTTCCATGGCCTAAACGGCCATAGTACCTCTATGTAACTAGCTGCGGAGGGATGACTCCGTATAGGTAGTTATCCAGCTAAGGCCTCGTTCGTTAGTGGAGTAACCAGACAAATCGCTCTACCAACTAACAACGGCCTTGCGCCAATAGCCATATAGTCAAAAATGATCTCTCAGTCTGTCAATCTTCGTTATATCTGTTCCTGGTAAGTTTCCCCATCTCAAATAAAGTGGCACGTTTCCTACCAGTCAGAACCAAGATTCGTACCGGTCACGTGGCTAAGCTCTCTGTCCCAAGGATCGTAAGCTTCAGGATGTACCAAAAACGATCATTTCTGATCGTGGTTCTCTGTTCACTTCTCGATTTTGGCATAGTCTGCATGAGGCTATGGGAACTCCTCTTTCTTCTAGCTCAGCTTATTATCCCCAAGATAATAGCTAGACGGAACGAGTCAACCAAATTTTGGAAGACATATTCCGTGCTTGCGTTCTCTCCTATGATAAGAACTGGGAGGAATGCTTGCCATTCGTCGAGTTTACACACAACAACAGCTTTCAAGCCAGTCTCGGCATGGCACCTTTTGAGGCAACTTGGGAGCGGAAAATCGCCTTCGTGCAGACTACCCGTCTTTCTTCTCCGAGTAAACGGAATCTCGAGACGAGATTCTTGTAAGGGGGGGGGGAGATTTGTAACATCCCAATTTTGGACTTATGTTTCAAATGTAAGGAAATGAGTAGAAATTAAAACTTTTTCTTACATCATGTATTTCCTGTATGTTCTAAACAATTCTTGTACAAGAATTATGGAAATACAAAGTCACAAGTCTTTCTGATCCAAAACCTTGTCTTCCAAAAACAATCTTGTTAAATCTTTTGATCATCTCCTGAAAATATTTTTTTCCAAGTTATAGGGATGGTATGTGACCCCTCTGAAAAATTTCATACTTTTTAGAAATTGTTTGAATATTTTTAGAGAGTAGTCAAACCTGTTTGACTTTCAGTCAAACCCTAAACCAGAACCTTGAAGAATTTTTGGAGAAAAATGCACTACACAAAAACCTCTAAAAATTTTACACAAGGTTAATATCAAAGTTAGGAAGCTCATGTAAAAATTTCAGAATTTTTGGGGTTCATTTGCTATCCCTAAAAATTCCTCTAAATCCCAGCTCAAATTAAAAACCCAAAACCTGGTTTCACTATTCTTTGGGTTCGAGTCAGACTCGGGCTCAAGCCAATGGACTCGATCGAACAAACTAATCACACCCCCGCGCCGATTTGAGCGCGCGCCTCTTTTCAGCCATTAGATTTAAATCGCACGACCCACGTTCGCGAGAACATTCGGACCTCCCCATCTTCCACTTAAATCTGAGCCGTTCATTCTCCATCAGACCGGACCGCCCACGACGCTTGATACAATCGGACCTCCGATTGTTTCGTTCGATCTGAGCCGTTGGGTTAAAATCCAACGCTCACGATCTCCTCTATTGTTTTAAAACCTCAGGAGCCGGGGCGATCAGAGCCGTTCATTCACAATCCAACAGCTCACAATCACCCTAGTGTTTTCCGGTCTTCTTCTTCCTCGTGCCGTGCGTGAACAGAGAAGAGAGGCATGGCCGTGTCCTTTCGTGCTCCCTCGTTAACACCTCCTTGTCGAGGCAGTACTGTGCAGGAGTGCTTTTGGCTCAAAGCAGTGCCTCGCGCTGCTCCCCCTCGTTTCCAGTTTTGTCGCGGTTGGAGCTCTACTGTAGCTCACTGTGGGGGGGGGGCTCTCCCTTTGTGCCAAGCTCATTAGCTTCAAAAAGCCTCTGAGCTCCTCTTTTGGACCTCCTCCACTTCCCCAACTCACCCTCTGTGTGTTGAGCTCAAAAACCCCTGAAAACTCCAAATCGTCATTGTTGACCCGTGGAGCTCCATTGTGAATCTTGATGCTCTAGTGGTTCTTCTTCAATTATTCTTGTGCCCTTTTGAACTCCTTAACCACCTATGCATTTCCCCTCACTCAATTTTGGGTTTCATTCTGTAGGACCGAAATGGCGACTAGAGGGGGGTGAATAGGAGCACAAACTCTTTTTGTCTCCAAATCAAATTCAATACGAATATCACTCCAATAGCTATGAAAGCTATGAAGATCAATCAATCAAGCACAGCGGAAGACTTGTATTGAATCCAATCAAAACCCCAAAAGAAACGACCACAAACACAAGAAGACACTGATGAAGCGATTGCTCGAAAATGCGATGGTGGTGAATGCGATGCTCGTAGCTCGTGCTCGAAAATGAGCGAGGCTCGAAAGAGTAGTACTCGAAAGCTACTGATGTCTTGCTACGATGCTCGTAGCAAGAACTCAAACGAACGATGACTCGATGCTCACGATGACTCGTGGCAAGCACTCGAAATGGCGAACTCGAATGAATAGTACTCACGATGAGCAAGTACTACTCGTGGAGTGCAAAGTACTAGGTACTCGGTGCTCAAGATTGCTCGATGAACGATTACTCGATAAAGAATAGAGCTCGAAAGAATGATGCTACGATGCTCGGCACTCGATGCTACACGATTGCTCGTAGCAAGAACTCGAAATGAATAGTACTCGTAACTACAAGATAAAATCAGACAAGAAACTGAATTTCAGCACGATTTTGAAATCAAAAATTGATCTAACTTTTGCTCTACAACTCCAAACTTTATGAAACTTGAGACACACCTTCCTAAGGATGTCAGAAACCTATTCCATGCAACGATCGTCAAGATCCTTGCCAAAGTTACTATCCTTTTCAGTTTGAACGAAGGGTGCTCCAAAACCGAGTCAAAATCAAAATATGATCTAAAGACTTGCTCGTGGGTGATTGATGATCAAGATGATCTTAGATGTGTTCCCACATGTCACAGCAAGCTAGATCAAGAAAGGAAATCAAGCAAAAACTCGCAGATCAAAGAAACCTCCAAAATGTCCGAAATCAACTAAAAGAGGCAGAACGAAGAACAGAGAGGACAGAGAGCACGAACAGAAGAAACCTTCAGATTTTCATTCATTGAATCAAGAGAGAAATACAAGAGATACATCCCCATACGCATGGACATTTGAACAGGGAAGATTACAAGCTCGTTAAACCAATCTCTCCCTCTCCAACTCAAGAACACAACCCATACATGCTTGAGAGGAGATGATACACAGTCTCTCAAGAGACCAACGAAGGGGACATAGAGGGAACACAACTCGCCTCTCCCAACAACTCTCAACCACTAAAGCACGAAGCCAGCGGACTCTACGGTCTCTTTTGACTAAAGGAAACCTAAAATCCCTTGAAGTGTTAAGCGGGGCTTGCAGCCCTCCAACCTATTATAGCCCATGGCTAACGGGTCTCCACCCGTACGCCCGCTAAGTCCACCAAGCCGCTCCGCATGCGACCTTACGAAATTCCCGTTTCGCCCCTCCTGCACCTTCCGGGAAGCTTCCTTGCTCCTTGTCTCGCACGCCTCGCAACCACATCGAGTCCACGTCGTCTTCGACACATCCCGACCGTTCTGACCTCAGCGCCACCTGCGCCTAGTCCGGTCCACCGTGTCTCTCCACGACTTCACCCGATGTCGTAATCACCTCGAGTTCACGTCGTCTTCGACACATCCCGACCGTTCTGACCTCAGCGCCACCTGCGCCTAGTCCGGTCCACCGTGTCTCTCCACGACTTCACCCGATGTCGTAATCACCTCGAGTTCACGTCGTCTTCGACATATCCCAACCGTTCTGACCTCAGCGCCACCTGCGCCTAGTCCGGTCCACCGTGTCTCTCCACGACTTCACCTGATGCCGTTCCGGGAAGCTTCAGTGCTCCTTGTCTCGCACGACTCGCAACCACCTCGAGTCCACGTCGTCTTCGACACATCCCGACCGTTCTGACCTCAGCGCCACCTGCGCCTAGTCCGGTCCACCGTGTCTTTCCACGAATTCACTCGATGTCCTGCAGTCACACAGACAAGAAACACATCAACTAGCACCGCTCGATACATGAAAGCATAACTACCATCATACTTACCATGTCGAAGTCCAAACCTGTCGAACACACAAAATATGCAACCTAATCCCGTACGACCAAGTTTGACCACAGTCCGACCGAGTCCGATTGCGCCACGCAAGCGACTCGACTCAACCACCAAAACAAACTCGACTTAGATCGAGTCCGATTGCACCACGCAACGACTCGACTCTAAACCAATGTCAATTACTCATCACACACATGGGATGACCTCCACATGGTCTCTCAATCTCCCCCTTGATGAGTATATTGACAAACCCAGAAAAACCTGAAGATGAGTTTGATTTGCAAAGTCCAACATGGTCCAAAGAAAAGAATGAAACTCATGACCATGTCGATGGAAGGAATACTAGAGCAACAAATGAAGGAGCAAATCTTTTCTCCAAAGCTCTAAAAGATCCCACACTAGCTTTTTCTTCTCTATTCTCTCCTTTTTCTTTACTATTCTCCCCCTTTTGGCAATAAACACATCAAGATGCAAAAGAGAGAATATGACATGTCAATGGATGAAAATGGCTGAAGTCGATTTATTTTAAGCATGTTGAGCCATGAGAATTATCCATAATGACCATAATGAATTACACCCACCATAACTCAATAAAAGGCTATCTAGATCATGACAAGACATGTATATCCTAGCTTGAGCACATAGATGACGATCTGAAATGAAATGCATATTATGAGCATGTCAAGTCATCAATAAGCAAAGTCTAACTAGAGATATCCAAGGATGATGCAGGCCATGTCAATAAGCTAAGCGGAACAAGGAAGCTAATATTGAGTCAATTAGAGTGCTACAAGCTCAAGAGTGTATCATGTGTTTAAGCACTTTTCATCTTTAGATGATTAAGCAAATTTTGCACACTTGACATATTTTCTTTTAAAGCTTATGGCTGTTTTCAACCAAGAATTTTGTCATGTGCTAGATCTCAAGCCTTATGCGACTACTCCAAGCGAGAAGCTTAAGAAGATAGTCTAGGTCATCCAAAACTCCCCCTGAGTTCATGCCTAGTGCAATGGCAAGCCGTCTCATGAGAAAGAATTGGTGAAATCAGTTTTTTCGCACATAGAAAGAGATCTTTTTGCTTTTAACAGATTGTGCTAACTTATGATGTATCAAGAGATGAAAATAGCTCAATCTAAGGCTCAACAAAGATTCAACGCTCAACTAAGCCTATTTGACATGGCATGAATCATAAAAGGATAGCTCAAGAAGGACTAGACTCAAATGCTAGCATGACAAGTTTTTAATTTAAGTGGAGCAGTTTTAATTTACTGATCATGGCAAAAGCTAGTCTACACATCTGAAGTCATGATAAATCTAGCATATAAGCACAAGTCATGGCAAGGTGTAAAGCATTGTAAACATGTCATAGCAGGATAATAATCAAGGCTCAATGCAACTATATTACAATGCTAGATGCTGAAAATGCAAGAAAATCCAGCTCACCCTCAACATGAGATGCAACTTTTAGTTCAAGTTGAGTTAAGTCAACATTAAGCTCCAGAAGCTCCCAAAAAAACTCCCCCTGAACTAAAGCAATAAAAACGAGAAGCTGGCAAAGAAAACAGCAAACAGGCAGTTCTTAAAGCATAGATAAGATATAGAGAATACTATAGCTCAGACTGATTCTCATCTACCCCATATGACTCTAGGACTATCAACTGCCCACCTAACACACCTAGGAGCAAACCACGCCCTATCTGCAGGGTGGCCCGACCCTCGCTAGAACCTATAAGCAGTGAGTGAGCTCAACCTAGTGAGAAGAGAGACAGCTAATAAGCAGCATCCTAGAAACACAAGATAAGAGAAGGAAGTCTAAGCAACTCGACTAGAGAAACACTCTAATCTATGCTAGGAGGACTAAACCCAAATGCACCCAAAATGCAATGCAACAACAAGGAGTAAGAGCATAATTAGTATAGTAAAGCAGTAAAGAATAGAAACTCCCCCTCACTACAGTCCATAAGGACAGACCACCCCAAGCTCTCCCCGTAGAGCTGAAAACCTCGAACTATCCAATGGCTTGGTGAAGATGTCGATAGCGGTGTTCACTCTCCACAACCTGGAGCAATATGTCACCCTTCTCCACATGGTCTCTAAGGAAGTGGCGAACATCAATATGCTTGGTTCGAGAGTCTTTGCATGTGGTTCTTAGCAATGTTGATCGCAGTGTTATCACAAAGAGTGGAACACTATCTATGACTAACCCAAAGTCCCGCAGGGTCGAAGCCATCCAAAGCACTTGGCTACAGCAACTGGCTGCAGCAACGTACTCGGCCTCTGCAGTGGACTGTGCAACACTGGACTACTTCCTTGAAGACCAGGAAACAAGAGAAGTACCAATAAATTGGCGGTGCTGAAGTGCTCTTCCTATCTATCCTAGTAGGCAAAGTGCGCATCAGAAGGCTCTCAAGGAAAGGCGGGATGAGGAAGAGTACCGAATACCATAGTCAATGGTAGCTCGCAGTGCAGAAGATGCGCTTCACGCTTTGGCGGTGAGAAACGCGAGGAGAAGCCTGAAAACGAGCGCACAGACACACCGAAAAATGTATGTCTGGTCTCGAGGTAGTGAGGTACAAGAGGGAGCCAATCATGCTGCGAAACTCCTTTTGATCAACTGGCTCGACATCTTCATCTGGGTCAAGATAGGCTGTGGAAGCCATTGGAGTCGTCATAGGCTTACCATCACTCATGTCGAAGCGTCTCAGGAGGTCACGAGTGTACTTTCCCTGATGAAGAAAGGTACCCTCCCGAGTCTGCTTGATCTGAAAGCCAAGGAAGAAAGTCAACTCACCCATCATACTCATCTCAAACTCGATGCTCATGACATCCGAAACTGTGAAACCAGAGTATGGGAAGAGCCGCCAAAGATGATGTCATCCACATAAATCTGAACAAGCAAAAAGTCGGTGCCATGTCGGCGGATGAACAAGGTCTTGTCTACTTTACCCATCTCAAAACCATGACTTAACAAGTAGGACTTAAGCCTCTCATACCAAGCTCTCGGGGCTTGCTTAAGTCCATACAAAGCTTTGGAAAGCTTGAAGACATGGTTTGGGTATTTGGGGTTTTCGAAACCTGGAGGCTGTCGGACGTAGACTTCTTCCTCAATAAAGCCATTGAGAAAAGCACTCTTGACATCCATCTAGTAGAGCTTGAAACCCTTAGAAGCTGTAAAGGCAAGCAGGATTCTAATGGCTTCAAGTCTAGCTACAGGGGCAAAGGTCTCCTCGAAATCTAGACCCTCAACCTGAGAGAACCCCTGAGCTACCAGTCTAGCCTTGTTTCGAATAACCACTCCATCCTCGCTCTGCTTGTTCTTGAACACCCACTTAGTTCCAATAATATTGTGACCTCGCGGGGGCTCGACAAGCGACCAGACCTTGTTCCTCTCGAAATTTTCTAGCTCCTCATGCATGGCAAAGACCCAAGACTCATCAGAAAGGGTGTGACAAACGTCCTTGGGCTCAAAGGAGGCAACAAGCGCAGAATGGAGCGAGGTGAGAAAAGCGGACTTAGGCGTGTGACACGCTCGAAGAGGTCTCCAATCATCTGCTCTGAAGGATGTCTTCTCTGGATATGTCGGGGAGGTCCTGGATGAGGAGAAGAAGTGGCCTCTACCTCGTGTGCAGACGAGGCAGGGACAGAGCCACTAGCTCGGAGGAAAGCGGTAGGCAGGTCGATCACCTTGAGGTGCCTTGGAAGAAGGCATCTCAAGGGAGGATGAGCTGGATCAGGTAAACAACCATCGTCTCCAACGTCCTCATCGTCCACAAAGATGGACTCGGACTGCTCTAGAGAACCTGAGATATCAGGCCTAGTCCCCGGACTGGCCTCGTCAAAGGTCACCTCGCAGGTCTCTACCAACTTGCTAGACTCGCGATTCGGACCTAAAAGCCGCGAAGAAGTCGAGTAGCCTAGAAAGATACCGTCACAGGAACGTGACTCGAACTTGTCTAGGTTCCCAGACTTCAGAATAAAGCACTTGCAACCAAACACGCGAAAATGAGAGACGCTGGGCTTTCGCGTATCTCAGCTCATAAGAAGTGCGGTGCAAGAGTGCCCGAAGAAAAACTCGATTCGAAACATGGCACGCGGTCGCAATGGCTTCACCCAAAACTTCCTCGGTGTAGAGTACTCATCAAGCATCGTCACGCCATCTCGACCAAGGTGCGGTTCTTCCTCTCCACAACGCCATTCTGGCGAGGACGTATGGAGAAGAGGCGGTGCTCTACACTGTCTCACCTGAGAAACTCTCAAAGTAGGAATTCTTGAACTCCGTGCCATTGTCTTTGCGGATCGCTCGTAAAGCACCGGAAGCTCAACGAAAGCCTACTAAAAGACCTCGGAAATGTGAAAACGTCTCATCCTTCGAGGCTAAGAAAAACACCCAAGAATACCTCGAGAAGTCATCGACCACAACAAGAACATACCACTTCCCTCCTGCCGATCGCACTCGAGTGGTCCAAGCGTGTCCATGTGGAGTAGGCGTCTGGTGCATCGGTCATAGTAATCGTGATGGGAGGGTGAGCGGCAACCATCTTGCCGTGCGGCATGGAGCGCAAACAAGATCTTTGACCATCTTGAGTTTGGCGGACCACGAATGAGATCGTGGCGCTAACTCGGGTCAAATGGTCAAATCAATATGACCAAGTCTCCTATGCGTAAAGAGAGATCGCGGGACTCGAAGCAACTAAACACACGAGAGGATCGCGACGACTGAAAACTCAAAGACGAAAGATCCTCCTATAACGAAATCCATAAACCGGACTACAGAAGAATCAAGAATTTTACAATTGTTTTTCTTAAAGCTCACCTCGAAACCGTCATCGGAAGTCGAGAAGCGAAAGCAAATTGTCTGCGCACTTACTAACCAAGGCAACATCTTTCAAAATGAAAGAATCATTCACGTGCCGCAGTACCTTTGGCGATGACGCGCCCAGATGAAGCATCTCCGAAGGTGATCTTCTCATCACCTGGAGCACTGACTAGGGAAGAGAACCAACAAGAATCTCCGGTCATGTGTCGAGAACACCCGGAGTCGACAAACCAAACCTTTCCCTTCCCTGCCCGGCGAACCTGAGTCAACAAGAGAGTAAAGTCTCAGCACTGGGGTAAATCAACAGTGATTTTGGTACCCAATACTGAGTAACACGTCGAGCAGATGAAGTAGTCAAGCACGACTGACCTCTATCTACCCTACGCTCTCTGTCACTCAAAACAGAAGGTCTATAAGCAGACCTGAAGCTGTTGCTAGGTCCGACTGCTACGGGAGAGCAAGTCGGAACACCGGCAACAAGCTGATCACGCCGCGGGTAGCTATCTCGATGAGGAAAACGAGATCTACCCTCAGGACGGCGGAAGTCACGACCAGGAGCATATCGAGGACGAAAACCAGAAAACTCAGTAAAACCGAGTCCTCGTCATCGCCCAAACACGGACTCAACGATCCTAGAGCTCGTGTTGGTCCTAGGTGCACTCAAGGTCTGGGGCCGACCCTGAATACGCCCAAGAGACTCAACACGGTCTCTACGCGCGATCTTGGCGCGCCTGAAGCATCGATCGACTGTGTGTCCATCCTTTTGACATAAAGTGCAGTGATACTTCACCTTCTGAGAGGTAGAAGCGACGACGGGAGGCTTCGCCTTACGAGTGGTCAAGCGATGGGTGGAATCACCTTCTTCGTCGTAAATCCCTGGACATAGCCCCGACTTAAATTGGACTTTCTCGGTCCTAGGCTTAGTCTTGATCACACACAGTGCTATGGGTCTAAGCACGGCGGTGGATGCTTCCTTATGTCCTCATAAAAATCATATCCTAGACCTTGATTAAATCTACAGATCTTAGATTGGTCTAGAATAAGATTGAGCTTCTTCTTGCCTCCTACAAATCTCTCGAGAGTGTTCATAAGGTACTGACACTCCCGAAAGAGAGAGGTGCAAGAAGAGCAGGGAGAAGAAGAGACAGCAGAAGGTAAGGGAGCAGAAGAAGAACCAATAGTAGAGGAAAGAATGGCTTATGCACACACAGCCGACTCTGAGGGGATAGTCCTACTACTAGCAGGTTGGTTCGCGTCTCTAGGCGTCTCACCCTTACCCTGGGGCTTCTCCCCCACACCATCAATCACATTACAAGCACAATGTGGCTTCTCTAGAAGGTCCTTAGTTAGCTTCACACATTTCTCATCCAAAGCAATTAAGTCAGATTTTAGTTTGTTACAATTAATGCATGGTGAGCTAACGAGGTCCTTAGAAGCAACCGAGCCAACTTCCTATCATGATCAATCATATCTTGAAGCTGTTTAGAGACGACTTCAAGTTCATGATTAACTTAGGACAGTTCAAGCATGAATCAATCGGCTCAAGTAAAGAAGCTTGTATTTTAGCAATTTTATGATCTGCCCGTTTTAAGTTCATCTTCAAGTTATTGCAATTTTCACAAGACTTGGGCAGATCAAGGAGCATGGCACAAGGTCCTCTAGCGACAATATCCTTATCCTCACATGAGGTGGGAGAAGTAGTCTCATCGATAGTAAGTAGGGTATGACCATCCTACTCAACTCTAACTGAGCAAGCAGACTAACATTCTCCTCCTTAACAATATCAAGCTCGGAGGACACACTATCATGCGAGGTCCTTAGTTTCTCCATGTCACCCAAGAGAGCACAGCATGTATCACAATCATCACAGGAGGGAGCAGATGCAAGTGAGGTAAGCTCCTGTGATAGTCTATCTACTTCCTTCTCTAACTCAGTACACCTAGCCCTTGCTCTAGCATGAAAACCACCTAGCTTAAGAAAAACATGATTGAGTTGGTCGTAGGTGGGGCCTACCTCGTCCGAGTCGAGATGCGGCATTGTCGCTCGATTCGCCCGAGGCCATGAAGCACATTGGGAGAAGTCGTTGCCACCATCATTGGGCTCTTAGTCACCCGTCCGTCGTCGTCGCTCCATCCTTCCACCTCGCTGAGGTCGAGGTCGTCGAAGGCGGTGAGGACGCGGTGGAAGAGCTTCTTGGCTTTGCCAAAGTTGCGGAACTTCTTCTTGCCTTGTGCAGGAGCTGGAGGCTTCTTGTTGCGGTTCTTATCGGTGTAGTCGTTCTTGCCCGAACCGCCATAATCGTTCTTGCCTTTCTCGGCAGGGCGGTTTACGAATGTGGTTGGGGCCACCACACTCGAAGCAAATCACCGGTCCTCCTCTCTTTCTATCCCTCCTCCCCTTGTAAGCATGGGAGAATCTTCGAGCAAGAAGGGCCAGCTGCTCATCCGCAGTCGCTCTGGCGATCATCGATTATGTCACGAGAGCGACAAGGAGAATCCGCAAAGAGAATCAGAAGAAGAGGAACCAGAAGCCAACGTAGGATCAGTGACCAAAGCCATCGACTGTGACTTCGACTTACGAGAGACAACGTCAATCTCGTGAGTCTTGAGGCGCAATCTGGTAGCGTCAAGAGTCAAGGTCGAGAGGTGCATCGTGTCCTTTATGGTGGTCATTTTCATCTCCCAAACATGCGAGATCAAGTGCGCGAGCATCGGCGGCGTTGTCCGAGTCGGGTATGTGAGACCGACCGCTCGGAGGTTGCTCAAGATTTTGTGAAATCGCGAAAAGCACTCGTCGAGGACTCACGGCAAGCATCTCGAATTTGTTGTATTTGCGCTTGAACCGATCTGTCGAACCGTCTTGATCAGGTGGTGCCCTCATGGTATGCGTTGAGGTCACCCGGATGTCGTAGGCGGATGACAGGTGAGATATGCGGTCAAACTCGCTACGACTCAAACCCTGGATGATGATGTTCCTTGCCTTTGCATTCGCCTCAACATCAGCCATGTTCCCGGCATTGATGTTCTCATCGGCAGGAACAACGAATCGTACCTTGACCTTCCGCCAGATGGCATACCCCTGGGCTTGGATGTATGTCTCCATTCGGCTCTTCGGAAGGGTGTCGATGCCATCAGCGGGCGGTTTGGTCAAGTACTTGTCGTCGCCACGGCTCTTGAGATCGGTTAAGATCTATTGATTAGAGCTAACCGCTCGATACCAATTATACGACCGAAATGGCGACTAGAAGGGGTGAATAGGAGCACAAACTCTTTTGTCTCCAAATCAAATTCAATACGAATATCACTCCAATAGCTATGAAAGCTATGAAGATCAATCAATCAAGCACAGCGGAAGACTTGTATTGAATCAATCAAAACCCCAAAAAAGCGACCACAAACACAAGAAGACGGCTGATGAGCGATGCTCGAAAGTACGGTGGTGGTGAAACGATGCTCGTAGCTCGTACTCGAAAATGAGCGAAGGCTCGAAAGAGTAGTACTGAAAGCTACGATGTCTTGCTACGATACTCGTAGCAAGAACTCGAAATGAATAGTACTCGATGCTCACGATTACTCGTGGCAAGCACTCGAAATGGCGAACTCGAATGAATAGTACTCGATGAACATTACTACTCGTAGGTGCGATACTAGGTACTCGGTGCTCGAAGACTCGATGAACGATTACTCGATAAAGAATAGAGCTCGAAAGAATGATGCTACAGTACTCGGTACTCGATGCTACAGTGCTCGTAGCAAGAACTCGAAATAAATAGTACTTGTAGCTACTGATAAAATCGGCACAAGAAACTGAATTTCATACGATTTTGAAATCAAAAATTGATCTAACTTTTGCTCTACAACTCCAAACTTTATGAAACTTGAGACACACCTTCCTAAGGATGTGAAACCTATTCCATGCAACGATCATCAAGATCCTTGCCAAAGTTACTATCCTTTTCAGTTTGAGCGAAGGGTGCTCCAAAGCGAGTCAAAATCAAAATATGATCTAAAGACTTGCTCGTGGGTGATTGATGATCAAGATGATCTTAGATGTGTTCCCACATGTCACAGCAAGCTAGATCAAGAAAGGAAATCAAGCAAAACTTCAGATCAAAGAAACCTCCAAAATGTCAGAAATCAACTAAAAGAGGCGAGCAGAAAAGAGAGGACAGAGAGCACGAGCAGAAGAAACCTTGATTTTCATTCATTGAATCAAGAGAGAAATACAAGAGATACATCCCCATACGCATGGACATTTGAGCAGGAAGATTACAAGCTCGTTAAACCAATCTCTCCTCTCCAACTCAAGAACACAACCCATACATGCTTGAGAGGAGATGATACACGTCTCTCAAGAGACTAACCAAGGGACACAGAGGGAACACAACTCGCTCTCCCAACAACTCTCAACCACTAAAGCACGAAGCCAGCAGACTCTACAGTCTCTTTTGACTAAAGGAAACCTAAAATCCCTTGAAGTGTTCATCTGGGCTTGCAGCCCTCCAACCTATTTATAGCCCATGGCTAACGGGTCTCCACCCCATTACGCCCGCTAAGTCCACCGAAGCCCGCTCCCGCTTGTGCAGCCTTGCGAAATTCCCGTTTCGCCCCTCCTGCACCTTCCGGGAAGCTTCCTTGCTCCTTGTCTCGCACGCCTAGCAACCACATCGAGTCCATGTCGTCTTCGACACATCCCGACCGTTCTGACCTCAGCGCCACCTGCGCCTAGTCCGGTCCACCGTGTCTCTCCACGACTTCACCCGATGTCGTAATCACCTCGAGTTCACGTCGTCTTCGACACATCCCGACCGTTCTAACCTCAGCGCCACCTGCGCCTAGTCCGGTCCACCGTGTCTCTCCACGACTTCACCCGATGTTGTTCCGAGAAGCTTCAGTGCTCCTTGTGTCGCACGACTCGCAACCACCTCGAGTCCACGTCGTCTTCGACACATCCCGACCGTTCTGACCTCAGCGCCACCGCGCCTAGTCCGGTCCACCGTGTCTTTCCACGAATTCACTCGATGTCCTGCAGTCACACAGACAAGAAACACATCAACTAGCACCGCTCGATACATGAAAGTATAACTACCATCATACTTACCATGTCGAAGTCCAAACCTGTCGAACACAAAAAATATGCAACCTAATCCCGTACGACCAAGTTTGACCACAGTCCGACTGTAACATCCCAAAGTGCTGTTACCAAAATAAAAATAAATAAAGTTAATATTTTATTGAATTTTTTCTAAGAATTTGCCAGAGTTTAATTGCTTTAATTGAATATTTGAAATTTTGAAAGTCAAATTTAAAATTTATTTGAAGTTATTGAAGTTTTATTGGATTTAAATTGAAAAATAAAAATCTACTGAATTTCTGGAATTTTCTGAGATTTTAAAAGCTTTTTCTTAAATATTTTAAGTCCAAAATAATTTATTTGCAAAAACTATAGCCAACATAAAGTTGGAACTATTTTTATTTAAGTCCAAAATAACTCTAGGAATTTACGTGAATTTTCTAGAATTTTGGATGTATTTTGCTATTTTCTAAAGCCCTTTTTAACTTTTGGAATTAAATCAATTAAGAAAACAATTTAAAATTCCTAAATTCCTTTTGGGCCGAAACCTCCGCAGCCCACTCCTATTTCCCCACCGCCGGCCCATTCTCCAGCGCCCCGGCCCATCTTCACCGCCGCGCCTCCTCTCTCCTCGCCTCGCGTCCCAGCGCCGTCGCCATCAAGCGGCCACCATTACCCCACGCCTTCCGTTTTCTCCGCACCGTTGGATGCAGATCCAACGGGCCGCGACTCGTCTTCCCCGCGCCTCTCCTTCTTCCTCCAGCCGCGCCTCGCGCCCCGCCATTACCGCGTCCCGGAAGCTTCTCCTCCGGCCGTTTCTTTTCCCCGCTTTCCTCGCCATCAAGGGCATTAACACCCCCACGTCTTGCCGCCTCCACTCCGCCCATGATCTTCTTTTATTTGCGTCGATTTTGCCGTTTCGCGCGAGCACTAATCGCCGCCGCACCACCCGCGCACGAACTCCGACCTCCGGCCTCCCTGTTCCCCTATAAAAGCACGCCTCAGGTGCGCACTGTCCTCCTCATCCCAACACCGCCACCCTCTTCTCCCCTCTCGCCGCCATCTCGCCGGATTACAAGTTTTTGTCGTCGGCGGCCGCATGCACTCCGCCGCCTCTAACTCGCCACCGGTGCGCGCGTCACTCGACCACGTCACCGCACGCCACGCCGCCGCCTACCCGATGCTCGCTCTGCCGCCCGAGCACCACCGAGCCGTCGCGCCGTTGAACTCAAACACGCCGCGCTAACACGTCGCGTCGGCGAACCCTTCGCCGTTCGGCGTCGCGGTGGTAAGCCCCGAGACCCTCGCGATCTCCTCTCTTTTGGTGCCTTTGCCGGATGCGCGCGCGTAAACGCCGCGAGCGCGGGCCGAACACCGCCGGACTCGTGCCGGCGTGGCCCGACCACATGGTCGCCACATCACGCCACCGTGATGCCACCTCGGTGCCACGTCGCCAACCGTCTCACGTGGCGCCACACACGCACGCGCGCGCCACCTCGGCCCACCACGGTCACATCAACCGTGGACTTAGTCCATGTGAGTTGTGAGACCGACATGTGGGTCCCACATGTCGAATTTCTTTAATTCTTTAAAATTCGAAAATCACTCGTGACGTCATGCTGACGCAATAAAGCCTATTTCCTTTAGAAAAATAATTCGGGAAAATCAATAAAATCTGATTTTAGGGTTTAATTAGATTTAAAACTTCCCGGGGTTCGTTCTCCCTCATACGAACTCCGATTTCGTCCATTCAAATTTCTATATTCCTATAAAATCAAGATCTAGCCATCTAAACCAAAATCATTTGATTTTGGGTTCATTTGACCTGCAATTCCTTTAAACCCTAGTTTATCATTCCATGTATTCCCAATCTTCTAAAATTCATATCTTTTGCATCCAAACTCCGATTTGGGTGATTCAAGTTGCAAAATCTTTATAAAATTATAATCTAGCCATTTACACTAAAATTATTCAATTTGGAGTTTATTTGAATTGTTATTTGAATTTAGTTTGAATTTGGCTTATTTTCACGTTAGATTTGACGACTTGGAGAATCGATTCGACATCGATGAAGAGCAACATAAGAGGATTGATTTTGATTGTGTGATCATCAACGACTTTGAGAATCAGATTTCGATGAAGAGCAACATAAGAGGATTGATTTTGACTGTATGATCATCGTGATCGTACACTTGGACTACCTAAAGATAGTACTTGTGAGTACTAGGTGACCTGTTAAGAAAAACAACATCACCTCAACACCAGAAGTTCTGTTAAGGTGATCATTAAGAAAAACAACGTCACCTCATCAAGCGAGTGCAAGTTATACCCTTGATCATATTCATCCTACTATTTTAAATTATTTATATTCTGTTTTAAATCATTACTGCATGCTTATTTATATTCAATAATTTAAATCCCTGTTCTAAATTCATAGTTATACCTAAAATCTTTTGCATGGCCAATGTTGATATGGAATCAAACACATTGTCACCCTAGATCAAACCTGGTTGATACGATAGTATAAACTAGGATAATTTAAACGTATTGCTTAGCCATGCTTTTAGACTAAACTTGTTTTTTGGGGAATTTCAACCATCAATCAATTATTGATTAAATTGTACCCTTGGCATTTGTGTGTCATGGGAGTTTTACAAATGACTTGGAAAACAAAATAAAATGATGGTTTGGACTTGGGCATAATGGATGATTGGTGGAGTGCGAGTTCATGCAGGCTTAATTTGGTCGAGTTAAGTCCCATGGGTGTTATTGGAAAGTTGCTCAAGTCGATTGGGGACCGGTCTTGGCGCATGATGCTACGCCTAACCGTACCACCACATGTCCCGTATGGGCGGAATTGGCTAAATAATTTATGACGTCTTAGTGTCGTTTGTGCTATGTTGTTGGTATGGGTGTTGGTCGACGAAGAGACCCATCCGCGCAAGAGGGCTTAGGAGGATGGCGATCCAATGGTAGCGAAACCTTAGTGGGCATAAATGCATTAAGACAGAACATTGTAAAGGCCTCGACACGTGCTCTGACCGCTTACCAAAGGTAGTGAGCGGTGGCATAGATATATCTTGGGACAAACTAGAGAAGTCTTGTCATGTGGGTAAAGCTGTACAACCTCTACAGAGTGTAAAACTATTCGAATAGCCGTGTCATGATTATGGACATGCTAGCGAGAACTACTCAAAGTTAGACTCGGTTTTGTTTGAAAACAAACTTCTTCAAAACTGGTGTATCAATTGGGAATTAGGCAAACGACCATGTGATAGGAGGATATCCTTCACCATTCATGTGTGAGCGTTATCGACCATAAAATTGAGAATTTTATAAACTTTAGTTATAGAATAAGCGCTTTGGAATCTAGTAGCGATATTCAAAGAAAATCTTTGCTTTATGCAAATAACTTTATAAGCCATCCCTTGTTACTTCCATATATGCATATCATTACATTACTTGCGGGTGTAACTTGCGAGCACGGAAGTTGTGCTCATTCTTGCTTATGCAAACAAATTTCAGAGGAGAAGGACTTTGCTACCGATGTGGATCTCGACGACTAGGCCGCTTCCCGATCGATTGCACGTGGCGATTAATGGACCCTACTACTTCTTCGTCTTAGGTGTGTTTATTTTATTGTGGGCCTGTAAACCCCCTTTGTAATCAACTCTGTTGTTATTTATTAATAAAGTTGTGATATGAATTTGTTATCATTTTGTTTACTGTGTGAACTAGCTACTGATCATGGGACTAGTTCAAAAATGCACAGAGGATCTGGGTGTATTAATACCCGGGTCTGACACCGACCGAGTCCGATTGCGCCACGCAACGACTCGACTCCGAACCACCCAAAACAAACTCGACTTAGATCGAGTCCGATTGCACCACGCAACGACTCGACTCCTAAACCAATGTCAATTACTCATCACACACATGGGATGACCTCCACATGGTCTCTCACATTCACAGTATTTGACAAATTTAGGGTTTGTTCAAATTCGGCCGAATTTACCCCTTTTCTTCCTCAGCTCCGGTGAGTGCTTCATTTGCAATTATTTGCTCATAAAGCTTCTATGAGATATAATGAAGCTATTTTGATGACCCGGTCTCACTATTTTTGCTCAGACCGTCGTTTTCACTTCATCTTCTTCAACTCCGGCGGGCTTCTCTGCTATTCAAGCTTCTTCGGCCATCTTTGAAGTCCTTCTTGGTTAAGGTAGCTTCTAATTAATCCTTAGAAGTTGAGGCACCCGCTTTTGTGGACCTTTGCGGAGCTTTTCCCCATTTTCATTTTCAACTTTGCATGTCCCCACCATTCTTTTCCGGCTCGCCGGCGTTCTAGGCCGTCGCCGCCGGCGAGGTCATCACCATTGGGTCCGCAAGGCTATTGCGAACCCATTTTAGTCTTTAGGTTTCGCCGCCGTGGCCGGAGCTGCCGGCGACGAGCCCATCTTTGCCTTCGGGTTTTGCCGGATGAAATCGTCACTAGGAGTTGTCATT
The DNA here is from genome assembly GCA_036346255.1 of Ampelocalamus luodianensis. NCBI lineage: Eukaryota > Viridiplantae > Streptophyta > Magnoliopsida > Poales > Poaceae > Ampelocalamus > Ampelocalamus luodianensis. The sequence goes on from CM070633.1 coordinate 15,236,866, forward strand.
AAGACATCATTAATTGCTAATCATTGGTTAATTAATGTTAATCATGGTGGCAATTAATATGTCTTAAACCGGCCCACTGTGTCGTTAACAGGTGGGCTGTCGAACCCGGGAGCGAAGGATCCCGAATTCTCTGTGTTTATACACTAGTCCAGGATTTCCAGTGTACACAGTCAACAAAAGTGATAGCAAAATCATATCACGCTCTTTATTAATAATAACTCAGAGTTTTATTACAAATGGGCCTGAGGCCAAAAGGAAAAGAAATAACACAGCGGAAAAGTAGTGGTAGGCCACACGACTTGCCACAGGCAATCGTCTGGGGACGTAGCCTATTCGTCAAGATCCTCACCGTCCTGATAGAGGTCTTCTCCTGAATAAAGATTATTCAGCAAGAGTAAGCACAACTTTCGTGCTTGCAAGTTACACCTAATATTGAAAGTTAATGCATGCATAAGGTAAACAAGGGATAATGGCAGGGTTGTTTTGCATGAACAACATTTTTAGGTTAAATACCATTAATAATTTTCTAAGGCCATTTTTAATATTATAACGGAAATAAGTGATTAAGATGACAATGAATAGTGGATAACCTCTATTGAATGAATGGTGAAGGATACCCTCCTATCACTTGGCTAACCGCCCCATTTTACCATAGGATTGTTCATCCTAAAATCATCTGTGGAAATTATTTTATGAACCAAAAACAAGTCTAACTTAGAGTGGCTTTGCTAGCATGTCCATGACCGCGGACGCGGCTATTCGAATAGTTTCTACTCTGCAGAGTTTGTACAACTTTACCCACACGAGATAATATGCTTTTAATGTCGGCCATAGCACGCTTCCGAAGGCGTGTGACTAAGCAATTATCATGAGGCCGTTACAAAGCAGTGTCTTAATGTATTTATGCCCGCTAAGGTTTCGCTACCATTGGACTAACCATCCTCCAGAAGCCCCCTCTTGCGCCCGGTGGGACTAATGTCTGACCAACACCCACACATACAACATGGCACAAATAACACTAAGACACCACAGATTATTTAGCCAAATCTGTCCCATTCCAGACATGTGGTGGTACGGTTAGGCGTAGCAAAATACACTCAAAGACCGGTCCTTAACTGACTTGGACGACTTTCCATTTAAATAAACTCATGGGCCTTAATCCTAACCAGATTAGGCCCGTGCATGAACCTGCACCCACCATTCATCCATCTCGCCCAAGTCCAAACCCATTTTATTTTATTTGGAGTGAAAACCTCTTAACAACCCCTTCGTGGTAAAACAATACCACCGAATCAAATTTAAAATCAAATTGTAAAGATTTGGCTAAACCCTCCCAAATAAATGTGATCTAAGCATGGCTAAGCATATGACAAATTTTAGTAGTATTTTGCCTAAGGGTGACATGGTATTCATATTCAATAATCAAATTGGCCATACAATGAGGATTGGAATAACTATATACAAACAGGACATTTAAACATTTATATAAACATATGCATGCGATAGTAACTTAAAGACAGAAATTAAATAATTTAAAATACTGGGAACAACATGATCAATAGTGTAACTTGCCTTCGTTGAAGTCTTGAAATTCTAAATCGTTGGAAGGATCTAACTCCCCGGAGTCGTCGAGGTCTATACGCGAAAATACGACAAATTCAATATTCAAATTCAAATAAATTCAAAAACTCAGCTCAAAATAACTCCAAATTGAAATATTTTGCTTTAGTTAGCTAGATTATGATTTTAGACAAATTTTGCAACTTGAACCACCCAATTTGGAGTTCAGATGCAAAAGATATGAATTTTTGAAGTTTAATACAAAATCTGGAATTTAAATGAATTTCTAGAATTAATTTTCTACTGGAAAATCAATTTATTGCGTAATGCTGACGCCAGCGATGAATTTCCAGGAATTAACTGAATTAAAAGTTTTCTGACATGCGAGCCCCACGTGTCATAGACAGGGCTCACGGTGGACTCATTCCACCGAGCCGTGGGCGAACCGGTGCGGTGGTTCTGCCACGCGGGCGCTGACCTGGCGTGACACGTGGGCTCTAGGGCTGAAGTGGCGTCCACGGGCAGTGAGGTGGCGCTGAGGTGGCCGAGCCATGTAAGCCCGACGACGGAGGTGCTCCGGTGCGGGACCTCGCCGGCATTTTACGCCACGGCGAGCAAAATGGTGGTGCACAAAATGTAGAGGGGATCCGTGCGAACTTGTGGGTTACGAGAACGGCGGCGGGGCTGGACAGGAAGGTCGTCAGCGACGGCGTTTGGCGGCGGCGGCATGCGGTCGTCGACGAAGAAGATGATCCCGAGGTCCTCCGGCGAAGTGGATGACGGCAGCAGCTTCGCATGGGTGAGGTGATGACGATGGTGCCGACAGCGGAGACGGAGGAGCTCTGGTGGCGCCGGAAACGGAGAAGAAGCGTAGGTTTTCACCGGCGGGGATCTTCTTAATTAGGGCGCTATGGTGACAGAGGCGAGCTGTGGTTGGTGGCGGTGTGTTGTGGAGGATGCGGCGGTCCCAGCGCACCTATTTATAGGGCGTGGGCGTGGCCGAGCTGCCGTGGAGCTCAAGAAGGTCCTCGCGGTCATGGCGGCGAGATTTTGGGGATTTACGGCGCCGGAAGGGAAAGTGATGGCCGTGTCGGGGGCGGAGAGGATCAGGGACTTCAATGCGCGCGAGATTTCGGTGATTCGCCCGGGATTTAGCCTTGTATGGAAGTTTTCCGATTCGTATCCATGGCGGCTTCGCGGGCAAGAAAGGAAGGTGGAGGAAGAAGAAGGAAAGGAGGAAGACGATGGGGGGTACACCCGATTTTGATCGGACGATCGAGATAGATCATGCGAATCGGTAAGTTGAGGTTGGGCGTGGCCGTGAGATCTTAATCCAACGGTCGCGATAGACCGAAGAGGTGCGGTGACTAGTAAAGTCACTGGTGCACGTGAGCCGTTAGATCTAGATCGGACGACCCTGATTGAGTGCGGCATTCGGCCGTGCGAACGCCTCGCTGAGTTCTGGCCGTTGGATTCCGATCCAACGGCTGATAAGGGCTGAGGCGGCGCGAGTGAGAAAAAGAGAGGGAGAGGCTGACAGGTGGGCCCTGCTGTCGGTGAGAGAGAGGAGAGGCGGCGCTACTGGGTGCATAATGAGCGTGATGAAATGGACTAGGCCGAGTGGGTTTCGGCCCATTGACTGTTTGGGGATTTTCATTGGATTTCCGATTTAAATAATTGCTGATAATTTAATTAGGCTTTAGAGTATAGCAAACTAAATCCAAAAATTTTGAGAAAATTCACAGAAATTCTCTGGAGCATTTAGGGCTTAAGAAAAATATTTCCAGCTATTATCTGTAAATAGATTTTGCAATTAAATTTGTTTAGCTTTAATTTGGTTAAGGAAAAGCTTTTGAAAATTCCAAAAAAATCCAATAAAATAATTAAACTTTATTTTCAACTGGAATTTAAAATTTGGGCCATTACATGGGCCCAACTACTCAAAACCCCCGCTGGCCCTGAGCAAATCCCGTTTGGACATCATTAACGTTAATCATTGATGATTATCATTAATCATAAGTAAATCATTATAACTCCAAATTTGGTAAACTCAACTTTGCTGTCTTTAGGATGTCATAACCTGCCTACCATAAAAATTTCAGACTTTAGATCATTCCAGAAATTTATGCCATGAACAGTACCACTAATTAATTTAGTTGAATTAATAGGCTCAGGGAAATTGTTTTAGCTATAACTTTTTCATACTTCATCCAAATGACTTGATTCTTGTTTATAAATTCATTTAAAATCATAATCTTGCTGCTGTATGAATTTCATGAATTTTGGATGACTTTTGCTGTTGAGTTTTATTTGGTGTTCTTCGTTTTTATTGGTTTTATCGCCTTTTCGCGTTAGGTTCCGAAGAAATTATTGATTTCGTGAGTGATCCTCTACAGCGAGAAAGTGATCTCCATCAAGGCAAACAGTATAATATCATTTGATCATATTGCTCCCATTACTTTTAAATTCTAATATCTTGTTTGCAAAACATAAGTATGCATGTTTCTTATGTCAAAGTTAATTTTGTCGATTAGAGGTAGCTAAGCCTATTGCATTGTTGCCTTAAAATTATTCACCCCTGCCACTGCCATAGGTTATTATCCCCACTGGTGGATTAGAGTCTGGTGAATGATTTTATAGCCTTTTATTGTCTTTACGATATGATGCTTAGCAATGCTTAGTTACCGGTAGAATTAAGTGGTTATCGACTTAGTCAATAACCTTGATCACACAAACTTATTATGACTCTATGTTTCAACTTTTGTGCTATATTTAATTGTGAAAACTAAAAATGAAAACAAGATGATTTGGACTTGGGCACAATGGTAAGATGGTGTGCTTTTGGGTGTGACTTGTTGGTGCCCGAGTCAACAAGGACCGAGTTACTTGCGCCATTGATCCAAGCATTTGTGTGTGCTAACCACACTACGGGGAAATGGGACCTCTCTTGACTAAGTACTTTGGGGGGGTGTTAATTAATGAGTCGCGTGGTGGGTTGCATATGGAGTATATGCAACATGGACATGTTTGTGAGGAGGGGAGCACCCGCCGAGGCCGGTGTCTCCTACTCCACGTATAGGTCCTTGTGATCCATATTTTGTTAGAAGATAACTAAGGGTTAACCCCCGTACGTGCGGCTCTTGATTAGAATTTTTCATTCGAAATGTCTCGTAGGACTTAGCCGTGCCGGCATACCAAAGGAAGTGTGCTTAATAGCTTGGCAAAAAGGTGGTCTGAAGTGTGGGTACATTGGTACACCCCTGCAGGGTTAAATCTATTCAAATAGCCTTGTCCTAGGTTATGGACACGCTTGGTTATTTCCCGCAAGAACTAGACTACAACTTTTTAATTAAAACTTGGCATGGGTGGTACGAATGGGTAATTAGTGCTATTGTTGTTATGGCCATTGGGTTGGTCATCTCCAGGATGTCTTTATGTTATTACTTATTGTATCGCTGTTATTTATGCAAATAAAATTCAGATTGTTAAAAACTGCCTTCAAACTTATTATCTATTGCAAATAAAACTTGCTTTATGCTGAAAATAACCTTTGAGCCTTCTCCTTTGATTACAGTTTGCATGTAGTAGTAACTAGGTTTGTTACCCGTAAGTCTTGCGAGTATATTTTTGTACTCATTTGCTTTGCTTATTTGTTGCAGAAGAAAAAGGTTGATCCCTAAGGGATCAACTTTGGTGAGTTTTGCTACGGTGTAGACGACTAGCTTGGCGGTCCGGTCGGTTGCCTTGTGGGTTATGGCTAACCGGTCGTATTGTGGTTAAAGCCATCTTATGGCTCCTTTTGTTTCCGCTGTTATTGATATTTTGTTGTCTTTTGGCCAGTCGGCTCTTTTGTAATAACTTTATATTACGTATGTCTTATGCTAGACTTGTTATATTGTGATGTATGGAATTGATGCATGATTTTGTAACGGGGTGTGTATACTGCATTTCTGGAAAGTATACATATCTCGAGGCTTGGTTTATTTGATTTGTGATGCTAGGGTCAATGGAAGGCTAAGCATTACAAGTCGAATAACTCGGGTCCCACTCCGGCCCAACAATGAGCCTGAAATGCCACTAACTACACTAACTATCAACTTTTGACATCATTTTATGATAAATTACCGCAAGCATCTCAATAATAAAACCCAACCACGGGTCACATGTAAACAAGTATAAAGATATAACAATCATAGATAATTGATTTCTAGGAGGCTTAGCAAGATATTAATTCATGAACAACACAAAACCAATCGAATAAAGTCTATTGATTGAATATTCAGCTCCAACCTATCATCTAGGGTTACTCAACACTATCATGTCCTAAATATAATTCATCAGGTTATAATGAAAGTTTTTATTAATCGAATATTTGAGTGTAGGTTGTGTTTCCAAGTGCGCTAGCCCTTCCCCAGTGAAACGTCATCAACATTCACCTAAAAAAACAACAATAGAGCAAGAATGAGTCCAAGACTCAGCAAATATATAATAAAGCCATAAACAACAGTTTGTCAACCATAATCAAGGTTATCCTCATCATCTATCTATTTAATGCCATTCTCATACTCAAACAATCAAGCCATATTCCATATAGGTAAATTGCACATCTTAACAATTTATTCATATATGCGAATGCACTATCATGCTCATGCTCATATGCATCTCATCAGCTGATACCGGTATAGCGGAGTGTTCACCCGTCGATGACACACTCTATCCTTCACTCCCATGAAGTCCCCACCAAAGTAGGATTTTATCTAGAGCACTCCGGACTAGTCATGTATCTTTCTCACCGATCTCACCGGAATAGTTACATGACTTTCTCACCGACCTGGCTCATGCAACTCCTGTCATGATGAATATAAATGATGCGACATCTTTAATTATTCATCACCATAATCCATCTCATTAACTCAATATCTCATCCTCATTATCTCAATATCATAATCTCATTCACTCAATATCATCAATATCATGTATAAGAATAAGCTTAATGAAAGCATAATAAATAGTATGATAAGTAATATCAATGATAATGGCGAACAACCCGTTGTTCACCACTCTACCATGTACTTGCCTCTTAGCCCTTCGAAGCCGGATGACGAAAATTATGGCATGGCGCATGAGACCACAATCCCTGAATAAGCAAGCAATAACACACACACTCAAAAAACATCATCAAAATCACATCATCACAGCACCAACCCATCACACTACTCGACCTTGCATGTTTACGCCAACCCAACCAAATTTACCCAAATCTACTGGACAGCAGAACTATAAAATTCATATCTCACAATCTATGCATCGGATTGACATGAATAAAAATTCTACCGAAAGCTATCGAAATTCTCTACAACTCCCTAGTAGATGAAATTATCAAATTAATGCCTCTACACTACCCGTAAAAATAGTACAACAGATCAGCAGACTAAACCAATCTACTAAACGAATTTCTCCCGACTAGAAATTGCTAATTCCATCTCTAATCTCGTTTTTAATCTCTAGATAAAATAAACAAACTGAGGGGAAAAACTTGATCGTTACCCCAGAGATCACGACAAGGAACACTGATTTCCCACGCGATTAACCTCTTTTTATCCTTCTTTTCCTTCTTCTTCTTCCTCCTTCCCTTCCCTCTCTCTTTACTGTTCAATTCAACATAAGCATGTACAAGAGATGCAGCAAGATTTGCTAACAGCTAGCATCGGCAGCACATGCACATGCATGTAATCTTGTTTTCCTTCTTAATCTCTCTCTCTCTCTCCGGTTGAACCCAACATAGACCCATACAAAACATGCAGCAAGCAACAACTAGCTAGTAGCAGTATAGTACTAAGCAATGCCATGCAGCCATGCACACGCGCAAGCAGCAAAAGCTAGCAGCGGTAAGCAACCACAGGAACAGCAACATGCATGCGGCCATGCATCCACACACAGCAGTCTTGAAATCTAGCAGCAGCTAGCTACTAGTGCTAGGCAAACAGCGGTGCCGCAGCAGCTAGCGGGAGCGGCAGCACTCGCAGACGGCAGCGGTAGTGCTCGGCCACGCACGCAGCAGTAGGCGACGGCGGCTGCTAGATCGTCCGGGAAGCGCACGCCTAGGGCACTGCAGAGAGACGGCGGCTACGCAAAGGGATGAAAGGTGGCGGCTGAAGTGCAATTTATATGCACGCGTGACCTGCAAGCATGCACAGGCAAACACAAGCACTTGTGGGCTAGCCTTTGGCGTTGGTTAGGCAAGGTTGCAGAGCAGCAGCCCACATGGGCTTTGATGGAAACCACAAGCACAACACTTGCATATCCTGGCCGATGGAAGCCCATTGCATGATGTGCTAACGTCACAGAGATATCATAAGATCATGTTCCCCCTCCCTTCTTTCGTTCTCTCTCTAATAGAAACAGGATATTACAGGCATAACTTCGAAAGTGTGCTTAATCTTGTGGCAAAAAGGCGGTCTTAAGTGTGGATACATTGGTACACCCCTGCAGGGTTAAATCTATTCGAATAACCTCGTCCTAGGTTATAGACACGCTCGGCTACTCGCCGTGAGAATTAGACTATAAGCTTTTAATTAAAACTTGACATGGGTGGTACGAATCGGGGATTCGTGCTATGTTGTGGTGGCTATTGGGTTAGTCACTTCTAGGTGGTTACTCTTGTTACTTATTGTATCTCGTTGTTATTTCAACACTTAAAAACAGATTTGACAACTTGCTTTCAATCTATTACATTATTGCAAATGAAAATTGCTTTATGCGTCCAATTAACCATATAACCATCTCCTTTGTTTCAGCTCTCATGTAGCTATGTATAGGATTGTTACTCGTAAGTCTTGCGAGTACGTTTGTGTACTCAACTACATTACTTTATTGTTGCAGAGGAAGAAGAGGATTCCCAAGGGATCGATTTCTGTGAGCATTGCTACGGTGGGTGCGACTAGCTTGGCGGCCCGGTCGGTTTCCTTGTGGGTTATGGCTAACCGGTTGGTTTTTGTTTATAGCCATCTTATGGCACTTTTGCTTCCGCTGTCATTTATGTCATTTAGCCGATTGGCTCTTTTGTAATAACGCTATATGTCGTATGTCTTTTGTTGGACTTGGTATTATATGTTGTATGAAAATGATGCATGATTTTGTAAATATGTATGTGTGCTGCAATTCTAGGAAGCACATGTCCATCGAGGCTTAGGATATGTAATTGGTAATACTAGAACCAGTTGAAGGTTAAGTATTACGAGTTAAATACCCCGGGTCCTTACACATAGAGTGTTGTTCAGGGGTCGCCTTGGACGTGGCTGGCCGTCGTTGTAGTGGCACGCACATATGTAGCTAGGGTTCGCGCAGTAGCATGTGGGATCATAGGAACTTCCTATGTTCACGACCTCCTTGTTGCCTCTCTCGTGCTGCATCTGATGTCGGAGGTCATCGTTTTCCTCATTGAGATCGTCAATCCGCGCCTCTAACTAAAAGATTCGGTGCCATAATGTATCCATGTACATCACAACATGTCGCTCATGGGGAGGATCGATCCAGCGGACAAAGTTGCATTTCGCCATCTGTTGGAAAGGAGGGTTAACATAGTAGCTGTATTAGTAGTAACATAACACAAACTATTTGCTAATTATACCGCAGAGTGTGGGTGTCGGAAGAAATGTAATCCGCCATTGAAAGGGCCGTCCAGGACCTGCACCACAGTGTCCTCCCTGTGTCCATATTTTGGCTATACCGGTCGAGCACGCTTGTTCGGCATCAATCGGTAGTTAGGGCCAAACTCCTCCCTCCTTTGCAGCGAAAGGTCTTGCTTCGGAGACCCCGGTTGGACTGGCCCCTCATCGTCTACCATGGTATGTTACTATAGGACAGAGAAGGTTCTTCTTCCTATGGTTCGGAGGGTCGAGTGTTTCTTCTTTCGACTTTCGGAGCGTGGGGCGTGCATTTTGTAGCCCGCGGGGGGAGGCTCATAAAGCGGGTAATGTGTTAGCTTGCAGATGACAAGACCAGATGTGACAGCTTGTAAGGACCCCCGGATTATTAGAATTTATGCCGAATTAAAAATTTCACTAAAAGCATAATTAATAATTAAGAACAGTTCGGTCCTTAATTAAAAATCATACTAGAAGTATAAATTTAACAAGGTATAAATCCAATATTCAGGTTCCCGGATATATGTCTTACAATGGTTCCCAGGATCATTGACCATTGCACATATATCCTTAAACAACATTGCATCACACATACAAGGCATACATTTACATAATTAAACATAGGTTGGTACAATTCAGTTTCATTCTACAATATAAGTGACTTTGATCACAACAAAGATTTGGCAGCAGAAACAAAACTAAACAGCAAAAACCACCAATGGCCCCATCACCCGTAGGCTATTACGTGGAGATTAGAAATAGCTTCATTCGTTAGCGTCACCCTGATCGGCGCTAACGGGCATCTCAAATAAATAACCATTTGCACTTGCAACAAGTGGTGAAAGCACCTGAGTACAGAAGGTACTCGCAAGACTTACATAAACTACTAAAAGAAAGTGTTTGATAGAACCTATTCCAAAGGATTAGAATTTGTACATGCTTAAGGTTGACAACAGGAAGGTTATAATGGCATTAATTTTGCATAAAGCAATACATCTTAACCTACACATGCTAGATTTTAGTAAAGCGATTTTATAAACTAATTTGAACTAAAAACAGTAAGTAACATAACCTATAATCATAAAACACTACAATAATAAAGTGGCTTTCCACCACAACAAAGATATTACATGAATACCCTTCATACCGAACTAGAACCCAAAACATAGGTTTAAAATCAAAGTCTATACAGGTGATATCAAATCAAGTGTCGTCCATGACCGTGAACACGGCTATTCGAATAGTTTTAACCTGCAGGGGTGTAGATCACAATTACTTTAGAAAATAGCATGCACAGTGTCACTGTAAATTTGAAAATCTAAAGTATTGAAATCTGGATTCAATATGGTGCAAAGAGGATGCTTGCCTTGGTCATAATATACCTCTTGTTCAGGTTCTTGTTGCTCAACAAAAGATTCATGTAATACTCCGGAAGTGTGAGAAGTAAAAAAAAAATCGGGTTAAATCAATTTAATCGGTAGCGCTTAATTTTATTCGGGGGCTTGTTTTTTCGTCAAATCTTGTTTAGAGAGGGGGATTACTGGTTTTTCTTGGCTTTTTGGGCTTGGGTGTGGCCGGTGGGCTGGCAGTCCACCTCTTGAGGGGAGGCATCATGGGCCTAAAGCCCATGCGCCCACACACCCCCTAACCCTAGCCGGCCACCCCTTTTCCCCTCTCCCTCCCCCCTTGGCCGCCACCTTCTTCCTCCCACCTCCCTTGGCCGCACCTTCCTGCAGCCCCAAGGCGACCTCCTCCCTCCATTGGTGGCAGCCGGCCCTTCTTCCTCCATTGGTGGCAGCAACCCCCTCTTCCTCCCTTGGCGCTGCCGGCAGATCAAGGAGAGCCGAGGCCGTCAACCATTGGTGTTTCGTGCAAGGTTTGGTGTCTCACGCTTCTCCTAGGGTAACGAGTGCTGATCCCCATGGATTGATTAGTGGTAGAGGTGTTTTGGTTCATTCTTTTGTTAGATCGATTCGCTGCGATTAGAGGATAAATCTGTCCAGTATGTTGCGAGGTCTGTTTCGTGGTTTTAGAGGCCGATTTAGAGATGTTCATCTCCTGAAGTATTGTAGGTCTTGTTCTTAGCTTTCGGTGGCCGCCAAGAACACTAAAATCCGACGAACGAGTCAAAAGTTATGATAGATTTATTATCTGCTGTCCAGAATCCTGACGAGAATTAGCAGTCCCTGTATAGGTTGATTTATGGCCTAGTTAGATGGTGATTCAGAGGTCTTGCCCATAACAAATTTTGAAGGTGATATCACTAGCTTTCAGGATTGATAAAGAACACCTCATTTGGATTTATAGATCAAAAGTTATGCACTTTTCATTGTGACTGTCCAGATTGTAGGTCAGTCTGTCCAGATTGTATGTCAGTTTCTATCTTTAGTTTTGACCCGTGTGCCACTTTTTGTTAAAGGCAAAATATGAATGTCGTGCCAACTAGGTTATTGTAGGTAATTTCATAACCTTTTCAGATTGTTAAAGATCGCTCAATTCGGAGTTGTAGATTAAAAGTTATGGTTGTTTTATTATTGCTGTCCTGTTTGTTCAAACAGAAGCTGTGCTGCTGTTTTGTTTTCTTTATTAGAGAAGTTTATTGGCCGAATTGGGAAATCTCATCAACTTGAATGTTATAGATATGTTCGTTAAGATGAGGTAGGATCTGGACTCATCTCTTTTCGAGTCCCATGTCATTAACTACTGTCATTATCGTGCTGCTGTCCCGACACGTTTTGGGTTGCAGCCTGTTTTTCGATTAGGTTTTATGGCGATTCCTTGGGAGTTCAAGGGGGGTATTGTAGACTATTAATTCGGGTTGGATTCTATGTTATTCTTATTTCGGTTATTTAATTGTTTAGGCCACGAGGCTACGGGTTTGGGAGCGCCATCGTTGCTCGCTAGCGCCGCAACGCGGAAGGCAAGTACTTTGTTGATTTTGAGTCTTTGTGATTGTGAATGTTTACATGAATATAATGTGTCATATTGTGTTACCCGAGATCTGAATTGGTTATGTCCTTTCATTATGTGGAGTATATCTTGAGAGATGGTATTATCACTGTTCATGTTCATATCATGCATCCTTTTATTCATGTTATGTCCACGGGAGTGGATTGTAAGTCTCACCATTCCAATGTGGGCAAATTTGGACATTGTCATGTCCGCCCACGGAGTGGATTGAAAGACCCATCAATTCCGGTATGGGCACGTAAGACCCATCAATTCCGGTATGGGCAGCTTTGGACACCTATATGAAACGTTCTTCATATAGGACTTGGATCCCCGCACTTTTGTTAAGGTGCGGGCTTAAGTGAACACCGACGGGTGTGTCACTCGCTATACTGTATAAGCATGTGTACAGTCCATCCTTGATTGCATTCATTCATTTCAAGTATTTCTTAAGTACTCAATCGATTCAATGTTCGCATTCTTAAATGGTGATATCTGTTTGTATATATGTTCTGTCTCTTTCATCAGTACTTCTTTGAGTCGTGGACTCACTCTTGCGTTGTTTGTTTATTTTAGGTAACCCCTGATGTTGGCTCACTTGGGAGGGAGTAGACACGCACTACTTGTTCACAACATCAAATTCATGTTCAAGACTAAATTTTAGTTCCATATTTCATTCGTTAATGATGAACTGTAATAATTAAACTATAATTGGAGAAGGAAGGATACCTTCTCCACGATGATGTTGATTTATTACTGAATGCGAACCTTCTTTATTGACTATCAGTATTAAATAACTTAGAAGGTGAAGGAAGGATACCTTCACCATGTCCTGTTTATGTTAATGCTGTCATTTGGTTGATATAATTATTTCATATTCTTCCGCAATGTGTAGATTGTTAGAGTAATTAAGTGGCATCTTGGCTTCCGAATAGCCGGGGTGTTACAGTTGGTATCAGAGCGGGCTTTAGGTCCGTGGTAATTAAGTTATTAAATTGACACACTATGCACAGTAGGTGGGGGGTTGGAAAATTACATTGCTTTCGCAATATCTGTTATTATGTTTCATTTTGTTGAGCAATTGTTGAATTGCTTCTGTACTATCATCCTTGTTGGTAATATATGATCTGCTATGATATTCAATATCTATGAACTAATACTATCATTGTCATGAGATGATCCTATATATTCATAATTGAGTATTTTGGTGAAGCGTGTTGTTATCGGATGATAAGGAGTGGAGGTCGTGGTTGTTACTCTGGGATTCACCAGGTTACACCACTGTTCGCAGAATGTGGTTAGAGGAGTAGTTACCCCGAGTACCATAGTTTCAGGTGTTAAGCGTGAGTTGCTTTAGAAAGTTGTTCTCTTTCTTGATTTCGGAATTTGGCAATTCTTGTCCTGTGGTGGTTGATGAATTTCTCCGGGGTTTGTGGTCCATGATAGTTATGGTTTTCCATAGATCCCTCTTGGTTCTCTGAAACAATTATTGCTTTTCGACTGTTGAGTTGTTTTTACTACTTATGATCGTTGTCAATTGGCAAGATTGATGTTTTCTTGGTTGCTCCTTCTTTCGCATTGAAAAAGAATGACTCATTTACTCGTTTGACAGCTTGGTTAGTGAGAGTTTTCCGCTCTAAGTTCGTTTGCATGGGAAAGCTTTGGCTTTATGCGTTTCTTTTGGATTACTTCGAGCGTTGAGGTTTGAAGTCTCTCTTTTGCTGTAGTAAGGTGTTAGAATCCTTTTGTGATGCCTTGCCATGCTTAAAATGAGAAGTTATAACTAAACGAATAAATTGTTACGATATGAGTTACCAAGTTGGGTTATTAGCATGGTGCAAATCAATTGTTCTTAACTACCATCCATGAAAGTGAAATTGATTAAATTGAAATATCCTTGTATTTGATTCATGGTGTATGTTAAATAAAGACTGTCCATATCCATTCAGAACCTAGAGATCTTACATAAGAGCTAGATTTATCTATTTCCTAGTATGTTAAAATTGTTGAAACTTGCATAAAGGACCAGATGGGTGCTGGTGTATCGATTCGTGAAACCTTGTTCATAGAAAATTATGTTAGTGAATATTTAATCATGTTTTGAAATGATTTCTGAACAAAGGTGAAATGTGAATCTATGTTTACATATGGTTATGTGATTACAAATGGAATTAGCACTGTATGTACACACATGATTAATACCATCATCGATTGTTAATGAGCGCTGAAGAAGGTGTTAAGCAACACCAATAGTTGAGTAGATTAATTTCGTAAGTAGTCTTTGCTATCGTGCTTTGTGATATTGATATTGCTTAGCATAATCTTGTTATAATAAATTTGTTTCAACTTTGTGGTTTATGTTCTCTTTGGGAAGTTTTAGGATGGAGTAATAAAGTTTGATGATTCTTGGTACTAGTATATGTTGTCAATGTTTTTTTTTAAATCGTCAAAATGTGAGAATGAGGTTAATTCTCGTAGTAATTTGATCACCCATGGTGATATTCTCTAAATGATCAAATTTCAAGTTTTATGTTCATGATCTTTTGGGGGTTCAGGCTTTATGTGGTAAATGAAGTTTATCGAGTAGCGATATATTGCAAAGTTATAATGGTTCTTCAGTGATGCAAGTGCTTTGATTTCGAATACTTATTTGTTCTTATCTGTTAAGGTTCGATATTCTCTTCTTGTGAGGCTTAAGTGTTCAACTGTGGACTCCACTTATGTTCTATAAGTTCATTGCTTAATTGGTTTCTTCCTTGGTCTCGTGTTCAGTGCGAGTGGTAGATGAGTTTTCTAGCTGGTGAAAGTCGTTTCCATTGTCTCTTCTTTTGAGAAAGAATCAACCCATTCTTTTCACGTGGGTCTTTCGAAGTGTTTTCTAATGGTTGTGGTGAAAGTGATGTTAATACCCATAGTAATTTGATCGCCTTCAAGATATCGTTCGATTGAGAATATTTCAAGTTTAGCTTTCGTGATATTTTCTTTGAGCTATTGAATCAGTTGGTAGCTGAAATTATTTTAAATAAATTGAGGTATTGAGTTGTCTTGTTGCTTCTTAAGAGATTCATGTGATTGAATCTTAATGATTTGGTTTGAGTTGGCAACGTGAAGTCGCAATTAAAGAAAATTATGTTGGTTCCTTAAAAGGAGATTTATCGCTTGCTTTTCATGAAATCCCGTAATTGGAAAAGTTTCGAGTTTGGTGATTGAGATTATTTGGATCTCATGTTTCTTGTGTAGTTGAATTGTTCTGAACAAATATGACGTATTGAGGAATTTCATTGGTTCTTAGTTAGTCCGTGTGGTTTGGACTAAAGACCTTATCTTGTTCGTTGTGGCAAAGCGATGTTAGTCAAAGAATTAATTTCAGTGTTAAGGAGAGGGTGCAGTAGGAATATTTGAGAATTTGAGTCAAGTTTTGTAACTTGTAGTTATTCGAATTGTTCATAAACTTCTTGCTCTTTTCACTCAAGAGTTGTCGAGTTTCAATCGCAATGCTATTTCTCTTAATGGTGGTTATTTGCTATTCCCTTTCCGAGGGATGCGTACCCTCCGCTGTGAACTCAACTTTTGTTTTTCCAGATCTTCATTACCAGATTATTTCTTTTGGTTTCGTGCTCACTTGTGAGCGACAACATTTTCCTGTGCGGTGAAAATTGTCCTTGTTCGCCTCTTTCTTTTGAGAAAGGATCAATAGTTTTGTGTTGCAAATCTTTACAAAGCGTAATTTTTGGCAACTGTGTGGTGGTGGTTAAGTAATTGTAGTTGTGAGATTTTGCTACCAAGCTATTGGAGGAATGGTAGAAGATGAATTGTTTTGACCTGTACCTCTTGGATGGAAGTTGATTCAGATGGAATGTATGACTTCGAAGTAAAACTGTATAATGATTGACTAAGTAGAACCTATGGTATAGTGTAGTTCGAACTTTGGTTCATGTTGAAATGTTCTTGATTATCAAATGTATGAAAACCTTAATCAATTTTATAGAGTAACACAATTGGAAAGTTTTGCGATGTTGTGTGAGTGATTCTTGAGGATGTCAATGTGTGTGAATGTCAGAATTGTGGGGATGTTAGAGATTTAATCTGATGTTTTCACCATGTGTTATAAGAGGAATTCGTTGTAGGGGTCTTGGAGGTTAAATTGAGCTTTCTATTTTCATGCTAGACTTTTGGTCGCCCAAAGGTTTGTGTGTAGAGGAGATAGAAAACTGGAGTATTCTGAGCAGTGGAATGATTGTCGATAGAACCCTTCGATGCGGTGCATGGCGGGTGTGTTGAGGATTACGATGTGTTATTCTTGAAAGTTGGGGTGATGAGACTGCATGAGTTTTGAGGTGCTTTGGTGTCTCCTATCAAATTAATGTCATCGATTGAAGGAGTTGTCTAGAGTGTTGATGGAATCAATAGAGGCTCTCTACAAAGGTGTAGATAATGTATTTGATTTCAAACCTAAATTTGATGATGTTAAAATAAGAGGTTTGAGACCGTGTGGTATGCGATGAATTGAATTCCCGTGTTGAGAGATATTTTATTCAAAAAGTGAAACTAAGGAAAAGATGTCTTCTTGATTAGTGAAGCGTTTTCTTTATTCTCGCATGAGCTTTGTCTTTGTTGACCAATGTCTTTCGTAAGTTGAGTTTGACTCGATTTTGGTATGTGAGGTTCTTATCGGTTCAGGAAGAATAAAGGAAGTTTTTGATTTGGGCATTCAAGTGTTTTTCCCCTTTGGTTTTCGTGACGTTTATTCGCAAATTGCCACTTGGAAAGTGAAAAGGTTTTCTTGATGAAATTCTGATTTCTAGATTTTACTCTTCATTACCCAGTTGGTAACGTATAGTTGTGACGTGAATCTTTCTTATTCAGATATGTTTTGCCGGTAAAAGAGTTTGCTTAAAAAGAATTCGATTGTATGTTTCCGGTTAAAGGAGGTGATCCTTGTTTTCAGTGAAGAGTTCAATTGAGAGGTAGAACAAGAGTTCCGTGTTCTTTGTGCATGTTGTGTGGTTCGGCATCAATGGGAAGTTTAACCCCAGGTTCATTGGGTTCTTTTTTGCTAGTCGGCGTATCGCTAGGACTGTCTCGAGTCTGTGTGCGGAGTATGTAGCATTTTGTATGTTTTCGTGTTGAGTGGCTACTTGGGAGATCCAGAGTTTGAGGTTTCGTTTGCGCCGTTGACCATCGAGTAAGATCTGCCTTCGAGTTTCGCGTACGTGAACTTTAACCGGTGTTGTTCAACGGGTACGTGGTTACCGTTGTTGTTTTCAGTCGTGGTTGTTCTTTCGCTTAAGTGTGTTTAGATTGGTCGAATCCGTTAAGGGGTAGAATGTAATACTCCGGAAGTGTGAGAAGTCAAAAAAATCGGGTTAAATCAATTTAATCGGTAGCGCTTAATTTTATTCGGGGGCTTGTTTTTTCGTCAAATCTTGTTTAGAGAGGGGGGATTACTGGTTTTTCTTGGCTTTTTGGGCTTGGGCTGTGGCCAGGTGGGCTGGCCGGTCCACCTCTTGAGGGGGGAGGCATCATGGGCCTAAAGCCCATGCGCCCCACACCCCCTAACCCTAGCCGGCCCCCCTTTTCCCCTCTCCCTCCCCACTTGGCCGCCACCTTCTTCCTCCCACCTCCCTTGGCCGCACCTTCCTGCAGCCCCAAGGCGACCTCCTCCCTCCATTGGTGGCAGCCGGCCCTTCTTCCTCCATTGGTGGCAGCAACCCCCTCTTCCTCCCTTGGCGCTGCCGGCAGATCAAGGAGAGCCCGGAGGCCGTCAACCATTGGTGTTTCGTGCAAGGTTTGGTGTCTCACGCTTCTCCTAGGGTAACGAGTGCTGATCCCCATGGATTGATTAGTGGTAGAGGTGTTTTGGTTCATTCTTTTGTTAGATCGATTCGCTGCGATTAGAGGATAAATCTGTCCAGTATGTTGCGAGGTCTGTTTTGTGGTTTTAGAGGCCGATTTAGAGATGTTCATCTCCTGGAGTATTGTAGGTCTTGTTCTTAGCTTTCGGTGTCCGCCAAGAACACTAAAATCCGACGAACGAGTCAAAAGTTATGATAGATTTATTATCTGCTGTCCAGAATCCTGATGAGAATTAGCAGTCCCTGTATAGGTTGATTTATGGCCTAGTTAGATGGTGATTCAGAGGTCTTGCCCATAACAAATTTTGAAGGTGATATCACTAGCTTTCAGGATTGATAAAGAACACCTCATTTGGATTTATAGATCAAAAGTTATGCACTTTTCATTGTGACTGTCCAGATTGTAGGTCAGTCTGTCCAGATTGTATGTCAGTTTCTATCTTTAGTTTTGACCCGTGTGCCACTTTTTGTTAAAGGCAAAATATGAATGTCGTGCCAACTAGGTTATTGTAGGTAATTTCATAACCTTTTCAGATTGTTAAAGATCGCTCAATTCGAGTTGTAGATTAAAAGTTATGGTTGTTTTATTATTGCTGTCCTGTTTGTTCAAACAGAAGCTGTGCTGCTGTTTTGTTTTCTTTATTAGAGAAGTTTATTGGCCGAATTGGGAAATCTCATCAACTTGAATGTTATAGATATGTTCGTTAAGATGAGGTAGGATCTGGACTCATCTCTTTTGAGTCCCATGTCATTAACTACTGTCATTATCGTGCTGCTGTCCCGACACGTTTTTGGGTTGCGACTGTTTTTCAGATTAGGTTTTATGGCGATTCCTTGGGAGTTCAAGGGGGGTATTGTAGACTATTAATTCGGGTTGGATTCTATGTTATTCTTATTTCGGTTATTTAATTGTTTAGGCCACGAGGCTACGGGTTTGGGAGCGCCATCGTTGCACGCTAACTTGCCGCAACGCGAAGGCAAATACTTTGTTGATTTTGAGTCTTTGTGATTGTGAATGTTTACATGAATATAATGTGTCATATTGTGTTACCCGAGATCTGAATTGGTTATGTCCTTTCATTATGTGGAGTATATCTTGAGAGATGGTATTATCACTGTTCATGTTCATATCATGCATCCTTTTATTCATGTTATGTCCACGGAGTGGATTGTAAGTCTCACCATTCCAATGTGGGCAAATTTGGACATTGTCATGTCCGTCCACGGAGTGGATTGAAAGACCCATCAATTCCGGTATGGGCACGTAAGACCCATCAATTCCGGTATGGGCAGCTTTGGACACCTATATGAAACGTTCTTCATATAGGACTTGGATCCCGCACTTTTGTTAAGGTGCGGGCTTAAGTGAACACCGACGGGTGTGTCACTCGCTATCTGGTATAAGCATGTGTACAGTCCATCCTTGATTGCATTCATTCATTTCAAGTATTTCTTAAGTACTCAATCGATTCAATGTTCGCATTCTTAAATGGTGATGTCCTGTTTGTATATATGTTCTGTCTCTTTCACTGTACTTGCTGAGTCGTGGACTCACTCTTGCGTTGTTTGTTTATTTTAGGTAACCCCTGATGTTGGCTCACTTGGGAGGGAGTAGACACGCACTACTTGTTCACAACATCAAATTCATGTTCAAGACTAAATTTTAGTTCCATATTTCATTCGTTAATGATGAACTGTAATAATTAAACTATAATTGGAGAAGGAAGGATACCTTCTCCACGATGATGTTGATTTATTACTGAATGCGAACCTTCTTTATTGACTATCAGTATTAAATAACTTAGAAGGTGAAGGAAGGATACCTTCACCATGTCCTGTTTATGTTAATGCTGTCATTTGGTTGATATAATTATTTCATATTCTTCCGCAATGTGTAGATTGTTAGAGTAATTAGGTGGCATCTTGGCTTCCGAATAGCCGGGGTGTTACAATTCAACCACTTCAGAAGAACCAGAATCTGAAATACAAAAATCCAATGAACAACAAGAATTGGTAGAGAACAAAATATAAAAAGAGAATGCATGATCAATGTCTTAATGCATACCTAACAACATGCTTAAGCTACATCTAACTTATATAAGGACACTAACCCATATTTAACACCTACTGACATTAATTATCAAGATTAGAGTTTAATTTCAGGCTACAGTTTTTGGTTTTGGAAAAACTGAAAGTAAGATAGTTTGCAAAAGAAGAATTTACTGCTGCATTATATTATGAACAAAATAATGTTTTAGTTTAAGTTACAACTAAGTAGTAAAGCTAAAAGCCTAATTTATCACTTGATGATACTAATTTTTTAAAAGATATTGTTTAACTAAAGTTAGAGTTTCAGATTTCAAAAACTGGAAATGGGGCAGATTACAACAGAATGGTGTGCTGATTTAAACATGTTACAAGTTAAATACTTTGTTTAAATTAAAAGTATTCTTAACTAGGGTAGTAACTTAACTCAACATTTAATCACCAATTGACAAGAATTACAAAATGAAGGTTGTGCTGTGCATTTTGTGGGTTCACCCGACAGTGTCAGCAGAGGTCCACCCGATTGCTTAAGTGCCCATTGTGAAACACATACTACAAGGACCTTAGTTTAAGATACCACTATCTCGTTGGTAATCCTAATAACCAAGATAGAGCCTAGCTATCCCTAATCTGCCAGATTAACAGAAAATGGATTGAGTTACAACTCTTGTCGGTTTGACCAATAGCCAAAGCAGCAAAGACACAGATTAAGTATTTCAACTGATTTGGGAATATACTAAGCAAAAGATTATTGCTAGAACTAAATCTAATCTTCAGAAAGATAACAGCCTAAAGTAACCCCTGCTAGTATTAACCAACAAGGATTAACAGAAAAGAGCTTGGATATAGTTTCTTGCTGGTTTGCCCGACAGCAAGCACAGAGAAATGAATTTCGAACTCAAATCGATTTAGAGGCATATTAAGCAAAAGTTACTTTTGCTTATGCTACAGACCACTCTTTAGCAGAGGTAACAATCCAACTTAACCCCTGTTAGCACTAATCAACCAAGATTAACAAAAAGGAGGAAGCTACGGCTTTTGTCAGTTTTGCCCGACAATAGCAACGGAGAAGGATTTTGGCTAACTAGCCGATTTGAAGGCATCAAGGTTCAAAAAGATTATTGCTTATGATGCTAGGGTTAAGTAGGAGACTATTTGAACTTGGAGATTAAACAGAAAAGCTCAAAAATCTTGGAAACGATATGAAAGACCAAAAAATTATAAAAAGGAACTTTTCAGTCAAAGCAAGATTTGAGCATCATATGCACAAGTGAGTGATTCCAGTAGGTTAAGTAAGTCCTTAAGATGCTCAGAACAGAAAAGAGAAGGATCAAGACTCACTCACTACCAATAGCAAAGATGCAATATCAACTTCACCTGCTTGACCAAGAACGAAAAGAATGGAAGACTTGAGCTATATGGATCGTAATACATGATCTTGACCAGAGAGAATGAAGCATACCTCACCAGAGCAAGAAATCACCTAAGTGATGCTCTAGCTGGCTCGGTTCAATAGAGAGCAAACCACTTGTTCAACCTACAAAAGATGCCCGAAATTCACATTACAATGGGAATTAGGCATGGTTAAGGATGAACAAGGAGTGAGAGCAAGAAAGCTTCATTGGGAAGGAAAGGAATAAGGATAGCTCTCTCGGTCAACAATGGTGGATAAGCTCAAAAGCTAGGGTTTATATAGGGTTTGAATCTCCGGAGAAACCAAGAGATTTCTAGAGATGATGCGCCAGGTGTCCAAGGAATATTCGCATAACTACGGTGTGAAGCCACCCCTCCAGCAGCAAGGTCGGCGGTGACAGCAAGCGCAAGGAAGAACAGAGGAGTGCCACTGACGAGTGGGACTCCAATGTCAGCAGCAGCAAGCACACGCCCGTGAAAGCTCAAAAGAATATCGACCATCTGATTACAAAGGGGCGGCTGCGATCAAGATGGATGTTTAAAAGATCTAACCGGTACCTTTCAATGTGGGCCGCACGATTCTAATCCAACGACTGCACCAAGATCCAGTCTTAATCTCACAGGATTCGAAGAGATACCGTAGGATTTAGATCCAACGGTCACCATAATTGCGCACCCTTGAGTTTTGAATTAAAAAGGACCGAACGGTTGGATCTGAAATCAACGGTGGAGATTGAAGGGAACTTGGGTGGTCCGAACATCACCGCCCCTCTTGATCGCCTGATTTAGATCCAAGGGCTCAGATTCAATGTGGTGTTTGGGTGACCCGAACGACCCACTAGATCTAGCCCGTTTGTTGGGGATCCGACGGTGCCCGATTTTGGAGGTGTGTTTGATGACTGCACTAAAACGCGATGCCATTGGATGAAGATCCGACGGTGGATATTGAATGAAGCTCTTGATTGGCCCGAGAGGTCCATGGAATCTGGCCCATTCGTCGAGATCTAACGGCTGATACTTGGAGACGCATTAGGGTTTTGAATCAAGGCTAGATGCTGATGGATAAAGATCCAAAGGTGGAGATTGCTTCTTGTGTTTGGATGACCCGCATGGCTCGGCCGATCTTGCCCGTTTACAAGGAAACTGACGGCTCACAAGCTCGGGAGATTGGTACGTGCGCCCGAACGTGACAGAGGCTGCCGACGCGCACCGCAGATCTCACCCGTTAGCTTGGAAATCAACGGCGCACAAGCTCTGGAGTTTTGGGGCACGCGCGTGAACGCGTTGGCTGCGGCTCGGTTGGACAGTTTGGAGCCTATGCACTTAGACTCGGTCGCTAAAGCGCCCAGTAGTTAGGTTTGGCCGGGAGAGTTGACTAATTGAATTCAAATCTTCAAAAGTTTGACTGGGACTTTAAAATAGCAAATAAATTTGTAAAATTATGAAATTTTGCAAGGATGCTACTGGGATGATATATTCCCCAAATAAATTTTGAAAACCAATGTTTCACCTTTTAAAATACATACTTAATTCACTTAAACCGAGTAGGTTTATTTAAAGACAAATATTTTTCTCAAAGTCAAAATAATTTCCAAAAATTCTACCAAAAATCATTTTTGGCTAAAATAATTTATCTAGTTTCCAATAGAAATACTTCCCGGTCTTAATACCAACATTGACTAGTATTTTCTTTTGAAGCTTCAACAAGTTTTTAGATTTTTGTTAGAAAAGGAAGGTTTTAGATTGTAACAACACATCCAAATTTCAAAAATAAACAGTGATGTTATGAACAGTATCTCATTACTGTTCATAAAACATCTTATTATTGTTCCTTAAAACTAGGGCTTTTACACAGCTCCCTAGAAAGTAAGACGTGACAACACTCTGCCTCCTCAGCTTTTTAGACCGAAAAGACAAGACTCGCAGCAGGACATGTGACTCCTGCAATGTAAGGCGTGTGACACTCTGCCTCCTCGGCTTTCCGGTGAAAAGAAGACTACGTAAGTAGGACATGACAGCTCCCTGCAAAGTAAGACGTGATAGTACTTTGCCTCCTCAGTTTTTCAGACCGAAAAGATAAGACTCTACAAGGCAAGACATGACAGCTCCCTGCAAAGTACTCCGCCTCCTCAGCTTTCCAGACCGAAAAGACAAGACACTAGCATGACCAAGTGTAATGTAACAGTATTAGTATCTGCAATTTAATGGAGTGGAATCATTACACAATCAAGTCCACTAGGTGAGGAGCCTTTAAAACAAAAAGTTTCTACGTTTATTGATTAATACAAACAAGACACTTATACGAAATAGCGATAACAATTCTGAACGAATAAAATTATGAAAAATTTACACAAGCAAGTACACACGTAACAACCAGAATACATGTACAAATATAATAAAATAAAATCGCATAACACGTGATACTATATGGCTCACTCGTCTGAGCCACTACTCTCTACTTGCTGCGGCTGCGTCTGCGTGCGCGACCTTGTTTTGCGCCGAGCATGACCCGTGGAATACGTCCATCGGTCTGGAGAATGCATGTCGGTTCGGAGGGGGTACGGTGACCGTTGAGGCAGAGGTGGACCAGTAGACTGACTCTGGAGCAGAGTCTGGTTGGCGTACATGTCGTTGTGATGAGTAGGCCGACCTGGGGTACACCTCCAAGGAATTAATCCACGACAGAGGCTAGAAAACCACTCCAGGGGTACGATGCCTGCAGCTCCGGTTGGGCAGATGAACTCTGGCCTTGGACGTACAGAGTTCTTGCGTACCCGGAGGAGCTCTGGCCTGGAACGTACTGTGGGGCACCGAACCCGGAGGAGCTCTGCCCTGAGTATGCTAGAAACCCTAGCTGCCATTGACCGTGCCCTGGTGTCATGTACTGCTCCCTGGCAGGAGCTAGGAGGCCCGTATCCTCATCATCACTCGACGTGAACTGGCTATCACCCCCACAGGCAACTGAAGGCTGCAAGACGGAATGATGTTAGTACAAATAAACACTTTGGACGTAAATTAAGAACCTCGTACCTCCTGGATGTGCAGTGCAGATAACCGAGGAGGAGCGCCAGTCTGTGTACTGGGTCTGGACGACAAAAGTGATTCATCCCGACGGACCTACGGCGAGAGAACAACATGATGTTAGCGGCATGTAAGGCATAACCAAAAAACTGAACGTAAATTCGTACATAACGAATTACCTGGGCGGCGGATGACTGACGGGAAATGCTACGATGCCTGCTGGACTCGCTAGGTCGTGGTGATATAGTGGGTGAGCACGCCCCCCACTTCGTGACCGATGCGCATGGCATCATCCCTCGAATGACCGCAGTTCAAGTTCTTTATTATTTTCTTCATCTCTGCCGAGATGTGCTTCAAAACTTTTTTATATCTCACCGGGGTTCTATCTGGGCGCGGAGGGCATCGTCTGATGCGCTCTGGATGTGCAGCGCCCGCTCCAACTGTAGTGACATACATAAAAGGTTCATTAACAAAAGGTATGAATGTCATCAATGAAACTGCGAACCAGAGGTTGTAAGTGTCGTACGATGTCGTGACATCGCGAAGCGCTGTGACGGTCGTACGTGCGGCGGAGGCTCTCCTCATGCGTCTGCTGTGTCACCTCCTCTGGGTGCTCTAGAGGAGGAATGGTCAGTCTTGCACGCGTTCGTGGTAAGTACCACTCCATGTACGCACTGTACGACTCAAGGTCATACGGACGCTACTCATGCCAGACATCCACATGCTCCCTGTTCGTCCATGTCGTAGTCCACTGTTGGTGCTGCATTCGCCAGTCCTGAATATGCCCACCCGCCCTCGATTGCCTACATTTTCGAAAAGATTAATGTTAGAAAAGAAGACGTAAGGATTGTGAACATTACTCGGATGAAGTTTGACTCACAGGTGTATGGCTTGCTCCAGGAGCCTGCCGTCTAGGGGGGAACGAACTGGTACAGACCAAACTATCGCATTACGCGCTGCAGCGCGTGAGGCTCCATCATATGTGAGAACACCAGGTGGCAGGTCGTCGTCCACAGTAGTACATCCTGGATGCATTGCACGGACAGCCCGTACGGCGCTACCTCGAGTAGAAAATTAGGATACCATGGACACCAGATGATGTCGCTCTCGTGCAACGACTCGAACTCGTTGTGGTACAATGAGTAGCATCTCGCCGGTCTTTCGCTGGCCCAGCAAAGACGGACATCAGTCCACCGTAAGCCCATGGTGGGCGTGTCTACGGCGTCATGTGGGATGGGTCCGTCTATAGGGTACGGGTGCGCTGCTATCTCGATGGTCGACCGCCCAACAGGGAAGTGCTCCAAACTCCACAGCTGTAGGAGCACGTAGCAGACGGCCAGGTTGGTACCAATGGTACCGCGCCACAAAGCGTCACACAACCCCCGGTATGTGGCGCATAGGACGACTGATCCCCAGCTGTACTAAGGCATCGGCCCAGCCCCCGCGTCAACCAAAGACTCGACGATGCGGATGAAACTGGGGTTCAAAACATCCCCCTTTGAGGTTGAAAATATGACCCAACCAAAGAGCTGGAGAAGGTAAGCAATGAGGTACGTCCTAACGACCTTGTGAGGTGCACCCTACGGGCAGTCGCTGAACTGCCTCAGCCAAGGCCAGGGGGACGCCACGTGTACCCTCCAGGAGAGGTTTGCCAAACCGTTGCTCCAGCCTGGCTTTCCAGTCTGCACTCCAAGGGCCCAGAACAAGAGGGCCCTGGATCGGGAGACCAGTCAAGAACGACACGTCCTGTAGGGTGACCGTCATCTCACCCCATCGAAAGTGGAAGGTGTGCGTCTCGGGCCTCCACTTTTCCACAATTGCGAACAAAAGGCTGCCGTCTAGGGTGAACCCACGTTGGACGGAGACCATCATCGCAAGGGACAACAAGCCCGTCTCCTGGAGGATCGAGACGTAACGATCGTCCAGCGCCCACCAGTCCCTCCCCGCCCGAAGCGCTAAGGGCGGAGGGCCATCCGCGTCAGCAGTGAGCCACAGCTTGCATCGGTGGTCCTCATCGTAGAACTATTCTAGTAGCTCCGGTAGAGACATGGCTAGCAATACATGGATAGAGAACATTAGTTAGAATGTGGCTAATGAACATAAAAGATTGTAAATTAATTGCAGAGTAGTTTTCGTGGGGTGATAAGCTTTTCTGTTCTTTAGTGAATGCATTTCTTATTATTAATTAAGAAATTAATGTACACTACTTAATTAATTAATTAGTACTAATTAATTAATAACTAATAAACACTACAAATTAATAACGTTGTGAGTTCAAACTACCTACGAACGACGGCGGTGAAGAACGTAGAAATGTCCCAACTATATAATCGACAGAGCAAGAGAGCGAGTGAGCGCGAATAGAAATGAATGAGCGGAAGAGCGAGCGAGTGACTGCGATATGAAATGAACTAGCGGAAGAACGAGCGAGCGACTGCGAAATGAAATCGCGCTAGCTCTTTCCAATTAATAGTCACTGCTCTCAAAGAGAATCCTTATCCCGCATGCTAATTAAGCTATAAATGTAGGGAGGTGACGGATCGATACATTGAGACAGGGAGGTGACGTATCGATGCTTTCGGTGGAAAATTTAGGCAAATGCAGGGAGGGTCTGCTTCACATCATTGGACAATCAACACATGGCTCAAATGGAGGGAGGGGCTGGTTCAAATCTTTGGACAATCAACACATGCTGCAAATGGAGGAAGAGCCTGTTCAATTTTTTCGACAATTGACATATGGTACAGACATTTATTGATTGATACGAACGACACAGTTATACCAATTAGCGATAAAAAATCTGAACGAATAAAATTATGAGAAATTTACACAAGCAAGTACACGATGTCAGGAGGCTACAAAAAAATTTCATAATTTTTGAAACTCATTTGCTATATTTTGAAATTACTTAAAATTTCAGATATTAACTAATTTAACTAATTGTAATTAACCACGCGGGCCTAAGGAGCAGGGTGGGCGCACACCGGCGAGGCCCGGCCGTGAGGTGGCGAGGATGGGGGCGCTGAGGTGGCGGGGCCAGCTGCTGGCGCACGGCTGTTCCGTGCCTGCGGCTGTGTGTCGGCACGACAGCGTTGGCGTACGGTGGTCATGCGTCAGCGCTCCTATTTTTACAAATACGTCTAACGCCGCCTGATCAAAACTGTAAATACTGGTTGAAAAGTGGTCGTATGGGCCAAAAATTCCTCGCAGAATAGCTGAGCCTGTAAGCCTCGATTCACGGGCCGCCCGATTCGCTTCATCTCCGTCCCCCGGCCCTTCGTCCTCAGTCCCCCGTCTTCAGCAGAGGAGCGCTCTCCCGGTTTCGTCGCCCCGTCGCGTGCCCTCCGCATGTTCCGGCCGCCAAGTCCGCCTGCGAACGAGGTTAACTACTTCGCCTCCGTAGAGATCCTTCTCCCACCACTGCGTTGGCTCCATCGCATTGTAATCTAATCTTGGTCACTCTTTTCGTCGCTTTTTTCCTTTGCTTTGCATCGGTTCCCCGTCGCGTTGTCGTCGCTCGGCTTGCTGGTTCGGTGCGTACGGTCTTCCGCTGATTTTGTCGTGCCTTCGTTGTCCAGGTATGCGTTTCTGGCCGAGTCATCCTTCTACCGATACTTACTTATTTCGCTCGTATTCGGCTCTAATCGTCTTGCCTCTTTTCGTCCTTTTTTGCTTTGTTTTGCCACGGTTCCCCGCCGTCCTATCCCTCGCTCTGCTGGCTGGTTCGATGGATTACGTCGTCTTTCCCTAATTTGTTCTGGCCTTCGTGGTCCAGGTATGCCGTCCTGCCCGTACGTATTTTGACTCTTTCCGCTGTCTTACTGATTCTTTTGATTCTAATCGTTTTTCATATTTTCCTTGCTCTTTCCTTTGTTTCGAAGCGAATTGCCATCGGCGTGCCCCCTGTGCGTTGCTATTCATTCTCGCTTGGTAAATTTGTTAACCATGCTTTCCTAGAAAAAGTGCTAGACACGGGATCAGTCCTGCACTCACGTCAGGAATTTGTTGGTCTGTGAACCGAGCTGCTTGCTGCTTTGCATATTGATATTGGTACGATTCAGTAATTAGTTGATCGATTAGTACATAGGTAATAAATGTCCAAGTAGAAATCCAGTATCAGTTGGTAAATTTATTAATCAGGATTTCCTACCAAAAAAAAAAACTAAACACGGGATCAGGCCTGCACTCACCTCAGGAATTAGTTGGTCTGTGGACCGAGCTGCTCGCTGCTCTGCAGATTGATATTGCTACGGTTCAGTAATTTAGTTGACCTATTAGTACATAACTAATAGATGTTCAGATAGAAATCCAGTATCACTTGGTAAATTTGTTAGCCAGGATTTCCTACAAGAAAGCTAAACACGGGATCAGGCCTGCACTCACCTCAGGAATTAGTTGTTCTGTGAACCGATTAACTCTTATCATACGTGTAGCTATGTATTTATGGAGCTGCAAGCTGAGGAATACTCAATGTACGGCTGTACGCACAACCAACTAACCTAATCCCGATACTAAACATGATAAATGCTACAGGTAAGGAATCGTCTGTTACACAAGATATACCGTCTCACCTTTCAGCTACGGTTGCTCCTGATGCGCCTGCTTGTGTACTGGATCACCAAGTAACGTGTCCATGAACTTCCAAGATATTATGCCTATTTGTCACGTCTATGGCCAACAAGATTTGGTGATGACCTTTGCATGCAACCTTAGATTAGATGGCCTGAGATTTCTGATGCCCGGCGAGTTGAACCGGGCCAACATCCACATGATGTTTCAGCCGTTGAAGAGCGTGTGTTCAGAACGAAACTTGTCGATTTATTTACTGGTATTAGGGACAGATCCACTTTTTGTTCTATTCGTGCTGGTACGTCCACATGTATTCAGATTTTATCCATCGTTTTTGTCCTTTGTTCCTATCCGTTTCCTTATCCTATCCCGTGCTCTCACTTTTTTACAGCTACGCACACATTTGAATTTCGAAAAAGGGGCTCCCACATGTACATGTTCTGATATGGCTACCAAGAAACAGTTCCTCATCTGGCCAACTCCTTGGAAAGCGTATCACCATGGAAGAAACCCCTGTGCAGTTCGCGGCTGTTCCATCTGATGATTCTAGCACACCACAGGAATGTCTCGCCGTTCCCGCAAAATAACATTGTCGCTTACTGCGTTTAAGGTAGCGGTGGGTGAGATACTTTCAGAACCTGTTATACCTACTCAGCAATTGATGACATCGATTTGGTTTGCTGATTATGCAGGTACCTCCCTCACCAAGACAAGGAAAAAAAAAGCGAGGATACAACTCCATCAGAAAACAAACCTGTTACACCGCATCTGAACTCTAAACGGTACATCCCGTATTTACACTTTTCGTCCCTATCGGACCAGAACAAAAAGATATTGCTCTTATTGATGGCAAGATTTGGCATATATAATGATCATTGTAGGGTTGATTGGTCTAGCGTTAAGAGCTTAAAGCTACTGCTGATTCAATTAATATTTGGTTTTGAATCAGAAGACAGAATAACCTCAAAGACCTCCTGAGGTCCAGACGACCTCTACAAAGACCTCTTAGGAGGTCTTGGAAGGTGGTCCTTGCAAAACAGGAGGTCGTGGTCTCAAAAACCTCATAAGAGGTCTTCGACGACCTCTACAAAGACCTCCTAGGAGATCCTAGAGGACGTCCTGGGTGGTCTTGGACGACCTCTATAAAGACCTCCTAGGTGGTCCTGAGCAATATCCACAAAGACCTCTTAGGAGATCCTCGAAGGTGATCCTTGCAAAACAGGAGGTCTTGGAAGATATCCTGGGTAGTCTTGAACGAAATCCACAAAGACATCTGCAAAATAGAAAGTCATGACACAAAAGGGTGGTCTTTGCAAAACGACCAAAAGGGTGGTCTTCGCAAAATAGGAGGTCCTAGTCCAAAAAGGTGGTCTTGAGCGACATCCACAAAGACCTCCTAAGAGATCCTAGGTGGTGTTCTTTGTAAAACAAGAGGTCTTGGCTCAAAAGGGTGGTCTTTACAAAACAGTCAAAATGTGGTCTTTGCAAAGCAGCAGGTCGTGAGGACAAGGAAAGACGCGGCGAAGAGAAGCCATTCGATATTGATCGGGTGGTTCAGAATGATGTGGACATTCGGACCATTCGAACCTTCATTTCAATCAGATCGCGAAAACTAGATCGGACGATTAAAAACACCCAGGAATGTTCGGACCGTTTGGACCTCCTTTTTTCAATCGAGTTGTCCAGTTTTAATCGGACGGCCTGTAAAAAAGAAGGTACGAGCGCTGGACCAAATTACGTGATAGATTATCAGTTAATATGTGGGAATTTACGTGATCGAATATGAAAGATTTATCAGTTATAGAAGGTTTGGAGATCAGATGCTTCAGCTGATTGGCAGCATGGTGATGTTCAGTGTTTGACAGGTTTAGATCTTACTAGTTATGGCTATCTTAGTGTTACCAAGGATGGTTTTGTACCCATGCCTGTATAGCCGGCCTTCGCAGCTTGGTTTAGTAATATGATGTTATAAATGAGTAAAGAAAATGGTTTAAAATGGTTGCAATAGCGTACAGAGCAATATCGGTCAAACAATAACGATATTTGTGAAGCTATTGATGATTTTGATGAAGTAGAAAAGTTAGAACAAGGTTTCTCGTCGGCTGACCCATTAGAGCAGGTTGATATAGGCGATGGGACTATTCCTAGACCGATATTTGTAAACAAAAATATGTCTGCTGAATATAAGACTAAAGTGATAAAATTGCTTAGACAGTATGTTGATTGCTTTGCTTAGAGTATCATGAGATGCCGAGACTCAGCCGAGAATTAGTTGAGCATCGATTGCCTATTAAATCTGCTTTTAGACCTTATAAGCAGTCATCTAGAAGATTAATCCAAATATGTATGATCAGATCAAAGAAGAAATAGACCGATTGTTGAAGGTTGATTTTATTAGGCTATGTAGGTATACTGGATGGGTTTCTAATGTTGTCCCAGTTGAAAAGAAGAATACTGGTAAGTTGAGAGTATGGATTGATTTTAGAGATTTAAATAAAGCTACCCTTAAAGATGAGTATCCTATGTCTATAGCTGACATGTTAATTAATAATACTTCAGGACATAGAATAATTAGTTTCTTAGATGGTAATGCTGGTTATAATCAAATTTTTATGGCCAAAGAGGATATATATCTAAAACGGCCTTTCGATGTCCTGATTTTGTTGGTTTGTTTGAGTGGGTGGTTATGACTTTTGGTTTAAAGAATGCCGGTGCTACTTATCAAAGGGCTATGAATTTAATTTTTCATGATCTATTTGGTGTTATCCTAGAGGTATACATTGATGATATAGTTGCTAAATCGGATGGTATGGATCATCACTTAGCCAATTTATGTCTAGACTTTGAACGAATGCGTCGGTATGGTTTGAAAATGAACCCAGTCAAGTGTGCTTTTGGTGTGTCGGCTGGTAAATTCTTAGGATTTATAATACATGAGAGAGGCATAGAGGTGGATCTCAGCAAAATAGAGACTATTAAGAAAATAAAGGCGATATAGTGCAAAAGGGATATACAAAAGATCCTAGAAAAAGTGAATTATTTGAGGAGGTTTATATCTATTTTATCTGGTAAAGTTTGTGCATTCACTCCTATACTTGATTAAAGAAAGAAACCGAATTTACTTAGAGGGAAGATTAGTAACAAGCATTTGAGGAGATTAAAAGGTATTTGTCTACACCTCCTGTGTTGAGGGCGCCTAAAACCGGGATGCCATTTCGGCTATATATTGCTGTAGAAGAAAATGTCATTGGCGCTATTTTGACACAAGTAATAGATGGCAAGGAGTATGTGATTACTTACTTGAGTCAGCGTCTTTTGGGAGCTGAAACGAGGTATATATTTATTGAAAAATTATGTTTATTCTTGTATTATGCTTGTACCAAGTTGAGACATTATTTGCTATCTAGTACTTGTGTAGTGGCATGTCAGACTGATGTTATCGAATATATATTGCAAGGGCCAATTTTAAGTGGTAGAATCGAAAAGTGGGCTTATGCATTAATAGAATATGATTTGGCTTATGAATCTTTGAAATCTATGAAAGATCAGATTGTAGCTAATTTCATTGTTGATCATAAGATTGATAATGATAAAGAGCTGGTTGATTATTTATCTGTACATCTATGGAAATTGTATTTTGATGGCTCGATTTCTAGAGAAGGACAAGGTGTTGGTATTGTTTTAGTTTCATCTGGAGGGATCATTTTTGAAACATCGGTCCATTTAGAATATTTTCGTACTAATAACCAGGCTGAGTATGAAGCTCTTTTGTTAGGATTGCAAATTTTAGATTCCATGGGTGTAAAAAACATAAAGGCTTTTGGTGATTTGTTGTTAGTTGTGCAGCAGATTTCTAAAGTTTATTAGTGCTTTGATGGATCATTAAATAGCTATTTGGAAAAATGTTTAGAGGTCATAGCAACTTTGGATGATTTTGCTATTAGTCATATATCTAGAGAAGAGAATATTAGAGAAAATGATTTAGCACAGTAAGCATTTGGTTATCAAGTTAGAAGAGAAAAATTATTCATGATAGAAAAACCGATGCTAGAAGGTGCTACAATTTGTATAGCCGAATAGCATGTTGGCAGTTCGGATGCTTTGAAAACATTAAATGTTGCCGAACCTAATGATTGGAGAAAGCATCTAATTAGTTATTTAGAAAACCCTAGTTAATCTGTTGATAGAAAGCTTCGGCGACAAGCATAAAAGTATATATTGCTTGATGGAGAGTTATATCGCCGGACTATAGATAGATGGGTTGCTTTTAAAATGTTTAGGTTCGGATCAATCTAGAGTTGCTATGGGTGAGGTGCATGAAGGCATATGTGGTACACATCAGTCAGCCCATAAGATGAAGTGGTTATTAAGAAGAGCTGGTTTTTATTGGCCAACTATGTTGGAAGATTGTTTTAGATATTATAAAGGGTGTCATATCAGAAGTTTGGTGATGTGCAATTGGCACTTGCTGCTATGTTGCATCCTATAATTAAATCATGGCCGTTTCGTGGATGGGGTTTAGATTTTATCGGCCAAATACACCCTGCATCTTCTAAAGGTCATCATTTTGTTTTGGTACCCACATATTATTTCACTAAGTGGACAGAGGTTGTTTCTCTAAAAAATATGACTCATAAAGAGGTAATTGATTTTATTTTGGAACATATTATTCATAGATTCGGCATACCTGTAACATCCCAATTTTGGGCTTGTGTTTCAAATGTAAGGAAATCAGTAGAAATTAAAACTTTTTCTTACATTATGTATTTCCTGTAAGCTTTGAACATCTGTGGTAAGAAGTTATGGAAATACAATGTCACAAGTCTATTTGATCCAAACCTTGATATTCCAAAAACAATCTTGCCAAATTTTGTGATCATCATTGGGGAATATTTTTCCTAAGTTTCTGTGATGGTATGTGACCCCTCTGAAAAATTTCGCAATTTTTAGAAATTGTTTGAATATGTTTAAGAGGCAATCAAACCTGTTTGACTCTCGTCAAACCTTGTAATGAGCCTTGCAGAATTTTTGGAGATTTATTCAGAGAATAAAAACCTCTGAAAAATTTATGCGAGGTTAGTAATTGAGTCAGCAAGCTCTGTAAAATTTTTATAATTTTGGAGTTGTTTTGCCACCTCAAATAAATCCCCAAAGTCTCTCGTTCTATTTCAAAAGTCAAAACCTGAATTCATCTGGCGTTGGGTTGAGTCGACTGGGCTCGAGCCATGTGTCTCGGCCCAGTCAACTAACTGCACCGAGCCCGTTTGAAAGCCGCGATCCATCTCAGCTGTTGGATCTTGATCGTGCGTGCGGCCCACGTGCGTGTAAACATCCGGACTACCGCGAAGAGCCCACGTATCTGGATCGTCAGATCTAAATCTAACGGTGGACGTTGCATGTGACGTTCGGGTCACCCGAAGAGCACATTAAATCGTGACCGTCCATTCCTGATCCAGCGATCGTAAGCTTTGCTTTTGAATTTAAAATCGAAGCGGCGTGGCACTATCTCAGCCGTCCGATTTGAATCGTAGGGCTCAGGAACGCCCGAGCCTTTCCTCTGGTCATCTTCAACCTCCAGCCGTGCATAAACAGTAGGGGTAATGGCAGTGTCAAATCATGCTCCCTACAGTCGCCCTAGCTAACGTTTAGGGGCATGGGAGACGCGCTGAGCCAGGCCATACCCTAATGCACGTCTACCATCTTTTTCCCTTGTCGGCCGCACCTTGTGCTCTGTGCTTTGCCGCCCGAAAAGCTTGTGGTCCTTACCCTAACGCTTTCAAGGCCTTATAAGCACCCAAATCACTTCCTGGAGTTTCTTTAGACCACCATCAAGCTCCATTCTCAGTAGTAGGAGCTTAACACCTCAAAAATGGCAAGTCGCCATTATTGACCCGTGGAACTCCTCTGGTGTTCTTGGTGTTCCAGTGGTTCTCCTCCATGTTTCTTTGCCCTATCCTTATCTATTTGCTATCTTGAACATTTCCCCTCACTTAATTTTGGATTTGATTATCAGGAATTGTCCAATTTGGGGTTTGTTCAAATTCGGCCGAAAGTGGTTATCTTCTTCCTCAGCTCCGGTGAGTGCTCCATTTCCTTATTCCTTGCTCTTGTGGCTTCTGTGAATCTTTATGAAGCTATTTTGATGCTTTGAACTACTCATTTGGCTAAGGGTGTCATTTTCAACCTTTCTTCTTCAAGTCCGGCGAGCTTCCACCGTGATCAAGCATCTCCGGCCATCTTTGAAGCCCCCCTTCATCAAGGTAGCTTCTTATTAGTCCTTAGAGGCTCGCACCCGCTTCTTTGGACCGCAATGAGCTCATTCTTTGTTTTCATGTTTAGCAGTAGGGTTCCCTTTTCATTTTTCCGGCTAGCCGGCGTTTTAGTCTCTCACGGCCGGCGAGGATGCCACCATTAGGTTCTAGGCGCTATTGCGATTCCATTTTAGTGCTTGGTTGGCGCCGCCGTGGCCAGTGTCGCCGGCGACAAGCCGTTGAAGTCGCTCGGGTGTTTGCCGGCGAGAAACTCCCGTTTTCGTCTTTTGGTTAAGACACATTAATTACCCTGTGATTGCTAATCATTAGTTCATTAGTGGTGTCTTAATCTTTATCGTTGAGCCACTAACAGTGGGCCCAACATCCTTAAATCACCTGCTGGCACAACTCCGTGTTGTTCCGGCATCATTAAGGATTAATCATTAGTTAATTAATGTGTCGGAGGTTATCGCTGTCGGAAATCCACCTTTTGGGTCTCTGACATGCGGGCCCTCCAACCTCTTAAATCACAGCCGTGCCAGTCATTAGGACACATTAATTACTAAGTCAATCGCTAATAATTGGATCACGTAATTAATCGTTGTCTTAATTGTTCCTCCGTCTCACCGACGTGTGGGCAAAGCACACCGCGTGCACGTGGGTTAAAGCGTTCGCGGTTGTGACTCGAAGTCACCGACAAGCGCCCCACGTGTCGAGACGTCTTTTGAGCCGCGATCGATGAGCCGTCCGATTCTTGTTATGTGGCCAAGATCATTTGGGACGCTCGGGTAACCCGATCTCCCAGCGTTGTGAGCCGTCCATCCGAGATCGGCCGCGATCCGTGAGACGTCGCGAGGTCCGAAAGCTCACCGCCTCGACCTTCCGATCGTAGATCGACGGGAGATCTCTTGGGCTATCGTTCGTTGCCGCCGCTCCCGCGCGCGCCGTTTGATTTCGAATCAATGGCTCTCGCGCGTCCACGTCGTTATCTTTTGATTAGATTATCGGGATTTCGATAAGTAATTATTTTACAACTAAAATTTGTGCAGAAACTTTATAAAATCATAGTAATTTCATTTTAAACTCTTTTTGGTTGTTTCCAACTGTAATAATTTTGTCTTAGGCTAAAGTTTCATTTAAAAATGCATTAGGCCTTGTTGCTGTAATGAAAATTCGTGTAGACCTTAAAAACTTGCTTTTTGTTATTTTGGCTTTTCCAGCAAATGAATAAAACCCTAGAAAATGCATATCTTGCTCTGTGTATGTCCAAAATGAATGATTCCAACTTTGATAAATTTGTTATTAACCAAACATTAATATAAAAATGATTGTAGGCCCAGGATAGCAACAGAAACATTGATTAATGATTTTTGACCTATTTTCAATATTTAGAAATTCTAGAAATTTTATAAAAGGCACAAGTAATTTCCTATAAATGCAAAATATATAAGATCAATGCTAGAAAATCCCTCTGTTAGCATACTTCAATATAAAATTAATTCTGAGCATATTTATGTTTCTGGAAATTATTATATGCTAGATTTGCACCTTAGAAAAAGCATAAGTAAATGTGTATAACTCCAAATTTAGTAAATTCAACCTTGCTATTATTAGGATGTCATAATCTACTTACTATAAAAATTTCAGACCTTAGATCATTCTGGAAAATTTCGTCATGAACAGTACTAGCAATTAATTAGATTGATTTTAAGGCCGAGAAAGAGTATTTTGTCCATATCTTTGCATGATTAAGTCCAAATTGCATGATTCTTGTTCCTACCTCTGTCTAAAATCATTCCCTAGCTGTTGTGTAAATTTTATTAGATTTGGATGTCTTTTGCTGTTGGAGTTTATTTGGTGTTCTTCGTTCTTATTTGCTTATCGCCTTTTCGCGTTAGGTTCAAGATAATATTATTATCGATATTGAGCCCACGGCGGATCCTCGCACTTCACCAGCAAGCAGATGTAGCATTCATTTGATCATATTGTTCCTACTATCTTCAAATTCTAATATGTTGTTTGCAAATTCTATGTATGCATTGCTATGTTGTTTTAAACTATTGTCGATAGTTGGCCCAAGAGTTGCATTATCGTGAGGAAATGATTATTCCTCTACTCATCGAGCCTAGGATTACTTGTCGTGATTTTGGGTTCACTGGATGAACCCTTGTCACTTAGTAGTTTACGTGTCATTATGCTTAGCCATGCTTAGTTATCGGTAGAAATGGGCGGTTATCGACTCGTCGATAACCTTGATCACACAAATTGTCATCATATGTATATTTCAGTCTTGTGCTATGTCTAAATTGCAAAACTAAAACTGAAAATGAAAACAATTTAGACTTGGGCACAATGGTAAGATGGTGTGATCTTTTGGGTGTGATTGGAATGGTGCCCGGGTCAATTAAGGACCGAACTACTTGTGAGTATCTGTTATCCGAGCATTCTATGCGTGCTAACCACACTGGAGGGTATGGGACCTCTCTTGAATTAGTACTTTGGGAGGCATTAATTAATGAGTCGCTGGTTGTAGTTTATAGAGAAAAAGGATCACTAAGGCGTGACCGGGGTGGTTCCTTTCTAGGTCCTCCACCCCGACCGGGGTCTTGTAATGTCCGGCTAGTAACTATTGACTCCCGGCTTTGCTCGACTCCACCACAACGTGTGGTCCTAGTGGTCCATTGCTGGCTGGTCACTAAGGGTTAACCCTATACGTGCGACTCTTAATTAACGCATTCCATTGGAAACGTCTCATAGGACTTAGCCGTGCCGGCATACCAAAGGAAGTGTGCTTAATAGCTTGGCAAAAGGCGATGTCCAAGTGTGGGAACATTGGTACACCCCTGCAGGGATTAAAACTATTCGAATAGCCTTGTCCTAGGTTATGGACACGCTTGGATAAGCTTTTCAAGAGTTAGACTACAACCTTTTTAAAACTAAAACTTGGTGGGTGGTATGAATCAGGGATTCATGCTATGTTGTGGTGGCTTTGGGAAAGTCACTTCTAGGTGGATACTTGTTACTTATACTTACTCGCTGAATTTAAATGCTTAAACATGGATTTTGGAACTGCTTGTCCAACCTATTACAATATTGCAAATGAAACTTGCTTTATGCGTCCAAAGAACCATATAACCACATTCCTTTGAATCAGGCTTTCATGTAGCTATGTATAGGCTTGTTACTCGTAAGTCTTGCGAGTACATTTTTTTGTACTCACCTGCATTGCTTGTGTTGTGCAGAGGATGATAGTGAGTCCGATGGACCTCACTTTTGTGAGTTGTGCTGTGGCAGTTTAAGGGGCGATTAGCTTGGCGGCCCGGTCGGTTGCCCTGTGGTGTTATGTGGCTAACCGGTCGTCTTTTGGTTTAAGCCATCTTATGGCAACTTTTGCTTCCGCTGTTATTTGATACTTATGTCATTTGGCCGGTCGGCTGTTCTGTAATAACTTATATTATGTATGTCTTTTGGTAGACTTGTCATATTTTGTTGTATGGAAATGATGCATGCTTTGGAATGATGTATGTGTGCTGCTTGTTCTGGGAAGCACATATCCATCGAGGCGCGGTTTATTCTATTTGCGATACTAGAACCAGAGGAAGGTTAAGTATTACAAGTATAATAAACCGGGGTCTCACAATACCACAGACTTTAATTACAGATCAAGGTTCATTTTTTATGTCCCATCAAGTACGAGAATTTGCTGAATCACTTAGAATCAACCTTCTTAATTCCTCACCTTATTATGCTCAGGCCAACAGTCAGGCCGAGTCAAGTAATAAGAACTCGATTAAGCTCATTAAGAAAAAGATAGAGGAGAATCCTAAGAGGTGGCATGAAGTGTTATCTGAGGCATTATGGGCTCGTATATCTAAACATAGTGCTACAAAGGTAACACCGTTTGAGTTAGTGTATGGGCAATAGGCCATTTTACTTGTTGAGGTAAATCTGAGTGCCCTTAGATTGGACAGACAAAATTATTTGTCGGCCATAGATTACCATAACTTGATGATGTATAGGATAGATGAAGTTGCAGATGAGAGATTAAAAGCTTTGAGGGAGATTGAAAAAGATAAGGTGAGGGTAGCCAAGGCCTATAATAAGAAAGTGAACGAAAAATCGTTTCAAATAGGAGACTTAGTTTGGAAGACAATTTTACCTGTTGGGTCTAAAGATAATAAGTTTGAGAAGTGGACTCTGAATTGGGAAGGTCCATATAAAGTTGTAGAGATTGTTCCTCGAAATTCTTATATAGTGTAATGTTTATAGGGAGATAGGCAGCCTAAAGCTCTTAATGGCAAGTATTTGAAAAAGTACTATCCGAGTGTTTGGCAGGATGCTTAAGAAGCACACATGACCGATGAGTTGTTTATCATTGTCCTGAGAAGCATACATGTGGCTGGTGTTTAATCATCGTCCTGAAGAGCAATTGAAGATATTATTGTTTCATGGCAAACATGTTTGTTTTCCAAAAAAACAGGGGGGCATGTGTTGATGGCAAGATTTGGCATCTATGATGGTCATTGCAGGGCTGATTGGTCTAGCGTTAAGAGCTTAAAGCTATTGCTTATTCAATTAATATTTGGTTTTGAATCGGAAGGCAGAATGATCTCAAAGACCTCTTGAGAGGTCCGGACGACCTCTATAAAGACCTCCTCGGTGGTCCTGAGCAACAATCACAAAGATCACCTGGGAGGTTCTAGAAGGTGGTCGTTACAAAACAGGAGGTCATGGCATCAAAAACCTCCTAAGGTCCTGGACGACCTCTACAAAGACCTCCTAGGAGGTCCTAGAGGATGTCCTGGGTGATCCTGGACTTCTACAAAGACTTCCTAGGAGGTTCTGGAAGATGGTCCTTGCAAAACAGGAGGTCTTGGCTTCAAAAACCTCCGGAGAGGTCCTGAACAACCTCTACAAAGACCTCCTAGAAGGTCCTAAAGGACATCCTAGGTGGTCCTGGATGATTTCTACAAAGACCTCCTGAGGAGGTCCTAGAAGACATCATAGGTAGTCCTGAGCGACATCTACAAAGACATCCTGAGAGGTCCTGGAGGGTGGTCTTTGCAAAATAGAAAACCATGACACAAAAGGGTGGTCTTTGCAAAACGACCAAAAGGGTGGTCTTCGCAAAACAGACGGTCCTAACCTAAAAGGGTGGTCCTAAGCGACATCCACAAAGACCTCTTGGGAGGTCCTAGAGGATGTTTTTTTTTTGCAAAACAAGAGGTCTTGGCTCAAAAGGGTGGTCTTTGCAAAGCAGCCAAAAGGTGGTCTTTACAAAACAACAGGTCGTAAGGACAAGGAAAGGCGCGGCGAAGAGAAGCCATTCGATTTAGATGTGGACGTTCGAACCATCCGAACCTTCATTTCAATTAGATTGTTAAAACTAGATCGGACGATTAAAAACACCCGGGAATGTTCAGACCGTTTGGACCTCCCTTTTTCAATTGAGTTGTCCAGTTTTAATTAGATGACCTGCAAGAAAGAAGGTACAAGCGCTGGACCAAATTATATGATAGAGATTATCAATTAATATGTGGGAATTTACGTGATCGAATAGGAAAGATTTATCAATTATAGAAGGTTTGGAGATCAGATGGCATAGTCGAATCATATCTATAAATCTTGTTCGGTTTTAGGAGTCCTGATCTCTTATAGCTAAGACCTGCTGCCCTTTAAATAGAAGAGGGTCATGGCCGATTGAAATCATCAACAATCGATCAATATCAAATGCATCTACTATTTTTTCTATCGTAGCTTTCTCCCGTAGTCCTTTCTCTTTCCCGATCTCAATGTTTTCATCAATATCAGAAGCATCCAATTGCTGCAGTGATTCTTGTGTTGTGTGTATCTTTTGTGTGCCAACAGCTCTTTTATAATATGTGCCTACCCATGCATAACATGATACATATGTTTAAGATGTTTTTTTGGGTTACAGACGTACCACCTCTTGAAGTATCTCAGAAACATCTAGAAAATTGTTCAAGGATAATGACAGAAACCCGTAGCTAAGCCCTCGGTCAGTTCGGTCCATCTCAGATAATGCCTTTTCGTATTAAATTCTCGCTTTAGATAGATACGAGTTCCAATTTATTACAGTTCTTACAGATCAACAGAATGGTTTCCAAGTTTTAGCTATGCATCTGTTTTTCCCCAGATGTATAAAGATCGCTTGCTATGTAGAGCTAAAACAAATAACTAAATGCCGGATTCTGCTACTATGAGTAGGTCCGATTCATCTCAGCTTGTAGATTTTTTTTTGAAATAATCTATTTTTTTATTTAGAATTATAGAAATAATACTGCTTATTTTTTTTACAGAAATAATCATAAGTTGTCGTACCGTTGGGCGACTTATACCTTATCGTCCAATGGTTGGGCGACTGTTCATAATCGCCCAACGATAGAGCGCCAAGCGTTAGAGTCGCCCAGTAGTTCAGCGACTTAACTAAGTTGCCCATTGGTTGAGCGACTTAGTGAAGTCGCCCAACAATTGGGCGATTTCATGTGGCAGCTATACTGTTTGATAAATCCGATTAGAATAATTGTATGAGAATAAATGTTATATTTTGTAAGTATTACATTTAGCAAATCCTATGGTAGGATGTTATTTTTTTGGAAATAAAAGGGTGGTGACAAGGTTGGTTGGTGCATTTGTGAATTTCGTAGAGTC
The DNA here is from genome assembly GCA_036346255.1 of Ampelocalamus luodianensis. Lineage (NCBI taxonomy): Eukaryota > Viridiplantae > Streptophyta > Magnoliopsida > Poales > Poaceae > Ampelocalamus > Ampelocalamus luodianensis. The sequence continues at coordinate 15,278,848 of CM070633.1, forward strand.
TTAAGGGTACAAAATTTGTCGAACTCGTAATAACATTTTGTGATCGGCGTATGTTGTTGTAGTGCGCTAAATTTATGAAGAATTTTGTGAGGACGATAGAGCTAGTAATGAATAGTAAGTACGAGGGTAAGTGATACTGTGATGCACCAGGAAATTCATACATGATGAACTTTGGAGAAATGCCGCAACGATAACAACACTTAATTTGATCCAACAAGGGGTTATATGGCAAGCAGGCTAACGAACCAAGGGCGATATAGGTATGGCTTTAGGGAATTAGAAATACATCACACATATGGGCGAAGAGGGTCGAACTACTTCGAAGACCGAGGCCATTTGCTCTTCCTTATGAGCTCGCGAGCCTCGCGCTCCCTGTGCCTGCACGCCTCGAGATGGGCCTATGTCTCCGCTCTGGTTCAAGGTAGTTAGGATCGCGATCCAACTCTTGAGTCTCGATCCAAGTCTTCGTCGATCCTACTCGTAGAGCCTTCTTTTTAGAGGCGGACTTTGTTGATATTTTATTTTAGAGCAAAATTTGTTGATATTAATTTTTAGAATGAAACTATAAATAAACAAGGAGCATGCTCTCGCTATATCAGCCTCGTCGTAACCATTATGCTCTTCATTTGTGTGATAAGAAGTGTTTTGCCCTTTTTGGTAATAAGTAAGTGGTAAACCTAAGAATCATACGTAAATATGAGATGGGCCGATTATGATTCGATCTCGATCCGACTCGGGATCCGGATCGACTACCGCTGGTTGTGCTCTTCGATGCGGTGCTCCTCTTTTCGGATCTCATATGCTCTTTTGGCATCCCACTCTTTGTAGTCGAGAGTCCACTGGTTATGTGGGCGGATCTCCTGGTCAATCCACTTGCGGTAGCCACATAGCAGATCCAGGGACTACGGTAAATGGGAGAGGATGTTAGTTCCTACTTTGAAAGAGAAAAGGTACGAAAAAATACTGTAACTAGATATTACCGGCTGCTGATAGCTGCTTGTGTCCTAAGGGCGGTCAAGATAGTCACAGGACTAGTTTGCACAACCCTAGTAACGCATGCCCAGGCTTAGTGGGTGCTTGGACTTGAAAAACTTGTATGGGTCCTTGCACCAGCAGAGGGGCAGTGTTTCCCCCTTTGGCGGATGTTGTGGTGAACGCTCGGTTGGAACGTTCACGATGGGGTTGCTGCTACGGAGGGCTTTATTGCGGAGAGCTGCCATCCTGGCACGCTCCTCTTGCTGGACCCGGGCCGCAACAACCCTTACTTGGTCATCCCGCTCCCCAGCATCCCTTGCTAGCTTGCGGATCTCGTCCCATTGCTTCATCATCTTGTCCTATTGCTTCTTCTGCATCTTGTCCATCTTGACGTAGTGAAAGCAAGCTCTGGTGTAGTGTAGGCTTTGGTTGTGTAGTGTTCTCTTCTAGATATTTTTCACCTCCTTTTATAAGCCACAGGGTTAGCATGTGTGGTTATTTTCATGTAGAGTCCTGTCTTTTCGGTAACAAAAGCTGAGGAGGTAGAGTGTTGTCATGTCGATTTGAAAAGCTGGTGAGACATAGTGTTGTCACATCTTACTTTGCAGAGAGAAGTCATCTGGTCACGTCCTGCTTTGTAGAGATATCTTTTCGATCTGAAAAGCTGGCGAGACAGATTGTTGTCACGTCATTCTTTGTAGAGTCAAAGCTGCCCCGTCTGGTCTTATCACTGCACAAGGCTGTCTCCTTTGTTCTTGTCACTGCGCAACGCAGCCAGTCCGTCTTGGTTTTGTCATCTGCAAGCTAATGCATTACCCGCTTTATGAGCCTCCCCCCGTGGGCTATAAAATGCATGTCCTACGCTCCGAAAGTAGGACAACTTGACCCTCGAAACTGTAGAAAGAAGAACCTTCTCCGTCGTACAGTAACATACCATGGAAGACGCCGAGGGACTAGTCGAACCGGGGTCGCCGAAGCAAGACCTTCCCCTCTAAAGGAGGGAGGGCTTCGGCTCTAACTACCGGTTGATACCAAACAAACGTGCTCAACCAGTATGGCCGAAATGCGGACACAGGGAGGACGCTGTCGTGCAGGTCACGGATGACCCTTTCGATGACGGTTGACGTTTCTTCCGATGTTCGCAATGTGGGGTACAATTAGCAAATAGTTTGTTTTATGTTACTACTAATAGAGCTTCCATATTAACCCTCCTTTCCTGCAGATGACGAAATGCGACTTTGTCCACTAGATCGATCCTTTCCATGAACGACATGTTGTGATGTATGTGAAAATATTGTGGAACCAAATCTTTCAAATGGAGGCTGTGAGGACTTGGGGTATTTAACTCGTAATACTTAACCTCCAAATGGCTCTAGTATTACCAATTAAATATCCTAAGCCTCGATGGACATGTGCTTCCTAGAATTGCAGCACACATACATCTTTACAAAATCATACATCATTTCCATACAACTTACAATACCAAGTCTAGCAAAAAACATACACAATATAGAGTTATTACAACAAGGGCCGACCGGCCAAATGACAACAAAATAATAGAGTTAACAGCGGAAGCAAAATGCCATAAGATGGCTATATAAACAAAACCAACCGGTTAGCCATAACCCACAAGGCAACCGATTGGGCCGCCAAGCTAGTCGCACCCACCACAGCAAAACTCACAGAAGTTAATCCCTTGGGGATCCACTTCCTCTGCAACAACAAAGCAATGCAGTTGAGTACAAAAATATACTCGTAGGACTTACAAGTAACAAGCCTATACATAGCTATATGCAAGCTGAAACAAAGGAGACGGTTATATGGTTAATTGGACGTATAAAGCAATTTTGGTTTGCAATAATGTAATAGATTGAAGGTAATTTGTCAAATCTGTTTTTAAATATTGAAATAACAGCGAGGTAACTATAAATAACATAAGTAACCACCTAGAGGTGACTAACCCAATAGCCACCACAACATAGCACGAATCCCTGATTTGTACCACCCAATCAAGTTTTAGTGAAAATGTTATAGTCTAATTCTCACGGGGCGTATCCGAGCGTGTCCATAACCTAGGACGAGGCTATTCGAATAGATTTAACCCTGTAGGGGTGTACCAATATACCTACACTTCAGAACGCCTTTTTGCCACATGATTAAGCACACTTCCAAAGGTATGCCGGCACGGCTAAGTCCTACGAGACGTTTCCAATATTATGTATTAACTACGAGCCATTCGTATGGATAGAAACCCATACGCTACATTGCCCGTTCGAAAGTCAACAAATCCCATAAGGGTGAAGGCTTCGGACAACTGCAATGCTCCCAACATCTGCCTCCTACAACCTCCTGCCACTCGGAGCTAACACACGCTAAAGTACTAAGTCAAGAGTGGTCCTATTTCCCTCTAGTGTGGTTAGCACGCAAAATACTCAGTACGGTGGTGCAAGTAATTCGGTCATTGTTGACTCGGGCACCATTCTAGTCATACCGAAAAGCACACAATCTTACCATTGTGCCCAAGTCTAAATTATTTTATTTCCAGTTTTAGTTTTCTCAATTAAACATAGTACAAGGTGCTGAACATAAAGTCATAATAAGTTTTTGTGTGATCAAGGTTATCGACTAAGTCGACAACCGCCCAATTCTACCGGTAGCTAAGCATGACTAAGCAACATTGACTCGTAAACTACTAAGTGACCAGGGCTTATCCAACGAACCCTAAATCACAGCAAGATAATCCTAGACTCAATAGTAGATGATAAACATTTGCCTACAAATTATGCATCTAATGGGTGAACTAATCGACAATAGTTTAACACGAGATAGCAATGCATACGTAGAATTTGCAAACAACATATTAGACTTTGAAAATAATAGGAGTAATATGATCAAATGATGCTACATCTGCTTGCCTTGCTGGTAGTCCTCTTGCTGCAGAGGATCGCTCTTAGGTTCAACAAATTCTTCGGAACCTAACGCAAGAACGCGAAAATCCAATAAGAACGAAGAACACCGAAAAAGACTAAAAAATCAAAGTCATCCAAATTCCATGAAATTTACACAATAGTAAGATCATGATTTTAAATGAATTTAGCAACAATAATAATTCAATTTGGACTAAGTATGCAAAAGTTATGGCCTAAACAAGTTCTTTCGGCTAGAAAATTCAAATTAAATTGTTTTCTGTTACTGTTCATAGCACAATTTTTCAGAAATTTTTTGAACCTAAAATTTTTATGGTTGGCAGGACATGGCATTCTAAGAACAACAAAATTGGGCTTACTTCATTTGGAGTTAAATTGAATTACTTATGATTTTTCTAAGTTATGAAACTAGTGTATAACATTTTTCAGAAGCAAAGACATAATGAAAACCTATTCTATGCTAAAGCATATTATTAGAGGGATTTAACAAATTTTAGTTTACTAAATTTGGAGTTACAGAGAATTACTTATACATTTTTCAAGTTTTAATGAATTTTTAGAACATTAATTAATGCTAAACAAATTAATACCACCTACACAATTTTTCTGGTATAGAACAGTGTCTAAACACACTTTTAGATCAAAGTTCAGTTAAACAGAAATTTAACACAATTTGAATCATCTAAAATGGAGGTAAAATGAATTAGTTATGAAATTTTGAAGTTTAATACTATTTTCAGTTGACAAATAAAAGCTTACCGGAATTTAAACAAACTAACTCAATGGAAAAGATGTGGACAAATGTGGGCCTTTGATCTAGAATCGCACGGCCCACGCGCTTTGGAACACAGCACACGCGCGCGTAGTTCAACAGTATCCACCGTTGGATTTAGATCCAACGGTCCACGAGAGATGGGACATTCGAACTTCCCGAATGTGTCACCAAGTCTGGGCCATGGATCTCAAAAGGAATGACTTAGATCAAGATCACATTCGGAGGTCCGAATGTTCACGAGATCTGAGCTGTAGATCTATAAATGAGCGACAAAAGAGGATTGGAACGCTAGGACTCCGAAAGCGCTGAGGAGGTCTAGATCGTAGGATCTAGATCTAACGGTCTAGAGCTGTAGGGGAGGTCCTATGGTTAAGGTTCTATAAGTGGAGGTCCTGAACAGCTCAGATCTCCAAGGGGAGATCCTGGACGGTCAAGATTTACTCAGAGGAGGTCCTAGGCGATAAGATCTACACGAGGGGAGGTCCTGGACGGCCAAGATCTACCAAAGGAGGTCCTGGACGGTCAAGATTCCCACAGGGAGGTCCTCAATGATAAGGTCTAAAAGAGGGGAGGTCTTGAACGGCTCAAATCTCCATGGGGAGGTCCTCAATGGTCAAGATCTACCCGGAGTGGTCTAAAAGGTTAAGATCTGCGAAGAGGGAGGTCCTGAGGTTTTCTTCACAAAAGACCAAGGGGTGGTCTTTTGCAAAGAGGACCCCGAGGGTGGTCTTAGAGGTGGTTTTTGCGAAAAGCCCTAAGGGAGGTCTTTTGGTGAAGAGGACCCAAAGGGTGGCCCTAAGGGTGGTTTTCGCAAAAAAGACCACAAGTGGTCTTTTGCGGAAACACAGGGGGTAATCCTAATGGTCAATATTAAATCCAAAGAGGTCCTTAACGGCTAGGATCTCACCTAAGAGGTCCTGACAACTAAGGTTTTTACAGAGGGAGATCCTACGGTTAAGATCTAACCCAAAGAGGTCTTAACGGCTAAGATTAAAATCTAAGAGGTCATGAAGCTTATAGCAATTGGACAAGTACCGCGCTTTGCCCGCCGGCTCGCCGCTGGTGACTTCGGTCACGACGGCGCAAACCAACAGTGGCAAAATGTTCACAATACAATTGTGCACACGATGGGAGCACTTTCAACGACGGAGCTGGCCTAAAACGCCGACGAGCCGGAACGAGGCGGAGGTGAAAGTACGGCCACAACAAAAACAACAAAAAAAACCCGCAGCAGTCCAATCTAGCGGGTGCCCGAGCACTAGAGGACTATCGCGAAGGTATCTGGGCATAGAGGAGGTCGGAGGATCCCTGGCAGCGGAGACCTGCACCGGAGTTGAGGACGACAGCGAGGACAAGGAGCCCTGAGAAAAATGGGAGCAAAAGGATGGTAAGGACAGCTTCGCAATGGTCCGGAGGTGGTCCACGAGCAATCAATTGAATGGGAGAGGTCCTTACCGGAGTCGGGGACGAAGGAGACCACCTTCGGCCGCAATCCGTGCAAACTCAAATTTAGAGTAACCCTGCGAAGGTGACCCAAGATTGAGTTAGGGGAAGAGCTTGCGACGAATAGAGGTCCAAAAGGAAGCGATTTGCAGTGCAAAAGGACCACTAGAGCGCTGACGACGACGAAGGGCTCGAACGGCCGACAATGGTGGAAAATGGGGCTCTCGGTGATTTGTGCACAACACACGGAGATGAAGCTAGGGTGATAGAGAGGTGCTAAAGAGGAACCAAGGGAGGAGCTCACAGGTCCTCACATAGCTCGAGGGTCAACGGTCGAGCCCGAACGAGGTTTAATGGCGACAAGACCTAAAGCCGGTCTGGGACAGAACAGAGGCGATGGGAGCAGGTGAGGACAAAAAGGCTAAGGGCTAAACACTGACAAGCGCTGAAAAACGGGGCTCAGAGCCGTTGAAGGGGGCCCGCGAGGTGACCAGGCGCTGCACCACAGCTGCCATGGCCCACGCTCGTACGGTCGCGGGGAGGAAGAAGAAGAACAGAGGGGGAGGTCGTGGCGGTTGGATCTGGGATGGACGGTTGAGATTGAATGAGACCTTCGGAGGTTCGAAAAGGCATAGGAGGTCTGGGGCGTTGGATCAAGATCCAGCGGATCAACACACGTGCCACTTTGAGCGAGCCCGAGTGCACTTAGGTGACTTGGCTCAACCAAGTCAAGTGGTCGGGTCTGACTCGAGCCCAACAGTGATTTAGATTAAGGTTTAGAAATGAGACAGAAACTTTTGAGGAATTGTTTAGGGTAGCAAACTAACTCTAAAAATTCCAAAATTTTTATAGGAGCTTGCTAACTTTAGGGTTGACCTTGTATAAAATTCTCAGAGGTTTTTATGCAGTGCATTTTCCTCCAGAAATTCTGCAAGGTTTAGAGCTAGGGTTTGACTCAAAGTCAAACTGGTTTGACTGGCCTCTAAAAATATTCAAACCATTCCTAAAAATTGTGAAATTTTTCAGAGGAGTCACACATCATCCATATAATTTAGGAAAAATATCTTCAAATGATGATCACAAGAATATCTAGAAAAGTTTTCAAAGGGTCAAGGCTAAGGTTTTAGAAGCTTGTAATTTTCTAATTCCACAATTCCTTTAACAAATATTACAGAATAGCTCAATTACAGCAAGATGCAAGATAAGTTTTAATTTCTACTCATTTTCTTACATTTGAAACATAAGCCAAGATTTGGGATGTTACAGAGGCGCGGGTTGATAATCTCAACGAGGAAAAGGATAACATCCGCTAACAGATGCAACGCGAGAGGGGCAACGAGGAGGTTGTGAAAATAGGAAGTTCCTATGATCCTACATGCTGCTACGTGAACCCTAGCTGCATATGTGCATGCCACTATAATAATGACCAGCCACATCTGAGGTACCCCCTGTACAATTCTATGTGAGTAGCGCGAGGCACCTTCTACCATTAGGCACGACCGGAGAGGCTTGTACCTCGGTACTCTCTCCTTATGTACGCAATTATGTTTAATCTCATAAAGCATGTAACTAAATAGTCGACGCGTCATTGTGGTTGCCTTTTATCGAGTGGACTGGTGCATTCATGTTTCGCGTGTATTAAGCTATAGGCGTTGATATGCATTGAACAAACATGCATTCTACGTGTGCATTAAGTTACAAAATACTGCAGTTCTAATCTTAGTAGGACTACGTACCCAACAAGAAGCGGTGCTGCACTTCATGCCAGTGTTACTACGTGCCGGCAGGCGCCTTGTAAGTTATCATAGTGTGGCCTTCCTGGCAGTAGCGGCTACAATGTCTACTCCCCTCCCCGCTCCAGCTTTCCCTTCGTCCATATCGTTCCTAATGTGATGACTCTGTTGATGGACCTTCCCCTTTCAACAGGTCAAGATCCGGAATCCAAGTCCTCTGTGTAGTATCCAACGTGGCGAAGTTGCCCACAACCCTAAAGCCTCTTAGCTCGCCGCACCACGCCTGCTGCACCCTCTCCTTTCATGAAGTACTCCGATATGAAGTTCGATGGGTCCATGTGGATGGTCCCACACGCAGCGAGGACATGAGAGTATGGCTTATGAAAGAGCTTTGGCTTGTTGCATGTGCAGCTAGGTTCATTCATATGGTCTCCAAGGCATACCTCGTGGGTAACAAGAGACGAGCCGTCTCAAATCCGGCTGTCTCGAAGGGCCACATTGAAACGATACTCCGTATTACCCATTACGAAGACCGTGTGCGACTGTGCCTTCTTGGTCTTGGCCTACATGTATGCTGTAATCACCGAACAATACGGTGCTTGTGAGTTGGCTGCATGAAGTGCCGCATTTGCATGCCTTTCCCTGAAATATCCGATTGTACCATGCAGAACGCCTTCAACGATGGCGAAGAGGGGCTGAGAATGGAGGCCCCTAATAACCCAGTTGTACACCTCAGCAAAGTTAGTGATCATTATGCTGTACCTTACACGTCCGTGTCGTGCAGTAAGGACTACTTCTGCAGTGGCTCGGCCTCTATCCAATGAGAGAAGCACTCAATGTTCCTCGAGGTCCTCCGCATCAAATGGGGAGGGTCGAGCTCCCGCAATGGTGTGAGGTGTTCGGGCTACACTGCCCTAGGAATGAGCAGACGCTTGTTCCTCTCGACGACATACTTCCTGGTGTGTTCATCCAACATCTCCCACAGCGTATCAAATTTACGCTGTTGGTTCTGTATAGCAAGCCTTTTGAACAGTTTCATCAACGGTTGCTGTCTGAACTGTTTGAAGAAGTTCACTCCTAGATGGCGAATGCACCATCTGTTCATGTCTGGCCAAGGGAACGACTCATCGGGGTCTTGTTGAAGTTTTCGGATGGCCTTCATCATCCTAGGGTGGCGATCATGGATTATGCAGACATCAGGTCATTCCCCAACTACTCCCTCCTTCAGATGTCGAAGGAACCACAACCGTCGAAATTCTCACTTTCGACGAAAGCGATGGCTAAGGGCAGAATCTGATTGTTGCCATCAACGCCAATTGCTGTCAGGATTATGCCCTTGTATTTCCCAGTTAGAAATGTCCCGTCCACTAAGATCACGGGCAACATATGTCTGAATGCATCGATGCAGGGACCGAATGTTAAGAAGGCCCTCTGCAATACCATAAAACCTAGGGGCGGTCTTTTGAATGGCTTATCCTTCACAATAATGTATGTGTCTGGGTTCCTGTCCTACAGCACCTGGAGCATACGAGGAAGGTTATCGTAAGACACCTTGAAAGAATTGAACCTCCTTTCCAAAGACTTCTGCTTAGCATGTCATGCCTTCGCGTAGCTAATTTTGTACTTGAATTTCTGCTCGATAGCCACCATGATGTGCTTGGCCTCTAGGTCCGTCTTCTTCACCATCTTTCTGTACATCACATTGGCAATGAAGACGGACGTTAGGTTGTGATGCCTCGGCAGAACACTATTGAGCAAGCAAGAGTGTGCCTCCACCTTAGACACAATCCAGTGAGTCGTACTTGGGTCTCTGTGCGTGCACATGCCAAGGACACCTAGCCTGCTCGCAGACCATGGCATACTGCTCCTGGCTGAATTTGAGTACACGAAACGGCCTGTGCATGGACAGGGCCCATAACTTAATGGCATCTTACAGTGATCCCTTGTCAGCAAATATTGTACGAAGTCGAACCTTCGTCCCATGGTACTCCCACGGTGATTCATGCTTGTCGTGCACAGTAAGACCCTCAACGTTCACCCTATTCCATTCCTATAGTATGGGGCTTTCGTCCTCCTCAGAAGAGTCATCACCATCCTCTTGGAAAGCTTCCTCCTCTACCCGAGCTGCCAAGTCATCGATCTCTATTTGATGCACTATGTTGTCCACATGCTCCCCTCCATCCGCCTGTGCACTGGCTTGAGCGTGCGGTGTGCGATATTCCTCTTCTACCTCAGCAACATGGGTCACCGCCTCTTGTTCTGCCTCCACAGTATCGGTCACCTCGTCCTCTCCTACCTTCGCAACATCGGTCACCACGCGCTTTGCATCGAAGCTGCTCGCACCAACCCACGATAGCCATCGGAAGGGCCTCCGACAACTCCCTTCGGACATGGTTGCACGAGTCGCACGCAATCGTAGCCATGGCGCCTGCAGCCTTGCAGAAATCCCTTCCATGCAATCATGTGCATCAGGCTTCTCAACTCCCCCCGAATGTGCGTGGCAGACCGACTCCAAAGCTCTTGTACGATCACACTCCACACCTCGGGGTCCAAGGAGAAGCTTCCGGTGAGCCAGTATAGGACATCTCCGATTCGAGCATTCTCCCCGTCCGGGTGTACCATAGTGATTTGCCTGAAACCACGTAGGTCAACACCATATGGCCCTTCACGAACCGAACCAACACCGTAATGAACAAGCGATTTCTCAACATAAATTCCCCAAATACGTGCTAAACCAACAAGTAGCTACACGTCGTCTACATTCAGCTGAGAATAAGAACAAACAAGACTATTACCTTCACGTGGAGACCTTCTCTTCCTATCAATGAGCTTCCTTCGTCTTTCTCTTTCACATCTCGAGCTCCTCTCCTCCCCTTCTCTACCTCTCTCGAGCTCCCATACCTCTCCCTCTCCCTACCTTCTCCCCCTCTTCACTTCTCCTATCCTTCTATCACACCCCTTTTCTCCTCTCCCGATCTACTCTGGTTGTCTGCCGAGAGAAATGGCGAAAGAAACCGTGATAGGATCGGGTTTGCCTTTCTATACGACCATATAGTTGCTCAACCGTTGGACAACTTGGCAGCTAGTACGAGCCCAACGGATGAGCGACACGTGTACTAGTCGCTGAAGCGTTGGATGACTTGGCAGCAAGTACTGGCCCAATGGTTGATAATCGCTGAACCGTTCGACAACTTGGTTGCTAGTACGGGCCCAACGGTTGAGCGACATGTGTACTAGTCGCTGAACCGTTGGACGACTTGGCAGCTAGTACAGGCCCAACGGTTGAGCGACACGTGTACTAGTCGCTGAACCATTGGACGACTTGACAGCTAGTATGGGCCCAACAATTGAGCGACACGTGTACTAGTCACTGAAGCGTTGGACGACTTGGCAGTAAGTACTGGTCCAATGGTTGATAGTCGCTGAACCATTGATGACTTGGCGTCGAACGGGTTGACCGACACGTGGACTAGTCACTTAATTGTTGAACGACTTGTCACCGAACGGTTCAGCGACAAGGTCACGAACGATTGGAAATTAATCATGAATAAGAAATGGAACAATGCTAGAGGGAATGTATAGACAACCATGTCATAGTAACTACGAAATAGAATACGTAAACACATAATACAAGTTACAGACCAATGGTAGAGGGAATGCATACACAACCACGTCATAGTAACTACGTAGCAGAATACGTAAACAAATAATACAAGTGCACAGAGCACAACGAATACCCCCTACTGGCCACCCGCTATGCCACCCGCGGCACCTCCTCTGTCGTCACCACGTCCCACACTCAGTCTACACCCACAAATACGCCCTCGCTTGGGCTTTCGAAGCACGGGGTGCCTGGGCCGGGGCCTAGACAAGGAAAGGCACTCTGGAGGCCTACTGATCCGTGCTCCCAAGGGGATCGACTCCATCTGTGCCGGTGTGACCACTGGGGGCCCGCTAAGCTGTGACCCGGAAAGAACCTCGACGGGTGCGGGTTCAGCTACTCTACTGACATCCTCGGGTGGCTCAGCGAAGTACGCATCAACGTCATCGTGCGAGGAGAGCTGAACTCCCAACGGTTGCGGTTGGAAACCTGCAGAACAAATAATGTTAATCTCTACAATATGTCGATGATCACAAACCTGAAGAGGGGAAACACACCTACGTCAGGGGCCATGCGCGAGAAAGGGTCAAACCATCTGTGCGAGAGGTAGAATGCCGGCACGGCTCAGCCTACAAAGCACGAAGAAGTAACTACATAGCGGGCAAACCTCTCTACCCAGCGTGGGTCCAATCTCCAAGCTCGTCAGGGTGTCGGCGTACGAACCACCCTCAAGTCAGCTGCGTCGTCCCCGTGACACTGATGCGGGACACGACGGTTCACGCGGTGCTGCGCGTCGACCAACTGGTCCAGCAGGCTGAAATGCCAGTCCGAACCACCAGGGTCGTGAGCCATACCTGCAAATCAATTTTTAGTAAGTAATTATAGCACAATTAGTGGGTTCAATTACTTAATAGTGTAGCTCCGAAAAATCTACAAATTAAGTTGTATTCTTGCACTAGTCTAATGAATTTTTGATCATAACCTACCATGCCTTCGAACGTAATCTATCATGATTTCATATGCAAACATAAGACCTATTTACACTATTAACAATAATATGCATGGACCCTCTCAATTATGAAATAAACGAGGTATTATATAGGTTTGTCAATTATAAAAAAATAACAAATAAATTAAAAGCATTAATATTAATTGACCATTTCAATTATATTCCAATGGCAAATAAATCATATTTCGTATGTTCTTAGTGGTGCCAAAACACATTGTTCGAACACAGTGGTAATAAATATACAATTTCATGAAACACGTAATTTTTCCTACAAAAGGTACTATGGATTGCGAAATACTTAAAACATCATCATTGCTATGCATATTTATAATGGGTGAAGCTTTCAGGAAAGACAAAAATCAAAATTTCACATGTTTTGGAATTCTATGGGTTTGGAACTGTTATGTGGGGAATTAAGTACCAGCGTCACAACACATGAAGGGCAACTCACCCAGCAGCAACAGAACGGAATCAATTAAGGGATATGTGTCCGAGACTGATTCTAGTTACGGAATACGTATCCTAGGCTGTCTTCAGTTACATGCTTTCTTTAAATAGCACATAGATTACTTTCTTTACGAAACGTTAAGAGTTGTGTTCCGAATAGGCAAGGATTGATATAGTACTATAAAAGGGGAGCCTTAGTCCATGTATCGGTAAGCAAAGAAATAAAGTCTTTTCCCCAACCACTTTTCTTTGTTCCCAGTCTTGTTCTTGCCGACAACATCATCACGATGCCTGGGCGCAGACCAGCTTGCGAGCGACCACCCGTAACTCACAGCTATCGTTTGCAATCTCTGGAACACACCAGGAATCATGTATCTGTGATTTTTGTCTTACTATTTTATAATTCCTTAATCCAACCAAATAAATACATGTATTATTCTCTAAACTAGCATTTCCGAATGCATGGGTTTTCGACATGTGTCTATAATAGAAAAGTACACGCTAAATAGTACAATGGAATTAGTTTTTAGTGACAATTTTTTCCTTTATACGAACTTTCAAACTAATTGTATTAATCGTGCTATCTCCAAACTAAGATTTTTTTAAATTAACGTAAATACACGCGTACAAAACAATACAAGAGACTCACCGTCATTGTCGTCGATGCGAAGAAACATTTTTTCCTCCTCTTTTTCCCTCTCCCTCTCCTCTCTCCTTTCTTCGGCCGTCGCTTTCTCAAATGACGACTGTTCACGGCCAGCCTCGTGCGAGCGAGTTATATCCACCTCAAGTCACCCAACGGTTGGGTGACTAGGGGGTCCACGCTGACTGACAAATGTCCTAGTCGCCTATTCGTGCGGCGACTCGGTCCTAGTCGCCAACCCGTACAACGAATAGGAGGCGAACGGTCTAGTCGCCAAACAGTGAAGCGAGTTGGACATATATCGCTTTCCCGTTGGGCGACTAGACCAAGTCGCCCAACCATGCAGTGATACGAGATTATTTTTATAAAAAAATTAAGCAGTATTATTTCTGTAATTCTGAATAAAAAATAGATTATTTTTTAAAAAATTCTCAGCTTGTATCCTTTCATATTAGCTTATCTGTAATACCCCGAAAGTGTGTTGAACAATTAATTGGGAGAGATTAAGTATTCGGGAGAGAATTAAATGGACTTACGGGAGGGACCAACAGGAAATTTCTCAATTCAACTTTTAGATAGGGGGATAATCGCTGGTCTAATACAACCTGGGCTTGGGCCCCAGCCCATGGGGGCTAAGAGGGATAATCACTGGTCTAATACAACCTGGGCTTGGGCTCCTTGGCCGGCCACCCAAAGGGGGGCGCCACTTCCCCCCTCCCCAAACCCTAGCCGCAGCCCCCTCCCACACTCTCCCACGCCCCACCCCTCTTCCCCTTTGTGGCCGCCACTTCCCCACTCTCCCACGCCTCCCCTCCCTGGCCACCTTCCCCCTTGCGCCCCTCCCAAGCACCCCTCCTAGTCCCCCCATTGCTGCCAGCCAAGCGAAGAAGAAGGGACCCCCCCTTTGGGTGGCCGGCCAAGGAGGAAGAGAAGAGGGAAGGAAGAGGGGAGAAGAGAAGGAAGCGGGATCACCCTTCGGAGTTCACGATATTTAGCTGCATCAAGGGTAACTCGTCGTTTGATGTTGGGTGATTAGTCGTAGAAGACGAATTGATAGTTTTTGGCTAGTTTGAAGTCTGTTCGCTGAAGTTGCACATCTGTCCAGAATATTGTGCGGTCGGTTTCGTGTGGTTAGAGGCTTAATTAGGAGTTTTGATCTCCTAGAGTTTTGTAGGTTATGCTCGTAGCTTTCAATGGCCGCCAAGAACGCCCCAATCCGATTAACGGTCAGGGAGTTATGAATTTTTTAGTATCGCTGTCCTGTTGATCTATCAGCTTTTGGATAGTCTGTAGAAAACTGGATAAAACTGCTAATTAAAGGGAGAATCAGGGGATTTAAATATAACAAAAAATGTAGGTAATTTCTATACCTTTTCATAGAGATAAAGAACGCAAGATTTGGACTCTCGTAGCAAAAGTTATGGAGGTTTTAGTGTACTGTCCAAAGAAACCAACGTGATAATTGTTGTTCTGTAGTTTGGCTTGGTAGAGGCAGTTTTTGCAGAATCAAAAGGGCTCCCCAACTAAGTTTATTTAGGTAATCTAATTACCTTTTCATAAAGTCTAAGAACATCTTATTTGGACTCGTGAGCAGAAAGTTATGTATTTTAGAAGTTGACTATCCGCAGTTAGCACCAAATCGATCGTTAGAAATTAGAAGATTGGAAACGCTTGGGAGTTTAGCTAGTTCAATTGTGTTGTTACTTATGTTTTTGGTCCAGTATGTTGGTCTTAGATTGGGGTTATCTTTATGTTCAGGTGAGAGCGTGATTACAGGGGCAGCACCCTCTTCGCGTCTACCGTTCTCGCACGGTTGAGACAAGTATTTGGGTTATAGCATATTTATGTTTGTATGCTGAGATTGTGTTGTGTCTTACTCGTAATAGCCGTGCATGGATGTTAATGTGATGAGCTTCCATCTATCTTGATGAATGCAAGTTATGATTAAAGTTTCCTTCGTTGGTTGTTAATGCTTACATGTTATTGTGTACACGTTGAATTCTTATGTATGAAAGATGATGTGATAGCGCATATGCATGTTTAAGCATGGTTGAGACTTTGTTATGTTGAGACCGAGTATAAATAGTTGAGGTCCCCGTCATGCAGTGACGGGCTTGAGGTCCTCATATTCGTGGAATGTGGGCAATGAGTAAAGAGGTCCCCATCATTATGATGATGGCCAAAGGTCCCTATACATGTAGTGTATAGGCTCTTGGTCCCTATGCCAAAGGGCGCAGGCAAGGGTATACATCGACGGATGTATACCCCGCATTACCGGTAAAATGCTAAAAGAGATAAAGTTCAAAAGGTGCATTGCATTGATCGCATTCCACAAGTATGAAAGCTATGTTTAGTGTAATGTTATTGTGGAATAGTGATGCTATGACTGTGTACTTGTTTTAGCCTTGTTGATACTTGCTGAGTCTTTGGGCTCACTCTTGCTTTGATATGTTTTAGGTACAATCGGTAGGAACGACATGCATTGGAGGGAGTAGATGTTGAATGCACTCACTACCTCACAACCTTAAGGCATTTGTCATTTAGTTTCATTTCAGGAATAAGTAAACTGCTTGAAAATCTCGCATGGATGGTTTTTGTTTGAGTATCAGATTAATTGTAATAATGAGAATTGCAATTCTTGATTATGTTCATTCGATTATTTTGCATGCTTGAGTGATCTTGATTATGAATATATTGATAAATGCCATGATTAATAGTTGGAACCTCGGTATAGTTGACTATACAAAGGAGGTTCTGCCGAAAATTTGTAATTTGTTCTAGTTTAATTTTAATTCCAGTAGCATTCCAGGCTCAATGTGAGTTGGGGTGTTACAGTTGGTATCAGAGCGGGCTGTAGGTCCGTGGTGACTAGATTAATTAAAAATTGCTAATGCTAATCAACTTAAAAGTTTGACACTTGGTGCATGAGGATGGGGATGGGCTAATCATTGCATTTACGTTTTCGTTATATCATTTTGATGATTCCTGATATGAATTGAGTTTGACTGCTTATTAATTAATTATTATGATTATTATGAGTGGGAATAATCGATGTTGAGAGGTTAAGGTCGTGGTTGTGACCCTGGGCGTTACCAGGTTACACCACCGTTCGTGGAGTGGGAATAGAGAAATGCTACATCGGATGTCTTAGTACAGGTGCTGATAGTGAGTATCTTTAGAAGAGTTGTGCTCTTCCTTGAATTTGAATTTGGTCAACTCTTATCCGGTTGTGATTAATGAGGTTCTCTTAGGTTATTAGTTCATTGCGATGGATGGGTTGCTTTGAAATTATTGGTGTGTTTCTATTGGCTTAATTTGTCCCGTAAATCCATTATTGTTTTCCCAACCGTTGAGTTATTCTCACGATTGGTGAACTTTGCTAATTGTCAAGATTGACCTTTGTATGGGAGTTTTGTTTTCTTATTGGAAGACCTGACCTATTTATTCGCTTGATGTTTTTGGTTAATGAAAGTTTCCTTTTGCAAGTCCTTTAGTACATGAAGGCTTTGACTCAAAGTATCTCTCTTGGGTATTTTAAGTGTTGAAGATTAATGGTTGTGTTATGAGTTATCAAGTTGAGTCTGCAGTGTGTGCATGATCGATCTTAACTAAGATCCTTAACAAGGAAAGTTGAATAAGTGAAGGTTGTCCTCTAGTAGTTCTTGATGAGCTGTGACTATGAGTATGACAATATTTAGTTGGAATCAATAGAGTTATTAAGAGGTGTGGTATATTGATGACTTGGTCTGATCGTTAGGATTGTGGAATCGGGTAGATTTATTGGATAACATGGAGTAATGTATCTAAATGGATTAGCCTACCCATTAGTGATGGTTATGTTAAGAATGTGTTTGAACGATGCCTTAGAGGATATCAAATTTGGAAATTTTCATAAACTGGTTACTTGATGATCATACATAATTGCTAGATTGAAACATGTATATTGGATTAGACGAATGTGGAGGTAGCATGTTGTGAAACCCTGTTGTACAGGAGATGAGATTATTAAATGTTGACTTTGTGTTTATAGATGGTTATGTGACTACAAATAGAAGTAGGACCCTATTTGCATACATGATACATACAATTGACAATTGTTAATGATAGTTGGAGCGGGTGTGAGTAACACTAATGGTTGAGTGGATGAATGAGTAAATGGCCTCTGATAGTGTGCTTTGCGAAATTATTATTTGATAGTATGAACTAGTTAAAATAGGTTTGTTTCAACCTTGTGGCTTGTGTTTCTTTTGGAGAAGTTTATGATGGGATAAGAGGCTATGATGAGTCTCGCTAAGAGTGTATTATTTCATTATTAGTGTGATTGTCAGTAAGGAATTGTGATGATAATATTGAATGTTTTGTATAAAGGGACTAGATCGCTCGCCAGATATTGATTAAATGAATATGTTTCTAGTTCGCGTTTGTGATCTTTCAGACCTCATGTTGATGTGGTAGCTGAATTTGTTTAGAGCAAAGTGACGTGTTGAGGGGTTTTATTATTTCCTAAGTGGTTTATGTGTTGTGATCTTCAAATACTCTTTGTCGGAATTGGCATGGTGATGCTGTAACCAACGAAAGTCGAGTGAAGTAGAAGTATTTAAGATTGAAGTAAAGTTTTGTAACTTGCAGATGATTGAAGTTTGTCTAAAACTTTTGTTCTTGCCCATAAGAGTATTCCCAAATTTTAAAAGCAGTGTTTTATTCTCGTTTGAGGTTTGATATTATCTGCTTGTGGGACGTGCGCCCTCAACTTTGATCTTATCTATTGGTTTTCGAGAACAGTTTTATCTGATTGTTTCTCTTGATCTTATAACTACTGTTAGTGGTAATATTTTCCTTTGTGCTGAAATTTATTTCTAATTGTCTCTTATTCTAAGAAAGGGTTAACCGAACTGTATTGCAAAGTCCGAACATTACAAATAGCAAGTATGGAAATCTGGATCAGTTTATTAGAGTGTCGCAATTGGATACTTAGTAATATTGTGTAGAAGAGTTTTGATGGTGAAGTTAATGAGAGTAGCAGTGTAGAGAAATCTATTAGTCGTGTTAATGATGGGATAGCAGGGATTACTAAGTAATTGTCAAGTATAACTTGGTCTCAGTGATTAACCCTATGGGAGTTAGATTATCTCTAAAGATAGCTTGGTCAAGAACATAATCATTTATTGATGTTAGTGACTGAGTATGTTTGAATCTTGATCAATCGGTTAAAGTATTGTGAATGAGTATATTGTGGTCGTGTAGCTGAATTTGATGGATATGGGTTAGAGAAGGTCTAAGGTTGGTGAAATGAATCGCTTTAGGCGGTATCTGATTAGTGAGGAATGTTGATATTAATAACTGAGGTTATTGATTGAGTTGTGTGAATTTTAGTAAACGAATTTGAGGATTTCCTATCAATTATGCTAGAAATTCATGGTAGGAGACTTGGATGCTAAATTTGGGGCTTTACATGTTATGCTAGGACCCTGGAGACCCCATATTATGTGTAGAGGTGGATGAACAGAAGCAAATTTTGAATAGTGTGTTGATCTTTGATAGAATACTTTGGGTAAAGTAAATGAGTGTGGATGTGGTGAATTTCAAATTGATTATCCATAACAGATGAATGTGACGTGATTGCGGAGGAAATCTATTTTGAGGTGTGTTGGGAATTATTTGTCAAAGTAATTCTTTTAGTAGAGAAGTTGAACAGAGTATGTTATTATGAAACGGAAGAGTATCTCTATCTAGGCGTATAATTTGCGTACAGTTTGAGCATATCTTTGAGATGGCCAAATTAAAAGAAACGAATTGGTGTGTTTATGCGATGATTTGGAATATCATGGTTTAAGAGAAAGTTAAATTCTTAAAGAAAGTTTGAGAAAAAGGTTGTATTCTCGAATGATGAATTATTCTCTTGGTTTTTATTTGAGCTTGACTCTATGAGAGATACCAAATTATAAATGGATTTGTTTCTTTTTTTTCTGGTTTGTGTGGTTCTTTTCGGTTAAGAAAAAGAAAGGAAATGGTTATATTAGGCATACGAGTGATTTTTGCTTTTGGCCTTTGTGGTGTTCATTGGCAAACTGCTTACTTGGAAAGGGAAGAATTAAATGTTGAATCTTTTGGTTTTTGGATTTAACTCTTTTGGTAAGGAGTTGGTAATGAATGTTGCGATGAGAATCTTTTATTTTCAGCTGAGTTCTGTTTTTAAAAGAGGTTGTCTTAAAACAAGTTCTGTTGTGCGTCTCGGGTTAAAGGAGGTGCTCATTGTCAAAGTGAAGAGATCGATTGATACAAGGAACAAGGGTTCTATGTGTTATGCCCAGATTTTGTGGTTTGGTACCAAAGGGAATGTTGGCCTAAGGTACATTGGTTGTTTCTGGAAGTTGCAGAGATTTAGGAGATAGCGTATCACTAGGACCATTTGGAGTCCTGGCTTGTAGCATGGAATGTTTTGTATGACCTATTGTCGAGGGAGTATTGGAGAAATCTGGAGGGTAAAGTTTCCTTAGAACAGTTGATCCACGGGTAAGACCTTGCCTTCGAGACGTGTCCACCGAGTGACTCTTGAAAGGTTGGGACAAGTAGTAAGGCGTAACGCGTCAGTACGTCAAGGTGTTTTTGTCGCAGCAGCCCGAGAGAGAGGCCACTTGGGAACTGGAGTCTCGCATGCGCGAGCTATATCCAGACTTGTTCACATCAGGTGTGTATTCTTGTTGCTAATTTTCCAATCTCGGATTTATCTCGTGAAGTTTGGCGTTTAGATTCGGGGTCGAATCCTGTTAAGGGGGTAGACTGTAATACCCCGAAAGTGTGTTGAACAATTAATTGGGAGAGATTAAGTATTCGTGAGAGAATTAAATGGACTTACGGGAGGGACCAACAGGAAATTTCTCAATTCAACTTTTAGAGAGGGGGATAATCGCTGGTCTAATACAACCTGGGCTTGGGCCCCGGCCCATGGGGGCTAAGGGGGTGGCCGGCCAAAGGGGGGGCGCCACTTCCCCCAAACCCTAGCCGCAGCCCCCTCCCCCACTCTCCCACGCCCCCACCCCTCTTCCCCTTTGTGGCCGCCACTTACCCACTCTCCCACGCCTCCCCTCCCTGGCCATCTTCCCCCTTGCGCCCCTCCCAAGTACCCCTCTTAGTCCCCCCATTGCTGCCGGCCAAGGGAAGAAGAAGGGACCCCCCTTTGGGTGGCCGGCCAAGGAGGAAGAGAAGAGGGAAGGAAGAGGGGAGAAGAGAAGGAAGCGGGATCACCCTCCGGAGTTCGCGATCTTCAGCTGCATCAAGGGTAACTCGTCGTTTGATGTTGGGTGATTAGTCGTAGAAGAGGAATTGGTAGTTTTTGGCTAGTTTGAAGTCTGTCTGCTGAAGTTACAGATCTGTCCAGAATATTGTGCGGTCGGTTTCGTGTGGTTAGAGGCCGAATTAGGAGTTTTGATCTGCTAGAGTTTTGTAGTTTATGTTCTTAGCTTTCAATGGCCGCCAAGAACGCCCAAATCCGATTAACGGTCAGGGAGTTATGAATTTGTTAGTATTGCTGTCATGTTGATCTATCAGCTTTTGGACAGCCTGTAGAAAACTAGATGAAACTGCTAATTAAAGGGAGAATCAGGAGATTTCAATATAACAAAAAATGTAGGTAATTTCTATACCTTTTCATAGAGATAAAGAACGCAAGATTTGGACTCTCGTAGCAAACGTTATGGAGGTTTTAGTGTACTGTCCAGAGGAACCGATGTGATAATTGTTGTTCTGTAGTTTGGCTTGGTAGAGGCAATTTTTGGCAGAATCAAAAGGGCTCCCCAACTAAGTTTATTTAGGTAATCTAATTACCTTTTCAGAAAGTCCAAGAACATCGTATTTGGACTCCTGAGCAGAAAGTTATGTATTTTAGAAGTTGACTGTCGGCAGAGAGCACCAAATCGATCGTTAGAAATTAGAAGATTGGAAACGCTTGGGAGTTTAGTGAGTTCAATTGTGTTGTTACTTATGCTTTTGGTCCAGTATGTTGGTCTTAGATTGGGGTTATCTTTATGTTCAGGTGGGTGCGTGATTCCAGGGGCAGCACCCTCTTCGCGTCCACCGTTCTCGCACGGTTGAGGCAAGTATTCGGGTTATATCATATTTATGTTTGTATGCTGAGATTGTGTTGTGTCTTACTCGTAATAGCCGTGCATGGATGTTAATGTGATGAACTTTCATCTATCTTGATGAATGCAAGTTATGATTAAAGTTTCCTTCGTTGGTTGTTAATGCTTACATGTTATTGTGTACACGTTGAATTCTTATGTATGAAAGATGGTGTCATAGCGCATATGCATGTTTAAGCATGCTTGAGACTTGGTTATGTGGTGACCGAGTATAAATAGTTGAGGTCCCCTTCATGCAGTGACGGGCTTGAGGTCCCCACATTCGTGGAATGTGGACAATGAGTAAAAAGGTCCCCATCATTATGATGATGGGCAAAGGTCCCTATACATGTGGTGTATAGGCTCTTGGTCCCTGTGCCAGAGGGCACAGGCATGGGTATACATCGACGGATGTATACCCCGCATTACCGGTAAAATGCGAAAAGAGATAAAGTTCAAAAAGTGTATTGCATTGATCGCATTCCACAAGTATGAAAGCTATGTTTAGTACAATGTTATTGTGGAATAATGATGCTATGACTGTGTACTTGTTTTAGCCTTATTTGACTCTAGTTTAATTTTAATTCCAGTAGCCTTCCAGGCTCAATGTGAGTTGGGGTGTTACATTATCGTTTCCAGATTACAGTGAATTCCGGTTTCTTACATTTCTTACGTATCGAACAAAATGGTTTCCGAGTTCCAGATAGCCAGTCAGGTTTTTTAGAGAAAGGACTACTTGCACGCTGACATTTTTTTAAAAAAATACATGGTGCACTTTAGGACTCACATATGGCCTCTGATTAAAAAAAAACCACCCACCCTTGCATTTTCATTGCGCATGCAACATGTAATCAACATCGTGATTTCTATTGATTGTCAAAATACTTCTTTTTGTTCAAACCAACCTATCAGTGTTCTTGGGATTTAACACCTTCCTTATTTTGCAGGACGTATCGAACATTTCCACCATTTCCTCCCGTCGGTGCTACCGCTGTGATAGAAACCTTTTGTTCCAAGAACGCTCTTCGAGAAATGTGACTGTTTACGTTACCTTGTCTACTTCTATACCCTTTCGATGGCAATAGACGTTCATGTCTTTACTCGCGATAACGTGCTTGTTTATAAAACGAATCTCGGAATACTATATGTAGTATAGCTGCGTTAGACCAAAACAAAGATGGTACCCATGTAATAACTACAGAGCTTCATCTTGGTTTTTAAGACAACATGCCTCTATATACCGTCGATCACCTAAGTGTTCTATGCGTGATCAAGACTGCTATGGCTGTATATAACCATCAGGTAAGTTCCTGTTCATCTTGTCGTTAGTCACCATCCATCTTTTTGGATTTCATGCTGATACCATCTGCTTGGTTTTGCACGCCGTTATAGCATACCGGATCCTATAGACAAGGAATAAGACGAGACACAGTCAGGCATCTCTAATAATATATTTATTATATGTTAATTATGTCATGTCAATAAAATCCTATATGGAGGAGAGGAGGAGGAGAGAGCATAGGTCGTCTCTTTCTGAAGAGACTGCCGTGCACGTAAAACAAGATATGATATATAAATCTACTTTAGTCGACATTGATGCTCGTTTCAAAGAAAAATTATAAAATATAAATATTGGAGCGTGTGTTAGAGACTATCTATTAGAGATGTTGTCTCTAAAATGATGTAGCATATGCTAGAGAAAATGTTATATCTAATTATTGGAGATGCCTTCAAAACAGCCATTTTGTAAATTCCGAACATATGATTGTGTTCGTAGCGATCTATAATCACCGGCGTGGTATCACACTCATTATCAACCTAGTTTAGATGTATGGTTACGTAGTTTAGCTCTTTGTAGTAAATCTTTTTAGGTGTGTAGTTTAGTTGTAGATATGTCGTTTATCATGTAGATATTTTTTATGGTGCAGTAATTGAATGGATTAGATAATTCGAGATGTATGGTTTTGTAGTGTGGTAAATCTTTTTAGGTGTGTTTAGTTTTGTTGTAGATTTGTCGTTAATGTTTCTAATTTAATAGTACTTTTTTTAATAGAAATATAGAAATAAATGCATGTTTAATAAAATTAGAATAGTGGGCTTATGTCATCGTCTGAGATGGCGATATGGCCCTGTCGCTGGTCCAACTAGAGACATGCCCTGTCGCTAGTTGGATTCATGTCTCCAGTTGGATTGACAATAGGAGCCCTGTCATCGGTTGGATTGGCGACATGAGCCTTGCCCTACAAGATGCCTCTGTCGCCATTTGGAATGGCGATTGGCTTGACAGTACCGTTAATACTGTTTGTGTTTCCTGTTAATAATAATGTAAACACTATCTTTACTGTTTCACACTATTTTAGGTATGCCGTCCGCAGGAGGTTCTGCGCAGTGGTCCTTTGAGCTACTGAACCCGGCCGTTGACGCGGGCTATTGTAGCCGCCTCAGTACCGTCCAGCCCCAGGCTTGCGAGGCACCCATTGTGCTTGGTGTGTATACTAGTACATGCTCACGCCTATGAGGGCATGGAGGGTCGACCCACGTTGGGTTCCCAAGTACATGCATTTGTGACATTTATGTACTCAATTCAAATTCGACCTGTGTGGGTGTACTGATATGCCATATTGATCATTTTGACGTTGGTTGAGTGTCTGGCCTACTTACACTTGTGAGGATGGTGGAGGCCACACGGGAGAACGACCAAGACATCCATGTGTCCAGGCGTTTTCCGTACTACCGGTGCTTGTTGATAGCCCTGGTGGACCATTGAAGGCTGGAGACGCACACGTTCCACCTTCTGTGCAAGGAGATGGCTCCTGCGCTGTAGGACATTGTGTACATCACGGGGTTGCCTTGCGCCGGCTCTCCCATGGTTGTGCATGATGTCACTTCGACGTGGCGACTAGACTTCCTTGCTAAGTTCTCTGGGTTGCTGCCACCAGATGTGCGCTACGACGAGTTTAGCAGCATGCACGGGTTCACTTATCTCTGGTGTTCATGCTTCATTTGTTTTGTCGAGCTTACTAATGAGTCCTTGTCATTTTGCAACAATAGGTTATGGCCGCGGACGCCCCCGACTACATAGTGAGGAGGCATTTCGAAGTCTACTTGTTGTGGCTCTTCGGGTGGGTCTTGTTCTGCGGGTCTCACGGTAACAGCGTCGACAAGCACATGATTCGGTACACACAGGATTTGGTGGATGCTCCATTGGAGGAGATTCAGCAATACGCCTCAGGCCCTGTAGTGCTGTGCGCAACATACCGCGGCCTCTACAACGTCTGCTGGAGGGCCTGGGACAACTACATACTCTGTAGTGCCCACTCCTACTATAGCTGTGGTCGTTCGAGCGTTTCAAGATCGAAAGGCCATAACTAGACCTCAAGGCGTACTCCCTCGCCCTGTATGTCAACAATGACATTGACGACCCCACCATGGGTACGGTGTGGTGTCGTCAATGGGTAAGTTCTTCGTACAATTTGTCTGTTTTGTGCTTTGTTTCCGCCCTATGTGCTGATGTGTGTGTTGTTTTCTTCTACCGGTCATGTTCACACCGGTCAGTATGCACACCTCATACCCGAACTACGTAGCGATGTTCGACCAGCTGACGAACAACCGCATCATATGGACACCATACACTGTTGAGAGGATGTACATTTGTGCACCCCGCAGGTTGTCCAGCCAGTGCATGCGAGACTCTACCTACTGGCTCACATGGAGTTGCTTGGTGCACGATGTGTATGTGGAGGAGTGCTCTGTCCACTGGGTGATGAGGTAGTTTGGTCTATGGTAGGAGGTCCCGGTCCCCTAGGGAGAGCCATTGCTGCCAAATATCCACGGGTAAGTTCATCTTGAATATAGTATCTTAATCGTTTTCCCTATGTACTAACATTTTTGTCGTGTTGCTTTCTGTGGGTACACCAAGAAGGGTGTCCCAGGTACCACATCCTAGGCAGTTCGTATAGAATCATGGGTGTAGTGGTGGGTACATGCATTGGACGATGTGGTCCAGGATGCTGCCCCAAATGACCATCAGACAAGCTACAACTACATCGAGTCGTACAACACTCGGATGAGAGTGCGTTGCATCCGGGTCGTGGACGAGCCACAGCCACACGTCGCCATGGCGAGTGACACCTACTACCCCATGCAGCCGGACTCGGCATACCACCGTGTGGTACATAGTGAAAATTATGTAGTATTTCTTTACTTGTCATGTTTTTGCGTTCTAACTCGATCTTCGTGCCTAACTAAGCGATCTCGGATGGGAGGTGCACGCCGAGGCGAGCACTGTTCTATCCCGAATCGAGGATTGCCTCAACATGTCATTGTAGGAGCTGAGAGAGGCCATGGTTTGGCTCAGGGACTATGGGAGGTGTGTCGGCGAGCTCATGTCCTGTCAGAGGCCGAGTGATGTCGTGGACGCACCGTCACGCGTGACAGAGTATGTGGATGGGGGGGGTGGCCCACAGTGCATCAGGCCTGACACACATGGCGACAACTCCACACCCGGACATCCAGGGCGGGTCTGCATGACACTATGCCAGCAGTACACCTATCGAGTACTGTGAGGACCCCGGTTTATTCGGCTTGTACTATTTAACCATCCACTCGGTCCTAACAGTACAAATCAAATAAACCAAGCCTCGAGATATGTATACTTCCCGACTGCAGTATACACACCCGTTACAAAATCATGCATCAATTCCATTCATACACATAGAGAGAAGCAAAGCAACAAGCGAAAGACATAGATAATATAAAGAGAGTTATTACAAAAGAGAGGCCGACTGCCAAATAACACACAAGTAACTAATTTAAGCAATGGAAGCAAAATGGCCATAAGATGGCGATAAACAAAAGCCAATCGGTGTGCCTTTCACCCACAAGGCAACCAACCGACCGCCAAGCTAATCGTCCCAAACAGCGCGCAACACTGACTCACAAAAGTGAGGCCCTTGGGGCTCACCTTCTTCCTCTGCAACAATTAATATTAAGCAAAGCAGATGAGTACAAAAATTGTTTTTGTACTCGCAAGACTGACGTGTGAGATAACAGAACTATAATTAACTACGTGCAAGCTTTATTTAAGTGGATGAGGCTCTGGACTTATTTTCAGCATAAAGCAAGTTTTCATTTGCAATAATGTAATAGATTCAAAGCAAGTTTGCAATTAACTTTTATTGTTCAAATAATGAGAGACAATATCAGAGCCATTCTAACCGTAGTAACCCAAGCATAGTCGTCCTTAGGATATTTTGGAAAGGCTTATTTTCAAAGTATGAAAAGGGTTCATGAAAACCTAGGCAGATTTTCGGGTTTTATTCCTTATCTATCTTAGCATTCTACTCTCATCTTACTCTAATTTGAGTTTTAAAACTTGGTTTCTCTCTTTCCTTTCAAAAGATAGTTATTTACCGGTTGAATTAGTTTTGGGAGAACCATGGAAGATTAATCTAACTAAAAATTGTGGGGATATAAGGGTAAGATGTAAAGTGAGTAGTTATGTGTCTGGTTTTTGCTGGTTGGACTTTACCCTGCTTTGTGTTTGTTTTTGCACTGTTTTCAGTAAATTTTGGGCTTTCTTGCTCTTAGATCTGTTGCTAACTTGTCTTAGTGAAACAGGATGGCCGGGAGAACGCGTGGCAGTCAGCAAGCTGGTCATGATGAGGAGCTTCCCCCTCCTCCGACCATGGCTGAGGTTCTCGCTCAGATCGAGCGAAACCGCATGGACCAGACGCGCATTTTGGAGGTTATTGCTAGGAATACCTCCACTCCTGCCGGTGGTGGCGGGCACCAGACTCGCGGGGGACTTGCAGAGTTCCTCCGTACGCAGCCGCCGACTTTCTCCCGCTCTGAGGATCCTCTCGATGCAGATGATTGGCTGCGCATGGTTGAGCGAAAGCTCAACATAGCTCAGTGCCAGGCACAGGATAAGGCACTCTTCGCGTCCCACCAGCTCGAGGGCGCCGCACTCTCATGGTGGGAGAACTATCTCGCCATGCAGCCCGCGGGCCATGTGGTTGCATGGGAGGAGTTCAGCTCAGCTTTCCGTCGGGCCCACATCCCTGATGGCCTGATGAAGCTGAAGAAGAAAGAATTCCTCGCGCTCAAGCAAGGGCGCAAGTCTGTGACGGAGTACCTCTACGAGTTTAATCACTTGGCTCGTTATGCTCCGGGAGAGGTGGCCTCTGATGAGGCTAAGCAGGAGAAGTTTATGGATGGCTTGTCCGAGGAGCTGCAGGACAAGCTATCTATTGTGGACTTCTCTGACTTTCAGGCCTTAGTGGATAAGGCCATTGTTGCAGAGCATAAGGCAAAGGCGCTGGGCGAGTCTCGCAAGCGCAAATGGGAGGCACATCAGTCTACTCACGCCAGCCTCGCTCGTCCTCGAGCTGGACCAGTACCAGGGGCCCGTTCCTTTGCTCCACCGGCGCCGAGGCCATCAGCGCCAGTTCCTCGTCCACCGCAGGCCGTGTTTCAGCCACGTGCGCATGCGATTCAGCAGCAGAGTGGCCTCCGCAATCCGGCGGCCGATGTTACTTGCTTCCGTTGTCACAAAAAGGGCCATTATGCAAATTCTTGCCCTGAGAGTGTTGCAGCAGCCCCTCGTCCTAATGGAGGACGCGGGCAGGGGAGTGGTCACCCACCTGACCAGAAGATGATCCAGAAGCCTCAGGGTGCGAGCAGCGGCCGAGTCAACCACCTTTCAGCTGAGGAGGCTCAAGAGGCGCCAGATGTCGTGATGGTTACACTTCTTGTCAATTATCGTCCTGCTGCAGTATTATTTGATTCTGGAGCATCGCATTCTTTTATTTCAAGATCATTTGCTGCTACTAGTGGTCTTCACTGTGTTCCTTTGGGGATTCCTTTGCTCATTCGCTCTCCGGGTTCGGAAATGAGAGCTGATCTGGAATGCCGTGGTGTTCCTATTGAAGTTAAAGGGGTAGGATTTTTGGCAAACCTTATTCTGCTCAGTTCAGCGAGTCTGGATGTGATTCTTGGCATGGATTGGTTGTCCCAACACTTGGGGCAAATCGATTGTGCCAGGAAGATTGTCTATCTCACCAGCCCTTCAAGCGAGTAGGTTGGATTTTCGCCGCAGCTGCAAGGACCACATTTGTGTGCATTAGAAGCGAAGCCCGCCTTGCAGATTCAGGATGTTCCCATAGTATCTGACTTTGTAGATGTCTTTCCCGAAGATTTTCCTGGGATGCCTCCGGTTCGAGACCTTGAGTTTGTCATTGAGTTGCTGCCCGGTACCGCTCCGATTTCAAAGGCGTCGTATCGGATGCCTCCCAATGAATTGGAGGAATTGAAGAAGCAATTAGGTGAGCTTCAAGCAAAGGGTTTCATCCGTCCTAGCTCATCTCCTTGGGGTTGTCCGGTGATCTTTGTGAAGAAGAAGGACAAGACTTTGCGCATGTGTGTTGATTACCGTCCTCTCAATGAGGTGACGGTGAAGAACAAATATCCTCTGCCCCGCATTGATGATCTGTTTGATCAGTTGACTGGAGCCCAGGTGTTCTCAAAGATTGA
This sequence comes from Ampelocalamus luodianensis, assembly GCA_036346255.1. Lineage (NCBI taxonomy): Eukaryota > Viridiplantae > Streptophyta > Magnoliopsida > Poales > Poaceae > Ampelocalamus > Ampelocalamus luodianensis. The sequence goes on from CM070633.1 coordinate 15,308,054, forward strand.
TTTGAGAATGGGGTATCATCAGGTCAGGATCAGATATGAGGATATTCCGAAGACGGCTTTCACTACTCGTTATAGTCTGTACGAGTACACCGTCATGTCCTTTGGCTTAACCAATGCTCCAGCTTTGTTCATGAACCTTATGAATTCAGTATTCATGGAGTATTTGGATAAATTTGTGGTGGTCTTCATTGATGATATTCTTATCTACTCCAAGAATGAAGAAGAGCATGCTGAGCATCTGAAGATTGTTTTGGGCAAGCTGCGTGAGCACCAGCTGTATGCAAAGTTCAGCAAATGCGAGTTCTGGTTGAAGGAAGTGGCATTCTTGGGCCATGTTCTTTCAGCTGGAGGCGTAGCTGTGGATCCCAGCAAGGTCAGCGATGTTCTATCTTGGGGTCACCAAGTCGATCATCGATGTACTGAGTTTTCTCGGTTTAGCGGGCTACTACCGCCGCTTTATCGAGAACTTCTCCAAGATCGCAAAACCAATGACTGAATTGCTCAAGAAGGACAAGAAGTTTGTGTGGTCTTTTGCTTGTGATGAGAGCTTTCAGGAGCTCAAGCAGCGATTGACTTCAGCCCAGTCCTTACTCTTCCTGATGTCCACAAGAGCTTCGATATCTATTGCGATGCCTCTCGTCAGGGACTTGGATGTGTTCTTATGCAGGAAGGCAAGGCAGTTGCCTATGCATCCAGGCAGTTGAGGCCTCATGAGCTCAACTATCCCACCCATGATTTAGAGCTTGCTGCAGTGGTTCATGCACTCAAGATTTGGTGGCATTATTTGGTGAAACATTGTGAGGTGTATTCGATCACAAGAGCTTGAAGTACTTGTTCACTCGGCAGATCTGAACCTCGCAGAGAGAGATGGCTAGAATTGATCAAAGATTATGACATGGGTATTCGATATCATCTGGCAAGGCCAATGTGGTTCTTGATGCACTTAGCGAAAGGTGTATTGCAATACTCTGATGATCCCAAAGCAGCAACCTGCATTTCTTGCAGAATTTCAGCGTCTCAACTTGGGTTTGGTTAAGCATGGTTCCCTTGCTGCCCTGGTTGTGTAACCAACCTTGGTGGATCAAATCAAGGCAGCACAGCAATCAGATGATGGTGTGGGTAAAATCAGGCAGAACATCCGGAATGGATCAGCCAAGTGTTTCACAGAAGATGAGCACGATGTTGTATGGTTTGGGCAGCGTCTCGTGGTCCCAAAGGTCCCAGAATTGCGGGATTTGATACTCCAGGAGGCCCATGATTCGCCTTTGTCCATCCATCCCGGGGCCACCAAAATGTACCAAGATCTGTGTCAGAGATTCTGGTGGACTCGCATGAAGCGCGAGATTGCCAGGTTCATTGCCAGATGCGACGTATGTTGTCGTGTCAAGGCCGAGCATCAGCGTCCAGCGGGTCTTCTTCAGCCCTTGCCTATACCAGAGTGGAAGTGGGATTCTGTAGGCATGGATTTCATCACTGGTCTGCCCCGTACTTCTTCGGGGAAAGATGCCTTATGGGTTATCATCGATCGATTGACGAAGGTGGCCCACTTCCTTCCTGTGCGATCGAAGATTGATGTGAATTAGCTAGCGGATCTTTACATATCCCGCATTGTGTGCCTGCATGGTGTACCACGAACAATTGTGTCAGATCGTGGTTCTTTGTTTACCTCTCGGTTTTGGCATAGTCTGCAGGAGGCCATGGGAACTCATCTTACCTTCAGCACGGCTTATCATCCCCAGACAGATGGTCAGACGGAGCGCGTCAACCAGGTGTTGAAGATATGCTCCGTGCTTGTGTTCTTTCCTATGGGAAGAATTGGGAGAAGTGCCTACCGCTTGCCGAGTTCTCCTACAACAACAGCTTCCAGGCTAGTCTCGGTATGGCACCATTTGAGGCTTTGTATGGGAGGCGATGCAGAACACCGTTGAACTGGTCAGAAACTGGGGAGAGACAGTTCTTTGGTCCAGATTCGATCAATGAGGCGGAAAGTCAAGTGCAGTTGATTCGTGAGCACTTGCGCGTAGCTCAGTCCAGGCAGAAGAGCTATGCAGATCGGCGTCGTCGTGAGCTGAGTTTTCAGCCCAATGACTTTGTGTATCTCAAAGTCTCACCTTTGAAGGGTCATCGGCGTTTCGGTGTCAAGGGCAAGTTGGCTCCTCGGTATGTTGGACCATATCGCGTCATCGATAAAGTGGGAGCTGTTGCTTACAAGTTAGAATTGACAGCTACACTCGAGGGAGTGCATGATGTCTTCCATGTGTCACAATTGAAGAAGTGCCTCCGTGTTCTAGTTGAGGAAACACCATTGGAAAATATCGATGTGCAGGAAGATCTGTCCTATCGTGAGCGCCCCGTTCGTATCCTCGAAGAGGCTGAGCGCAGAACGAGGAACCGTGTGATCAAGTTCCTTAAATTTCAGTGGTCGAACCACTCCGAGGATGAAGCCACTTGGGAGCGGGAAGATCGTCTCCGTGCAGACTACCCGTCCTTCTTTTACCAGTGATCAGAATCTCGGGGCGAGATTCCTGTAAGGGGGGAGATTTGTAACAGCCCTAAGTTAGGGTTTGTATTTCAAATGTAAATTATGAGGAGAAATAAAAACTTTTGTTGCCTCATGAAATCATTTGAAAGTCTCCTACATTTTTCCCTAGCATTTACCCCTTTCTTTAATCATGTTCTTGTGAATGATAGTAGTTATCAACAAAATTATCAAACTCAAACTTGTGATCATCCTCTAGGAATATTTTTCCTATCATCTTGATCATCCTATCTACCTCTCTGAAAAATTTCACAGTTTTTAGATTTTATTTGCTTTTTCAAAAGGGCAAGTCAAACCTTTCTAAAATCTGGTCAAACCCCTAGAACAGGAGCTTGTGAATTTTCTCCAGAACAATGCAGTGCATAAAAAGTTCTGGAAAATTTATGCAATGTTGTTCTCTGTCCAAAGTAGCTTTTGTGTTGGCCTTTATGTCTTCATACCTTTATTTGGAGTTCAATTCTTGTTAAATTATTTGTATGCTCAGATGGTAGGGTAATATCTCATTCCCTAGTTGATTGCTTCTTTACTGCTATCTTTTGCATCTAGTGTTGGGATGTATCTATTGAGCTCGAAGGAGTAGGATTTTTGTGCAAATCTTATTCTCCTTAATTCAGCGAGTTTGGATGTAATACTTGGTATGGATTGGTTGTCCCAACACTTGGTATAGATCGATTGTGCCAATAAATTGATCTCCCTCACAGGTCCCTCCGGCGTACAAGTTGGAATTTTGCCAAAGCTGCAAGAACCGCATCTCTTTGCATTTGAAGTGAAGCCAACTCCAGAGATTCATGAGGTACCAGTGGTGTGTGAATTTCCCGATGTCTTTCTTGAAGAATTACCTGGGATGCCGCCAACCCGAGACATTGAATTCGTCATCGAATTACTACCTAGTATCGCCCCGATTTCGAAGAGGCCATGCCGGATACCTCCAAATGAATTAGAAGAATTGAAGAAGCAACTTGGTGAGCTGCAAGAGAAGGGTTTCATTTGCCTTAGCTCCTCTCCGTGGGGTTGTCCGACAATCTTTGTGAAGAAGAAGGACAAGACCCTGCGAATATGCGTCGATTACCGTCTGCTTAATGAAGTGACGATGAAGACCAAGTACCCGTTGCCCCGGATTGACGACCTTTTCGATCAATTGACTGGAGCTTAGGTATTCTCCAAGATCAATTTAAGATTGGGTTATCACTAAGTAAAAATTAGATCTGAAGATATTCCGAAGACGAATTTCTCTACTCGCTACGGATTGTGCGAGTATACCGTCATGTCTTTTGGCTTGACAAATGCTCTTGTCTTGTTCATGAGCCTTATGAATACAGTATTCATAGAGTATTTAGACAAGTTTGTGGTGGTTTTCATAAATGACATCCTCATCTACTCGAAGAATGATGACGAGCATGCCCAACATCTGAAGTTAGTGTTGGAAAAGCTGCGTGAGCACTGGCTATACGCGAAATTTAGCAAGTGTGCATTTTGGTTGGAAGAAGTGGCATTTTTGGCCCATGTTCTTTCAGCAGGAGGTGTAGCCGTGGATCATAGCAAGGTTAGCAATATGCTCTCTTGGGGGCAGCCCAAGTCGGTAACTGACGTGAGGAGTTTTCTCAGTTTAGCGGGTTACTATCGTCACTTTATCGATAATTTCTTCAAGATCACGAAGCCGATGACGGAGTTGCTCAAGAAAGACAAGAAATATGTGTGGTCTTCTGATTGCGAGAAGTGTTTTCAAACTCAAGAAAAAGTTGACCACAACCCCAGTCCTTATTCTTCTCGATGTTCACTGAAGTTTTGATATCTATTGCGATGCTTCTCGTCAAGGACTTGGTTGTGTTCTTATGAAAGAAAGTAAGTTTGTGGCCTATGCATCAAGATAATAGAGACCTCATGAGCTTAATTATCAAACTCATGACATGAAACTAGCTGCTGTGGTTCATGCACTTAAAATTTGGCGACATTACCTCATCGGTAATCGTTACGAGGTATATTCGGATCACAAGAGTTGAAATATCTATTCACCCAACTTGATCTGAATGTTAGGCAAAAAAGGTGGTTGGAGTTGATCAAAGATTATGACATGGGTCTCCAGTATCATCCAAGCAAGGCTAATGCCCTCAGCTGAAAGGTTTATTGCAATACCTTGATGCTCAAGGAGTAGCAGCCTGCCCTTCATGAAGAATTTCAGCAGCTCAACTTGGGAGTGGTTGAGCATGGGTTTCTCACTGCCTTGGAGGTGCAACCAACCTTATGAGATCAGATCAAGACTGCTCAACAATCGAACGAAGGGGTGAGCCGAATCAAGAAAATATCAAGAACAGGACAACCAAGTGCTTTTCGGAAGATGACCATGGTATTTTATGGTTCGGACAGCGCCTTATTGTTCCGAAGGACATGGAATAGCGGAATTTAATCCTCTGCAAAGTTCATGATTCTTTTTTGTCTATTCATCATGGGGCCACAACGATGTATCAAGATCTCCGACAGAGATTTTGGTGGATCCGAATGAAGCGAGAGATCGCAAGGTTCGTTGCCGAGTGTGACATATGTCATCATGTGAAGGCCGAACATCAGTGACTAGTGGATATGCTATGACCCTGGCCAATACCTGAATGGAAGTGGGACTCGATTGGGATAGATTTTATCATTGGTCTACCCCGTACTTCCAAGGGGAATGATGCTATCTGGGTTGTCATTGATCGGTTGACGAAAGTAGCTCATTTTCTAGTAGTGCGAAGTGATCTTCGTGTAGGTCTTTTGGCGGACCTCTACATTTCCCGCATTGTGAGTTTGCATGGGGTACCCAAGACGATTGTTTTAGATCGCGGTACACTCTTCACATCCCGGTTTTGGAAAAGTTCGCAAGAAGCTATGGGAACTCACCTTTCCTTTAGCACCGCATAGCATCCCCAAAACCGGAGGCCAAACTAAAAGAGTTAACCAAGTATTGGAAGACTTGCTCCGTGTTTGTGTTCTCTCCTATGGGAAGCATTGGGAGAAGTACTTGTCGTTTGCCGAGTTCTCTTACAACAACAGCTTTCAAGCTAGTCTCGGCATGACACCATTTCAAGCCTTATATGGGAGAAGATGTAGAACCCTGTTGAATTGGTCTAAGACCAGCAAAAGATCACTCTTTGGCCCGGACTCGATCAAAGAGGCCGAAAGTCAAGTTCGGTTGATTCAAGTCCGATTGCGCACAGCTCAATCTCGATGAAAGAGCTATGCAGATTGATGTCGTCGTGATTTGAGTTTTGAACCAAATGACTTTATTTATCTCAAAGTCACTGCATTGAAGGGCAATAAATGATTCGGTGTCAAAGGTAAATTAGATCCTCGATATGTCGAACCTTTCCGAATCATTGAGAAGAAGGGAGCTGTAGCCTACAAGTTGGACTTGCCCGCCGCACTTTCGGGGGTGCATGATGTATTTCATGTGTCCCAGTTGAAGAAATTCCTTCATATTCCAACTGAGAAAGCTGCATTGAAAGGTCTCGATGTACAAGAAGATCTGACCTACCGTGAGCATCCTATTCGCATCCTTGAAGAAGCTGAACGAAAAACAAGGAATCGTGCCATAAAATTCCTTTCCGAGTGAACGGAATCTCGGACAAGATTCATGTAAGGGGGGATTTGTAACAACCCAAACTTAGGTTTGTATTTCAAATGTATAAAAGTATGAAGTTTTAAAAACTTTGATGTATCTTAGGAGCACGTATGTGATTTTCTAAAGCTTATGCACAATTTTGAACTTTTGTGGTTTGTATTGAAATTTAAAACTTTTAACTTAAATTCAACTTCTATTTGATTCCAGACAAATATTTGTATAAAAGTTTCTAGAAATAATTTATTCAAATACTAGAATAGTTATCATGAATTAATATATTTTGTTCACAAATTTTTAGAAGTTAGTTTGACCTTACCAAAATTCAAATCAAATCACAAATGCATAATTGAAAAAGGATTTAATTTTGACATTTGGTGTATGAACAGTGATTGAAATAAATTTTCCTAAGTTCTAATTGAACCTTAGAACACCCACAAAAAAATTTAGAATTTTTAGAATTTTATTGCTATTTTAATCGGCTAAGTCAAAGTAGTAGTTTTTCGGTCAAAAGTAGAAACCTAATTCAAACCCAAACCCTAAACCGACCGAACCATTTCGACTTGACTTGGCTCAACCGTGCCATCGCACCGGACCTAAGTCTGACTCGAGCCAGTCCTCCATATCGCTTTCTTGCAGACATTGACGGGTGGACCCCACATGTTGGGTCTCTTGTCTTCCTCGCGTCGCCTTAGCCGAGCAGCACTAGCGCTCATGCATGCGTGCCACACAGCTCCTTCTCGCCACCTCAAGCTTCCCTGACCGCCTTGAAGCGTCGCCGAGACTTCATGAAGCTCCTAAGCCCATTCACTCTCTCTCTCTCTGTAATACTCCAAATGTATTCGAAAGAGAAGAAATAAATTACAGAGAAAGATCAATTAAAAAAATATTTTAACAGGAGATTAGAGGGTGATTTATGCATAATTTGGACAATCTGGGCTGTGGGCTTCCGGTCCACAGCATTTAGGCCCAAGGGGAAGGGGTAGTGGGCCACATAAGAAGGAGAGGGGGCAACCCTAGGGTTTCTACAGTAGCCGTGCTACAGTGCCACCGCCGTGCTACAGTACCCTGCCACCCCTTGCTTTCGCTGCCAACCAAGAAGGAGAAGGGAGAAAGCTCCTCGGGTGCTGCCGGCCAAGGAAGAGAAAGGAAGAAGAAGGAAGGGGAAGAAGGGAGGAAGGAAAGGGAGAGATCGTGGCCTAGGGTTGGTGTTCATCGCGTTCAGCGGCGGTTCTTCAAGGGTAAGATGCGATCCCCTTCCGATTAGTAGATTATTTGATCTTTAGCAATGTCGGTATTTAGGTCTGACTTGAGCAGATCAGGTTGGGCGATGTTTTTGAGTTATTTAACGGCATAATTTGATCTGTCCATCTCCTAGAGAATTGTAGGAGACGTCGATACCTTTCTGTAGAGTACAAGATCGCATTGTTTGGACGAACGGATCAAAAGTTATGATTTTCGTAGCGCTGCTGTTCCGCAAATCTGCTGTGGTTCTGTCAGATTTTAGTAATTGGACTTAACCTGTTAGCTATAAGAGTTTCTGGGAGGTATCACTATAATGAAAAATGTAGATAATTATCATAGCTTTTAGGGAAGCTAAAGAACACGAAATTTGGATCAGTATTCTGAAAGTTATGATGGTTTGAAGTTGCTGTCCAGAAACTCTGACGTGAAATAGTTGCTCTATTAATCTGTTTGGTAGGGGTATTAGATGGCCGAATCTGGAAGGCTCACCAAATAGGTTTAGGTGGGGAATTTGATAAGCTTTTCAGAAAGACTACGAACACCTTATTTGGACTCCCGTACAAAAATATATGAATTTTAGAACGTGATTGTCCACAAAGGGGACAGAACAACATTTAGAAATTGGAGTTGGGATCGCGTTAAAAGAATTATTGCTAGTTCGGGTTTGCTTTTATTAGTTTTCTTGGTCCATTACTGTTATCTTAGTATGCTTTTAATTGAATTTAGGTGGGGGAACTGGTCCCGGGGCAGCACCATCTTCTCATCCTTCGTTCTCACGCGGTTAAGGCAAGTGCATTGCTTGTTACTTGGTTGTGATTGATTGGCCATGTTTGTGTGTTTTCAATACATGACAGCGTAGCAAGTACTCTGGTTGATAGAATAGTTATGAATGGTTGATAGAGAGTGCTAATATTTTGATACGAATTAGCTATGCATGGTTGATGTGTGATTAAGGATGGTGAATGCTGGGGATATGATTAATTATTATTCATGAGTGATTGTTCATATTTGCTAGTATTATGAATATGTGTGCTATTCATGGATGCTAGAATGCTATGAATGTCAACGATGATGAACGCTAGAAGTATGAATAAGTTTATTCATGTATGATGTTGTGAATACAAATATATAATGGTTTAAAGTTTTGTTCATATGCATCATGCTATCATATTGGAGGCTTGGTCACGTGGTGACTATGCATATACGAGGTCCCCGTCATGTGGATGACGGGCTTGAGGTCCCCACATTCGTGGAATGTGGGCATTGAAAAGAGGTCTCCATCATGAAAACGATGGGCTTATGGTCCCCACACTTGTGGAGTGTGGGCTTGAGGTCCCCTTTACTTGCGGAGTATTGGGCAATTGGTCCCTGCGCTTGCGAGCACAGGCATGGGTATGCAGCGACGGTTGCATACTTTGCATTACCGGTAAAATGCAAAAGATAAAGAGACAAAGAGAAAGTGCACTTGAGCATCTTGCATAGCATGAGCATATGACATGTTTATAATAGAGATTGTAGATGGATGATGATGATTACAGTTGATTATGTTATTATTGCCATTTATTGTACTTGTTGAGTCTTTGGACTCACTCTTGTCGTTGTTGTGTTTTTAGGTACCCTATACAAGAACGACATGCATGGGAGGAGTAAGACTTAGAGTGGTTGCACAATGGCACAAACTACTCATATTTGAATAGATAGAATGATAATTTAGTAGATGAGAAACTTGCTTTAAGAATTACATATGATACTCCCTCTGCTTGGAATAATTTGTAATAGAGTTGATTAGAGAATCATGGATGTCCTTTTGTTTATGCTTATAGTTGTTTAGCATGCTATGGATGATATAGTGATGATTAGCATAGTTTTGGTGGTCTCTTGATTATCTTTGGATGTTGGATTATTTAACTATGTTACAATTAAAGGTCGAGACCTCCAATTAGTAACTAAACAAAGAAGGTTACATCGGATTTTAGAGAATTGTATCAATGTTAAAATAGCTTTAGTGTTAGTTTAGTAGCATTCCAAGCCGTTATCGGTGAGGTGTTCTGATTGGTATCGAGCAGGTGAGGTCCGTGGTGAATGGATTAACAACCTAGGTAACCTAATTTGCTAAAATGTTGTAATGGTTAATGAACTTAAATACTTGACACCTTTGGTGCGATAGGATGGGAATGGGTCAAGCATTGCATTTACGTTTCGTTATGTCGCATTGACCTTTGCTGTTATGAGTTGGTTACAAATGCTTATGACTTGATTATTTTGATAGCTTTATAACTATAGTTGTTGTTGAGAGGTTGAGGTTGTGGTTGTGGCCCTAGGCTTTACCAGGTTACACCACCGTTCACAGTAAGAGGTTAGCGAAGTGATTACCTCGAGTACCATAGTTACTGAGTTACGTGGGTGAATACCTTTAGAAAAGTTGTTCCAAGTTGTTCTCTTCTTGAGCTTGATTTAGACCAATGCAGGTATAGATGCGGATGGTGAAATTTGTTGGGATTTCACTTGGTCTCTATTTGTGTCTTGGGAGTTCTGCCCTTCTTATTGGAACATCTGATTCATTTATTCGCTTGGTATTCGGGGTGCTGAAAGTTTTCTGTTGCAAGTTCTTTATCATGTGAAATCTTAGATTTTGTGTATTTCTTTTGGATTATTTCGAGTTTTGAAGTTAATGCCAGAAGGGAGTTAAAGTCCTTTTGTGAGGTCTTGATATGTTCAAGCGAGAGGTGTTAAACATAGAAGTTCATTGATAAGGTTTGAGTTATCAAGACAAATCTGCAGCGTCATGCCTGATTGGTCTTAACCCATATCTTTGGAATTGGAGTTGATTAATGTGATGTTGTCAAAGAGCAATTACTTGATGGGTAGTGACGAATAGTACGTCCATGCCTAATTGGGGTCAAAAGAGGTATTAAGATGTGTGAAGCATTGATGAAACTGGTTTGATCACCAGGGGCGATAAATTTGGTAAGACTCTCCGGTAGATTGGATTTGTTGGACTCAACGGATTAATTAAATCCTTTGGGATGGATAAGTCCGAAAGGTGTTAGATTAGTGTCATAATGAATATTCATCTTGGAAGTTATCTTTTATGGATAAGTACTGATCATATGTAATTGCTAGGTGCAATAATAATGTATCGAAGTAGGGTGTTGAGCATCACTAAGAGATGAACTGATGGGATGTAGTCGACAATCTTTGCTTACCTGATGGTGGAGTGGTAGGATAATAGTGTGTCTTCGATGAGAAGGTCGATCATTAAAAATGTTTAGGTTGTTAAACCGGTGGGATTACTTGATCGTGGATAACTCTAATTGTGTAGTAAGGGAGAGATAAGGATGTATTTGACTGTTGTCCTAGTGGATAATAATCCGAAAAATTGCTTTTAATTGGTTGCTTGATGGTTTCATATTTGCTGGTAGGAATGCAGATAGAGAAAGGATAATAAATACTCCTACGACTGTATAATTCGTTACATGTCTACGATAACCGCTATATTGGAAGTTATGTACAAAACGAGTGTGAGCATTGCTAATAGGAGAAGAGTTGAAAAAAATATATAGATATATGATTTATTCATGTATGTCCCATAAGGAATGTGACTTGTCGCTGCATGCCCTTGTTAAAAGAGTTGACGATAAAGATTCTTATTAATAGTTATTATTCTTGACGTTAATAAGATTGTCTATAAGGGGATTGTGACTTGTGGGAGTGATGTGGATTCTTTTAGAAAGAAAGTAATATGTCCGCCTTCCATAATATCGGTTAAATGGGAAGTTTGGATTCTTGCATTTGTGAGTCTTTGGTAGTTCATGCTTAATGTGGTAGCTGAAATCGTTAAGAGAGGCGATGCGTGAGAATGTTCTAATGGGTCTTAAGTGATGAAAGGGAATTGTTTCTCTGTTAACAAGGAAAAAAAAGTGTACCATAAGTTTTTTGAGGTTGGAGTTCAGGATTGTAACCTGCAACTTTTCTTTCGTTGCCGCTTAAGCGTTTCTTGTGTTTCAAAAGCAGTGTTTTATTGTGATTTATTGATGTCTGAAACTCCCCTCTTGTGAACTTGTGCCCTCAATTACAGTCTTGTCTTTTGTGTTTCAAGATCAATGCTATTTGATTATTTCTCTTGGTCTCATGCTCACTGTGAGGAGTAGTGTTTCCTCGTGTGTTAAAACTTGTATTTGTTTGCTCTTTAATATTAAGAAAAGATTAACCGACTTGGGTTGCAAGGTCTTATAGGATGTAATGTGGCGATTGGTTGGTGGTGGCCAAGTAAATGATCTTAGTGAGAATTATAGGGGCCAAGCTATTGGAAGATCAGTAGAAAGTGATTTGGTTTTGTCCTAAAACTCTTGGAAGGAATTGAATTTAAATAGAATGATTGTCGTTGAAATAAAACATATTAGTGTTACAACTAGTGGAACCCATAGCGAATTATAATCCAAGAACCTTCAATCATGTTGGAATGTTGGGATTATTGAAAGTCTGGAAGCTTGATCAATGTGTTAGAGTATCGCGATTGGGTAATTTTGCAAGGTTGGGTATGTGATCTATGTCGGTGTAGTTTAATGAGATGTAGGATTAGCGAAGTAATTTAATCATAATGTCAATTGATGGAATAGTAGGTAAGGTTGAGATGTCGGCAGGTATGCCCTGGTTTTAGTGAATAACCTTCTGGGAGATAGAATTCTTCTAAAAGATAATTTGGTCGAGAAAAATATTTTACATGTGAATGATAATGTTTGAGTATGTTTAGAGTGTGGGAATTCTAGTGAGTGAATCTGAAGTTTTCTCGATGTTTTATACAAAAATTTGGTTGTAGGAGTCTTGGTGGTTGAATTTGGGCTTTGCATTTTTATGCTAGAATCTTGGTTGCCAATGGTTATGTGTAAAAACAGTAGAATAAGAGTGGATTCCGAGTAGTGTGATCATCTTTGATAGTATCCTTTCGGTGTAGTAAATGAGAGTGTGTGATATGAATTTGAAATTGGTTATCCTTAATGGATTGAGGGATGTGATGGTGGGTGAATTCTATATTGAGTTGCGTTGGGAATTATTCTGTCAAAGTAATTCATTCGGTAGAGAAGTTGGCTAGAGTGTGATATCATGGGTTGGAAGAGTTTCCCTGCATAAGAGTGGATTTTGTGCTCGGTTGAACATAGCTTTGAGGTCGCCAATTTAAGGTAATTGAGTTAATGTATTATGCGATGATTTGGGATCCTATGGTTTAAGAGAAAGTTAAATTCCTAAAATAAAGATTGTGGAAAAGGATGTTGTGAGGACCCCAGGTTATTGGAAATGTACTTAATTAAATTCATACTGAAGCACAATTATTAATGAAGGAACAATACTGTCCCTTTATTAAAGATCATACTAAAGGTATAAATTTAACAAGTGACAATTCCAATAAACAGGATTCCCGGATATATATATCTCACAATGGTTCCCAGGATCAACGACCATTGCATATATATCCTTCATCAACATTGCATCAAATACATACAAGTCATACATTGACATAATTAAGCATAAGTTTACAACTTGCGGTTTTAGTACTACATTATGGAGTGACTTGGTCACTACAACCAGTTCAACAGCGGAAGCAAAATAAAAGATCGAAGTCCACCAATGGCCTCATCCACCCGTAGGCAATTGCGTGGAGGAAAGAAGTAGCTTTACTCGTTAGCGTCACCCTAATCGGCGCTAACGGGTACTTCATAAAGGTAACCATCCTCACCTGCAACAATAGGTGATAGCACCTTGAGTACGGAAGGTACTCAGCAAGTCTTACATAAACTAATAAAAGAAAGTGTTTATTAGAACCTATTCAAAGGACTAGAATTTATACGTGCATAAGGCTACAACAGGAAGATAAAATGGTTAAGTTTTGCATAAAGGAGGACATCTTAACCTACAAAGACTAAATTTTGATAAAGAAGTTTAATAAATCAAAGTTGGACTAGAAGAGTAAGTAAATGACATAATGTAAACAGTACAGTGCATGAATCCCTCATGCAAAGCCAAAAACAGAAACCAGATTTGTAAATCAAAACTTCTATACAGGTGACATCAACTCAAGTTATCGTCCATGACCGTGGACACGGCTATTCGAACAGTTTATACCCTGTAGGGGTGTACATCTTTACCCACATGACTTAGCTAGCCCGTTGCCTTCGGATGCCTCCGAATGATGACATACTTCCTTTGGTATGCCGACCGGGGAAACTAAGATTTGGTATTTTTCAACAAGCTAATACTATTGAGTTGGACCCCCATGTGTAAACTGATCTCGCTTAAACAACGACTGATAGCATCTGCTTAACCGGGGCACACATGTTGCGTCAGTAATGCCGATCCAAACAATTAAATGCGAACTAAGCTCACTACCCATATTAGGATGCAATCGGCATCTTTAAGGTACGTATATGCTACGGAGCACATATACGCCCTCACCCTTCTAAGAACATCTGATACTGACATACAAGCTCACATGGCATACAACACAGTCATAAGACCTAAGCATTTATGCCATACAAGGTCAATACACATATTCTTACTTTCCTGTTTCCAACCCAATAGTCTTAACATTTTACTTAACCAAACAGCGCCCATACACTGTATGTGGAAGTACGTGGGGGACTTGAATTGAATAGTCAGAGTTCGGTCCTTAATTAACCCGGACAAGTCCACCACAATTCCCAATCTCGTGCACAAAAGCACCATCACTAGCTTCCTCTTGTCCAGATCAATTTAAATTTAAAATGCAAGTCTGATTCAAAGAAACTGGACAAAGAGTTCAAAATAACAGAAGTTCATTGGTGATTCCCCTGTTTGACAAGATATTCTTGTCAAACTCTAAAATCTCTAGACTGCATGTCTAAGCCAAAACTGAAAATATATGTTATAGTATACAGTACTGAGCTAGGGTTAAGTGTATGATTATAATTTAAGGTAATCCATCATGTTAGGTTATAGCTAGCTACTATAGATCACATTTTTGTATTTTCAGAAAAATAGCATGCACAGATATCACTGGATTTGTAAAAGCTATTGTACAAAATTTGGGATCAATATGGTGCAGAGAGGAAGCTTGCCTTGATAGTAGTATACTTCTGTTGCAGGCTCAGGATGCTCAGAAATAGGTTCAATTACTTCAGCAAAACCAGATTCTAAAAGAAGCAATAAAGTCCAATAAATGCCAAAATCGACAATAAGTACAAAATGGAAGAAATATGCATGATCAATCTGGAAATGCATGATTATCAATATGCTTAATTTATATCTACCCTAATAGTAAGAATAACCCATTTTATCAGATACAACTTTTAAATAACAGAAACTATAGTCTAGAACCAAGTTCCAGTTTTCCAGAATTTGAAAAGAATAGAAACAGGACAGAAGCAGATTTGGGAAAAAGGGAACTGGATCAAGCAAAGGTTCTAAAATGAAGCTCAACCTGATCTATTAGGGTAGTTAATACCCCAAACTAATCTTAACCTAACCCTAATTGGTTAGATTACAAAAGCTAAAGAAAAACCTATATTGTCTGTTAAGCCGACAATAAAGAACAGAGGCAGATCTCTACTAACAAGCTAAATAGAGGATGACAAGAATTAAAAGAACAACTTGTTATGTTGCTAGGGTTTGGTTGAAACCTAACTAGGATGATAAGTTGACAGGAGAAACCCTAGATCTTGAAAAAGATATGAAAGACCGAAAAGTTATAATAACAACTTTTCAGTTTGAAGCAAGTTGAAGCCACTGATATTTAAAAGAATGATTCATATGATCTCCTAAGGTCCTTAAGATGCCCCAGATGTCAAAAACTAGGGTTTTAGCTTACCAGTATAAGAAAGACACCAAAAGTTGAGAAAGTCGATTTTGCTCAACAGAGAGATAACCTTCGGTTTTGACCTACAAAAGATATCAAAACCTTAGTGCAAGGTGAAACCAGTGCTTAAGATGGATAAGCAATGGACAAGAGCAAGAAACTCCACTGGACAACAATGGAGGATGAAGAACTCCTTCGGTCAACACTGGTAACAGCAAAAGCTAGGGTTTATATATATATAGGTTGAGCTACAGGGCAAGATGGAAAGGTCTAGAGTTGATGAGGTGTCCACTTAGACTAAATATCAAAAATTAGTTGCATAAGCTTTGGATAATCCTCTCCTCAGTTTACAGAGAGGGCTGCGCGCAGAGATAAGGAAGAAGGGAGGCAACATATGACATGTGGGTCCCTTTGTCATCCTCAGTCGCGCGCGCCTCCTAAAGCTCAAAAGAACATCAGCCGTCCGATTAGAAATGGGCGGCTGTGATAAATAGAGAGGTAAAAAGGTTTTAATCGACATCTTTAAATATGGGCCGTGCGATCTAGATCGGTCGATTTAGATTTAAACAGAGCTCAAAGGAAATGCGGGGTCTACTTTCAAATCTGGACGTTGGATTGGAATCCAATGGTCAAATAAAGGAATACACGTCACTCAATTAGATGAGATGACGTGGCACCGTTAGATTAGATTTCTACGGTCAAGATGGGAAAATGAACCGGATGGTCCGATTGCATACACAAATATGGACCCTACGATTAAAATCCAATGGCCCACTAAATTTGGGCCTTAATTGCGCTCGGTCAAAAGGAGCGCCGTGGGATTTAAATCCAAAGGCCCAGATAGCTGCGCGTCTTTTATTTCAAAATGAAATGTGCGGCGCGGTTAGATCAAGAATGGACGGCGGAGATCGAGAGGGACTCTGGAGTCGTCCGAATGCATGCATCACTTTAGACCATACGATGAAAATCTAACAGCCCAGAGAAGCGCAGGCCTTAATAGCACGCGGTAAAGAGGGATGCCGTGAGATTTGAATCTGACGGCCCAAAGAAAAGCGCGCCTTTAGGTTTAAAAAGAAATGGGCGGCGCTGTTGGATCGAGAATGGACGGTGGAGATCGTGAGGGGATCCGGAGTCATCCGAATGCATACATCTCCCTTGACCGTTCGATCAAGATCCAAGGGTGGAGGTTGTGGCGCATACGTGGATAACCCACATGACGTCGCAGCCTTGCCCGTTCGATGGAAGATCAACGGCTCACAGTACGCGATGGATCTTAGGCTCGCGCCCGAGCGTGACTGAGCCGGACCAAGTTGATCGGGTTGGACTCAACCGCATGGGTTCGAGTCGCTACAGTGCTAGAGTTAGGGTTCAGACCAGATTAGTTGACTAAGCCCTATTCAAATGCTTAAAGGTTTGACCAGGCTTTTAAAAATAGCAAATAAATTTGTAAAATCATGAAATTTTTACTGGAGGCTACTGGGATGATATATTTCCCAGATAAATTTTAAAAATGACATTATCACTTTGTAAAATACATAAATAATTATCTTAACCCGAAAAGGTTGTTTTAAGGTCAAATATTTTCCTTCAAAACAAAATAATTTCTAAAAATTCAACAAAAATATTTTTAGCCAAGATAATTTATCTAGGCTTTAATGAAAACACTTCCCAGTCATAATACAAGTTTTATCTTGTATTTCCTTTAAGACTTTAAATGGGTTTTTGGATTTTGGCTAAAAAGGAAGGTTTTAATTGGTAACAGCAATCCAAACTGTTAATTATGAACAGTAATGCTATGAACAGTGTCCCATTACTGTTCATAAAGCAGATTATTACTGTTTATAAAATTAGGGCTGTTACAGATGTGAACTTGGATGGTGAGATATTCTTAGTTCTTATTTGAACCATGTGTTTATGCCGGATGTTAGTTACTACTTGAGTTGGTTCCTGTTGGTATATGTGGTCCCATCCAGTTGAGAAAAAAGGTTAAATTTGGTTATTCGAGTGATTTCGCTTTTGGCTATGTGGCATTTATCTCTAAACTGTCTACTTGAAAAGTGGAAAAGTTTTCATGTTAAATCCATTGATTTTGGATTAGGCTCTTCTAAGGGAAGATGGTTTTGAGTTGGATGCATTATGACTCCTTTGTTTTCAGTTTAGTTCTTCGGATAAGTGAGTTGGTATGCGAGTTCTTTGTGCGTCCCTTGTTAAAGGAGATGTTGCTTGCATAGGTAAAGTGATCGACTGAGAGTCAGAACAAGAGTTCCGTGTGTTTGGTACCAACGGTGTACTTCGGTACCAAAAGGAAGTTTAACCAAAGGTGAGTTGGATAGGTTCTTTAGTCACATGAATTTATAGATTGGCTTATCGCTAGGACTGTCTCGAGTACTTGTGCGGAATTTTGTGGTAAATTCTAGTTGTGATTGTTCTTTGGCGTTTAAGCATGGTAACAATTCGGGGTCGAATTATGTTTGAGGGGGGTAGAATGTAATACTCCAAATGTATTCGAAAGAGAAGAAATAAATTACAGAGAAAGATCAATTAAAAAATGTTTTAACAGGAGATTAGAGGGTGATTTATGCATAATTTGGACAACCTGGGCTGTGGGCTTCCGGTCCACAGCATTTAGGCCCAAGGGGAAGGGGTAGTGGGCCACATAAGAAGGAGAGGGGGCAACCCTAGGGTTTCTATAGTAGCCGTGCTACAGTGCCGCCGCTGTGCTACAGTACCATGGCATGCTACATTACCCTCCCACCCCTTGCTTTCGCTGCCAACCAAGAAGGAGAAGGGAGAAAGCTCCTCGGGTGCTGCCGGCCAAGGAAGAGAAAGGAAGAAGAAGGAAGGGGAAGAAGGGCGGAAGGAAAGGGAGAGATCGTGGCCTAGGGTTGGTGTTCATCGCGTTCAGCGGCGGTTCTTCAAGGGTAAGATGCGATCCCCTTCCGATTAGTAGATTATTTGATCTTTAGCAATGTCGGTATTTAGGTCTGACTTGAGCAGATCAGGTTGGGAGATATTTTTGAGGTATTTAACGGCATAATTTGATCTGTCCATCACCTAGAGAATTGTAGGCGACGTCGATACCTTTCTGTAGAGTACAAGATCACATTATTTGGACGAACAGATCAAAAGTTATGATTTTCGTAGCGCTGCTGTTCCGCAAATCTGCTGTGGTTCTGTCAGATTTTAGTAATTGGACTTAAACTGTTAGCTAGAAGAGTTTCTGGGAGGTCTCACTATAACGAAAAATGTAGATAATTGTCATAGCTTTCAGGGAAGCTAAAGAACGCGAAATTTGGATCAGTATTCTGAAAGTTATGATGGTTTGAAGTTGCTGTCCAGAAACTCTGATGTGAAATAGTTGCTCTGTTAATCTGTTTGGTAGGGGTATTAGATGGCCGAATCTGGAAGGCTCACCAAATAGGTTTAGGTGGGGAATTTGATAAGCTTTTCAGAAAGACTAAGAACACCTTATTTGGACTCCCGTGCAAAAAGATATGAATTTTAGAACGTGACTGTCCACAAAGGGGACATAACAGCATTTAGAAATTGGAGTTGGGATCGCGTTAAAAGAATTATTGCTAGTTCGGGTTTGCTTTTATTAGTTTTCTTGGTCCATTACTGTTATCTTAGTATGCTTTTAATTGAATTTAGGTGGGGGAACTGGTCCCGGGGCAGCACCATCTTCTCATCCTCCGTTCTCACGCGGTTAAGGCAAGTGCATTGCTTGTTACTTGGTTGTGATTGATTGGTCATGTTTGTGTGTTTTCAATACATGACAACAGTAGCAAATACTACGGTTGATAGAATAGTTATGAATGGTTCATAGAGAGTGCTAATATTTTGATACGTATTAGCTATGCATGGTTGGTGTGTGATTAAGGATGGTGAATGCTGGGGATATGATTAATTATTATTCATGAGTGATTGTTCATGTTTGCTAGTATTATGAATATGTGTGCTATTCATGGATGCTAGAATGCTATGAATATCAACGATGATGAACGCTAGAAGTATGAATAAGTTTATTCATGTATGATGTTGTGAATACAAATTTATGATGGTTTAAAGTTTTGTTCATGTGCATCATGCTATCATATTGGAGGCTTGGTCACATGGTGACTATGCATATACGAGGTCCCCGTCATGTGGATGACGGGCTTGAGGTCCCCCACATTCGTGGAATGTGGGCATTGAAAAGAGGTCCCCATCATGAAAACGATGGGCTTATGGTCCCCACACTTGTGGAGTGTGGGCTTGAGGTCTCCTTTACTTGCGGAGTATTGGGCAATTGGTCCCTACGCTTGCGAGCACAGGCATGGGTATACAGCGACGGTTGCATACTTTGCATTACCGGTAAAATGCAAAAGATAAAGAGACAAAGAGAAAGTGCACTTGAGCATCTTGCATAGCATGAGCATATGACATGTTTATAATAGAGATTGTAGATGGATGATGATGATTACAGTTGATTATGTTATTATTGCCATTTATTGTATTTGTTGAGTCTTTGGACTCACTCTTGCTATTGTTGTGTTTTTAGGTACCCCTATACAAGAACGGCATGCATGGGAGGGAGTAAGACTTAGAGTGGTTGCACAATGACACAAACTACTCATATTTGAATAGATAGAATGATAATTTAGTAGATGAGAAACTTGCTTTAAGAATTACATATGATACTCCCTCTGCTTGGAATAATTTGTAATAGAGTTGATTAGAGAATCATGGATGTCCTTTTGTTTATGCTTATAGTTGTTTAGCATGCTATGGATGATATAGTGATGATTAGCATAGTTTTGGTGGTGTCTTGATTATGCTGGATGTTGGATTATTTAACTATGTTACAATTAAAGGTCGAGACCTCCAATTAGTAACTAAACAAAGAAGGTTCTGTCGCATTTTAGAGAATTGTATCAATGTTAAAATAGCTTTAGTGTTAGTTTAGTAGCATTCCAAGCCGTTGTCAGGCTGGGGTGTTACAGTCTCGTCGCTTCTCGCCTTCTCAACTCACTTCTCAGTTTTGGCCGAGGAAGAAACCAAGGAGCTTGAGCTTGACTCGGTGCCGCTCAAGCACCCGTGACCTTGTCACCATACTCCACTCACCATGCCGCATCTGTTTTGGCCAATCCGGGTCCTTGTTGACCACGGAGTTCTTGGGAACGCCATCATCGTTTTCAACTCTAGCAGCACTAACCCCGTTGCTCGTGGACGTCTCGGTGAGTTATTCTCTTCACCGTCTTGTCCATTAATACCGCAACATCTCACTGATTCTTCCAGTGAAGTTAATCGGCCTTTGGTGTATCAGCGAGGTCATGCTAACCCTTCTTCCTCAACCTCGGTCAAACGCTGCCGCCTTGATTCGGGCTTCCACGGACCTCCAATAGTAACTTTATCGTGGGCGCCGCACTCTTGAAGACGTAGTGATCCCGATGTGCACCTCCTCATGCCTCCTCGACCACCGCAATGCTTTCTCCGTGTGAGCTGTACCTTCGTCTCCACCTCTAACTGTCGGGAGCTCACCGCCGGCAACCTCAGGTCCCCACATTATCACCATCGCATTCACGAGGCTGGTACACACCTGGTGGTCTCATCCCTGAGCCCAGAGCGTCTTTCTTTTCACCAGATCCCCTTCTTCGCCATGCGCGCTCATGTACTGGATCTCCGACGAGCCGCCGACGGTGTTAGGGTAAATCCTGTCATTAGATTTTAATCCTTTCCGTTAAATGTCTGTATGACGTGTAGGCCCCACTTGTTAAAAGTGATTATAAATCTAATTGAAACCATTTAAATCCTCTGAGCCTTTGACATGTGGGCCCTTACGGCTGATTAAGTGGAGATGCAAACTTGTGAAATATGATTTCTCTTGAAAGAGATGTATTTCTTACATACTTGGAGTAATTCACGCTTTGGTAAACCGAAGACGTATTCTTTGGAATACGCCTTTGACGTCACCTCGGCCGAGAATGGTCAAAGTTGACCTGGTCAAGACTTGACCTTGGGTCCCACTAGTAGTGACTGTGGGCTAGGCGGCTGCGCGTGTAAAAAGTATTAAATGCTTTTCGAATTCCGAATTGAATTACTTTCGAACTAAACATTCAAATAACTTAGAAAATTCATAACTAATTCAAATTAGCTCCAAATGGGATGTAAAACAATTTTGTTGGTACTCATTTTTAATGTACTTTTAACTGGAATAGGTTTTAAGTATGGTTCTGTCCCATAAAATGTTGGAATCAAATTAATGTCTAAAAGGAGTTGTTTTTACACTAGAAAAATTCATAAGTATTTCATCATAACTCCAAAATGAGTGAAATTAATTTTGTTAGTTTTCATCTTTACTGTACTTTAGCTTGGAATAAAGTTGAGACATGTTTCTGTAGGGAAATTTTGGGTACTTGTTTTATTTGTACATTAATGTCTTTAACTTTGTAAAATCCTTAGAAAAATCATATGAACTCCTTTTGAACTAAAATTTTTACCTAAAATTCTTATAAAATCATTCTCTACCTGCTGTGTTAGTTTCATGAATTTTGAATGAATGTGAATTTTTGGTTAATTCGATGCTATTCGTTCTTATTTGTTCTTTCTGTTTAATCGATAGATTTTGACGATTCGAATACTTAAGAGAGTGAACCTCAGCAGTAAGAGTACTATCTTCAGCAAGGCAAGCAGTTCCTCCTTTGATCATGTTGATCTCCTTAATTTCAAATTCTATTATCTTTTTTGCAAAGTGTATTTATGGATGCTCTATTTTGATGTTTAAATTATCGTTCGAGTAGTTGATCCTAAATAGTTGCATAAAGTGTAGGTAATTGTTTGTCCTTTTCCACTGAGCCAAGGTTTATATCCGCTGTGATGTAGAGCTCGATGGATGGGCTCTAGTCACTATACATGCTGTACACGAGTTGATGTCACTTAGCAATGCTTAGAACTGTAGTATGGGGATCATTGTTTCAGCGATGGTCATTACATCATCCTTTTAAATACTCGCAGGGTACTCATCTATGTATTGTACATGGAAAAACTAAAACTGAAAGCAAAAAGATTTAGACTTGGGCACATGGTTGATTGGTGTGGTCATCGGGTATGTGGTTGGTGCCCGAGTCAACAGGGACCGAATTACTTGTGTCACTGATCCAAGCATTATTGTGTGCAATCCACATGAGGGTATTGGGAACCCCTCTTGACTTATTACTTTGGCATGTGTTAGCTCCGAGTCGCAGGAGGTGGGTGTGTGTGTTGTGTATAACAAGAATTGGGTTTTGTTATTGGGTGTGCGGGGGTGGGTTCCTGTCCAGGTTCTCCACACCGAGGGGCATTGTAGTTGTCCAAGGCTTTACCCCGAGGGGTAGTTGACTAAGGATTTACAATGACTCCGACACAACATATGGGTTTTTATCCATACGGGCGACTTGTAGTTAATACATAATATTGGAAATGTCTCGTAGGACTTAGCTCTGCTGGCATACCTTCAGAAGTGTGCTACATCGCATGGCAAAAGGAGCAGTCTGACGTGTGGGTAAAGTTGTACACCCCTATAGGATACAATCTATTCGAATAGCCAAGTTCTTGGTTATGGACATGCTTGGTTAGGTCATGCAAGAATTAGACTCTACATTTTGATAAGACTTGAAATCGGGTGGTACGAATGGGTAATACGTGCTATTGTTGTGGTGGCTATGGTTAGTCACTTCCAGGATGTTATTTTTGTTTATAATTGTTGTCTCGCCATCATTTAACCAAATAAAAACATATTTTAACAATTGCCTTACAATCTATTACTTATTGCAAAGAAACTGCATTTATGCTGAAAATTGCTGAAGTGTAGTAGCCTTCCTTTGAATAAGCTTGCATGTAGCTATGTATAGGTTTGTTATTCGTAAGTCTTGCGAGTACAATTTTGTACTCAGTTGCATTGTTCATTTGCTGCAGAGGAGGTTGACCCCAAGGGGTTAACTATTGTGAGACAGAAATAATCCCCGACGACTAGCTTAGCATTTCTGGTCGGTTGCCCTGTGGGTAAGGGCAACTGGTTGGCTTTTGTTCACTGCCATCTTATGGCATATGTTTCCGCTGCAATATTAGTACTTTATCTTGATGTTTGGCTGGTCAGCCTTTTGTATGAAGTCTAAGTTGTATGTGAATCCGTTGTAAAATTATGAACACTTTGGTAATGTAATAACTTGTGTATGGAGTTGATGCTTATTTTTGTGAGGTGTACGTGTACCGCATTTCTGGGAGGTACATAATACACTGAGAGCGGAGAAATTTGATTTGTGATGCTAGGACCAATAGAAAGGTTAAGCATTACAAGTTAAATCACCCGTCGGCTCTCACACCGCCTTAACAGACCGACCAGAGCCACGTACTGGTGCCACTGACTGGTGGGCCCTATGATGTGAGTGTTGGCCCGATCTTTCGAAAGGTACTCATACGTCGATTGTGGAGAACACGACGTTGATGATCCAAAGGCTCCGACCGAAACAGGTCGAACCCCTCGCAATCACTACACCACTGCTCCGTTGGTTATCAACCGTGCCGAACGTGATTGACCTCGCCAAGAAGGCTATCTCATGCAAGCGAATCGAGAACACAAGCAAGAGAGTAGAAGATGCAATTTGTATTGCGAATAATAATGAAGTTCACAGAGTGGGGTTCCTCAAACCGAACAAACAGCGAAACTGCAAAGTGGCAAAATAATCTAAGAAAAACCCAAATTGGACTAAAGGGCGACGGCTCCTATATGAGGGCGACCAGGAGGCAGAAACCCTAGGTGAGGTACTGTTCATATAGCCATGTTATTGTTCACATGAACAGTAACAGGCCCCAGGGGTGGCTGTTCGACATATGGGCCATATGGGCCAAGTCAGCCCATAGGACTCAGATACAAGCCTTGTAGGCTAAGGAAAAGGTGTCGCAACACCAAGTAAAGGGTGGCCGAAGCTCTTCGAGTTGGAGGCCACAAATTCTTCATCTCCTTTGGCCATTGTTATTGCCTTCTCCTTTCTTGATGCATATCATCAACTCCTTGCTGTCCCGTCCTAGATTCCTAAGCACAAGCAAATCATCTCCATTAGGTAGCACCATAGAGTTCTTAATTGATACACTCAGCCCTAGAAACAAATTTACCTGATAATTTAGTTGACGAGCACGTGCCCGAGTAATTGGACCTTGGACATCATTCATGGTAGTAGCAAGAGGAATGTTCATATCAGTCGAAGTGATACCCTCATCATCCTCCCCTTCTTGAATTGGAGTCGTCCTCGACTCAAGCTTATCCTCCGCTCCGAAGAATGGTCGTAGATCTGCAATGTTAAAGGTGGAACTAACCCTAAAATCTGTAGGCAAGTCTAACTTATATGCATTATCATTAATACGTTCAAGCACTTTCTAAATTCAGGGAATCGCTCTTTACGCAAGTGTAACCACACAAGATCACCAGGTTTAAAAGTAACATGCTTGCGTCCCTGACTACCAGCAACTTTATATTTAGCATTCATAAGCTCAATGTTCTCTTTAGTTGTCTCATGCATCTTAAGTATCAAATCAACACGTTGTTGAGCATTAAGATTTACCTTCTCTGAAGCTGGAAGAGGCAACAAGTCGATAGGTGCACGAGGGATGAAACCATAAACAATCTCAAAAGGGCACTTTTTTGTGGTAGAATGCAGCGAGCGATTATAAGCAAATTCCCACATTTTAATGTTCTTTTTAAGTACAGCCCTAAGCATAGTAGACAAGATTATATTGACTACCTCAGTTTGTCCATCGGTTTGGGGATGACAAGTAGTGAAAATTACAGCTTAGTCCCCAATTTAGTCCACAAAGTTCTCCAAAAATGACTAAGAAATTTAGCATCACGATCGAAAACTATCGTATTCGGAATACCATGCAAGTGAACAATTTCCGTAAAGAACAAATTAGCAACATTTGTAGCATCATCACTTTTATGACATGGTATAAAATGAGAAATCTTAGAGAATCTATCCACAACAACAAAAATACTATCCCTCCCTTTCTTTGTTCTAGGCAGACCTAAAATAAAATCCGTAGAAATATCTTCCCAAGGTGTGCCTGGAACAGGAAGAGGCATGTATAAACCATGAGGATTAAGTCGTGACTTAGCTTTTTGGCACGTGGTGCAGCGGGCAATGAAGCGTTCGACATCTCGCCTCAACTTTGGCCAATAAAAGTGGTGCGTCAGAATGTCCTCGGTCTTCTTCACGCTGAAGTGACCCATTAATCCTCCTCCATGCGCCTCCTGTAACAACAAAAGATGAACAGAGCTCGCTGGAATGCATAGCTTGTTAGCACGGTACAAGAACCCATCATGCACCACAAATTTATTCCAACCCTTTCCCTCTTGACAATTGAGCAACACATCTTTAAAATCAGTATCATGCACATATTGCTCCTTTATTGTCTCTAATCCAAAGATTTTGAAGTCAAGTTGTGAAAGCATGGTATATTTCCTAGATAATGCATGAGCTATTACATTTTCTTTGCCCTTTTTATGTTTAATGACATAAGGGAAAGACTCAATAAACTCAACCCACTTAGCATGTCTACGGTTGAGATTGGTTTGACTTCGAATATGCTTCAAAGATTCATGATCATAATGTATTATAAACTCTTTGGGTCATAAATAATGTTGTCATATTTTCAAAGTTCGAACTAGAGCATATAATTCTTTATCATAGGTAGAATAGTTCAAACTAGGTCCACTTAATTTTTCACTAAAGTAAGCAACAGGTTTTCCTTCTTGAATTAATACACCACCAAGACTTATGCCACTAGCATCACATTCTAATTCAAAAGTCTTGTAAAAATCAGGTAGTTGAAGCAAAGGGGCGTGTGTCAACTTATCTTTGAGAGCGTCGAAAACTTATTGCTGTATGGTGCCCGAAGTAAAAGGAACACCCTTCTTTGTAAGCTCATTCAGCGGTGCAGCGATGGCGCTGAAATCCCGAACAAAACGCCGATAGAAGCCAGCGAGTCCGAGAAAACTCCGCACTTGTATGACCATTTTAGGAGGCGGCCAACTCTGGATAGCGACGATCTTGGCCTGATCAACTTCAATGCCCTGTGGAGTAACAACATAGCCAAGAAACAATACTCGATCGGTGCAAAAGGTGCACTTCTCAAGGTTACCAAACAAACGTGCATCTCGCAAAGCATTAAAAATAGCACTTAAATGATTCAGGTTTTCTTCATATGACTTGCTATATATCAAAATATCATCAAAATAAACCACCACAAATTTTCCAAAGAAAGCACGCAAAACTTCGTTCATCAAACGCATGAAAGTGCTAGGTGCATTAGTTAAACCAAAAGGCATCACTAACCACTCATATAGCCCGTACTTAGTTTTAAACGCTGTTTTCCATTCATCTCCTAATTTCATTCTAATCTGGTGGTACCCGCTGCGCAAGTCAATCTTTATGAAAATAATAGAACCACTCAACTCATCTAGCATGTCGTCCAACCTAGGAATAGGATGACGATACCGTATTGTGATATTATTATTAATGGCTCTACAATCAATACACATATGTCAACTACTGTCTTTCTTAGGAACCAAAAGAACAGGAACAACACAAGGACTAAGACTTTCCCGTACATACCCTCGGTCCAAAAGATCTTGGACTTGTCGTTGAATTTCCTTAGTCTCCTCCAAATTGGTTCTATACGCCACACGGTTTGGCAATGTCGCTCCCAGAATTAAGTCAATTTGGTGTTCAATCCCTCTAATAGGTGGCAGTCCCGAGGGTAGTTTAGCTGGAAACACATCCTTATACTCCTGCAAAAGGTTAGTGACAGCAAACGGTAAAGAGCTAGATGTATCATCAAGTGAAAATAAAGCGTCTTTGCATATCAAAGCATAGCATGGCATATCATTATCGACAATTTTAGCAAGATCAGATTTGGTCGCAAGCATGACATAACCCTTTAATTTAATTCCATCAGTCCTAGAACTAGGTGCCAACTTCTCTTTCTTAGGTGGGAATATGTTCTTCACTACTTGCTGATTTTCAGATTCATGTTCATGTTCTTTCCTCTCATTTGCAGCTATCTCTTTTTCACATTGCACAATTTCAGCAGGTGTCAAAGGTAGCAAAATTATTTTCTTTCCTTTGTGCATAAGAGAGTACTTATTACTTCTATCATGATGAGTTGCATCGGTATCAAATTCCCATAGACGACCTAATAAAAGTGAGCACCTTACCGCTGTTGTTGAACCACTGAATGTGGTATGAATGAGGATGTGCACGTGTGGTCAAGCCAATGATTAGAATTAATGATGTCCTAACGCTTCCGCACAGTGTGAGAGGGGGTGTTTATGTGGCTGGGCCCACCTATAAGTAACTGGGGAGGTCGGTTCAGGACAACATTAAGTACTAAACCAATGATTAACAATAATTAGATCATGATTAGCATTAATGATGTCCTAAATGACAGTGCGACAGCGCCCGGAGGGGTTTAAAAGGGTTGGGCCCACCTGGCAGTGACCCAAAAAGGATTTGCCGACAACCATTTAATGTTAACTCATTGATTAACATTGGTTAACTAATGATTAGCAACTTAAATGATCGAATCGATGTCTGATTATGGCACGGCATAGTGATGAACTTGGGCCCGACAAAAGTACCAGTGGCTTCCACGGCTTACCGCCGGCGATAGGAACTATGTCGGCGCCGGCCAAAGGCCAAAATGGAAACACAATAGCCTTGCGGACCCGATGGTGATGATCTCGACGGCGGCGGCGGCCCACAACGCCGGCGAGCCGGAGAAGACAACGGTGACACCACGGCCAAAAGCGAAAATAAAGAAAAGCTCTGCAACAGTTCAAGGAAGCTAGTGCCCAGGCATCTAAGGGCTACTAAGGAGGTACCTTAGCACAGAAGAGGCTCAAAGGTGGCCGTAGAAGCCTTGACCACGGAGGAGCTCTCTGGAGCCGAAGAAGAAGATGACGAAAACGCGACCTGAGCCAAAATGAACATGACCGCAAGCAATTGACAAATGGGGCACTTACCAGAGTGGGAGAAGAAAGGGGGTGCTTTTCGACCAAATTCGATGGACCCCATATTTGATACTTCCTGTAAATATCGAACCAAATTAAGTTAGGGGTTTTACTCCAGGAGAGGAGAGGAACAAGTTGGAGCAAAGAAAAAGGAAGAAAAGCCACTGGAACCCTAATGTCACCAAGGAGCTTCAAGGTCCATTAAGGGTGGCAGTGAGGTTATTCGGCTTTGAGCTCAAAAAAGCAAGGAGGAAGCTAGGCAAGGCTACGGTGGTGTTTAAAGGAAGTCAAGGATGAGCTCAAAGGCTTTTTATAGCCGGACGAGCAAGAAGTTGGGCAAAATTAGGGTTCACCATGCACTCGGTTCATGGTTCTGCCATGGACGCTGTGAATGATGGGAGCAGGTAGGAACGACGACTTTGGGGGAGATTCACTGACGCGCAACAAATGAGCGGTGGCAAGGAGCCGTTTAAAGGGCTCAAGGAGGTGACCTAGCACTGCCATTGTGTACGGGCACACACGCACGTGTGCACGGGCGCGATCGGAGGAAGGAGACGATGACCAGCAAACGCGGGGGCCCACCGGTCGGTGACAAAATCAAAGAGGTTCGAGCCCAACAGTTAAATGGGTTGAGCTGAACCATAAGCATAGGCCAAAGCTTTTGACCGCTAGATCAAAAATGGACAGCCCCGATTGAATTTAGACCCCCGGAGGGTTTCAAATGGTACAGGTGATCTTGGTCGTTGGATTGAAATCTAACGGTTTAAAAGCACGCGCCACTTAGATGCACCTGGTACAATTAGTGGGTTAGGCTCGATCAAGTGGTTCGAGCCAGTTTGCAAAAAGGCGACCGGCACGAAGGGATACTGCACCGCGACAGTTGGATCAAAATCCAACGGCTGGAAACAATCGCGCGTTGAATAGGGCCGAGCCAGGCGCTGATAGGGTTGGGTGCAACCAAGAAAATGGGTTTGGGTTCGAGCCCGACTCAGACCCAACCAGGGTTTGACCTAGGGTTTAATTTACAAGCTGAAACTTTTGAAGAATTTTTAGAGGTAGCAAAATATCTCAAAAAAATTCTGAAATTTTAACTGGAGGTCGCCAACTCCAGGATAAACCTTGTGTAAATTTTTCAGAGGTTTTTATGCACAGCATTTTCCTCCAGAAAATAATCAAGGCTTGTTGTAGGGTTTGACCAAAGGTCAAACTGGTTTGACTGCCTCTTAAAATATTCAAACAATTTCTAAAAATTGTGAAATTTTTCAGAGGGGTCACATACCATCCCTAGAACTTAGAAAAAATATTTCCAGAGGATGATCACAAGGTTATCTTGAAATTTTTTGGAAGGTCAAGATTCTAGGTCAAAAAGAGACTTGTGATTTGTATTTCCATAATTCCTTCACAAGAATTTTTCGGGACATACATGAACTACAAGATGTAAGAAAAAGTTTTAATTTCTACACATTTTCTTACATTTGAAACACAAGTTGAAAATGAGGATGTTACAAATCCCCCCCCCTTTCTAAAATCTCGTCCCGAGATTTGGCCCATTCGGGGGAAGAGAGGGGGTAGTCCTGTAACACCCCAACTCAAAATGAGCCTGGAATGCTACTAGAATTAAAATTAAACTAGAACAAAAATACAAATTTTCGGCAGAGCTTTATTTGTTTAGTCAACCATACCAAGGTTCCAACAATTAATCATGACATTTATCAAAAACATAATAATCATATTCACTCAAGCATGCAAGCTAATGGTAAAACATAATCAAAACTTGATATTCTCATTATTACAATTGATCTGATACTCAATAAAAAACCATCCATGAATAACTCTCAAGCAGTTTACTTATTCTTGAAATGAAACTAAATGGCAAACGCCATAAGGTTGTGAGGTAGTGAGTGCATCCAACAACTACTCCCTCCCATGCATGCCGTTCTTGCCAGTTGTACCTAAAACACATCAAAGCAAGAGTGAGCCCAAAGACTCAGCAAGTATCAACAAGGCTAAAGCTAAACTCACAGTCATAGCATCAATATACCAAAATAAACATTACACTAAACATAGCCTTCATGCTTATGTAATGCGACCATGCAATGCACCTTTTGAACTTTATCTCTTTTTCGTATTTTACCGATAATGTAGGGTATTCATCCGTCGATGGATACCCTTGTCTGTGCCCTCTAGCACAGGGACCAAGAGCCTATACACCACTTGTATAGGGACCTTTGCCCATCATCTTAATGATGGGGACCTCTTTACTCATTGCCCACATTCCACGAATGTGGGGACCTCAAGCCCGTCATCTACATGACGGGGACCTCAACTGTATGTACTTGGTCACCACGTGACCAATGCACGTATATGCTCTCAACATGCGTATGTACTAGAATGTAACTTTCAACAACAAGTGAAAACCTGAGTACATACCACATCTCATTTAGAGTACATACCACATCTCATTTACCGAATAACATGTAGAGCATTATCACATACAAAATTACTCTTTAATCACAAACATGCCATAACCAAGTCTCAATCATATATATATTTCACACTGTCATCCATGTATGACTAGTACGGGCAAGACACAACCAATTTCAGCAAGCAACATAAATATTCTACAACCCGAATACTTGCCTCAACCGTGCGAGAATGGTGGACGCGAAGAGGGCGCTGCCCCTGGGATCATGCTCCCATCTAAACATAAAGATAACCCAATCTAAGACCAACATACTGGACCAAAAACATAAATAATAACACAATTGAACTCGCTAAACTCCCAAGCGTTTCCAATCTTCCAATTTCTAGCGATCGATTTGGTGTTCACTGCGGACAGTCAACTTCTAAAATACATAACTTTCTGCTCAGGAGTCCAAATGAAGTGTTCTTGGACTTCATTGAAATTTTATCAAATTACCCAACTAAACCTAGTTGGTGAGTCCTCCTGATTCGGCCATCTAGTACCCCTATCAAGCCAAATAACAGATCATCAATACTCACGTTGGGTTCTCTGGACAGCACACTAATAACACCATAACGTTTGCTACAAATGTCCAAATCTTGCGTTCTTTCTCTCTATGAAAAGGTATGGAAAATACCTACATTTTTTTGTTATACTGAGATCCTCTGATTTCGTCTTTAAATAATAGATTAACTCAGTTTGCTACAGACTGTCAGGATGTTGACAGATTAACCAGACAGCGGCACTAAACAATTCATAACTTTCTAACCGTTAATCGGATTTGGGCGTTCTTGGCGGCCATTGAAAGCTAAGAACAAGACCTACATAACTCTAGGAGATAAAATCTCCTAATTCGTCCTCTAAACACACGAAACTGACCGCACAATAATCTGGACAGAACGCGATCTATTAAACCGACGCAAATCAATCTACCAAACGACATCAACCGCAACTACTACGCATCAACCAACGAAGATCATGCGATGTTACCCTTGTAGAATCGCAGGAGGATGATGATCTTGCCCCGCGAAATTGATCTTCCTTCTCCTCACCCTTCATTCTTCTTCTTCTTGGCCGACCCACAAACCGGGCGTCCTCCCTTCTTCCTCCACTAGACCGGTAGCGGGGAGCGGCGTCCTTGGCCAGCAGCAGGGAATCACACCAAG